>JASJET010000050.1:2674583-3886666 GCA_034092305.1 Diaprepes abbreviatus
GTATACAAATGTCCCTATTAATGAATTAGTTTCCATAATATCGGACATATTGCGAAATAAGAATATGGACTCCACCGTATTAGAATTAATTATAGCATGTCTGTTTTTCACTTTACTTTTCAAGGAAATTTCTACCAGCAGACTTCGGGAGCGGCCATGGGATCTCCGCTATCACCTGTGGTAGCTAACATCTTCATGGAAGCTTTCGAAGAAAATGTCTCGTCTTCTGTTCCTCTAAAACCTAAATTTTGGTGAATATATATAGATGGTACGTTCGTAGTTTGGCCACATGGAGCAAATAACACTCCATAATTTCCTGGATCATCTAAATCAACAACACCCTAGCATAAAATTCACTATGGAAACTGAATCAAGTGGTGCCCTTCCCTTTCTTGATGTACTAGTACAAAGAAAAGACAATGGCAAATTAGGACATTCTGTGTACAGAAAACAAACACACATAAATCGGTATCTCTATGCAATGTCATACCATCACCCTTCTCAAAAAAAAAATCCATCATAATCTCTTTGGTACATAGAGCCCTTTCAAAATGTGACGAACACTGACTGAAATCAGACACAGAAAAACTGACTAATGCTCTGAGAGGCAATGGATATTGTGCTGAAGATATAAGACATTCTATTAGTAAATATAAAAACCTTTAACTATGGACAGTATTGTCTTACTACACGGAACCACGGACAAGATTGCCAGATTTTTCCGAAAATCAAACATTCGGACAATTTTCAACACATGTAAGAAAGTTGAAAAATATTTGAAATTGCCAAAGGACGCAACACCATTTCAAACAGAAGGCATTTACAAGCTAGCTTGCTCTTATGATAAAATTTATGTAGGTGAAACAAGACGGTATATATCCACTTGGCTTAAGGAACATGAAAGATGTACAAAAAAGAAACAAATTTTACAATCTGGACGAGCTGAACACTAGCATTGCCCAGGTCAGACTTTTAATGTAAAAAAATCTAAGGTGCTAGCATCAGTACTTGGTTTCTTTAAACCTAAAATTGAAGAATCAATCGAAATTTGTAAATATCTAAATTATATTAATAGAGATACAGGGTACAGCACAAGTAGGGTATAAATACCGGGCTGTTACTCCTCGATAGTCATTCAGTGTTCTAATCTCGTCGAGTAAAAATTCCTGAAGATGTCTCGTGCAATCGTAGGTGAAAAGTCGGATAATAATTCCAGTTTGATACGGTCTAAACCCAAGAACGTGTTGCAACCTCTCCGGGAGCAGATATCAGCTCCCTTGTTGTAGACTTCTGTTTTCGATGTAAGCTACTATCAAAAATGCGTAGACTTCGCAAACATGCTATTTAGGCATTAAAATATCCATCCGTACAAAAGACCATAAAAACTGAGTTAGGTAGGGTTTGCTAAAAAAACAACTCTAGTCAAGAAATTGCAGCTAATGAGATCTGGGTTATGCAGAAAACGAACATCCAACAGTTACTAAAACTGTTCCTGGTCAATAAAAACAAGAAAAAAACAAACAATTAATGACTATTGAACTTCCTGGATGAATGTTGGTATGAAAAAAACAACATGATAAGTATAACGCACTAAATTACACTATCAAAAGAAAGGCAAAGAAAATTAACGAGAAATGAACTAGGGAAAAATGTGACAAGACGGAAAAACTTCACCAACTGCATGACGCCTTCCATAGAAAAGTAAAAGACATAATCAAATAGAAGAGCTACCTTGCCGTGAACAAGAGTTAGACAAGGGAGACGAACCAACAAACTAAAGAAAACTTGGGAGAACTACATTGTTCAGGGATCAACATACAGATTACCCTACAAATAACATTAAAATATGAGTTATCTAAAAATTCTTGAGTCCGAAGTCAGACACGCAATTAACTGTATGAAAAATTGAGAAAATCTAGGTCACGACGATATATATGCAGTTTTACAGCAAGATTTTAAACAACTTACATACTTAACATAATGTATGATGCTGCACAAGTCTCAATGGACTGGTTAAAGATTATGTTGGCTGCCATTCTAAAGAAAACAAACCTCAAAATTTGCGAAGTGCACAGACTCATGAGTTTGATAAGCCATATGCTTAAAACGTCCCTTCGAGTAATTTATTCAAGAATATACGAAAAGTAGAAAGATGTAAGTAATGACACAGTTCGGCTTTATCAGAGGACTTGACACTAGAGAAGGTCTCTTCTGTATGAAATTACATGTGCTGTGACCGGAGTCCAGATATTTTCATTTGCTTAATTGAATACAAGAAAGTTCTTAACAATATAAAGCACATGCCACTTTTATAATGATTACAGGAGATCAATATAGATCACCAAGATATTAGAATAATAAAAGAACCATATTGGCAACAGCTGGTTGAAGTCCGTATAAATAGCGATCTGTCAATAGAGGCGTTCCATATACTGATAGGAGTCCAGCAGGGATTTGCACTGTTCTATTTAACATTTACGTTGAAAAAATATTTTAATTAATATAAGAGAAATAAATGAGAGGTACTAAAGTCGATGGCATACCAATAAACAATAATCTTTATACGGAAAATACTGCATAGCAAACAATATTAAGGATATCCAGTCAATATTAAAAAACTGCAGCAAACAAATGCAATGTACAGGTCGGGCTACATGTAAATACTACTAAAACAAAACTATAGTAATTAGTAGACATCAAGGGAAAAAGTATTGATTATGTCGCAAAAGTTGCGTATCTTGGTGCAACTCTAAATGAAAAATGAGAATATGATGAAAAAATGAAGGGATGATTTTTTTTTCAATTTACACCGTCTCCTTTTGGAAGTTGGCGATCCATATGACTAATATTGTTTTGGATTCTGCAGCTCTAAAGACTTCAGCCGATGTACAACCAAATCATCTTCATAAATCCTTCAGCCATGAATTCTGGCGTGTCCTGACTGGTCATTTGACTTGGATATTTCCCTTATTTGTCAATTTCAATAATAATCTGTTAAAAACTTCTATGTTCTTTATTTTTTTGATTCATGGGTGTTTTTAGCATGCGGCGACAGAGGTACATTCCGAAAACTTCTATTCGCTGTTCCAACTGTAGGTCCAAGGTCCAGCTCTCAGAATTGTTTAATAGGACAAAAAATATATAGTATCGAATCATACGTCTTTTAAGTTTTAAGCTGTCGTTAAATGTAGAACAAATTGCTCTCAATGATATGCAATGCGGTTCATCATGTTTTGTAGTTCTGACAGACTGTCGGATAGAGTGTCATCCGCATATCTGATGTTATATATGAGGTTTCGATTTTTTTCAATTTCTTTTGTTTCTTCGTGGAGGGGCTTTCTAAATATTGCTTGAAAGTATATATTGAATAATAGTGGGAATAGTATGCAGTCCTGAAAAAGATCTTTTTTATTCTGATACCCTTAGATGTATTTTGATTGATGTTAATTGCCGCTGTTTAATTCTAATATAGTTCGCTAACTATGCGTAAATCTCTTCAAACAATACCACTGTATTTTGGTATTTCTAGTATCTCTACACCGTTGGGTGGGCAAGTTTCAAAAGAATGGGCTTTTGTTGCACCCACACCACTTCTACAACTAAATTGTAAATTGTCCGTATGGAAGTTGCATTTTTTATATACTCTTTTATGAATGACTCTCAGAAATATTTTTGGTACATGGGACATCAGATTAATTAAATGATAATCGTTACAGGACGAGAAACTAACTTTCTTGTGTAGAGTTATGAAAGTTGACTGCATCTAAGTAGATGGTATTTTATCTGATGTGTATATAACCTTAAAAAGAGACGTTAAATGGTTGAGGGCAGAGCTATCATGTTCAGCGAAAATTTGTAATACTTCAGCACCTACAATTCTTCTGTAGGTTTAAGGCGTGAACAACTTCACTTTTTATTATTTCTGAACCTTTTTTCTCGATATCATTTAAATTAAGCGCTCTGTAGTTATTGAATAGATTTTTTATAAATTCCGTCTTTGTTTTCTCTCAATACCTATCATTATTTCATTGTTTGCGTTTCCTAAATGTTTTCTCGATTTTTTTGTGCAGCTAAATGTACAATATTTCTCCGTAATTTGTATCCTTTCTCTTGTCTTTTCTTCTATCATCCATCATCCTTAGAATTTTCTAAGTAAGTTGTTTTTTTGTATTATTATTTTCTGTTTTCATTGTGGTTTTCTGTACGTTTGTTATTTCCCTTTTAATTCCATTCCATATGGTTTTTCCTTTTCGAAATCCATGTGTGTTGAACTAATTCCTACTTCAAAGCTCTGCTTCTACTCTGGATTTTATTCCAGGCGATATAAATTTTACAATATACACTTGCACTTATCATTTGTTTTCCGGACATTTTTAAATCATTAGAATCTAAAATCCATTACTAGTGGGTGTAGTGTCGCTGTTGATGTCTGTCTCAGGATAACTTTTGACTTATTTAATAAACTTTCTATAATCATATTTTACTAATATAAAATCGATTGATTTCTTATAATATTATCGATTGATTTCTTATAATGTTAAGTTCCTTATCTGCAGAAGACTTCCTAATACATAGTTTTCTTGGATGCAGTTTGAAGAAGGTGTGTGATTAATAGCCCATGTTCCATACAACATTGCAGAAGTCTATCTCCTATGGATTTCCTGATTCCAAGGCCATCTGCCCCTGTACGAATTTTAGAGTTAAAATCTTCTATTATTATCGATATTTCCCCTTTTGTAATAAGTCTCATAGCCTCTTACAACTCTGTATGGAAAAATTCAACTGTGCCGCCTGACTTGTCGAGCATTGAGGCGTAAGTTTGAAATATATTTAATAGGCGATGGTTAGTTTTTAATTTAGACACCATAATTCTGTCGCTCATTGGGATGAAATCTAAGACGGATATTTCGATGTTTTGAAAGAATAGGACTGCGACTGCATATATGTGATCGAGGTCGGCCCCACCCGAATAATAAATGTAATTGTGTTGAGTGTCTTGTTTATCAACTCCAGGACATCTGACCTCATTTAGTCCGAGAATATCTATGTTGAATTTATCTTTCTCTAACTCAACATTAATCAGTTCCTCTGCTGCATACAAATTGCTTTATTCCACATTGTGTTAGGCAATAATTTATAATATATCCCGATTTTGACTATTTTCTGATTCTTTGCACTCTCTCCTCATTTAAAAGGTGCCCCGGACTCAGGACCGTTGTATGTTTTTCGACAGCCATTAAGATGAATTGGAAATACAAAAGGAATATGAAATGCAATAGGAACTTTGTTCCTTTTCTGCGCTACAGTACAGAGAAATTATTATCGCTGTTGCAGCTGTGCTTTCCACTCTTTAGTGCTACATCGCTACGATGTCATTTTTCCGACGTCATAGCCTGATTTTGATGAAATCGTTGCCTTTCACCAAGGTTAGTATCTAAGGAAGGATAACTAGGTGGTGGTAGGATTAAGGTAGTAGGTTCTGGCTTCCCTCTGGGATAGGGCTATAAAGGCAACCAGTGGCTAGCTTAGAGCGGGGTTCACCAATTCCAGCCTTTCTTTTATCGGAATTATAGAAGATTGCTGCCCCCTACTCATAAGAGAGGAATTGGACCTGAAAAAATAACAACTTAAGAATTCCTTTCTTCACACGAATATTCCACTACACATCCAAATACGTGTATTATGTATGTCCAATGGAACTGTTGCAACTTGGTCACATATAGCTAAAATTCAAAATCGGATCGAAGCACTGTGAGCACTCCGTTGAGTGATCTATATTTCGTGGACTGCTCTCATAACAAATAATGGAGTTCTACTAATATAGAAAGACAATTGACACTGTAAAATAATGAAAAGTGTCATATCTAGGAAGTATTCTGAGAAAACCTTGCTACTGCATGCCAAAGCTAATATTGTAGGCAGATGGCACCACGTCGAAAAGAACACTCTTGGCTCCGCAATATAAGAAACTGGTGTGGTATATCGCCCGCCGCAGACATGTTTAAACGAGCTGAGAAGGGCACCCTAGTTAATGACACCATAAAACTGTGACCACCGACGTTCGGCATAGACATGGCATGTAAATTAAAAAAAAAAGAAGAGAGTAGTGAACATAACTCGATCCTCTCCATCCCCCCACTCCTCGACCCTGACCTTGACCTTGCCCCACCCCTCTTTGGCCCCGCCCGCATGACCTTGTCATTGACCTTGAAAGTGCACGTGTGCTTTGTCCTTGGCCTTGACCTTGTGCTCAAGGTTGTGTGTGACCTTGACCTCGACCTTGGCCGAGACGACCTTGACTTTGTTGGAGGTCATCTTGGGTGTGTGACCTTGAAGATATGTTACGTGGTTTGGGGTGACCTTGAATGGTTTTATATAAGGTATGGGGCAGTTTCATTCATCAGTTGGCTCTGACTTGTATAGGTAGTACATGTGTTAATATTTGACAAATCATGGCACATGTTTGTGAAAATTGCGGTTCTAAGTTTACTAATAGTTATAATATGAGGCGTCATAAAAGAGAATCGTATGCGGCGAGATTTAATAAAGTGCCTGGAGGAAAACGGCTCCGAATTGAAGAGTATACATCGACGATTCCGGTAATTAATTGCGCTACATGTAATGTAGATGTTCCAATAAATCATATGTCAGCGCATAAACGAACACAACAACATAAAAATAATTCATGTTTGCCGGTATGTCATGGTGTGCAACTCGTTGAATGTGCCTTCAAAAGGAGAATTGCAACCTATCGGGTTAGCAGTGATATGGAGCATTCCGATTACGTAATGTTCTTTGCAGACATTAAATCCAAGGTGGTGGAACTTGTTAATAATTTATTACGTGTGCATCATGCTTTAAAAGTTAACATGACAGCTGTTGGCGAGTACATGCTTCCATCACATGAAATTTTCAGTGAAAAATCCTTCAACACTGCTAATCAAATAATTAGTGTAGAAAGTAATTTGGATGCCGTTTACCATTCTTTCACCGAATTAATAAAAACGCAGGCGACAGAGTTCCAGGAGAAAGATTCAGGTATGGAAAAATCAAAACCCGATATATTAAACTGATTTTTATATATTATTTTTCTTGTTATAGGATGGGCTCTTGTGCGAATTTTATACTTGAAAGTTAGTATCAACAAGTATATGCCTATGGGTGGCTCATCATACATCAAGTTGCCGTGTTCTATTGAAAAGAAAGAAGCTGTCGTCAATGTGATTAACCAGGACGAATTTTGCTTTGCGTGGGCTGTAACATCAGCATTGTTTCCTCCAACAGCAGAGCCTTCACAGAAGACATCCTACCCCCATTTTTCTAGAGTGCTAAATTTAACAGGTATGGATTTTCCAGTAAAATTACGTGACATTAAAAAATTTGAGGAAATGAACAACATATCAATTAACGTATACAGTCTGAAATTTAAATATGAAAATAATGAACTAATACATGAAGTTATTGGTCCGTTGAGGTATGCGTCAAAAAAGTTGGATAGACATGCAAATTTATTTTTAATTACAAAAGACTGTAGTAGTAAAGATGGCGGTGAACATTTTTGTGATACGACTTATTCAAAGAGTCATTATTGTTGGATTCGGGATTTATCACGTTTAGTTTCAAGTCAAATTAGTTGTCATCAACATAAAATATATTTCTGTGATGGTTACCTCATTTATTTTAGTACACCGTCAGCTTTAACTTTACATCAAAGCTACGATTGTAACCACATTTTCACGCAAACACCCTCAGTGGATTTAAAAATCGATAAATTTGGAAAGAGTGTCGAGGGTATAGAAAAGCAAATGCGCGTTCCATTCGTGGTTTATGCAGATTTCGAATCTGTTTTAAAACCCGTTGAAACGGCACAACCAAACCCACAAAATTCTTACACTGTAAAAAGTTTTAAACATGAACCATATTCTTTTGCTTATTTAATTAAATGCTCTTTTGACTACTCACTTTCGAAATTTGTGCTATTTCGTGGGAATAATGCAGCTAAAGTCTTTGTGGATCGTATCGAGTGTGATTTAAGGGCTCTATAAAACACATATTTAAAAGACATTAAGCCTATGAAACCGTTAACGCCTGAAGAAAAAAGGGAGTTCAATGATGCTAAAATATGTGGTATATGTGAAGGTCCTTTTGAAGAGGGTGAGATTAAAGTACGAGACCACTGTCACATAACTGGTGCAAAAAGATTTGGTGCTGCACATTCCGTTTGTAATTTAAATTATAAATTACCCTCTTTTATCCCTATCATATTTCATAACTTAAGCGGCTACGACAGCCATTTATTTATAAAAGAGTTATGTAAATATGGGGATAAAATTGGTGTTTTGGCTCAAAGTAAGGAAAAGTACATATCATTTACCAAAAGCATTTATGTGCACGATTATTTTGATAGTAAATGTGGAAAAGTCAAGAGGAAATATTTAAAGTTGCGATTTATTGATAGTTTTAAATTTCTGTCAACGTCTTTGGAAAATTTAGGCAGCGGTTTAAACAACGACGATTTTATTGAAACGCGGAAACATTTTTCAAATATCAACCAATTTAATTTGATGCGTCAAAAGGGTGTTTTTCCCTATAGCTTTATTGACTCTATAGAAAAAATGGAAAATACATGTCTTCCAAGTAAAGATCAATTTTATGATAATTTACGGGAAGAACATATTAGCGATGAAAGCTATAGAAGAGCAAAAGAAGTATGGCGCTTGTTTGGGTGTAAAACTTTGGGGGACTATTCGGACGTGTATTTAAAATCAAATGTGTTGCTATTGTGTGATGTTTTTGAGCAATTTCGGAATAATTGTTTAAAATTCGATAAACTTGATCCAGCACATTACTATACCCTTCCAAGTTTATCATTTGATTGTATGCTGCGTATGACTAAGGTAGAGTTAGAGTTCTTAACTGATATAGACATAATACATTTTTTTAAGAAAGGTATACGCGGCGGCATAAGCCAGTGTACAGAAAGGAAGCACATCGCTAATAATATTTTTTTACCAGACTATGACCCAACAAAACCTTCTTCATTTATAACATACCTTGATGCTACAAATCTATATGGTCATAGTATGTCACAAGCATTACCATATGGTGGTTTTCGATAGTTAAGTGAGCGCGAAATTCTGGATTTAAATATTATGGCTGTTGCTGATGATAGTTTACATGGCTACGTTTTGGAAGTGGATGTGCATTATCCGGCTGAGTTGCATGATGCATATTCTGATCCTCCATTTCTAGTAGAAAATATCATACCGCCAACAGAAAACGTTAAATTGCCGAAATTAATTCCTAATGTACAAGATAAAAAAAAAATACATTGTACACTATAGAACTTTAAAACAAGCCATCGCCAACGGCTTAGTGGTAATGCAAACCCATCGAGTATTACAGTTTAAGCAATCAAAATGGCTAAAATCGTATATTGATTTTAATACCAATTTACGTAAAAAGGCCACCACAAAATTTGCGAAGGGCACTTTTAAATTAAAAAATAACGCGATTTTTGGTAAAACTATGGAAAATGTGGAAAATCGAAAGGATATAAAATTAGTAACACATTGGGATAACAGTGTAAGCAGAAATGGAGCTAGAGCACTAATATCCCGCCCCAATTTCAATAGTAGCTCGATATTTACCGAGAACTTTGTTGCTATACATATGAATAAAGTTAAAATATTGTACAATAAACCAATTTATATCTGATTTTCCATATTAGATATATCGAAGACTGTAATATACGATTTTTATTATAATTTTATTAAATCCAAGTTTGGCGATGATGCTTCGTTACTTTACAGTGATACTGACTCGCTTATATTAAAAGTGTATACGGAAAACTTTTATCAAACTATATCAGAAAACCCCGAAAAATTTGATACATCAAATTACCCCGAAATTAATAATTTCAACATAATTAAAAGTAATTCTGTAGTTGGTAGAATGAAAGATGAGTTTCCTGGTGATCCGATAATAAGTTTTTATGGTACCGGCGCGAAGGTTTATTATGTAAAGTCCATTAATAATGAATTTAAAAAAGCCAAAGGTATCAAAAAATGTGTTATCGAGAAAGACCTTCATCAGGAAGACTACCGAAGAATTGTTGAACGGGGTGGTTTGATATTAAGAAAGATGAAGATATTTAGAAGTGAATTACATAACATTTATACCAACATAATAAATAAAGTAGCATTATCACATAGCGATGATAAACGTTATGTAATTCCCAATTCAACCAAAACTCTACCTTGGGGGCATACAGACATAGATTTTTATAAAACAGACCCGGAAGAAAACTGAGCAAATTTAGTCACCGTGTTGGAATCATTTCTAAGTCAGGACAGCACGTAATCTGGAAAATCCATATTTCATTATTTGTATTGTTTTTATTATTTCTGTTGAACATACAACATTAATATGTAACGATAGTATTGTATTTTTTTTTAAATAAAAAACATGTATTCATTACTTGATTGCTTTTTATTGAACCTTTATTTTAAAATTATAAATATAATGAAGTGTCGACAAATAACAAACTGTAAAAGTTATTGTTGAAAAATTTGTCTAACAGTAAATTAAACGCACAGGTCTACGAGCAAATGTTTAATGTGAAACAGTTTTGCTGACAAGATTCTCCATAGTCTTTTCAATTTCCAACATTCTAGAGTTAAGTTCATCACGCAGTTCGTCTTGCCTAAATTCATATATTGCAATAACAGTATCATCAATGTATCCTCTAAGTTCTTGACCGGTTTCAATTAATTTCTTGCGTACGTAACCTTCAAGTTGGCTTCTGAATATATCTTTAATAACAATTGTTGAGTCATGTAAAGCTTTCTGCTTATCTTGCACACACTGAGCAAGGTTATTATCAACATAATTTCGTGTGGTCGCATCGTCTCCTTCAAGAGGTTCTGCTAAATAGCACAATCTTTTGCTTCCCATGTCGTAATCTCCATTAGGTGTAAGTTTAAAACCTATTCCTGAAGGACCTCACATAAAGTTAAAATCCTTAAATTTTCGTTTAGGACCGAACTTATCAATAGTGTTTACTTCTGACATTATTATGTGAGACTGATTTCAAACCATTAGATTTCACCCTAATATATGGTTCTATTTCATTAATAAACGGACTCTGCAGAAAAATATGGATTGCAAAACGTATTTTAGTAAACTAGTCCACAAAAGCCGCATTGTACAAATTTAACCCTGAAAAGGTCAATGTAGTTGAAGTCGTACGTAAGATCATTCCGCCAGCAGATACCTAGTCTTTTACAATGATAACAAGTTAAATAAAAAGCTTTTGGTATATGACTGTATGTTTTGGCTGCTTCACTAGGTTGTTCATCAGTTGGCAACATGATGTTTGAATATGTTGTACTTTTCAATCGCTGTACTCTATTTATGTATTACTTTTTACAATAACCTTGACCGGACCAAAAAAAAAAAAATCCTTAAAAACTACAACCTCGAAAACGACCCTGACATTGACGGGTACTTTGGCCTTGGCCTTGACCTTGCATCTGACAAGTTTAGAACTATATTTGTATGTTTCTTTAAAATAACCTTGACAGGGACAAAAAAAATCCATGAAAATTACAACCTTGAAAACGACCCTGGTATTGCCGGTTACGTCGGCCTTGGTCTTGGTCTTGCATCTGACAAGTTTAAATATTATACTTAATGCATCGAACAAAAGGAATAAAAGTGGTGTAGTGGGGGAAATGGGCATAAAAGCAGACTTGCTGGCTCGAGCTCTTCACAGTTCGTCAGAACACCAAACAGTGCAGTACTAAGATAAAGTTATAGTGTGAGTTGTAGTATCGAATATGTCATCGAGTGTAAGGTCCCTTTTGGATGCTCTTGACGTAAGCTGCGGTTCCCAACAAGGCATGTTGGAAAACATTAGTGGCTTGGAAGTGTTAAGTCCGGGGGTATTCGAAAATTGGAACGGCAGGGAGCAAGAAGATGCCGAAGCCATAGCCTTGAATAATGGTCGCGACGAAGAGTTGGTGCAGTCGGCCGCGCAATTCCTCGAATGTTGGACGGAAGAGAAGGAGCCGAAGATCAACATAATTAGTGATGTGGTTGTGCGAAAAGCATCGCGGCCTAACAGGGAATCTTCTCCGAAAGCTTCCAAATTAAAGAAGCTTTTGACTATGCGGAAGTCGGAAATCGCCGATAAAAAAACCTTTTATTCGGCGATTAAAGGTGTGGGGCAAGGAAAGAAGAAGTTTAACTTTAAGCATCCCTCCACCCCTGTTCCATTACCCGACTTCCTGAAAACAGCACCGCAAGAGCCGTTGTCCGTAGAAGTGAAAGTGAACGAAGGCCCCGATGGACCAACACCACCAACACCACCAACGCCGGCCAGCGTAGAGCAGGAAGTAGTGTCGGAGGTAAAGTCTTCCCGAGCGCCACTGTCGCCGATATTGGGGTGCCGGAAACCTATGAAGAAGCGGTTTAAGCGGTGTTTTGAAGGCGATGAAGTTTCCGCTGCTTCGTCGTCGTCGTCGTTGTCGTCGTCGTCATCGTCGTCTTCACCAAACGAAACTGCTTCTTCTTCTTTAATATGTTCCGAGACATCGCAACCGGAGTGGGTTGAAGACTTCACCAACTCGCAGAAGAGCAAACTATCGGACATTTATCGAATGAAAGAAAACTTAGTGAAAAAAGTGAGTGCGTGTGAGAGTGACATCTTTGAACTGGAAAGACAATTAGAGTTAAAAAAATTAAATGTGTGCGGTATAAAAGACAATTAGAAGACTTTAATAAATTATGTAGTAGGTGTTAGGGAGTTGTAGGTATTAGCTTTTAATTTATAGTATTAAGTTTGTAAATATATATATATATATATATATATATATATATATATATATATATATATATATATATATATATATATATATATATATATATATATATATATATATATATATATATATATTGTAGTTAATAAAAAAAAGTCTTTGATCAGATTTTCATATTTTATAAAGAGAATAAAAATGACTTGAAAATATATTTTTTGTGTGTTATTTCATATAGGACCTTTCCCACATAATATTAGGTAATAAATAAAAAGAGTGAATAATCCACTAAAACTACGCAATAGCAATAGTTGTAAATATTTTTTGATAATATTTACAAGTATGCTAAAACATGGTTCGGTTTAAGAAGTTAAGGTTCTGTCGCCAGAACTTCTAATACTTTGCATCTCAATATTGTATGTTTTTATGAAAAAAAAAAACATAAAATATTGGTTACAAAGTATTATAACCAACTAAAACTACGATCAAAGTATTTTGTGGTCCTGAAAAGGACCGTTTGGTTGTAAAACATGCGACTTTTTATTGTGTTGTGGAGTTGCACGGCCCGTCATCATCAACGGCGGTGGTGGCGGTGCTGTCCTCAGCATATTCGATTATGAACCGCCAAAGTTCTTCCCATCTGAGATCGTCCAACTCCCACTCAAGACAATCGTCTGTGGTAGAATCTACCACAGGACATTGGATAGGTTGCTGTTCACTCTCAGACATGTTGAACTGAAATGATTGTAATAAGTATTGGTGGTCGTATATATAGAGACAAATTAATGGTGGGGGGTGAAAACAAATGTCGTATTACGTATTGAGACCAAAAGTTGTTTGTGGTCTCAAATACGAACGAACGATTTTGCTGGGTTCCACCAGCACCTAAACTTTTAATACTTTGTATCTAATATTGTATATTCTATACATACAATATTAGTAACAAAGTACTAATATGTGCTAAAACTACGATCAAAGTATTTTGTGGTCCTGAAAAGGACCGTTGTTGTGTGCCCTTAAAAAGGGCCAGGGAGAGTGTGCGGCTTATGGTGCCCCATCCTCGCAGGTCGACCACCAGCTTGACGAATCGCATGGTCCCCGTCGGGTGTCGGTGATGCTGGAATTTCCAGCACCGCATCTTCCGTCGAGTCCGGCTCTGGCTGCGGCGACGGAGTTTCGAGTCTTTGTAAGACCCAATCGCCTGCATCGTTTAATTCCACGAGACCCGGATCGTGGTCATACAGCAGCGGAATCGGCGCATCCAAGTCGTCCCAACGTAGGACGTCAATTTCGAAATCCACCTCTTCATCGTCGAAGTCCTGCAGGTCTCCAACGTTGCCGGCGACGGTGTCATCGCTAAAGATGGATGAGCCTCTGCTGGCGGGTCTTTCTTCCTCCATGTTCATCGTATGAGAGTTGATGTATATATGACTGTGTAAGTGGCCCAGTCTCATATATATAAAACTACCCCCACCCTACCAACGGATTCTAAATGTTGTGTATTGCTGAGAGCTTATAGAATTATTGATTTTTTCAAAAACTTTAAATTAGGAATTAGTTTTGTTTTTTTTTTGTTTAGACAACAAGACTAATTCTTAACATTTTGTGAAGAATACATTACAAAAAAAAATTAATAGAAACCTTGTTTGGACTGTTAACATTTTCATAGGTTCTCAAGCATATAACTTGGCACTTAAGCTACGAGACAAATCGTCGTTAAACGAATATCTCGCCCCATAAGTGACGATTACTAAACTACGATCAAAATATAATGTTGTCCTGAAAAGGACCGTTTTTGTGGCCCTAAAAGGGCCTGGGGGGAGGGTCGGGTGCCTACCGTGGAGTAATACCCAACGATATTAACACCGACCTAGGTGCAGCCCTTGGTCTTCTCATTGGCAGTACCACGAGCTCGGGCTGCCAAAGCCGTAATGGCGGTGTCGCCGTCGCTGGTGGTGTCGGTGTTGCGGGTGGTGCCGAAGGTGCTGCTCCTGGTGCGGTACCCCCGCACTCCTCACACTTACATAGTTTGCCGGGCACGAATGGCCTGACAATGCCAATAATCTTCTTCGGTGTATCTTCCATCTTGACGGTCGAATGTGTAATGATGAAATAATTCTAATACCGGCCTCTATATACATTCAAAAAGTTGGAGGGGGTAAGGTGGAGTGCATATATGCATTATATATATATAAGTTTGAGAATAACATGATTTTATAACTCACCGTATCTCTGTTATGGACACAAACTACCCCCCTCCACTTTTCTAGCATATAGTACTAAACTTCCTCTACATTTTTTTCAAATAAATTTTTTTGATATTTCTAACCATTACTTTGCTACATATTTACAAAAAATGCAAATTATGCATATATTTTAATTATTTTCAGGCAAGGTAAGGAAAATTTTGAAAATGTTTTGACGGAATCGTAATAAGGAAGAGTTGAAGTATATCACACTATTTTTCCCGATTCGCTAATATAAAAAAAAAATTTGTCTCATTTGGGTGGGCTCTGGCGTCGTAACCGTTTAATGATAGAAAATTGGAAAAATACATATATTGTGGGGAATTTTCTCTAGAATCCAAAAAAAAATTTTCCAAACTTCTGTCACCGCAAATAAAAAATCGATATTTTAAAAATTGCGAAAATGGTGAAGGAGCCGCGCAATCGCTCTGAAACCATCAAAAATCGATTTTTCCGCCCTTCTTGGCGGGTGGGTGGGGGAGGTGGAGACACATAAAAAAAAACCGCCCCCTACAACTTTTCGTTAACCCCGTCTTGCGGTCAAACTTCCTTTCTATTGATTTTTGGAATTTTTTGGTTCATATTTTCTTTATTTTCAAATTTTTCAAAATTTTTTTTTCACCGTTGTATTCTACTCAAAATTCTAGGTAATTAAAGTGCTTTTATTTTTTCTCTATCTTGAACGGTTCCCGAGCTACAGCGCTTTAAAGAATTCAAATTACTAACTTTCTGTAACCCTTTTTTTCAAATTTCATTTTTTCGAATTTTCAAAAATACTACAATATGTAGAAAAAATTCTCTCTTTAATTTACCTATACCGTTTTTCTCTAAATCTTCAACTTTAGCGCGTATTCAGCATTTTCGAAAAAAAAAATTATTTTACACCATCGCATTCTCCTCAAAATTTTGGACTATCAAAGTGCTTTTATTTTTTTTCTATCTTGAACGGTTCTCGAGCTACAACGCTTTAAAAAATCCAAATTACTAACTCACTATAACCCTTTTCTTCAAATTTCATCTTTCCAAATTTTGAAAAATACTACCATATGTAGAAAAAAATTCTCTTTCTAATTTCCCAATATTATTTTGCTCTAAAACTTCAACTTTGGCGCGCATTCACATTTTCAATTTTTTTTGGAAAAATTTTTCTTTTATGTTTTTACTATCGAGAAAAATGCTTGCTTATAGTACTCGATTTCCTCTATAATTTTTTCCTATAACTTTTTTCCCTATTCCTAACCGTTACTTTCCTACAAATTTTCTAAATCGTTGTTTTTATATTTTGCCTTAAAAATTTTTTCTTGTGTTATCTAAGCTCTTTTTTCCACTTAATAAACCACCATTATCTACCATATTCCTTTCGGGCTTTTCCGTCCGCTTTTTTTTTGTTGGGCTTCAAATAAATATAAAACTACTACTTCACTCATTACAAATTTATTGATTCAAGTACCTTATTTTAACATTATTTTGTGTTACATATAATAGATACATTAAAATATAGATTTATTGGTCACCGAACCGTTTAATACATTATAACTAAAAAATGAGTCGTGAATAACTAATGTGTACACTTTAGTGTTTTTGGGGAATTTATTCTTTCTCGTTTGGAACTCCAATTTCACATTCACTGTCGATGAGTTAAACGCTTCTGATTTATGACTGCAATTGATAATAAAAACGGGGTTTTTCATATATTCCGCCAACGTTATCATCGGATCGTTTATTTCGCGCCCGTAGTAGCTGCTTTGAAAGTTTTCGTAATTGTAGTAGGCTGCTGCGTACAGTTTCTTGGCGAAATCTAGATTCCATCTTTCGTAGGGATAAACGGTTGAATTCAGATACAGTCTAATGTCGCATACGTCGGCGTGGGTAAACTGGGTTGCGTTGTTTTCTTTCTTGTCGCAATTATTGCTGTCTTGAAACCCGAAGATTATATAGCGCGGTCTTTCCAGACTTGTACTCGTTCTCAAGGCCCACACGTCGGAAGATGTTTGTCTTAAAGCTGGTAATTCGTAGAGATCCCATTTACGATATGTCATTTGAATACTGGCATTGTTTCCACCTTAATAATGTGAGACAGTATTTTCAATTTTTGCTTGTCGTCTGGAATGATGTGACGAATTTTCCATTCGATTTTGTCGATACTAATTTCTGCCTCTACTTCGCCGACGTAGCAATTGGTAAAAGTGCGAGCTATAATCATAATAAGCTCTAGTTTTACGTTGAAAACACATTTTGCATAATCTTCGGCGAATCCCATAAGATATTTTAAGGGTAATTTCCCGGAGAATACGTTACTTGCCGTGTCTACGATATCTTGGTTTGCTTCGTTGAGACCCCATCCGCACGTCATGAGAGATCTTTGTTGCAAATTTCCGAATGAAACCATGGTTTTTAATGTCGTCGTAACTCCAGGTTTACGAACCACGGCGACCTGCTCACCTCCCATCTCGTAGCGAATTTCATCGAACAAAAATGCGAGGGCATTATTTGATAAAAAAAAACATTTTTCCTTGCGTCTATGGGTTTAAATTTTCTTTCGATATATATGTAACTTTCGGCGATATCCAGTGTAATATCTTGAAAATTAATGGGGATACGGACTTCATCCGAATTGTTGAATGATGGAGATCTGTATGGTTTATACGTATGCTCTTCTAGACTAATAATGGAATTGTCCAAGATGGGTTCGGAGAAAACCTCTATTTTATCGCTGGTGGTGGAAATCATTTTCTCACTTTAAGGCCGATTGATTTTAAAAATTTATAGTCTTCGGCAGATAACTGTTGAGATGTTTGTGATCTAATGTCTGGACGACGACTAACCTTGACGTTAACTCTTCTTTTACTTTTATTATGTTTCGGCGGTTCCCCCATCTTAGTCGACAGCACACACAATTGACGATTGAAGCAAAAACCCATTTCTATGAAAGTTTCTTCAGTTCCAATTTCACGATTATTTTCTCGCCTTGAAAATTGATTAGATCACCGCTATCGTCCAAGATGCGAAGAGTAATGTTGTCGATAAACTGACGTCCTGCCGGCATTAACGGCATATAAATATTATTTTGTGGTTCTTTACTGATTTTGTAACCGGGCTCCACGTCGATATCGAATTCGAACAAGGTATGACCTTCCACAGAATACATATATGCTCCGGAAATTATATTACAATCTACGCGTATGATGCGTACTTTCATTATTTTCACCATCTCGGTTGATTCGTGCTTTTTGTCTCTTTTTAACACTGTATGATTAAATCCTAACATTTTACCGATACTCGCCTCTCCCCGGAAATCTATAGTATATTGGGATTTCAGTTCACATTTCAGCGTATTATTATTAGCGACCAAGTAAAAGATTCCATCATTCTTTTCTTCAGTTGAAATCCTCAAAGCCTCCGACATAGCTTTACCTATCTCATCTATTTCATAGGCCCCAGGTGGAATCTGCAATTGTATCGGCTCGGTGGTGTAATCCTCCTTCATGTAGGCAAACTTATTGTTGTTTTCGTCTACATTAAAAATTGAATTGTATGTGTAAAATCCCAGCAATGCCAGACCATATTTGTTTTCTCTATTTAATTCGACTGGTGGATAAAAATCGGCGCTTAAGACGCTCGAGTGTCCTGTTAGTGTGAACGTATAAGACATGACTAACCATTAAAACATCACACATCTCGGTTTTATTCAAAAGATTCATCTTCACACCTTTTCTCACTGCATTTGATAGTGATGTTTTTATGCTATTTTCTGCTTTTATGCGCACATCGCTGATTTTGCAATAACAACAAAATATTTTTCTAGCCGTAAGATCCTCATCAGGCGTAACCTCGTTTAAATTGCTGCTGCTGAAATAATGTTTGCAACCGCACTAATATTTTAATATATCGATATCGCTTTTGAAATGCTCGGGCAACTTATCCCAAACAAATGGAATTTCATTTGGGGCTATAGCAATCATTACTTCCTTGGGCATGTTTTCTAACTGTTTCACGGTCATTTTCCTTAATCCACCGGCTAGATGAAATGCTTTCAGTGATTGCAACATTTTAGTATAGTTATTGCGATCCATTTACGGTGTTAATGGTGACGATGATGATGACATCTTTTACGCTGATGATTCGACAAGAAACTTTAAGCACAAATGTCCACACCAGACTGTTCCAAAATCCTGTTGACGATCGTATGTATAGTAAATAATTTTTGATGGTTCCGATCCCGTTTGTAGATATCGTACCAATTCGATCGGTGGGGGTAAATCGCCGAAGCTGTCATAATATGTTACTTTAGAATTATTTTTTCTATAAGCTACCCAATGAGTCCTTGCACCACTCGTACTATCCAAATTCACTATTGCTGCTTCGTAACGTCGAGGACCTTGTCTAGGTAATGAATCCCTCATATAAACGCCTCGAAAGTGTCCTATTCTTTTCTTTTTGGCATATTTTTCTATTTCGATGTTAGATAGTGGTCTTCGAGGTAGGGATTCAATTAGTTTTTTGATCTACGATTTAAAAATAATCCCATACCTTTACGATATGGCTATAGAAACAAACCATTTCCTTTCGATTTTAAATACAGGCAGGCACCGGTTTTAACTTCGCTGCTTTTTTTACAGCTTTTATGGCGCGCACAATTCCCGCTGCCTCACCGGCTAATGAACCCAAAGCTGATAACCCGACAAAAATTGGTATTAATGGTAATATTCCACCAGTTTTAGGAATCGGTATTATTCTCGGTGTACGAACCTTCCTTTTGCCACCTGCCGCTTTTACCGATCTACGTGCTGCCGACAGAGCTATTTTAGATGCATTCATGATATTTTTTTCCAACACATTTTTACTTCTGGCTTTTAATAATTCCTTTCGAACTGCTTGTCGAATAGCTGTTCCGAAACTGACTTTCCGAACATGTCGATTTTTATTAACACCTTTCCTTTTTGTATGACGTGTGCCTTTACTAGATGTTTTTTTTTGTTGATAATGATGATGGTACACCTATACCAAAACGGGTTTTCCTTTCATAATGTTTAACTAACCAAGCTGCTGTTTTTTCACATAAACTGGAATCTTTCGATTTTACTCTATTCCAAGCACTTTGTTCGAGCTCGTAATCCGCTCGATGTCTCGCACTTATGTTGTCTTTATTATGTAAATAGGCTAAATCGTGTTCTTTGCATGCGGCATCCAAAGGATTAATGCCTGGATCACCTCTTGTTACACGTTTTATTACTTTTGCTCCGGGTCCGCAATATTGATAACCGGGAATGTGTGCCTCGAATGGTAATTTATTTATTAACGAATTCACAATACCGTATCCAGTTTTATTGGAAACGTGAGACCGTCCACTTCGTTTGACGCTCGGCATCTGAATGACAGTTTTTGTGAAAAATTGCCTATAAAATATCAAATTTTCCTAAGATGCGCGTTATCGATCTTAAACAAAAACTTCCTATTGACAATCTCGATGAAAAAGTCGGACTTGGATTTGAAAAGAAGATAATGAAGAGACACGGTCCTCTACTTCCTTCCTCTATTCGCGGCCTGTTAATTGGTCCATCCAATTATGGAAAAACTAATGTCATGATTTCGCTACTTACACACCCCCTTGGGCTACGTTTCGAAAATGTCTATATTTACTCGAAATCTCTGTATCAACTGAAATATGAGTATTTAAGGAAAATTTTAGCACCCATCAAAGGTTTAGGCTACTATGCTTTTAGTGATTCCAGAAATATTGTGGAACCGTCCGATGCAAAACCAAACTCTATATTTATTTGATGATGTTATATGTGAAAAACAAGATGTTATAAGATCGTACTTTAGCATGGGACGTCATAAAAATATCGACTCCTTTTACCTAGCGCAAACATATTCGCGAGTGCCTAAACAGTTTGTGCGAGACAATGCCAATTTTATTATTATGTTTAAACAAGATGAGTTGAATATGAAACACATATTTTCCGACCACGTTTCACCGGATCTAACTTTTACTCAATTTCAAGAAATGTGCTCAAAATGTTGGGATAATAAGTATGGATTTTTAATAATTGATAAAGACAGTGATGTGAAATCAGGAAGATACCGCAAAGGATTTGATAGCTATATATTGCTGTAATAATAAGAGAAAACACTCATTTGATTGTTGAAACGTCCTTTGTTAACATCATGAATAACGCGATCGACTTAAAACGTAAACTAGTGGAAGCTACCAATGCCGTCAGAAAAAAATTTAAGCAAATTAAATCGGCTAAAGAATTTCATGTTGTGGAATTGGAAAAATTTTATGAACCCATTTCTAAGCCGTTGACAACTATATCTGATGTGGTCAAGCAACGTCAGCAGCAGCAACAACAACAACAACAACAGCAACAACATTATCCAGCTACAAAGCCACATAGTCCCAGTACATCAGTGCAGTGGACCCAAATATCAGGTTTTCCCCAACCTACACATTCCTTTCAAACCTTCAGACCTATTCAGCAGCAGCAGCAGCATCGCATTTCAAAAGAAGATATTAGCCAATCGGTGTTTGATACACCCTCGACATCAACTAATACATCTCTCGCATCCGCTGACACCACAACTTCCGATACGTTAAACGCACACCTGAAAGGATTACGTTCGAAACCATCTCTATACGATACTGTATATGGTGTACGTTTTGGTTCAAAAACAGATTATAACAAAAATTTTATTGGTAATTTAGAGGTGCGTTTTCGAAATGGAAATATTGTCTTATACAAAAAATGGAAAAATATTGCAGAATATGGTGAATCACCGGCACTTTATGATTTGTTATTTCTTAAAACACCCCCAAGTGTAGGCAAGGAACAACAATTAAGTGATAATGTACTTTCAACGTACAAGGAAATTTTGGAATCAACCAGTGCTGTCTACAACAATTTTAAAAAAAGTGATGGTTTACGGGAGACCAGATGGAACAAATATTTACGAATTATTAAACCTCTGATAATGGACACAAAAATAGGCGGTACTATTACAAGAAAAAATCTCTCGGAAAAACTACAGTTACCCAAAAAAAAGAAATTATCTTCGAAAAATTTCAATATGTCTACTGGAACAAAGCTAAAGAGTTGGTGGATCCTTTACGTTTGTTGTGGAGTTCCAAAATGGCCGGTCACACTGGACACGAAAATGAAATTATGTCAATCATAGAGGAATTACGAGAAGAAGATATAATATATTAAGCTCAATATTTAATGATATTATTCAGTTCTTCCTTCGATCTGAAACCTTTAATATTACTAATAATATGGAGCCCAGTCTAGAAAAAATCAAGATTGTTAATGAACTACATAGAATGGCTAGAAAAAATTTTGTAAGACGGCGCACGATAATAAAAGGATACAAAGATTTGTGGCAAATTGATTTGGCTAAAATGCAACAGTATGCTGATGAAAATGATGATTATCGTTATATTTTGGTCTGTATAAATTGTTACTCTAAATTTGTCTATACCAAAGCCATAAAAAGCAAGATTGGTATAGAAGTTACTAATGCGATGAAAAACATCATTGAAGAGGTATCATATGCACCAACAAATCTGCAAAGTGATCAAGGAAAGGAGTTCTATAATACAAACTTTCAAGCCCTGATGAAAAAATATAATATAAATCATTATTCCACTTACAGCACAAAGAAAGCTGCAATTGTTGAGAGAGTCATAAGGACTTTAAAAAATAATTTATATAAACAATTCTCGACTAGAGGATCTTACAAATGGATACATATATTATCGGCAGTAACAAAAACCTATAACCATTCGAAACATCGCACCATTGGAATGAAGCCTGCAGACGTGCAAGAAAAAACACAAATTAAAGCATACGATTATTTAAAAATTGTACCTAAAAAATTTAAGTTTTCCATGGGTGACATTGTGCGTATTAGCAAGTACAAAAGCGTATTCGAGAAAGGATATACGCCCTCTTGGTCAACCGAATTGTTTAAAGTTGTAAAAGTTAACGTTACAAATCCACCTACTTACTTGTTGGAATCGTTAGAAGATCAGCCTATAAGAGGGTGTTTTTACGAATCAAAACTACAAAAAACAAGCAGTCCTGGCGTTTACCTTGTAGAAAAGGTCCTTAGACAACGCAAGAAAAATCACACCGATCAATTATTTGTCAAATGGCTAGGATTTCCCAACCACTTCAACTCTTGGATAGATAAAGCTAATATTGTTTAAAAAACATATTGTATGACTATAATTTTAATTTAAAATGTAAAATAAATAAACAATATATTGTAAAATAAAGTTTTTTTATTTCAATCTTCATCATTAAAAACAATGACAATAAAACATCATACACATAAATAACATTTCAATATTCTTGGAGGGAAGGTCCAATTCACCGACGACTACGACGTTATCTTCAAGGCTATGCCACTCGGAGTGTGTATTCCTATTCTTTAACCTGCTTTCCCTTTTTTAGATTTTTTTTGAAGTGGAGCCGTACGACAGTGCGCTTAATGAGTCAATTAAAAGCTGATGATAGAGTATTTTCTGCATAACTTCAATTTTTGTTTTAAGCTCACTATTATTTTTGTATATCATGGGGAGGACATCCTTGTTAAATATGTCACATATTACAACTGCAAAATTGTAAAACTTTCTATTAACAAAGTGTTTTGTCACAGCATCGTCATCATCTTTTGGTTCGCCTAAGTTGGTTATGATTTTTCCACCCATATCATACTGCCCATCCGCTGTAAGTTTAAAACCAATCCCTTGTGGCCCAGATAATATATGATATTTTTCATTACATTTCTGACGACCAAATTTATCAATTGTGTTGTTTCCCCGACTCATTTTCAATCTTTACTAATCTATTTTATTTTTATTTGCCCTACTTATATTAAATATTTCAGCTGAGAAAAAGAAACACTGACTATGATCTACTGGGTTGGTATGTTTATAAAAGAAATAAAACAAAACTGTGATTGTAAAAGATATTTATTTACAGTTATTTAATTGCACAAATACAAAAAAAAAATAATTTTCCATGTCTTTATTTTCGTTGCTCAAAATTCTATCCCATCCGACACTATTTCGATCATAAACGTCTTGGGCTGTTGCTGTTGCAGAAACCAATTCATATTTTGCAGCAAGCTCACCTGGTAAATGTGGAATATTGACGAGGTATTCTTTTAATTCTTCTTCAACCATTTCAGCACAAAATGTATCTATGTCTATGGAACCATATAAAAATTTGTCGCACAAATGTGCCCCAGCCACAAAATTGATTGCATCCCTGATCTCTTATATTGATCTTTGGTTGCACCAATATGCGACCAATCATTTACGCTATCTAACATATCGTGAGCCATATTTCTTAATTCTCTCCCCAACCAAAATATGTATCTATCTACACATTCGTTGACGGTCGTCGTCGTCTCATCAGCAGACATCTTTAACAGAAATAATGAACACGCGTAAGTATTCTTACATGTGCAACTATATTTTAAATTTAATTACATCCTTTTTTTCAAACAATTTACATACAATTTACTCCAATGAGCCAAAACGTAATAATGTTCGAGTATTGTTTCCAAAAACTCTAGTGCCCTGCCCCAAATAAGTTAGAGTGTATTTACCTTTAGTTTTACTCATAATATCTACAATATCGTCAGATAGTGTTTCGGCCACACGTTTTGGCAAAAAAGTCTCAAATGTGCTATTATCGCCGTCATCGTGTAAAGCCACTAGAGGAGTTTTATTACCAAATCGTGTAGTCATTGAAACCATCTTTACAATTTTATACACTTTGCCTACAATCATTTCGGTAACCTTTTTTCTCTCTAAAACCTCGAAATCTTTGCTGAACATTTCATTAATTTCATCTAGAGTTTCTTTTGCAATACTCATTATTGAAAAAATGGTATATAAATCCAAAAATTACCGTAAATATAAAAGCAATTTCAGAACACTACACGAACACAATATTTGATGTTTATGCCACTGATATCTGCGACTGTTTGAAGTCACTTCTTTGTCCACTAACCTTTATAGCGAGTTTTCAAGGTCGAATTGTAACAATGGTGGGGGTAGCTTAACGATAGAAATAGTGGGAGGAGTATTCAAGGTCAAATGACGTCACACATTTAAATTGGTATAAGGATAACTTCAAGGACAAAATATAATGAAACAAATAACTATATTTTATGTACTTTATTGATTGACTTTTTTCTGCCGTTCTTCTATACGTGTAACATTATCACCTAAACCTAATTTTCTTAATTTTTTCAATAATATTTGTTCGTTTTTATTTCTTAGAAAATTCTTACAAACTATACTCGCTAAAATACACACTTCAGCATGGTCCATATACTTAAAAAATACACTAAAATCCTGAGCCTCCGAATCTTGCATTTCAAATGCGTAAAATTCCGAACAGGCTACAGAAATTACAAATTCTTCGTACATTTCTCGCACTAAACTTTCCATATTAACTACTACTACGTTAAACTTAAGTCCTACACTCTAATTTCATCTAACACAACTTGATCTGCAATGAAACTAATCAGTTTTTCCAAACAGTCACTAAACCCCAACTTTTTTATTTCACGAACAAAGTCTTGTAAATTTATTGTTTTGCTGCAATATTTACGACATGCATTCGCAGCCTTTTCATATTCAAAAGCCAAATCACAATAGCGCGACGCCCATTCTGCTCGACTTTTCATTGCATCATTGAAATAATTACTAGCCATTTCAGTGAACTCATCGCCCAATTTTTTTACTGTCTCTTACAAAGCACTATTCATATTATTCCCTTATTTTTACATTCACGACACTTTTTTATTGCTGGTGGTGGCCCATCTGTATAATGACGATATATTTGTTCATAGTGAATGTAATAGAGTAAGCTTAACTGTAGTTCCTTGTCACACCGATATGGCGCTGGCAGCTTAACCAAAATTTGCCGTAAACTCAGCGTATCAACGCTAGATCCTTTTCTTCAAAATCACACAAACTTTTTAAATTACTCTGATATAAACAAATTACTCTGCCGACTTGCTCTATAATTTTTTCTTTAGATAGTTCCGTATCTGACATTTCACACTGAATGAATGTAAATAGACTCACACAATTTTATAGAACAATTTGCAAGGTCAAAATCATTTCAAGATCATCCCACACTATTACAATGCACAAATAACTACTTCAAGGTCACACACCCAAGATGGCCTCCAAGAAAGTCAAGGTCGCCTCGACCAAGGTCAAGGTCAAGGTCACACAAACCTTGAACTCAATGTCAAGGCCAAGGACAACGCACATGTGCATTTTCAAGGTCAATGGCAAGGACATGTGTGCGGGGCCAAAGAAGGATGGGGCAAGGTCAAGGTCAAGGTCGAGGAGTGGGGGGTGGAGAGGATCGGGTTATGTTCACTACTGAAGAGCTACAATTGTCGCCATAATTTAACCCCTTAGTTCAAAATTCTAGTTTACGAGGTAGAGACTTGGTTTTTCGAAATAATTTTAAAAACCTAACTAAAGCTAACCTCAATTCTGTAAATAAATAATTTATGATCTATACAAAATAAACCCTTTCAAGTTCATTGTTATTATCCCAAAGTGTAAATTTTATACTGAAGGATCTCCGAGAAAAAATGAAAGACTGACGCGTATTTCGTTTAAGGTATAAAACCTCAAAAATAGAATAATAAATACTGTAACGGCCACCTTATTATACGTAATCAAAAAAGTAAAACTGAAAAAATATTTAAATATTTAACATAAAACAAAATTTTATTAAGTTATATGGAAAGCGATTTTTTTGTTTTAATGAAGTTGTGGATAACGGCCTGCAAAATTTATACATTCTTGCATTAAACAGAAATATAAAAAATATCTTTTGATAGTATTTTTTAATAATAAAGTTAAAAAAATCAATCCAATAAAAACAAGAATTATTCAGTCTATACTTATAAAAGTGTTGGTAAATAAGTAACTTTATATTTCTTTTTGTCATTATGATAACTTTCAACTTTGATATTATATCTCAAAAATATATTTTCTTTTATATTGCATCGATATTGTTTTACATATATCCTTATAAATGCATAACCTGCATCATTAATTTCATCAGCAATTTAATTTTTTTTCAATAAGCAATAAACAAGTTTATTTATTACTAAGCAATATCATTTTACAATGCCAGTTAAATTACAATATCTTAATGCGACGTGTTAAAGTTAACAAAAGAACTATGGACATGAAAAGGATTAGTATCAAAGAACAATATTGGATATACCGTTTAGCCCACAATTTATACAGATAATTAATAAGGATTAAATTTTAAATTATGATAGAGAATCTAATACAACAGTAGCCAACATTTACATAATGATAAAAGAAAAAACGGAAAAAGCCCATATTCCCAAAATAATTTATGATATAATAAATGATATAACCGAGAATCTTACAGAATATATCTATTTAGTTACTTTTGTCCGATATTTACTGTGAATTTGTTCTTTTTATAAAATGGAAACTAAATATATTAGTCAAAATATGTAATTTTTAACATTTCGTTTTATCAAAACGAGTTTGTTACGCAATTATTTTATTTTATCATTGCTTTTATGAGACCAGCAGCTTTAGCAGCTGAAAAATATGTGAACAAACGAGAGACTGGTGGAAAATAATAAAATTTTCAAAAATCCTTCTATACGGCCACGAGCAAAAACTGACACAAATTATTTATTGCATAAAGCATTAATTATCCACCATACTGTATAAGAGTTAACTGTATAGTTTGCATTTGCTGACTATACAAAACTAGACAAGGTAACTGATATGAAACTAATCGTCACTGCTATCGATTACATTTTAAGTTCAAATAGTGTCACTCCAAATCAAGAATATCTTTAATTTCTACACTTCGCTTAATGCTTGCTCTAATGTTTCGGTCAACGGTTTATTGTTTAATAAAAGTCATTCTTATTTTGTGCTGAATTCATTCCAGTTAGTTCCAAAATTAATTAACTTTTTTGTTATTCAAACCCACCTTAGCAATACGATCTCTTATTAATCACAATTTGAAAATCAGAATGCTACTAGTCGCGACCCAAAACCATATTATCAAAGCAAGTTTTCTTAAGGAAAATACTTTCAGAAAATTTTCCTGCAAATATTCAATTAGTGAAATTTAAAGCATGAGAGTCTATTTATTTCTTTTGTATGACCTCTGTTTATCACTAATAAACTTCAAATTTGAAACATTTACTATTTTTAGACCGTTTTTTTAAGGAAGAAATAAAAACGATTATAACTTCACCCCTAACGCGCGCAAAGTAAATAAAATAAATTAGAAAAAACTATGAACGAAACAAAAAGTAACGATACTAGATCATCGATGCCTAAGCCTCTATTGGGCCCTTTACCTTCCACCATAGCTGCAGGTCATTTGAGGCCGATCGAATCCAAACAGCCTCGTTAGTTGAACTTGCCTAACTGCTTCCGGTAACAAAATTGTATCTCCGAAATGTATCTGCCTCAGTCCGTTGAGTGCTGGGCACTCTCTGAGGACATGGCCAAAAGTTTCGTCCTCCGCCAAATACCATCTGCACGTCGGGTCGGTCTTTGACACGGATCTTATGAAGATGGCCTCTTAGGTGACAATGTCCTGTCAATAATAGCACCACAATTCGAAGTTCTTTCCTTCCTAAAAAGAGAAGCTCCTTAGTACGTCGTGCGCTACGGCCAATTATATGGTCTTTAGCCCACTTCTTTCCAGGAGCTCCCCTCCACGATTTAGTAAAATCGCTTTCCAGGAACAATTTTTATTCCCTTTGCCAACGGCAGTTGGGAGAGGTGAAATTGGTTAGAGTCCATATGATTCAATTGCGGAACCCAACTTTGTCAAACGGCCTGCCTCCTTATTCCCGCATATGCCCGAGTGGCCCGGGACCTACACGAGTCTGATTGTGCAACCGTTCCTTGTCATATTATTCAGTACGTCCTTGCACTCAGACACTAGTCGCGAAGTTACGACACTGGACTTCACTATCATTGTCGCAGCCTTACAGTCTGAGCATATATTTATTACCCTATTCTCACTTATATCCCTCTCACAGAGATGGATAGACTGAAGGAAAACATAAATTTCCGCTATGAAAATCGTCGCACGTTATCCGAGAGAGCAATAATCTCTGCGCTTTTGCCGAACACTCCGGCTCCAACTCTTTCATCTTGTCGAGATCCATCTGAATACCACCAGGATCCGTTTCTCGAAAGATTTTGCTTTCCTCACCAATCCTCTCTATTTGGCAGAAATATCTCCAGAGAGGTTGGATATTAAAAGCATCGTCATGTAATCTGTTTGCTTGGGACACCTGAGTAGCCGCCCGTTCCAATTCCTAAATGTCCTAAGCAACTGAGACGATGAACAGTCCTCGGGGCCTCGTTCTCTATGTATAAATGAAGAAGAGGCAGATTCTCCAGGAATTCAAGAGCCCTAGTCAGAGCGGTTTTTATCACACTCGAAATTCCCACACAAGCCATTCTTTGAACTTTGCCAAATTGAAGACTGTATTTGCGCTTTGTTGTACTATGTCACCATATAATAGCGGCGTACGTTATTATGAGGTGGACCACCATAGTGTGTATCCAAGATAACACTTAGGTGTCAGCCCTAATGTGCACCCAAAGACTCGTTAACAACCACAGAAAGATCATATGGTTTTCTTTGTTCGAGCCCTAATATGATCATTCCAGCTCAGTCATGAGTCTAGAATTACTCTCAGGTGTTTAACTGTCCCCTTGTATTAAAGAGTCCTTCCTGCCAATGTAATCGTGTGAAGTCTCCCCATTTTCCTAATTTTTGTAAAGAGTACCACCTTGGCCTTGTCCGGGTTTATTCCGAGCCTTTCTCTGTGGTACCATCGTTCCGCGATCCGAAGAGTTCACATCATTGGCCCCTCCAGGTCCCAGGTATTGAGACCAGGGCACAAAATGACCAGGTTATCGGCATAGGTTTGTGTATACAAACCAGCATCATTCAGTTCACTCAGCAGGTTATCCACCGCAAGGCTCCACAGCAAAGGCGATAGATCTCCTCCCTGTGAACAGCACCTATTTGACAGTGCTTTAACAGTTACATTGTTAAGCTCAGCATATATTATTCTCTGAGTTAACATTGCTCTGATCCATAAGACTACTGTGGTTTCAGAGCCTCGTCGTTGTAGAACATTACATATCAAATCATGAGACGTATGGTCGAACGCCCCTTCGATATCGAGAAAGATACCTAAGGCAAATTGTATGTCAGGAATACTACACCATTATTCTTTCCTTGATATGTCGATCCACCAACCTTTCCAGTGTCTTTAATAAGAAACTGCGGACTGATAGGGTGGAAAGACTTAGGATCTGTGTTATCTATTCTTCCTACCTTGGGAATAAAGACTACTTTTGTTTCTCTCCTCGCCATCGGTATGTATTCTAAGCTCAAACATGAGTGGATAATTTCACCAGGTGGCTTATTATAATATCGGAGGAATATTATAGTAAAGCTGGAAATATACCGTACTTACTAGGTGACTTGAAGGGGGCAAACGGTATAAAAGTTAAAATTTTAATATATTTAATCAACTAATATCAAAATATGGTAAAAATACACGAAAACTATTAATATATGATTCATATATTAGATTACTAGTTGATAATTTATTTTGGTTATTCAGCAATGTGCGCTTAAAAATAATCAAATGATGCTATCGATTGCTAAATTTATTTTAATCAGAGAGGTCCATGAGAGTAAGAGTATCTCAAATTCAAAATTATGTATATTAGTCACTTTTTAATCATTCGTCATTAAATTAGAGGACACACGGTTTTGTAACCAAAATAAATTATCAAACTAGTAATCTCAAATATTTTTCCATTTTTAACTTTGACTTTTATAGCTTATAATATGATAGTGCAGGGGAAGTTGGAAAATTATTTTACACTTTTTGATATATGACTTTCATAAAAATAAAATAATTTTTTTAAAGGATTTATTTAATTTAATTTAATTTATTTTTCACGTTTTAATTTTCAGGACATATGGCGCACTACAAACTTTGTCTTGGGTAGAAGAGTACAGCGCTAGTGACACATCATGTTTTGCGACCATAGTATTATTCAGTCGTTCACGCAAACCTTAACTTAAGTGGAATCAATCAAATTAGCCCAAATATCATTCAGCATTGCGTAATTCCTGTGACCCTAGTTGCAACTAAAACCAAAGTAGTCATCAAAACGCATCTAACAAGCCCAAATTTAGTAAGACTCCGTCCGCGAGGACAGAGATCCTGCAGCAACCTTCCATCTCCATCATCAGTTTATCTTAATGGTATCACAATATGGTATTGTTATGGGATTTATATATGTATACCAAATTTCAGCTCTATCGGGTAGTCAGAAGTGAAATAAAATTCAGTTACGAGATTTGATTGTCAGTCGACAACCCATCGGTAGCAGTGAAACTCAATAAAATCGTTTAAAATTTGTGGAGTATGTTAATCAATGAGGAACATATATAAATAATGAATTTAAAAAACGGGCGATAAAAAGTAATATCTCAATTTTTTGGAGTAAAGTATGGAGGTAAAAATGTAGATACTTCAAATATTGTGAAATCAATAGTTTCTGGTCTTCATGTAATTCAAAATCTAATATTAAAATTAGATCCAATTTTCTAGGGCACAAAGGTCGAGGAGGTTAAATAAAAGCATTTTCCGGAATTTATATTTTTTCTCCATCAATATTTACATAGTCTCCTTCAAAGTAATCTCTATTGTTCTATTCAACAAATTTGGTTTTATTTCTTCTATAGCGCGTCGCACTAATCAAGTTAGTTAAGCGGTTAATCTCTCACCGGTGAGGAACGGGTTCGATCCTCTCGGTCGCCCTGTTTATTCTATGTTATGAATGTTAAATTAATAAAAAAATGTTTGTCCTATATTCCTTCGCCAAAAAACACTAGTCTGTAAGGTCAGAAAACAGAGAAAAAATATTTGTTCTGTGGCCATAAAACTTTGTCTTTTCATTGTCCACCTTATCATGGAGGAAAGGAAATGTTGTGGCTAGGGCTTCGCTACATTTTAATTTTGTTGAAAAATTAACAATTTTTGTACCACTTTGATCTCCTTAATTTTAGTTTACATTTCTTCATAAAAACCTTAAATATACCAACTTTTTATTCCTATTGCAATGATTCTGAGATTATCAATAATAATTTTTTAAATTGTTTCCAAGTTTATATTGGTAGTTGTACCGTCAAACACTCTCATTATCATCAAAATCTTTACGATCCTTATTCAGGCGTTTATGCTACTAATAAGCATTTCATTTTTATCCAAACTAACTTGCCAATATGCCCTAATTATTTTTCTGCCAAAAACAAACCACCATCCTGAAAGAAATAATGAGTTCGTTTAAAAGCATTGATCCAGTGAAATTTATAAACTACCGAAATTTTTGACCAAACCTAGTACATAAAAAATATTTTATTTCATACAGTGCGAATGAATCATTTCACTTGTTTTGTATAGTTGAATCCTAATACTCTATACTCTATATTTAAACTCGGTTACTAACGAAATATCCAAATTTTCAAAAAACTTTTCCTCGATCCATTTACAAAGAAATGGTCCTAGGTGTATCTCACCTTTCAATCATTTTGTGATATTTTGTAAAACATTAAACAATATTCGATAACTACCTCTTCGTTCTTCTAATACATATATTTAAACGAAAAAAAGCGCCCCTAAAGCAGTTTTTTAGTTGTCAATGCTACTACCTAAAATTTTTGCACGAAAAAATTAAATACTATCCGAAGGAATGCCAACCCTATTTTTAATAAAGCTGAAACTGATGGAAAAAATATCTATTTACAAAAGTTGTTTTCCGACCAACAAATAATAATCCTAACAATAAAAGTAATTTGAGAGTTCTTTACGATTTGAAAGAGTAATTTTTCAAAATCCTCTAAAGAGGTAAACTAAATTTTTTAATTATCTGTGACCAAATTTTAATGAAGAATTCATGATTCATTAAAAAAAAACTTTAAGTAAAAATGGTACTCATAATATTGCCTATTTATCAGTTTTAATATACATTTTGTTTCGTGCGAAAACGGCTTTGGACCTAAGCTTTAGAAGTCGTTTATATCCCTTCATCATTGAATAATTTTTAATATTCTACAAAGCATCCCAAAATGACAGCAATCGGCTTGTTGGAAAATTTAAATGTTAGAGACATAGAAATTTAAAATTTGATATAATTAAAAATAGTACAATCGGAAAAAAATTGACCCAATGTGTTTTAGATATTTTTGGTTAAGAGGTAACCCACTATTGGATATTACTAAGGGGTAAATACAAGGTTAGCCATGACAGTTGGCGACGATTGGTTATGTACGAGTATTTGAAGCTGCCACCATTTTTAATTCTAAAAGCCCAGGTATTGATTATAGACAGAAAAGATCAAATAATAAGATATAAAGAGTAAGAAAATCTACAATTTGAATGATAGCCCGATTCATTTTTTTAACTAATTACTTTAGAAAAATGAAAAAAAAAGTTTAAGTTAGTGTTTTTTTCTTTAATGCAAATTAACATATTCCAGCGACAAAATAATCGTTATTACTTTAAAATGTTAATTTTAAAGGAAGATATTCGTCAAAATAGTTTCAAGGGGTCCTGAACCCATTAAGATGTAGAAGGCATAACAAATACTAATGTTTGCAGAAAATATAGTTCTGTAAAGTTTTTGTTTGAAAATGTTTACTACGAATTAATATATCTGAAGAAGCGTTTTGATAATTCTACATGATAAATCAAGCTTTGTTACAGTTTGTACAAAGTGGGTTCCAAGATTATTGGCTCCAGAATAAAAAGTGCTTAAGCGGTAAATTTCTCAAAATTATTTACGACCTTTGAATACAGACTCTGACTTTGCCACGAGCATTCACAAATAGTGGAGTCTATATAGTGCGCCCAGATGGGTCATCTGCGTTCAAAAGTGGCTGTATACAATCTTCAGATGGACACCTCATGACACTCATCTTTTGGGCCCAAGTAATCTTGTTGAATTCATACCAAAAGGCTCCACAATAATGGCAGATATGAACTGTAATACTTGTATATTAGCAAAATAACGTAAGGCTATTGATAAAAAAGTCTTCGTTTATATCAAAAGAACATCCTTCTTTTTCAACACATTTAGTGAGTTCACAAAGCAGCCAAAGTTCCTCACATCCTCCACCAGTTCACTTCTCTAAGCTGAACTGCCCCCAATCTAGTCCTGATTTTGGTAGGTCTGAGTTTTTTTTTTATTTGAAAACATGAAGAAGCACCTTAGCAAATGTCAGTTTGTAGACAATAACCTGCTGAAAGAGAATATTGATGCCTATTTTGAAAAACAACAAGAATCATTTCTTCGATGTAATAAAATTATCAAAAGAATATATGTTGCGTCATGTTAAAGAGAAAACTTTTCCAGTGCCCATCCTACACTATATAGTACGATCCTTTAAATAATAAAGCGTAATATTTTTTTACAATTTACAACGATTAAATTACCGTTTAAAAAACGAATAACCTCTCTAGTATTACACAGAATACAGTTTTGCCCATACATATCTTATTAATTAAATCCAAGCAGGTTTCACTTCAATTTATCTTTTCTAAAGAAATTTCTTATGATTTAACTTCGAAGGTAGTTACGAAATCACGGCTGTAACCAGAAACCGCCAATATGTTTATGAAAGGCGTTAAAAATTGCTTTATCATCAGCTTTATTATAAGAAAAATATAGGTCAAGATATGTTGATGTTACCTTCAACATACGGCTTCACCGGCGGCAAAATGGCTATAATGCAAAAGAAAGAATAATTTCTATTATACACAAATGAATAATTTCTTTTGTGCGAATTTTATTTCATTATTATGTTTCTGATTATTACGTACAATTCTTTTTTTTATCAGAAGTTAAAATAAAAAACAAATATTTAGTTATTTACGGTCAGATTCGTTAAAAAGGTATAACGTTAAACCCGGTAATGGTAAATTTTGTTTTGCAGATGTTATAATCTATCGTATGTATTCAAGAAACAAACCCTTAAGTATGAAAACTGAGGTTTAAATAAAGAGATAAAGTCTTGTGATTGATAACATAACTCTCGAAGATAAACTAAATTTTCCATTTTGACTAATTTGGTAATACAGGTCGCACCATATTTTTCTTATTTTAAGAACTTTGGGTACGTGACAATTACAGTGCACACTTCTTTTGAAAGAAAAAAATTAAATTGGAGAACTCCAAATTAAAAACAAAATATATTTCTTCAGTCAATGTAAACATTTTTCACATCTTTTCTTATTGCCTGGGAACTTAACCTTGCAAATTCATTCCTCACTCGCTCCATGCAATCTTCCATACTTCTTATAGTCGAGATTTAATCGTATCCCAAATAGAAAAAATCGAGAGCTGAAAGATCTGGGGACTGCGGTGGCTAAAGAAAAGGCCCATTGTTAGCTATCCATCGATAATCAAAAATATTTTTCAAAAGATTATCGATTAGGTAGCTACCATATGGAGGTGTGCCACCATGGTGGTAAAAAGGATTCTATGAAGAGCAAGAGGCAAATTGTCTAAATAGTCGTTTTTAAAATTATGTAACATCTTCAAAAACTTCAACTTACCATTTAAATTTAATTTCATGACATCATCATTTCTTATTTACAATGAACATTGAACTACCAGGATCGAAAAATTTGCTCTCTAAATACATGTAAAATTTCATCGCTCCAATAATGGGAAATGAATCGATTAAAGACAGGTATTTTTGGTAAATTTAGTATTGTCTGTCCAAATGATATTGTTTAGAAAAAATTGTTTCCTTGGGTCTAGGTTATGATAAATTCAGAGAATGCCACTCGTCTTGGAAAATTAGTTTCTTTTAGATGTTGAACCATGAAAAATATATATGGATAAAACTTATGTTTGCATCATATTCTATAAAATATTGAATTGGATAGTTCCAACTCTAAAGCTGCTTAACTTATAGACCTTAATATGCAGCGAAATATCTCAAAACAGCAATTTAAATATTCTCATTATTAACAAAATGTTTATTTCTTTACTCTATTGCCTTGACGGACCCAAAGTTCTTAAAATTTTCCATAATTTTTTAACAGCACATTGTGATGGCTTCTCTTTTTGCAGATATCGAATCGCAAATGTGTCACGTCTTCTTGATATAACTTTATCACATTCTGCATAAATGATAAATAAGATTTAATCATCTTCGTTTATATAATTTAAGCGTCACAGCATTAATAACTTTCAAATAATGACAGCTTCATACATTTCTGTAGCATTTGATTGTTTCTCAATGCTATCATAGTCAGCTATGAGTAAAACATCATTGCCAACTAAAATCGCCGTAGAAAATATTAAGTTGGCAATATTTCGAAAACTAAAAATTTTCGACATAGAGAAGTTTATACAAACTTACATTTAATTTTAATGCCAAATAGTATAAAATTAGAAAATTTGGGATTTCTACTTGAAAAAATTGACTTTTGACGATTATTTCAATTAACTCTGGAGATATAGTGTATAGTGTCTATTATCAGAACGTTCGTGTACTAATCTAAACTTGACGATCTCGTGGTGAGTGTTGTGAGTAGTGAATATGATGTAATAATTTTAACAGAAACTAGCATATTTAGTAACATATCTGACTCTGAATCGGAATTATTTGGTTTTACTATTTTCTGTAAGGACTGTTCCCACAAATTAATTACTATAAATTATTTGGAGTCCTTGTAGCGACCAGATGAGTCTCATACTTGGACGAAACAGAGCTGTCGTCATTTTTCGGACTCGGAGTTTTTCCAAGTTCTTTGAAGTTCTCCGCACTTTTTAGCATGAGAGTAATATTTATCAGCGGTCTTTGTCCACATAGCCAAGAATTTCTTATTTTATTTTAAAATTACACGGACGATAACTTCTCTTTTTTCGACATATATATATATATATATATATATATATATATATATATATATATATATATATATATATATATATGGGTGTATCGAAATTTCTTAATGTCAACAAAATTTTTTTAAATCCAAATCTATCGATTGAGCCGAGCAACAATTCCTTCAGCGCTGAATAATCGTCTAAAGACTTACTTCTGTCCATATGTTACGCATCATAGGCCATATGAATTTTGGCAGATAGGGGTTTTTGATCTTCACAAAATTAGTAGGACTCAAAAGAGAACAATGAAAAATGACTTTCGATTTGTCCTTGAGGTAGATTATCAAGATCATTTTAAACCTCTCATGCAAGGAACTCAAAAATGCTGCCTATTATAGTATGTACAAATCCAATATGGCGAAGCAAAAAATTGAAATATCGATAAATAAAACTTTTTCTTGTTTTCGAAGTAGAATTCTGAATAAAAACAGTTTCTTTTGCTTTGTGATTGCACGCACCATTCTCGAGGAAAAAATTCATGAATACAGAAATAAGTAGAATATAGAAAAATTTATAGCTGGATTATGCGGAGAATTTAGTTAGCAGCATGCCTCGGAGATGTGAGTCAATTATAGACAACAGTGACGACTAGATCATATATTGAGGAGATCCTATCTTAGACCGACAACTAGTCTGTACAAAAACGTAAGACTTTAATTTTTTAAGTAGTTGTACTTTATCAACACTTTTTGTGAAACTTATTGTATATATTCCCAACAATAAATTCTTAGTAACCTGAGTAGCCCATAAAGTAAATTTTTGTATTTGAGAATGAAAGTATTCCCTTTCCTAATAACCGAGTTAGAAGGGTGTAGCTGTGAAATGGATATTGTATTTTATAATAATATAGGCCGGTGAGTGGGCCACAACATTTTTGTAAAAAGTGCGGCGACGTCGTAACATTTCCTTGAATAAAATTGATCAAAAGTAATTCGTCTCCACCTCGTGTAATCAGGCTTAGTATTGAGCAGTCCATGAATTTTCGTTCATTTATTAATTTAAAACAGCATTTGTGGTTACGATTTCTGTGTTACAAATTTGAATTACTAATCGAAGTATATTTGGAAGTGAGTACACTATTATTAGTAATCTGTACAAGAAATATTTCTATTCCAGCCCAAGTATTCTTTTTTTATAAAACCAGGCTTAGTAACCGGTTCGCGTTTTATTTTGGCGGGTTATATGGGCTGCGGCCCATATTATCCTACTTGATCTATAATAAACGTTATTCCTCGAATCCATGGACTAAATTACTTTTAGCAATTAGCAGTGGGAAATGTTTGTAAAATTTTGCGTGATCTCAAGATCAGCTTGATAATGCTTGCGCGGCAGTTAAAAATTGGGAAAATCAAAGAAGTGCCTGCCAACGATTTGGAATACTCATATGCACTTTAAACGTATTTAGAAATATTTACGGCATACACAGCTTGGTGTTACCTATTTTTAAGGCGAAATCCAGACTTGTCAACAAAAATGAATCAAACTCGGATCAAAAAGCTTAACAGGCCAATTGTACCTGACTATTTCGCTAACGTTACTGAACTTATGACAACTTTGGATATTAAAGATAAACCACAAAATTTATGAAATAAAGACGAAAAAGGCTACCGTCTAACTATTCTCCATCAGCAATATCTGTTGATTGAAAAAACTGAGAAATGTGTGCATATGGTAGCGCATGAGCACGAAGAAAATGCTACAATGGTGACTTGTTCTAACGGAACTGAAAATTCTATTCCACCAATGGTTATTTTTAAGGAAAAACGTTTAATGCCTGGACTTCTTAATAGTTTATCTTATGGTTCTCTAGCTAACATGATTCCCAAAGGTAGTATGACAATATATCTCTTCAACGAATTTTTAAAAAGTTTTGCTACATACAAGTTAAACGGATCAACTCTCCTAGTTTTGGATGACCCCAATAGCCAGTTAGACTTTACAACTGCAGACACCGCGGACTCTCTCGGCGTGATCCTGTTTTGTTTACCATCAAATTCTACATACAAGCTTTCACCGAATTTGGCTAAAATATATAACGCCAAAGAACATAATTAGTAGCTGCATGGTGATTTCCCATGAATCTAGAGGCAAAACTTGGTTCAGCGTTTGCACCTTCATTAATCAAGGCGAGAGACATACCCTCTGACACAGAAGAACAAAATCAGAAACTGGAAGACATCAATGCAGTGTTACCAGAAAACAGAATTACTGTTCAGATAGTTCAGATGAGGAAAATATTCCTCTGGCCATTTTATCATACAAAATAAATGCCAAAATTTCTGCATATTCGTCTTCTGATAAATTAAAGAAATCGTGTAAAAAATTGCTACCAACTCCCGTAAATAGGAGGAAAGGGTTAAGAGCTCACAGAAAAGTTTTAAATTACAAGACTTAGCCAGTTATAAAATATATTTTTGCTAGCGCACATCGAACTAATGCAATTCGTTCTTCTTTAGAAAATCCAGTTCCACCTACTTCTGAACAATTGAGTTTCATCAATAAGTCGACGTTGAATAAATTCACTAAAGAATCTTGGTTTTTTATTGCTTGGAAAAAAATGAACAGCAGGACATGTGAATGTGTGTCAACTGTCTTACCTGAGGTATGTGTCGGTCTTGAACCTACTGATGCCGATGATTCTCAGTGCTGTTATTCGTTTTCCTATTCTATTTAAGAGAAAACTTTTAAGTTTTTTTCATATTTATATTAACTTGTTCCTGTAATCTGATCAGTTCCTTTTTTATGTTCTACCTGTCTGTGTTTCAGGTAGGTATAAATTATACAAAGGTTAGGTATATTTTGTTCCATCAATTGTTAATTAATAGCCTTTATAACCCACCTAGATAGAATAGACCAAATAGACGCACAGTACATTTTCATAAACAATTCTTGCTTGAATATATTTAAATCTAGTAAATGTACACCACAATAATATATATTAGTACTTTTTTATAGTATAAAAATGATTGATCAAAGTTATTAGAATTTGAGCTAAATACTTTTTAAATTAAGATGCTTTATATTTGCCTCCATTACCTTACCAAAGTTTATTATTAGCATTAGCTATTATAATCTCTGATAATACCTAACATTAATTATAAACATAGACAAAAATCGAATATAACTCCACAACCAGATAAGCTTATATTTTATTTTTTGTTTCTGATGTAGTTAATTCTAAACGTCAAAGACAAAATTTATATATACTCCAGGTTAAATTGAATAGAGTTTAGATATAATCTAAACAATTTTCTCATTTTAATCTTGACGATCAACTAGAACGGATAATGGGGTGTCTTTAAATGTTGTTCAAGAAATAGAACTTCTAAGAAAAATAACAAAAGTTTGTTTGGATAACGGGTATAAATTAATTGGTAGCAATGTTCCTTTGCTTCGCTAACATTTTTTGTGTTACAGCTCGATTAACGGAAACTAGGCAATATTTTTTTAAGTCTCCTTAAGAAAATTACACTAAAATATCAATCCTGCTGTGCTAAGGAACTTGTTACATTTCACAGTTTTAGATTTTTAAAATTTTTTATTTTTTTTTAATCTCGTAAAAGCTTTTTCCAAAAATCCAGAATATTAAGCATACTTATCATTATTTCAAGTAATAATTTAAAAATGAGATTAAGAGCATATGTAGCCAAAATAGCATATGATTTAATATCTTAATAAAAAAGATGTATAATATAAAAATTTAACACATTTTCTTTGAAGTTGACGTTCCAATATTATCCACTTGAACACAGTACCGTCAGTTTTTCCATCAAAATCGTGAACTGCAACTCAAATTTAACAGCATTTAAACCAAGAATACTACGTTCAAATATTTTATCATTTTTTTAAATATCAAACATATAACATACACTTTCTTTTTTCTAAAAACCAGATATGCAAAATAAACACTACATTTAGAATATATTGATGATATTATCTGTTTTAGAGTCTCTGCATGCATAAAATGTTTATATGTTTGTTATATATTTAATATATTTGTAATTAACTGTTTCTATTAACCTATTTTTAAAAGAAAGAGGTCCTAAATTCCACTGCTATCGATTTGTTTAAGTATGTACATCGTTTACTCCAGAACGGCAGCACTGATTTGAATGATTATTTTTAGGTTGTGTTCAGGAAGTTGCTGCGGTGGTTCTATATCATTTTGAATGAAATTGGTGCAGTAAAATCCAAGATGGCGCTGATAATATGACGGCCAAGAAAATTAATTTTGATTTTCTCAAAAATTGGTTGGGGGAGTTTTTGGGTTCACACATAACGAATCTGTAATTATTTTCAAAAAAATTCAATATGGCGGATCCAATACGGTGGATAAAAAAATTAATTTTGTCCGAGTTTCTCCAAAATTGATATTGGCAAGCTTTCTCGGTCGCACAAAACGAATCTGAAATTATTTTTTAAAAAATTTAATACGGCTGACCCAAGATTGCCGACAAAAAGTTATTTTTTCCCATTTTCTCCCTAATTGGTATAGGAAAGTTTTCGAGGTTGTACATAACGAATCTGAAATTATTTTTGAAAAATTCAATATGGCCGATCCAATTTGGCGAACAAAAAATTAATTTTTTCCGATTTTCCCCAAAATTCGTAAGAGGAAGTTTTTAGGGTCGAACATAACCAGTCTAAAATTGTTTTTAAAAAAGTCAATATGGCGAATCAAAAAAAGTATGTTTTTCCGACTTTTTCCAAACTTGGTGAGGGGTAAGTTCCCGGGGTCGCAGATAACAAATCTAAAATTATTAAAAAAATAAAAATAGCGGATCCAATATGGCACATTAAACATTTTACATGTCTCGATTTTCTGCAACATCAGTATAGGGGGATTTTTGGATATGCTAATTATGACTTTAAAACTATCTTTGAAAACTGGTATAAGGGTATTCTTCAGGGTGTTAATTATGAATTTAAAATTATTTGAAAAGATTCAATGTGATGAATCCAATATGGCGGACTAAATATTTACAATTTTTCGATTTTATTCCAAATTGGTACGGGGTCGTTTTTGAGAGTGTAAATAGCGTATTTAAAATTATTTTAAGAATATTATGTTTGTCCGGTTTTTGTCCAAAATTGATACAAGTATAGATTGGATTAAGAGGTTAAATTTATTTACTTTTTTTTTTTTGATATTTAATATGGCGGATCCAATATGGTGGACTGAACATTTTACGTTATTCATATTTTTTAAATTTAATTAATAGGTTATCGGGGTCGTAGGTTATGAATTTGAAGTTAATTTTGTTTTAGCTTAATATGATGATACAATAGGGAGAACTAAAAATTTTACATTTTTCCGATTTTCTCCAAAACTAATATTGAAGATGTTTTGTGGCGTACACAAACCCAATATTAAGGATAAAATATGTCGGACTAAAAAATTTACGTCTCAAATCCTTTAAACATCAGTACTGGTAGGTTTTGGGCCTATATTACCAATCTAAAATTAATTTAAAATTCACGATAGTGGATTTACTATGGCAATTTTTTTTTATACAGTATCATTCAAAACTGAAAATTTCTCGGAATTAAAGTATTTTTAGTGATTTATTTTTGTGTTGTGAACAACTTTGTCTAAAATGGGTATTTTTTTCCGACCTTGAAGTCATTGAGAGGTTGATTAATTCAAATAATTTCTGGATATCATAACAAGTCCATAACTGAAAATCGGAAAATAAAATTTTTATAAAAAAATAGAACCTTTTGACTTTTAAAAAAGCGCTAAAAAGCGAAAAATAATGATATAAATCTTTATATAGAATTGAAAGTTTTTAAGTAGGTGTCAAATTATCCCTAAATGAAATAAGTACTAACACAAAATACATACAAACTATAGTAAGAAAGCGAATCATATCTTGTCAGTTATTAGTTTGGCGTCGACTTCAAAAGTTTTAATTTCATATAAAAAATTTATATCGTTATTTTTCGCTTTTTATTGGTTTTTTAAAAGTTAATTCAATTTTTCCTTAAAAATTTTATTTTTAATGCACTCTTGATTTTGGGAAAGCTTTGGTTTCGTACAAATCTGGAAATTATATGAAAATTTTTCACTCGAAGTTTTTAATTAAAATTAAAAATGAAATCACCATGCATATGTTTTGTCTTCCTTACTCTGGTCTAGATGATTGATCTTACGCGGATGAGGTAGCATAGACATTTGAGGCGATAAATACTTATTTGATGTTATAAAGACAAGAGCGAAAAAATGACAATAACTACTACAACGAGAGTACACTAGCCGAGGTTTACTAATCTCTAGAAGGAAAGGCATATTTATTGTAATTGTCTATCAGTAAGTTTATAATTTTTCTTTATAGTTTCACAAAATATATTTTTGTTTAAATATTTTTATGTTTTTCAATACATTCAGGATTTATTCGAAGACTGCTGGGATTTTGATCATGTCAAAAATGCATTGGTAATTGATATTTAAATATAAAACAAAGAAACACTTATCACGTGCTCAAAATGTAAATAGTGTAGGGAAATTTTACAGAAAAAATAATATTTTATTTTTCGAGAGTCAATACCTAAATATGTTGCCAAAGTAGTACATTTAACTATTATTATTTTTCGTTTATTGCTAAAGATTAATAATGTTAAAATTTAGTCAAAAATTTAGCATTACAATATTTTATAAAATGTTTTCAGATTAAAAAAAAAAGAGTTAACCTAATATTATTTTCTAAACCATTCTTTAAAATGTTGAATTGCAAACTCTAGATTTTTTCTAGAAAATTAGCTTGGAATCAAACTGTCTTCTAAATACATTTTCATAAACACGTGTTTCAGATTTTGTGTAAAAACAGGAGCAGCATTGCGGAAACTAGAAAGTATTTTTTTTATATACTGTATTTTCTAGGAAGCAGGACAGAAAATTAAATATATTTATGAATTCAACAAATAAAGAAAACTATAATTTGCTTTTCTTTTCAACTTCTATTTTAAAGTTGGTGATACCAAATTAGTGGTAAAAAATTAAATGATGCCCTTAAAAGTAAAAGGCATTTCATCCATTAAAATTGTATTTATTCTTAGACAAGCATTAATTTTAAAATTTATTTAACTCATGATAATATGCCATAATAGTTGCTTATACGTATTCTCTCTTCAAGCAGAAGAAACGGAAAGCATTGAAACAGTTTAATTCCTGCAAATATAACTCTGGTCCTCTCACCTGGAACATACATATAGGCAACTATTTAAACACGGCAGTTAGATTTATTTTATATATTACTGAAATTTTGATTTTTAAAATATGCAGTACTATCAGTAGTTTTTAATTAAATTCGCCTAATTAAAAAAAAATTCTGTACGAAAATCGATTTTAATACATACTCTAATATTTTTAACATATATTCTTATTATGTCAATGTGAATAAATAAAGTTTTTACAAACACTTGAAAGAAATTTTGCCACAAGTAATAGTAACTAAGGAGAATTTACTGCTAAAGAAACCCAGGTAATAACATGTCGGGTTACTTGATTTTATTAGTTTGGTCAAATAAGTTGTTGGACGTTAATTTAGGTAGCCATTGGCCTTGGCGTAATTAAATTCTAGACATAGCAAAAGCAAGTCCTTACAATATCTTTTTAATTAAATAAAGTTCATATATGCTAAACTTTCAGATAGATGCCTTATTTTTAGAATTTAAACTAATTTTTTAAAGTTCCAATTAATGTATCCCAACCAACATTATATAAGGGATGGAAGAAGGTGAAATTTAATTAGTCTATCAGACAATTTTTTTAAAAAAAAAGCAATTTTTTTCCATATAATTACTCATTTACGAATAATTGAATATATTGTCTTAATCAATTTTAACAAAAATTAGTGTTTTTCAACTTCTTAGGTTTCCTTTACTAATTATGCAATTCCTTTAGAATCTCCTGGGGTTTTTTTTCAATGTTTTTCATTAAACTTCATATTCTTCGCTTTTTTATATCAAAAATTAATAAGTTTCGTATCACCGAGAGCATCCAAGTTACTTTATATTACACGTAGGTTTGACGTTAAGACAATATTGACTTCAGTAGTGACGTGGCCACATACCGCAGAACAGTGGAGATCTATTTATTTGCAACTACAATTCACACTTCAGCAATGAGTATAATTGCATGTATAAATTAAGCGCAAACGAGCTGGATGGGCTTCAGCGTATTATGAATAATCATTCCCCACATTCTATGTGAAATATGCATCCACAATCTCAAAGTAAATGTTGTTTTGATGCATGGATATGTGACATATTTAATAAAATCTAATAAGATGTGAATTTCAAAACATTGATCTTATTTTTCTAGTTAAAAAAATATCGGAAAAAAATTTAAAATTTCATATTTCATTGCACTAATAATAACTGCATAATTTAAAAAAATTAAAGATGAAATTCTCAGTACTGAACACTTCTTTCACTAGTGCTACTTGCACCTGATCAGGTTTGATTTTAACTTCGGTTTGTTATCACACTATGTAACCCGTTCAATTGCTGAATAGGCAAATCTGAATAATATAAAGCCCTGAAAGTATTGTAGTCTCCCTAATAATTTTTTTAGAGGAAATTTGCAGAAAAGTTAATTTATGTTGATTGTCTTCTTAAAATATTACCTATTTAAGTTAACCTTTCAGGATTAGATGATTAAATCTATTCAAAAGGCGTAAGATTAAAAAATCTGCATCTATTTTCTATTCACAAATACTAAAAAAATTGAACAAAATAAATTATTCAACGATAAATATATAAAAATTGAAAATCTGTAAATTAAATTAATAAAATAGGCGGCCAAATTTATAAAAAAAATTGACAAATAATCAACAAAATTTTGGTATTTTATCTTTTCACAAATACTGATCTAGCCAATGTGCCCCCGTATGTGCGGTACCATTTCTCCACTAATCATTTAAATTTACTCGTTCGGTTAGCTCGCGTAGCACAAGGTGAGCTTGTAAAAAAATAAAAAAGCGTCACACTTTAAGATTAGGTCCTCTAAATGGGGAAAAAGCCGCAATTACTAAAGTAACAAAGATTTAGATTAACCTAATAATAGAAATAGTCCATATGTTATTCACAGTTTCAATGACAAAAAAATTAACAAAAGTTTACATGGAGACAAAAAAAAAACACGAATGAAAATGTATCAATCAGCAAGTATTACGCTGGTTGCCTGGCATATGACCAAATTAGAAAAAAAACATGTTATAGAACATTCATTTGACCACAACTCTCACACATAAGTTTGCCGCAGAAGATGCGAGTGGTTTAGACTCCTCGGTATTTAACTAAAATCATTAGAGTGCTCTACTAAATTAATAATTTATCAATACCATTTAAATGATTCAATGAAATAATAAACAGGATGTTTAAACTTAACTGTAGCCACGAACTTGAGATATAAAACCGGACTGCTCCTGTTCCATATCTCCCTTATAAAAAAAAATGACCCCACCGGGCTCCGTGACATTAGGTGCAAATAATTGCTTTGGTAACAATGAATTCCCTAAGTTTTTATGATATTGGTGAAAGTGTATTTTTGATATTGACTGAATACTTTTCATTTTGACAAAAATTTATTTTTGATTTTGCCGTTTTATGGATTTTATCACATTTTATGTAACGTTTTCCTGAAAATTTCAAACAGGAATGTGAACTTTAAGGTTTTTTTTTATATTTTAAAAAATGTGATTCTTCATCGTAAGACGTGCAAATGCCTCATCTGGTAAATTGGAATTTATTTAATTGGTAAGTTATAAAACATTCAATAATAATTATATAAAAGTTTACCTTAGAATCAAATTGTAAATCTAAGGGTAACAAGTTTAATCTTATGGATATGATATATGATAATTATTAAATGCTATCAATATTTTAGTTTTCTAAGAGAAAAGAATCTTCAAATTCAAGAGCTGAAGCAAATTGGTCATGATCATAATTCTTTTATACATCAGATAAGTAACTCTGTTCAGAGCATATTTCTGGAAATTGTTTTATACAAGAAGATGAGCAAAAAGTTTGTGTTGTGCTTCTTACAAATAAACTGCCTGAAAAAAACTACGAAGCACTGTTTGATGTAAACATCTTGAAGCAACTAAACTTGGACTTAATAACATACACTGGCTCTACAAAAAAAGTCCTGAATTAGGTGTGCATTAACCAACAACAATATCGTTTTACCATAAAGTTAATGTTCCACTGACATATAAAGCTGAATATCGAAACTGGTATGGTGTTAAAATTTAAAATGATTATACGTTTAAAAACCAATATGCCATATTAAAATAGAAATAAATGATTGCATATAATATGAAATTTTTCAATATTATTAAGGATGTTTGGAAATTACATAAATTTTACTTTTATGTGTTTGTTTTGTCTAAAAATAAACAATAACCTTTTGTTTGAATATGTTATTAATTAATAAAACAAAAATTCTTGATTATAACTCAGATAGGAAATTTATGTCATGAAAATCCTTTGTCAAAGTAATGAGAAGCTGCGATTGATTACCATTTCAAAAATTCAACTCTAGTCAAAGTCAATTCCAGATCCTCAAACAGTTAAGTAAATGGAAAGTTTGACCTAGTGTAAAAATTAAAAGTTGCTAGTAAATCTTTATGTATATATTTATATTAAAAATGATTGTATTAATGTAAGAATTCTTTTGTATTTACATGCTTATTTATATTTAAAGTGTCTTAATAAATATTGTTTTGTTTACAATTAAATATAAACTGCTTTAACACTATCCCCTTTAGAGTTTATTTTTTTTTTATAAAAATGGTTTAGTACATAATGTTACTTTACTTCATTTAAATTAAAGCTCCGTTTTTATGAAGGAAATGTCAACATTATTATGAATGTTGTTAACCCTATCTAAATACCTAACATATCAGTTCCCTAAAAGCATCGAGGAGAAAATAATTTTAACAAAGACCTAATCGAAGCTAATTTTAAATGATGAAACTATCTTACTTTGCAATAGATTATGTGGACATTTCGATACCTTACATTAAACAATTTACTATATTAATTCATGATAAAAATTTTTTTTAAAATAAATGCCTTAATACTTTTTTTCGTTAACTTCTTATACTCTATGTCCAAATAAGGATGCTTCTAAAACAGATATTTCAAAAAAAAATTAGTCTCGATTTGTTTTTGGCGCATATTTCACATTTTAGATATTTTGCTAAATAACAGTTTTATTGTAAAAAATAAAATATGTAAACAGTCATAGAAAAAGCATTCTCATTTATTTATAAGAAGAATAAGAATTCAAGTTAAATATTGTTTTACAGAAACAATTATCCTGGGCTGCAATTCTATAAGAGTAAAGGGAAAGAGAATGTCATAATAAGGATCTTCTATCTTTGTTCAGTCTGTATTAACACATAAGTATATCACTGTCCTAAAAGAGATAAGGAAAGAGAATGTCAAAAAATATGCTTGCAGAATCGGAGCTCTGGTCTTTTTTATTGAATATACTCGATTAACCTGTCAAGTAAAACAAGGAAAAGCAATTTATTGTTTAAGATATTGTATAGAAAGAGATAGTTATTGTCTAAACCTGTTAGTTAGAATAATAGAATTGAGATTCATACACGACATATTCACGCCAATGTAAGAAACTAGCAGGGAATTCAATGTTGCCATACAAATCATTGCACCGAATGGCGACCAATAAGGGGGGGTCAAAAATTATTTTCATGAGCAGTCCAGTTTTATATCTCAAGTTCGTGACTGTAGCTCTGAACAAAGTTATAGTTTACTGTTCTGCTACTGGCAACACCGACTTTTGGTATATTTTTTCAGACCAAACATATAATAGAAAATATGGATCATTGTTAAAGGACTATATTATTTTGTTTTTATAAGACACATGTGTTTGTTCAAATCTCAGACTAATATCAAATAATCACCAATTATGATCGAATTTTGTTAAATTGATCTCCAAAATATTTATTTAGATAATATATGAAAAAACTTGGATCCCTAGTATCCTTTTATTGAGATTTAAGCTAGTTACAAAAAAGGTAGAGTAAAATGGGCTGAAAATTTAGTATGTTATAGTTTATGATATCCTAAATAAAAATTTCTCATGGGTCCAGCGTTCGAAAATGGCTAGTTTTTGGGATAAGAAGATGCAAATGTCGAAAATTTCAAATTTTATAAAAATCCTAGTTGCAGCTACTATATATCTTAAGAGAGACACCTTTGCGCTCTCATATATGCTCATATAACACATTATTCTCATTCAAGAGCGGATAGAGAATTTTTTTCGGAGGGGGGGGGGGAGCACGGAGCAGACGGGCAAAAAGTGTTTTCATTTACATACAACAACAACTACAAGAAATGAACTTGCACTAATAATATAAAGATTTATTAGTATGAAAACAATACAAAAAATTATATTTTTATAGAGAGCTTTCTTTTATGTTTCCTTTTAAACTGGCTCTAAGGGAGGGGAGCATTCATACACATTTGTATTATACCGATAATCTACGTTTCCTTAAGATGATAACTGATGTTCAACCACAACATGTACTGATCACATTCCTGGTTCTTGCTTTTCTGCTGACATAACGTAAGCCCTTGTTATGTGTTTTCATATGCACTCTTATGACATAACTTGTTTGAGTGTACATAGAAAACTGCAGACATAGACACCTGGATACCCAGCTGCACACATACACACACGCGCGTTCGCTTTTTTACGTCTTCACTTTAAAACAAAAACAAGATTATAAAAAAATTTTTGGATTTGCCATAACCATTTCACCCACTGGCGTCTTTTGGTATTTCATGTATTGATCTTAGTTTTCACATCTTTTTTTGATTTTGGAATAGTTTTTTCATAATTCATATATTTTCAATTTTTAAGATAATCCGACTTTTGTCTTTTTACGCTTCTTCGCTTTCCTCGTCTCCGAGCTTTTTCTCTTAGGCCATTTAATTTATTTTCGATTCAGTTTCCAATTGGGGTAACATAGATACTTTTGCATTCATGTAAAATTTTTATATTTTTCATTTAATACTGTGTTTTCTTAAACTGAGGCTGTGGATATTCGACTTTACTGTGATTTGTTGCTTTTGAAAGTACCTAAAATATTAAAATATAGCGTTTCGAAATCAAATTCATTGTTCTCTTTGCGATATTGCTGGTATACCAGTTGCATTGGGATGGCTGATCCCAGAGTATGTAAGCTGCTCAGCAAACCTAGTGGACGGGGGTCCTCATAGCATCCCTAGTTGTTGAGCATCTGTATGTATGAAATGAGAGGCAAGGGCGGATTTAGGAGAGCAGGGGGGTCAAGCCCCTCCACACCGAGACCATTAAAAAGGAATCTGTCTTTATTAAACATGCAATTTCTCTTGTTTTCGTGCTAATAAACCATTATATTAATATTGCAAATTTATTTCTTGTAGTTATTGTTGTTGTAAGTAGTTTGTTGTTCACAAAAATTAAATCACTCTTTGCTCATCTGCACCCAGACAGAAATCCTGGGTCTTGAATGAGAGTAACGTGTTACATGAGCATGTATGAGAGAATAAATGTGTCTCCATACATGTAACTTGAAGCAACTCCTCAAGCTATATAGTATCTGCAACTAGAGTTTGTGTAAGAACTGAAATTTCCGATATTTGCCCCTTCATTTCTCAAAAACTCGCCATTCTCAAATGCTGTGCCCATGAGAATTTCTGATTAGAACATCACAAACTATAACATGATAAATTTTCAACCCATTTAACTCTATTCCCTTTTCCATTTGTTTTTTGTGGGGTCATTTGTGTAACTAGCTTAAATCTCAATAAAACAACACTAGTGAACCGAGTTTTTGAGTGAACTTTTTTCATGTATCATCTAAATAAATATTTTGAGGGTCAATTTAAGTATATTTAATTATAGTTGGTGACTATTTCATGTTAGTCTGAGGTTTAAACAGACACATATGTCTTAAAAAACAAAATAAGATAATTGAGTTATTTATTTAAATCCTCTATTTTACAAGAAAAGCCTTAGGTCGATATACATTTCTAATTATTAAGACTACACATAGAAATGGTACTTTTTTTTTAATATATTCCCGGGTCCGTCCTAAAGCCGGATGCACTGCGGCCAGAGTAGGCCTATTGTGCTCACCCTAGACATTACAGCCACTCTGTCAACCTAGCCCCCTGGCTCAATCTGTACAGTCCTGTTAAGGAGTGAGTGAGTATTTCTCCCGGTTCCAGACTTACTGACCCGAATGTTTGTTGTCTAAATCTCACCAGTGACTCACAGTCACATATGATATGCTTCACTATTTTCTCAGCTTGTACACATAGTCTGCAGCCGAGGTTTCCGTTATATTTCATTCTATTCAGATGTACTTTGACGGCCATGTGTCCCGTCATTATACCCGTAATAGTCCTTAATTGGTTCCTACTCATTTGTAGTAATTTCCTTGCCAGTTTCGGGTCAGGATTCCAATAAATAGCTTGCTGTGGTTTAAACCCTGTCTGGTCATCCAGTGGTTTTTATGTTCTCTTTTGATCCATTTTTTGACTGCTTCCCGGGCCGCGCACCACGATACCCCAAAGGCAAGTTCTGGACTTATGTACTGAGATACCGACCCTGCTCTAGCCAGCTCGTCAGCTTTTTCATTTCCATGTATGCCTTCCTGTCCTGGTACCCACTTTAACATAACTCTGTTGTCTTTTCCCAGAATTTCCAGCTCACTCTGACATTCCCAAACCAGCCTCGATGATACCTTTTGGCCCTTGAGGGCTTTTAGGGTTGCCTGGCTGTCAGAGTAAATGAGGATTTGCTTCCTTTTGTGTGCTCTCCTGTTTATCTCGTCTGCGCACTGTAAGATTGCATATATTTCTGCCTGGAATACTGTTGGGTATTTCCAAGGGGAAGGGTTAACTCCTTCCTCGGTTGTAGCCCATATATCCCAGCTCCAGTACCCTCACTAGTTTTTGAACCGTCAGTGTACCAAATACTTGCACCCGAGAATGTTTCCGGTTTTTCTCTTTTACTTGCCATTCGATCCTGTATTGTGACTTCAAACGGTATATTATAACAGTAGCTCGGGTTCATATGGTCTGTATCCATTTCCAACTCAGGACTCCTGATTTTTTTGCATATGTTTTTTATCCTGACAACGTCCTTTGCGATTTTACTGTTGAGTGATTTACTCAGTTGAGTCCCATTCTTGCCTCTGCCTGAATCACTATGTGTAGCGGAGGCAGATCCAGAATTCACTCCATCGCCGAAGTGGGAGTTGATTTTATGGCCCCAGTAATACACAAACAGGCGACCCTTTGTATTTCACTCAGCTTTGTCATGGTTGTTCTCTGCATTACCTTGGGCTACCAGACCAAGGCTGCGTAAGTGATGGCTGGTCTCACAACACTGGTGTATAACTAATGTACCATTTTCGGTGAGAGACCCCATGTTTTCCCACATATTCTTCTAACAGTCATAAGAGTTGTTTCCGATTTTCTGGTTATGTTTTTCACTTCCTTGTTCCAGGTCAGTCTGGAGTCTAAAATCACCCTCAGATATTTTACTTCTCTGGAAAGTGGTATTGTGTTTCCTTGGAGGATGATGGAACTGAGATCATCTATCCTTCTCCATTTTGTGAAGGGGATTAGGACAGTCTTTTGGGGAGTCCCTCCTGCCTTGCTCATCTTTCTACAACTTTAAGAGCCCACTGCATTCTCTCTCTTACTGTTGTATTAAATTTGCCTTGGGTTAAGATTACCAAGTCATCTGCATATCCCAGTACAGAGTGGCCTTCCCTATTCAGGGTTCACAAGAGTCCATCCATTACTAGATTCCAAAGCAGTGGAGAGAGGACCCCCTGCGGACACCCCCTAGTCACCCGTGCCATCAGCGAATCTCCAAGCAGTTCTGTATAGATCATCCTGTCTTTTAACATATTTTCAATCCACGTGCAACAGGTCTCTTTCAGGTTGATGTTCCTTATTGCACTGATAATTGATTGAAAAGACGTGTTGTCAAACGCCACCTCTATATCTAGAAATGCTCCTAGAAGCACTTCCCCATTTGGTACTTAAATATTTCAACAGTCTTTATCAATTAAATTTGTATTAGCTGAAATCACCGGACCCTGAAATTCTACTTAGCCGTCGAAAACATTTCATTAGAAAATTGATGCTTATTCCTTGGTATATTCAACGATGTTTGGTATAATAGTGATAGCCGTAGTTGTAAGAAGTGAGTTTAATATATATGCTTTGGAGTACTGTATTTCCTTTAGTTAATCAAAATTTTTCTTTTATACAAATTAGAGCCAAATCTGGAATATATCTATCCAAAAGAGGATCTAAATATACAAAAATTTGCTCAGCTAAATAATCATATAACAATGGTTGGCAAAAAAGGTTTTTTTTTCTTTTCTTTGATTGTAAGCTCCTCACCATACAGCCTCATAATAATAAATTAGGTAAAAAATAAATTAAAATAAAATACGCATGTGAAAATAAATGGTCATGGCATATGTTTTACTCCAATTTTATTTTAAACTAATTATTAATTAAGATATACTGGCCTTAATGCTGTCATCTCAGAAGTTCTGTTCAATCCTAAGGTTCTATGTTGTTGTAACGCTCTGCATGAATTTGCTCCATGCTATTAAAGTTAACGTGTCTGGTAACTAGCAAACATAAGAAAATACGGTTTCATGCCGACACATGGTTTGGCGTGTATGCCACAGAAAATCAACCAAGATAAAATTTTTATAAAAAAATTGAACCTAATTCTAAAAGTGCGCTAAAAAGTGAAAAATAACTATAAATTTGTATATGAAATTGAAGCCAAACTAATACCTGACAAAATGTGATTTGCTTAAATAGATTAAAAATACTTTATTTGTAATTGTTTTATTACCATAATTTGTATATATATATATATATATATATATATATATATATATATATATATATATATATATATATATAAGTAGTTATTTATTTCATTTACAAATAATTTGGCGCCGACTTTAAAAAGTTCAATTTCATATAAAAATTTATAGTTATTTTTCATTTTTTAACGGACTTTTAGAAGTTGGTTCACTTTTTTTATAAAAGTTTTATTTTTCTATTTTTAGTTTTAGAATTCATTATGATATCCATAAATTATTTGAACTAAGTACTAATCGAGGTTAGTGTACCTCGCAATGACTGCAAGGTGGCAAAAAACTACCCATTTTATCCAAAGTTGTAAATCACCCTAAAAAGAAACCACTAAAAATTCTTTGGTCCTTAGAGTTTTCCAAATACCAGTAAAATTGTCTCAAACAAATATTTAGTCTGGCATAGTAAATCCACTATCTTAAATTTGAAATTAATTTTAGATTGGTAATATAGACCCCAAAACCTTCCAATATCGATGTTTAAAGAACGTGGGATGTAAATCTCTTAGCCCAATATATTTTATATTGCATATTGAGTCTATATACGCCTCACGAAACCCACAATATCAATTTTCAATATTTAAATAACCTGAGATGTAAATTTCTTAGCTCGGTATATTTTATACTGCATGTTGAGTTTGTATACGTCACAAGAACCCCACAATATCAATTTTAGACCAAATCGGAATATGTAAAATTTTCTGTCCCTCTTATCAACCTATTAGTTGTAAAAAATTAACTTCATATTCATAATACACGACCCCGAAAACCCTCTAATACCAAATCTGAAAAAAAGCGAATAAGGTAAAAAAAAATTTAAGTCTTAATCTAATCTAAATCTAAACCCTTCAAAGCTCCCTAGTATCAATTTTGGATGAAACCCGGAAATTTAAAATTTCTAGACTTATATTCGCTATTTACATCCTCAAAAATGATTCAGTCCCACCTTTGAACAAAATCGAAAAATGTAAAATTTTTAGTTCGCTATCTTGGATTTGTCATATTGAATCCTGAAAAAATACTTTTAAATTCATAATTTACACCCTCAAGAACCCCCTATATCAGTTTGGGAAAAAATTGAAAATACAAAAATACCCCGACAATAATTTTAGACAAAATCGGGAGATGTAGAATTTTTAATCCGCCATCTTGGATCCGCCATATTGAATTTTTTAAAAATAATTTCAGATTTGTTATGTGCGAACCCGAAAACTCCCCCGTACCAATTTTGAAGAAAATCGAACAAAACTGATTTTTTCGTCCGTTGTATTGGATCCGCCATATCGAATTTTTTAAAAATAATTTTAGATTAGTTATGTACAACCCCAAAAACTCCCTCGTACCAATTTTGGAGAAAATCGGACAAAATTGATCTTTTGTCCGCCATATTGGATCCACCATAATGAATTTTTTAAAAATATTTTGGATCCATTATGTGCGACCCCAAAAACTCCCTCACACCAATTTTTGAGAAAATTAGACTAAATTGAATTTTTTTGTCCGCCATATTGAATTTTTTAAAAATAATTTCAAATTCGTTGTCTACGACCCCAAAAATCATACCAAGTTTGGAGAAAATCATACAAAACTATTTTTTTTGGCCGCCATATTATTAGCGCCATCTTGGATTTCACTGCAACAGTTTCGACCAAAAAAATATGGGACTACCGCAGCAACTTCCTGAACATAACGTAAAAAATTTCATTCAAATCGGTGCTGCCGTTCCGGAGTAATCGATGTACATGGTGAGTCAACGATTGGATGAAGTAGGTCTGTGCCTTTTCGGTGAAATTTACAAAGAAACTATATTTATTGTTTGATACAGTTTATTTTTACGCAGATTTTAAAAATATTTAGGACTCTACAGGGTGAGCCAAAAAAATAGGACAGCATAAAGTTGTATTTTTTTAAATAGAACACCCTATATACGAATCGTATTTTCGATTTAGCTTATAATTTTAAATCTTTTTTATTAAGGGTTTACTATAACAAAAACTTTATAGTTTCTGGCATAATTAAGTTTAAAGAAAAAAAGTCACATTTTCAAGCATCAATTCAATCCAAAATAAGGTTTTCAATTTTGTGACAAATATATTCAAATTTGGAATTTAGCAAGGCCAAGGACAAGTTAACATAATTTTTACCTAATATTTGCAATAAAAACTACAGGGTGTTGAACACATCGGCTCAAATCTGAACAATTTTAAATGCATAAATATCTTTTTTTTTAAATGATACACCCTGTATATTTTTATGTTATTTAATAGAGTAATAAAAACCCTAAAAGTTTTGTTCAATATATCCTATACCTATTTATAATGGTTTTTAAGATATTTCAGTTTTTCTTATTTTCCATACTTTTTTACAGAAATAGTCTTCATTATCATAGTAGCCATGTAAAATAATAAAAAGAAACTACGGAAACAAACAGAATGTGGTTAAATATGATGAAATACATTATTCGTTATATTACAACGGCAATAGTTTAATTAAACATAATGTAAAAAAATTAACACAACAATAACGACAAGGCAAATACATATTTACTTTTATACTAAATTGAAACAAAAGAATTACCTATTAAATACTGAGGTTAATTATTTCTTTTTAATAAGTGTTCGAATAAACGACCCTCCTGTGCAATGCACAAATTTAGTCTTTTTTGCAGATTTTCTCGGACCCTGGACAAAATTAGTGGCGTTATTGTTCTACAGGTATCCCTAATCCTGTTTCGCATATCTTCCACTGTTGTTGGTGGATTAACATACACCTTATTTTTAATATAACCCCATAGGAAGAAATCTAATGGGGTGATGTCGCAAGACCTTGGTGGCCACTCAATGAAACCCCCACGTCCAATCCATTTTTGCGGATATCGTTGGTCCAAAAACGCACGAACTTCACGATGGTAATGCGGAGGCGCACCATCGTGCTGGAACCACATACTGTCGAGCTCATCCCTATCGAGACCTTGAAGCAGTTGGGGTAGTTCTTCTTGTAGAAAGTTCAGGCAACTATGGCCATTTAGTGGTTCATTAAAAAAGTGGGGTCCAATAATTCGGTTATGATGAATACCACACCAAACATTTAATGACCAGTGGTTTTGATGTTGCAGCTCTCTAATCCAAAATGGGTTTTCTGTGGCATAATAATGCATGTTGCGTCTATTTAAAGCACCGTTACTTCTAAAAGTAGCTTCATCACTAAACATTACCTTGCATAATAAATTTGGATTTAGTTGAATCTCAGCATTTATTGTACGACAAAAGTTTACACGACTTTCAAAATCCTGTCCATGCAATTCTTGGTGTAATTCTATGTGATATGGATGATACCTATATTTCTTGGTAGTGCGATTAGCGGTGGATGGATGTTTCACATAATGCTGCTAACTGACGGCTACCAATATAAGGATTTTCCTGAACATCTAACAATACTTGTAGTTCTTTTTCTTCATTAGTTACTAGTTTGTTGACCACTTTACGTTTTGGATAATCAACAGTACCAGAAGAATCAAATCTTTGCATTAAGTTTTGAAAAGTATGGGTATTAGGCTGGCGTCGATCAGGATACTTCATTTTGTAAATTCTTTGAGCAAGAAGGCAATTTTTTTGAGCCTCTCCTATTGTATAAATCATATCTATTAACTCATTCTTTGGAAAATTAACTTTACATTATAAGATGAATGCAAAAAAAACCAAACTACACTACATAAAAACCAAAAGAAGCGATTGCGGTTATAAATTTGACACACAGAAAAATGCTCTTTTACATTGTTTTTGCCATGGCTACTATGATAATGAAGACTATTTCTGTAAAAAAGTATAATATAATAATAAATAAGAGAAACTGAAATATCTCAAGAACTATTATAAATAGGTATAGGATATATTGAACAAAACTTTTAGGGTTTTTATTACTCTATTAAATAACATGAAAATATACAGGGTGTACCATTTAAAAAAAAAGATATTTATTCATTTAAACTTGTTCAAATTTGAGCCGATGTGTTCAACACCCTGTAGCTTTTATTGCAAATATTAGGTAAAAATTATGTTAACTTGTCCTTGGCCTTGCTAAATTCCAAATTTGAATATATTTGTCACAAAATTGAAAACCTTATTTAGTATTGAATTGATGCTTGAAAATGTGACTTTTTTTCTTTAAACTTAATTATCTCAGAAACTATAAAGTTTTGTTATTTAAATCTTTAATAAAAAAGATTTAAAATTATAAGCTAAATCGAAAATACGATTCGTATTCGTGTTCTATTTAAAAAAATACAACTTTATGCTGTCCTAGTTTTTTGGCTCACCCTGTAGAGTCCTAAATATTTTTAAAATCTGCGTAAAAATAAACTGTATCAAAAAATAAATATAGTTTCTTTGTTAATTTCACCGAAAAGGCACAAACCTACTTCATCCAATCATTGACTCACCCTGTACACACTTAAACAAATAGATAACAGTGGAGTTTAGAACCTAATAGAAACAGTTAATTAAAATATATTAAATATATAACAAACATATAAACATTTTATGCATGCAGAGGCTCTAAAACAGAAAATATCATCAATATATTCTAAATGTAGTGTTTATTTTGCATACAAAAAAAAATACATACTCGACGTATTGAGAACCTCCTTCTTTTAGAAGTCGGTTAAAAATAAAATAGGCCATTTTTATAAGTATTTGCACATGAATCCAAAGATATGGCAAACTAAAAAAAAAACTCAAACAAAACAGGAAATTCTGAAATAAATAAGAAGGTGGCGAAAATCGAAATATCTTAAAAGTGACAAAAAAAACTCACCTCTAAAAGAGCCTTCTTGGTCTTCAAAGAAAAACTAGAAATCGGTACTACATAACTGCCAACGGCTTACCAACATATGTGAGAGCTTAAAATAACTGACTTCTGAAATGTCACTTTTTTCCTTCCAGTTTCCGCATGTCGTCGAACAATGTACTGTCATAAGAATACGTCCAAAATAAGGATTTGTAATAATATATTGTTCTCGCTTTCGCGATGAAACGGATCGATTAAAGATGATCAACAAGTGATATTTACTTATTTGACATTTTAAATAATAACTTACCACTTGCAAAAAAATAAATATTAATTCTACAATATATCATAGCATTAATGTGCGGAAATATGAAAATGGTACAACTGTATATATATTTTCTTTTAAAGGCTACATGTATTTTCATATATAACCATTCCTTTTTGGGGAAGTTCGTTAACATTTTTTTAAAGAAACCTTTTCCACAGTACATGTGAATGATAATTATTTCTTTTCATGCACACCGTTCATCCGAACTCGTGAAAGTACAGCAATAAAGCGCGTACGAGACAAAATAAAACCGGAGCTGAAACGTTATTTGGTGTCATAATTGATTTTTTATGATCGGAACAGATTATTTTTATAGTACCCTGTTTTCTTTTGGGTTTTATATAGAAGTCCATAAAGATACATGTGTTGTTTCTTTTGATGGATATAATTTTAGAAAATTTAATGTGTTTATTTACAATAATTTTGCTGCCCTTGAGCAATATAAATTAAATATTCATTATATTTCAATGACATAATTAGTTACAGAGTTTTTTTGCTTACTGCCACATGTATATAATGCTGAAGGTTTAGCTTTCTCCAAATAATATTCCCAAACTTAAAAAAATGTCTCGCCAGTAAGACGACGTGAGAGTAAAAGTACTTATTGATTTGACTGAAAAATCATTATCTATCACGTACTATTTAATGCGGACCCAAGGTACATTACCAAAAATTTTTTTCGATCTTATCCACTTCTCGGCACTTGGATGTTTTTATATAGGGTCGAAAAAGAAAGTAGTTTCAAGCAGCACAACTTAAGATGACAGCTTCAACAGGCAGTCAAATTGTCTGTTTTCATACTTGTAATCACAGAAATCATTGTCAGAGATTTTTTCGCATAGCTGATGGTTAGGCAGTATAGCATAATTCTTGATAATGGATCGTTTATCGCTAGAAAACACATCATATTCACCCAACGAATTATTCTAAATCATTCAGAACGGCCCAAAAAATTGTTACTAGGAGGTTTTCTAAATCGCTGGTTACGAAGTTGTTCACACTATAATAACATAATCTAATGAAACCAATATGACGACCAGACACCTCATTTTAAAACTATTTTTCAGGATATAGAAATTATAAAGCTTATATATTCGCACTTTTGAATTCTGCATGCTAAGAAAAGAGAGATCTTGGAATGTTCTTACTAATGATTTAGATCAATGGTTCCCAACCTTTTCGTTCTTGCGAACCTCTTCTAAAAATCGAAATGAATTTGCGAATCCACTCTATAGTCATTAGAACCAGTAAATGAAAGAGTAAAATTGGGTTATTAAAATTAATTTTTATAAAAACTAACAGAATCGTAAAATATTTACAGAAAAACATTATTAAATCTAAAGTGATAGCTTAACCTTCAAAAAAGAATTAATACAAAATGAAAACAATAATACTGCACTTGAAAAATACCCTAAATAAGATATTTTTTCCAGTTTCGTGAAACAAAGAATTTCAAAATTTTATCAAATGTCTGAAAGTTTCAGTCTTAGATCAAGTTCTGCATTTAACCTGTTTCTCTACTTATCTTTCAGGTAAATGTATGTTAAATAGTCCGGTTAAAATAGACATTGAAGATTACATTAATTCGCACCTTGCTAAAAATTGGCATGAATGTTGGGAACCCTATTATACACAATTTGTCAATTATCCACATCAATCCGAAATGTGGAAAAAAATTTATTCAAGGTCAAATGTTGCAAAAATCGGTTTTTTGAGTTTTACAGCTAAACGGTAAGTTTTATAATAAAAATAGATGAGACAAAAATTATTCATCATGTAATTATCTATAAAAATTGTTCATACACTTTTTTTCCTAAGAATCACCATTTCGGAGATACAGCGATGCAAAATGTTGAAAAAGTTGTATTCTTCATAATATGCATGTCAATTACCGTAATATACGTTACGGAACGATAATATAAGTAAAAATATTAAGTTTCGTAGCGTATACATACATATTATACAGTTTTAAAAATATAAACTCCAAAAAAAACCCAGTCCCTCATTTTATATGACCGTACGGCCTTGAGCAACATCTGTCTGCTATTCAATTGTCCACGTGGCGACGCTTGTATACCTGCTCCTTTTTGAAGGGCCTCCCTAGATAGAATAGTATTAGTCTCAAGCATTCTTTCGTAGTAAGAACACGTAGTTATTGCTTATATTTTCAAACAAAATTTGTGCAGTTTTGTGTTTGTAATAGAAATGTCGCAGTTGTGCTTTATTTGTAATAAATATTTGACCGAAAGCGAAACAGTTACTGTTGATCGTGGCCTAAAGACATTAATTAATGCAAGTATTGAAAGAGGTGATGAATTTTCGGAATACCTGAAAGACCAGACTTCTGTGACAGTTCATGTGCAGTGTCGAAAAAACTATACTCGGAAGGGTACAATCGCTGCATTGAAAAGAAAACAGGATGAAGAACAAGCTAGTACATCAAAAATAAGTCCACCTCGTATTAGAGCACGCGTAAGTGAACCATTTTTTTGTTTTAAAAAGTGTTGCTTATTTTGTGGCAACGAATTGAATGAAGAGCTAGAAAACAGAAAAGCACTGAAGTATCGGCGTAAAATTTTTCATGTAACAACACTTTCATTCAAAGAAACAATCCTGAATATAGCCCAGACTCGTTCTGATCATGTAGCAAAAGCTGTTATTACTCGAATTGAGTTCGAACATGATTTAGTTGCTGCCGAAGCTAAGTATCATAAAGACTGTCATAATGCCTTCTTGACACCGACTACGGGGGGTCAAGCCGGTCGTCCTCAATCTGAAAGTACGAATCTTTTAATGGAAGAAATATTTGCACACATCGAAAATAGTGATGATTGTCAATAGATCGTGGAATAGGCCTACCGGGGAAACCACGTAAAAAAAAAACGCGCCATGTACACTACCTCACGGGTGGCGCGGAAACGTGTGCATATTATGAAGAATACAACTTTTTCAACATTTTGCATCGCTGTATCTCCGAAATGGCGATTCTTAGGAAAAAAAGTGCATGAACAATTTTTATAGATAATTGCATGATGAATAATTTTTGTCTCACCTATTTTTATTATAAAACTTACCGTTTAGCTGGAAAACTCAAAAAACCGATTTTTGCAACATTTGACCTTGAATAAATTTTTTTCCACACTTCGGATTGATGTGGATAATTGACAAATTGTATATAATAGGGTTCCCAACATTCATGCCAATTTTTAGCAAGGTGCGAATTAATGTAACCTTACCCCTATTTTTGATGCTAACTTGACCGGACTAAAAAATCCTTTCTAACATAGTGCTACGTCACGAGAGAGAAAGAGAATTAAAATGAAAAAGAATAAATGAAAATTATATAACGAATGTAGTACAGGTGGTTATTTTTTAGTGTTGATCGCTCCTTCTTTTAGGGCAGTGCCTAGGCTAGCATGCCGGAGATTAGGGGGGGTTATATAGATTCAAAGCGCAACCTCTTTTAGGCCCGTCGGTAAGAAGAAGCGATGAAGTTATCGAAAATAGGAAACAACCAGATCCAAAAATAAAACACACCGATTCCAAAAACAATTAAAATCTATATTTAACAATAAAAAAAAAGATCCTGTTTTACAAACTATGTGAATTTTAATTTGAGTAACCTTACTTTAAATTAAAAGTGTTATACCTCTAATGAGTGAAATAATGTTTTAAATTACCTAGCGTATACGTATATCTTCGGTTTACAAGGTAGTTTAACTTAAATTAAATATAATGTGTCCTGTGATCGCACACAGAAAGTCTTATTAGTTCGCAATCACAGAGAGAAAATGAAAGCATACGATAAATTAGGTAATACCACAGTTTATTATATATAGTTCTAATACCTGAAGTGTGGTTTTATCACTGAGTCTAAGTCCTTTCAGCAAGCACTAATCTCTAACTTCTTTGGGAGCAATGGAGTGTTTTATGCCAGGCTCCGGCGTGGAATTCCATAGAAAAGGAAGATCCCGGTTAAATAAAATCTGATTGTGACATGTACCTGTTTGTCTTTACGGGTGTAACAAATATCAAAAGTCACAAATATGGTGTTAACCTCCTAGAGGTGATAACTTTCACTACACTTTACTTAAGGGTAAACGAATACAGTTATAACTTTCATCCCCCAAAATCTGGCAAATGTTGCCCTAAAACACTAAATATGATTTTAGCTGTTTACTGGAATAAACGTATTGGTGTATAATTAGAGAAATCACCAAAAATATTGCTTTCTGAACTTATGCCAGTTTTCTCAACCAAGGCTTGGCCCAGAATCTCTCTACTGGCGCTTTTAGAAATCTCAAGAGCGCCAAGAAAAAAACAAAAGATTAGCTAACTACACCCTTGGTGCAAGTGGAAAAATGGAGTGTGTGATACATTTCTAGGCACACCTGATTTTTTTTACAAAACTGGTCTTTGATGTGACAGTGACAAAAACTTTTAGCTTTTATTTTATACGTATTAAAGAGACTTATTTATAATTTTGTTCATAAAATAACAAAACTGTAACAATAAATATGTTGAATAAAAGGGCAATAAAACTTTAATGGATTTTTTTGCAAGAACGGGATACTCCTTTCTTACATTGAGCCAAAAATCAATTAAAAAGTGATTTTTCAAAAACAGTCTTTAGGAGATTGGCACAGGATAAGTGATTAAACTATTCATTTTCCAGTAAAGTTAAAGAGGTATCCGAAGTTACATCTTCTCGAAAAGGATTACATATCAGTTATTCGATTCAGATATAATAGATTTGTTAGGAAAATATTCTTTGAAATTGTTTGAAATGTCCAGATATATCCCATTTAATATTCTCGTTAAGTTCAACTTTATTTTCTAAAAATATGATGCTGAGAAAACCAAAACACTTGTGCTCATTCACCTGCAGACATTGAATCTAAAAGTTCAACTACTTTAGCATGGCTACTAGTTCATCATGCACATTGAAAATGGTGATACCTGGGCCTTTTAAAGACAGATTTCAATTATTTAATTTAGAAAAAATGTTGTCTAAGTATGCAAGGTTTTGCTGCCAAAGAATATCAGATACACAAAAGGACAAATAGGTCAAGAAAAAATGATTGAACTTTAGTCTTCAATTTAAATAAGTGGGTGAAAACCTGACTATGAAAAAGTCATCTAACTTCCGTATGAAGTAGTAAGGAAACGTGACAAAATCTTCACAAATGCATGGAATACACGGGAGTTTGTAGCACACAATTTTACAAAATTTACAATTTTTACAGCGTCGTTTAAAGTACTGGAAAACTCTGCAGGAATACGCTTACATGCTAGTGTTTTTCTATGAATACAGCAATGAGTCAATATTTATTTTCATTGATCTTCTTTAGTTGTACCAAAAAATTAGAAAGTGTTCCGGTCATTGTTTTTATACCATCAGTTCACACAGTTAAGTAAGAGATCAATTTATTTCATCTTTTTCAAAATAGGCATTTATCATATCAAAAACTCCTGCACCTATCGTATAGGCTTTAAGTGGTTTTGCAAATAATATACTTCTTGAATGGAATACTTAAAAATATATCTAACATAGACAAGCAATACTGCAGCGTTTACTCATCGGTCGACTCGTCAAGCTGAACAGTGAAATGGTTCAATTTTATTCTTTTTAAAAATTCACTTTCCACGTCATTTGCCAAATAATTAATTCTCCGCGACACTGTGTTGTTTGATAAGGGGACAAGTTTAATATTTTTGCCGCTTTTTCTCCAAGCATACACTTCGTGATGTCTTTAGCACACGGTCCAATCAAATTGTCCAGATTTTGCAATTCTGAACTTACTCGAAATTATTCCTCGATAGTCATTTTACTATCTTGGTTTAAATCTGTTTCTTTTCAAATATTAAACAGGTTTATCCTTGTGATGCGGATGTCTTGTATCAAGATGTCTATGAAGAAGAGATTGTTTTAAACTGGGGTTGGCAAGGTTTTCGTTATAGATTACACAAAGAAGTTTAGGTTCTGACTCCTCCCCGATAAAATAAAAACCCATTTGTAAATAGTCACTATCATATTTTCATTCCTTTCCTTTTTCTCACTTTATTGGCCTATTTTTTCTTTGCTTTCAGTCTGGTGAAACGGTAGCTCACTACAACTGCTACCCCGGGTTGATTCCAAATCAGGAAAAGGAGTAGAAGGAGCAACTGATTGCTCATCGAGCTTTTCGTCAGACTTGACAAAAGTACCTCTTTTTATCCAGCGATCCATCATACATTTATGGAGTAATAATTCTTTACTTTCACGTTCGATGTTCGATGTGCAATTTCTAAAGCTTGCGTATTTGTTGTAGTTTATTTACACAAGAAAAAATCGCTAAATTCGTTTACTAGTAGCGCATTTATATTTTGGAAATTACTCAAGTATATCGGCAGAAATGATTCTCGTTCTTTCGTGCGAATTCATGAAAAGTCTTGGTTCGCCGAAGTAGAAGTTTCGGACTCGTTCGAGAATGTACTTGCATCGCCAGCGGCGTAGCGACTACAGATTGTTACCCGTTACGGTCTTTAATTTAAAATTCCTTTATAAAGTTCGCGAACCCTTGGGAGTTCGCAAACTACCGCTTTGGAAACGTCATATATATATATATATATATATATATATATATATATATATATATATATATATATACAGGGTGATTCAAAAATCGATCACGAAACTTAAGGGGGTGATTCTACTTGACAAAATAAGGGTAGAGCTTCATATAATTTTTTTTCAAAATGTCATTCGTTTTCGAGTTACAAGCCGTCCAAGTTCAAGTTTTTATTTTTTGTTTTTTGAATTACTCGCTTACAGGAAAACCGATTTGACTAATATTTGAAAGATAGGCTAAGTCTTCTGCGCTTCATCATTTTAGTATAATTTATTATATATATAATATATTTATAATTTATTAAATATATATATATATATATATATATATATATATATATATATATATATATATATATTTTTGAATCACCCTGTATATATATATATATATATATATATATATATATATATATATATATATATATATATATATATATATATATTTCGCGAGCCGCATTTATAAAGCTCTCGAATCCCTGGGGGCTCGCGAATCACCGCTTTGGAAACACTGATTTAGGGGATCTCCAAGAAAAAAGTTGGGCTTTACTAAGACAAAATGTCAACGAGAATGTGCAGCAATATTACGAATAAATCACCGTTTTTGAAAAATCAATGCAAAAATCTAAAAAAAAAAATACGGGAGCGGTCCCTTGGGTGAACCATGTAGACAAAAAAACTAACTTGGTGATATATTTATTTAAGAGTAAGTCATAGTAAACAATACTCGTGAAACGATTGTTGGAGAACTGATCGCTATGAATTTATACTTGGGAAATACGACCGGTGAGATGTGTGAGAACGAAAATTATAGCAAATAAAGTCTTTCAAACGACTGTTTGGTATAAATTACTGTCCAACCGAATTCAAACATACAATAGTGGAAAAAAAATCTTACGCACACTGAGTTCCTTGATTTGAGGGTTGAATGTAAGTTGCTTTTAACAATTAATTTTGTCGAGTACCATGAGATACTTGATCAACTGGTTTGCTGAAGAGAACATCTGGGACTCAGGCTTACTTAGTTATAGAGATTGCTCATTGTGACAACTATAATGTGCTATAACTTGCCCTCAAGTGCATCTCACCAGTCGTGCTCATAAGTTCTTTTCGCACATGAATGCGTTCCTCCGACTACTATTCGCTATAACCTACTGGCAAAACAATATAATACAAAGTTTATTCTTTTAGGTGTCTACAGTACAGTGTACAGATTTTTATATCATATTCTGTCTTAACTAACATGTTCGGTGACCATATTGATTTCGCCATCTTCAGATATGCTATCCCGAGACTAACTTCGTGATCAGCGATCCAAAAGACATCTCAGAGGATATTTTTGAGCTGTCATGAAGAATTTTTAGTTACCAATAGTGTGAAAATTGACTATTTGAACGCCATATTGTTTTGCGACCCTAAAAACTTACAAGTGCTCATTTTTGAGCAATCTAAATTTACTTTGAATATGAAAATGGAGAAAAATCGGAAAATTGATGGCGTACCTGTTTTATCCGCCATCTTGGGTTCACTATATTGAATTGTGGCTTGATTTTCCAATAGAGTCAAGAACCTACAGAATACTCAAAAATACAAAGATTATATACTGACAAACTGAAAGTTTGGTTGACACTTTCACCGTATGGAAAGGCAATGAATGATGCAGAACTAAATATTTAATTGGCATATCTCTGTTTGACCAACATTTAAATTTATCATGGAACAAGGGATGGCTCGAATAAAATTATTAAAATTTCGGGATATAAGGGCAATTACATGCTGAATAGTATCTCGACTATGGATCTAATCATTCTATTGTAACGAGGAAGTTTACACAACCCTCGGTTCATTTATTGAAATACTTCATTTAAGCTAGCTAAATATCATAACCAATTTATTAATATTATGTGCTGTATTTAGCTAGAAAAACATATTCATACTTATCCATACTTTGTTTGACTTATTTTATTATATTCAATATATTTTTTCCAAATTTTTTGATTTATCTTCAAATTGTGACAACTTTTTAAAAGCTAACATCAACTTTTTATTACTGATTTCTTCGAAAATTTTTAGTATTAGTTCCGTTGAATAAATATTAACTTTATTTATGTGACATAGAAAAAACAGCTTTTATTAAGTAATCAAGACTTCCACGCTGATATTTGGTTTATTTTATGATACACTAAAATGAAATATATTATCGTATGTTTTATACCTTTCAGATTTACACAATACATTTTCTTTGTCTTCTATCACATTCTCTTTAAAACCGATATTTTAAAATTATGTACTTATTTTACTTTTAAATGAAATAATTCTGGAAGTTTTCCACTACAAAACAGGTAATATATATATATATATATATATATATATATATATATATATATATATATATATATATATATATATATATATATATATATATTTCCATTTATTTGTTCAAAATATGTATAAATCATATGATGATGATAGTATGTGAGCTATCAAAAAAATTACTCCCAAAATTCTTTTTTTTTTTAGAAACAAGAAAGTGATCCCAATTTTTATTAAAAAAACTTTTATTCTGAACTCCTATTTCTTAAAAAGTAGACGATTTTTTAAGAATTAAATAAGTCACGAAACTTAAAATCAATTCGTCAGTATCATGTATACATACATGCATAATACAAGAGCATACAAAATTTAAAAAGTCCAACATATCTTATCCTTTCAGTATTTGCAATCCCAATTTTTGAAGTAATCTTAATCGCGTTCATTTTCAACAATTTTGAAACAAAAATTTATTTAATTCAGTTTTTTTTGTGGTTTCGATACACCTTCACAAGTTCAGCATCTCCCTTCAAGTAGTGACACGACTCCACCTCCCTTTTATTAAAAATCTATACTCAATCCTCAATAAAGGTATATTTATCTGAGTTAATTTTTCAAGAAATATGTAAATTCTAAAGTAAGGGATCAAGAGATACTTGAAATAAGATAATTAGTTGAGTTCCGTTATTTTTTACTGAAAAAAATGGAGTTCCAGAGTGTAAACCGAACAGATTTTATAGATTTAAAGTTACAGTATTGAAAACCAAGGATACTTAAAAGATTTATGTTAAGTACCAAAAAATCAGTAAATCCGTGTAAATTTGTGTGTCCAAGTAACCATGATAGTCTTTCCATCTCCATCTCCACCTTTAAATCCATCTACAGAACCAGCATACAATACACTGTTCCTAGTTACAATATAATGTGTGTTAAATGACTTAAAGAAAGTAGGATGAGAACATATAATTCAATATTAATATGGGAATACATCCATTCGTTCGTTTGATTCTTATTGGGCATCGGGAACCGTATATAAACCTTCTGCTACTGCCGAGCGGAAACCAAAAAACCAAAAAGGCGTTTGAAGAAATTAGAAAATATCTTGAAATACCACTACAAAACAAGAAAACAAAGAAGCAACAACCAACAATGACAAAACAATGTACAACATAGCCAAACACCAACTGACTGAAACCGAAAAAACAGTCTTAAGTAAAGGTTCCAACTACTCAATAGCCCCAAAAAAGATTCCTATGGAGGAAAGAATAGCACAAATCAAGTATACTTTTTCTCTAAAGACAACCCCGAGGCTACATAAGTACCCCAGGATGGGTAAGAAATTCTCAAAGCACTGAATCCTTCGAAACAGAAACTGAACAAGGCAGATTTTACAACCCTCAAAGAATTGAACAAAAGTAATAGTATCATAATATTACCGAAAGATAAAGACACTGCACTCGTCCTCATGGATACCTAAGAGTATGCCAACAAAATGAAAGATTTTTTGAAAGATTCTGCTTGCAAACTTGTGTCAAAAGATCGTAATACATTTTTTGAAGAAACAACTAAGACTGAAATCATGAACTTATTCGTACAACTAAATATCAAACGGAAACTGATACCACGGGAAAAATCCAGATGGTGTCTAAGACTCTACAGACTTCCAAAGATCTATAAGCAGAATGCGATGGACGAAACACTTGAACAATCGCCTAAAGAGAAGATTTTCCAACTCGCATTAAGGATATCGTCAGACCTTGCCTTAAGAACGTATATTTTTTGTTGGCTAGATATATAGACAGAATAATGGCCCTGCACTATCTCCAGCTATGGCAAATCTATTCATGACCTATTTTGAAACCAAAGCTCTTGAAGAATTCCACCTCAAACTCTGATATCGCTACGTGGATCAGGCGCGGATCCAAGGGGGGGGGGCGGTGGGGGCGATCGCCCCCCCCCAAGAGCTTGGAGTTCAGGAAAATAGACCCGATTTTGCCTCTTATACTTTAGTTTACTCAAGAACTAGAGAGAGTAATAAATCATTTTTTACCTTTTTTTTCTTCGCAAACTACCTGTGTTCTTTATTCCGATGTCTTTGCCAAAATCTGTTAAACACATATTTTTCATAGGAATTGGTTAGAAATTTTATAATCAAAAATACTGGTCTATAATAATGGACTATTTGGTTAGGATAACAATAGATATTTGGATGTGAAGTGTTAAAAAGGATTTTAATCCTTGTCATAGGCGTCGGAAAGAGATTTATTTTATCACTAAGTATTTATAGCATAGAATATTATTTCGGTTAGAAACTTAAAGTAAAAAGTTTTTATATTATTTTCTTTCTTATGATTTTTTAGTAATTCACATACATTAGAAAATATAGATAATTTTGACATATTTAACACAAATTACTACAGTATTTTTGTTATTTTTAATTTTGGCATAGAAACCGTTTTAGGTACATTCAGACTAAAACGTAGCCTTTTTCTCTCAAAAAAATTCTAAGTTATAATTTAAATACTTACAAAATACCCATTATCAAAAATGCTGCAAAAAGTAAAACACATTAAAAAATCAATTCGTCCATATAATATTAAAATTTTGTTGAAGCTATCGGTCATTTTATTATTAACTAGCGACCCGCCCCGGCTTCGCACGGGTGCAATGCTGATACTAAATACACTACAGAAAAACTGTGACTATTTATTTTATTTTTACAACAATTATTACATCGGCCTCCGACGCGCTATTTATAGGCACGCTGCCGCCGCCCCGGTCGGCCAGTACCGCCGCAAGCGCTACTTCCCGCAATTTTAAATCTGTAATATCTTCGAAAATATTCATTTAAATCTTGTGCTGTAAAGGACCATATAGATCTATATTAAATCAACAATGTATTTAAGCTATTTAATTGGATAAGGATTAATGTTGTATTGGTTAAAATCGCTTCAAAATTTGCCATTATTTGTCGTAAAAAGTAAATGACAAAAAAATGTTATTGTGGGATATCCATGAGAGATAGACATATACCATCGCGGAGTTTTCTGTAGACCTTTTCAATGTGTACAAATAATTAGTACATTATTTTGATAAATCTCGTAGGGTTCAGCCTGCGTTTGCAATGTAAGCGGAAAAAAATATGATAATTAACGACATCACATTAGAAACCTCAAAAATAACAGTATTTCTCCACTATTTAATGGATGTTATTATACGTATAAACCTTCCTCTTGAATCACTCTATCTATTGAAAAAAACCGCATCAAAATCCGGTGCGTAGTTTTAAAGATTTAAGCATACAAAGGGACATAGGGACAGAGAAAGCGACTTTGTTTTATACTATGTAGTGATATTAAATCAACAATGTATTTAAGCTATTTAATTGGATAAGGATTAATGCTGTATTGGTTAAAATCGCTTCAAAATTTACTATTATTTGTCGTAAAAAGTAAATGACAAAAAAATGTTATTGTGGGATATCCATGAGAGATAGACATATACCATCGCGGAGTTTTCTGTAGACCTTTTCAATGTGTACAAATAATTAGTACATTATTTTGATAAATCTCGTAGGGTTCAGCCTGCGTTTGCAATGTAAGCGGAAAAAAATATGATAATTAACGACATCACATTAGAAACCTCAAAAATAACAGTATTTCTCCACTATTTAATGGATGTTATTATACATATAAACCTTCCTCTTGAATCACTCTATCTATTGAAAAAAACCGCATCAAAATCCGGTGCGTAGTTTTAAAGATTTAAGCATACAAAGGGACATAGGGACAGAGAAAGCGACTTTGTTTTATACTATGTAGTGATTAAAAACATTTTTAGGATATTGGAGGTTTTAGTTTATTTATTTCTTAAACCATCTGCAGAATTAAAATTGAACGCTAAAAAGGGATTCAAATGTAATTAATTTTTATATGTTACAGAAAATTTAAATAATTAATTGTGTTTACGTTGGTATACATTACGTATTTAATTTGTAATCAAAGTCAGTGAAGCTATCTTCGCTCAAACTAAATATAATTGGTTCCTCTATCTCACCGATCATGAGATCGAGTTTCCCCATTTTCTTTTATTCTTTTACTATCTGGATTTTTCCCAATTTTCTGCACTAACTTTATTCAAAAAAAATAAGTTCAGTTAAATTACTAATTTTGTAAGTTGTGTTATTTCTAGCAACTCTACCTTGTACTTGAGAGAGATTTTCCTTCTTCAACGGACATTTTCCGGACGATCTATAAGAACGGATTTCCGATCTGATTTTTTCCAGCAAAAATCAAGTTCTCTGAGCAATTTCTAGAGCTCGGTTCTTTTGGTTTCAGGTAAATCCCGATCTTCATTGATTTTAGTTAGAATTTTGTCGACGGTTGGGATTTGCTTCTCATAATAAAATATATGTCCAACTCCTTTTAGTTCAGTTTGTGTGATCGAATGTAGCTTGGGAGTACTAATAATTCCAGTCGTTTTTTTCTCCTTCAGTATTCGGTACATGGTAGATTTTCCAACTCCTGTCATGTTGGAATACTTCTCAATAGAACTTTTAACATTATTGTCGAGATATTGTTATCATAAGGCATCATCAACATTCATCGTAATAAGTCTTTCCTTGAAGAAAGAATGCCCTGGTTTAACGATTTTGGAATAAATATAGATGTGGAAGCCATATCTTTTGGGTATCTCACTAATCTCAAATAATATATAAAAACAAGTACAAACAAGATAAATCACTAAGGATGCACTGTAAAATGTACTTTGCTCACTGACAGAAATTAAATTGAACTATCAGAAATTATATTGCTGCAGTAAATTTATAAAAGCTTATAATATTTAAATATAATTAAATATAATTAGATTTACGGCAGTCCTCAGTTACTTGCGCACTGGAGCAGGTACGTTGAAGGTTTCGGTAACAGTTTTCTTACTCTCTCTAGTTCTTGAATAGAGTATAGGAATGTGTATGCTTGCGATCGCCCCTCCCCTTCCCAAGAGTTCAGGAAAATAGAACCGATTCTGCATTTTATATTAGGAATATGTATGCTGCTGATACTCCCCCCCCGTCCCCCGTTGACAACTTTGTTTTTCTGGCAATAGTCCCTCCCCCACCAAGTGCTTTGAATTCAGAAAAATAGACCCGATTCTGCCTCTTATACTAGAAATGTGTATGCTGCTCGCATCCTCCCCCCGGTCGGCAAATTGTTTTTTCTTGTGATCGCCCCCCCCCCCTCCACTCTTCAAGAGCTTGAAATTCAGAAAAATAGACCCGACCCATCCTGTCTTTTATATTAGAAATGGGAATGTTGCTGGTGTCTCCCCCCCCCTCCGTCGACAATCGGCTTTCGCACTTTTATGATATCACCGCCCCCCCCCCCCCAAAGAGAGAGGCTGGATCCGCCCCTGACGTGGATGATGTATTTATGATATGGCTCCATGGCAAGCAACAGCTCAACTGTTTCCATGGACATCTTATTTCTATCCTCCGAAGATACAGCTCACCCTGAAACTTGAGAAACACAATTAGCTTCCGTTTCTAGACGTCCTTGTGACAAAAAATATGGATGAACACCTGAGACAAACAATATATCGAAAACCAACCCATACGGACAGATACCTCAATGCTGATACTCAACATCATCCTTCACAAATACAGGGCCTAGCCAACACTCTAATATCAAAATCCCTTCGTTTAACCAACAACAAAGGAAAAGAAAAGAAACTATTACACATCAAAAGGGCTCTCAAACAAAATAGTTACAAACCACCAATCCTAAATAAAACAACAAAAACCCAAGTAAGCAGTAAAACCACCGGCCCGAAATAGGCAAATCTTCGTACTTTGTTGCATAAAAAGCACAACAGATAGAATCGGCAGATGGTTCCGGAAGCATAACATATTTATACCCTACAAGTTAAACAAAACAATAGGCTTATCTCTAAGAATCCCAAACCACAAAATCAATCTAGAAAACCAAGACGTATATATGAGTGCATGTAACACCTACTGAAAAATATACATTGGCCAAACCAACAGAAGGATATCGGCCCTTTTCCAATATCAGCACGAGATAGGGCACAAAATTAATTTTGACAACTGTCAGCAAATCGCTAACATTGCAAAGCAAGATTGATTTGTGAATCCAACGAAACTGAAAAGAACGGCACTATGAATAAGTGAGGCCATACACTTAATTTTTTTTCCACCTGGAAAACTCTCCTCAATCCTAGACTGACTTCACCAACCGCAGAGCCAACCCCTATCATTAGTGCGATCTACGACTGCATGTAAAGCACGCTGCACATTGATTTTTCTTCTACAACCAGGAGGCACAGAAGATGCCAAACGAGATTCTGGCAAAACGTCTATAAATTTATGTCTATAAATTTATATATATATATATATATATATATATATATATATATATATATATATATATATATATATATATCTCGTCCGTGTAATTTTAAACTATGAGTAGAAGAGAAAGTTCTCGGCTGCGGACATAATATTGTTGATAGATCTCATGTTAAAAAATACGGGAACTCCAAGATAATAGAGAAGCTCCGGGTCCGACAGCACCGTTTCGACTTAGTATGAGACTCGTCGGGCCATTGCGTTCAGTACGAATCATCATGTCGCAATTGTTCCCTTGAAACTGAATCTAAATTTAGAAAACAGTAAACAAGATAAAATAGCGACATCTCAATGGATCAAACCATAGCACAAGAGCAACGCAAATCAACTATGTTGTATAAAACCGCCGCGTGACGGCGCGATGGTAAATTAAAGAAGAAATATATCCAAACTCGACATATCATTAGGCACCGGCGACTAAACTAACCACGAGTTCCGCAGTCAAGCAAGATATTGAACCAGCAATCTCCCTGTGAGACCTGCTGCGTATTTTTAACATGAGAGTAATGTTTATCAACAATATTTTGTCGTCATGGCCGAGAATTTTCTATTTTACTTTAATATTACACGGACGTCTAAATAGACAAAATATTTAGAGATAATTTAAAAAAACTCTAAACTAAAATAGAATTATAGAAAAGTACCGAATATCGGAAATTCAAACCAGGCAATCAGCTAATGTCTGATAATTAGACCATATGATATGCTACCAAAGCGTTACCAACTCAACAACGTTACTTTACATGAACTGTAATGGAAATAAATGTCATATTCTCGCAGGAGCTAAAGAAATTAGTAGCTAAAATTTTTGAAATTCATAAGTAATATAGATGTAGTTTACTAAATCTGGGACACTTCGTATCCGAAGCATCTAATTTTGAGAAATTTGAGATTTAAGAAGTCGGGACCGAAGAAGCCGATATAGGCTCGATCCAAACCTTATATGTTTTTTATGGGTCATTTCTATATACCCAAAAATCAGATGTATTTAAATATTTTAAATATTGTAGAAAATCGAGGAAGTATATAATAATTACTATTTCCATCCTATTAGCGTCTTTTTCCCTTTGTATGTGACTGTTCATAAAAAATGTTATATTAATAAAAATTTTAACTTTTAATTTCCGTTAATAAAATTCTCCGAAAATACCAATATATGCCCATCTCTATACCATTTTATATTAGCAAAGAGACATACCTGTTATAGTCTGTAAATTTCAAAAACCAATTTGATTCGGGGAATTGGAACTCGTAAATGCAAAACAATAAAAAACTTTGATGAAACCTACAATGAAATATTTCATTATTTTAAATTAAATATTATTATCCCAAAGGTTTTTTTATTTCGAAAAATTTTACAAATACAAAAACTGATAAGCAGGTAGGTACTAAATTTTACTTCAATTTTAAATATACATAATATCCTCATTTATTTCATTTTAATAAAACATTTTCGCCAGATAATTCTTTTTATTCTATTTTAAATGTTTTCGTATTTTAAATTCTGAATTTTGAAACACACTGGCATTTCTCTTAACATTGTAAAAAATATATTAAAATAGCTCTTATAATTAATAACTCCGTTAATATTTTAAGTTGCTACAGTGATAATACACATATTTAAAATGTGAATGTATATTTTATTGTCAGAAGCTGTTATGAAATGTTAATTTTCAGGACCCTTGTCTTTTAGCGGCACGTACTAAAATAAACATCTGTTAAGATTTGTTTAAGTTATAATGTACAACAGCATATGTATGTTGACAAGCTGGCGACAATATTGTAATCACGGCCAGGTAGTTTACTGTCACCCTAATTAAGAAGTTTGTATGTGAATATTTTATTGTTTTGAGATAGGTGAATTTTTCTTAATATTATAATTACGCATTTTACAATTATAACAAAAACATAAGTGTCTTAAATTTAAATGAACGATTTTGTTTTTAAATATATAGAAATAAATTACTAATGATTAGATGATAACGAATCTGTATGGTTCATATGAGCCATATCAAATTTCAGGAAACTATCTCCAGATCTTTTATTGTTACTTAGATGAAAATGTTACAGTACAATCTGCCTATTGTAATCTAATTGAATTAAAATTTAGCACATTTATCCATGGCTTATGACAACATTCTATCAAATTTAACTCTCTGGTTTTAACCCCACCCTTTTATTCCTGTCATTACGAGTATGTATAAATGAGTCATAGTGAGAGTTTTTTTTTTAAATTACCCAATCAACTTATAATTAGATCCACAAAAATGTGTTGACAAAATATAACTACCTAAAAAATTAATGTAAAAAAGTCTTACGTTTTTGGAGACACTAGTTCTTGGTCTAAAATGCGACCACTATAATATAGGGTTCAGTATCAAGTATTATTTATAATTAACTCACATTCACGAGACATGCTTCTATCCAACTTCTCCGCGTAATCCAGTGATAAATTTGTCCATCGTCTACGTATTTCTACACTATATCTATAGTTCATAATTTCTGTCATTGACACACTTAATACCGGTCACCAAAGCAACGAAGCGGCGCAATAAACATTTCATGCAGCTATAAATGATATAACACTTTGCCGCTCCATTACCAGGACAGGGACTAAATGCTTAAAATGCATTGTTATCATATCTAGCCAGCCGTAAATAGCATTTGTGGTAAACAGTGGATTTTAACGAACCTTCAACTACTGATGCGCATACAAAAAAGAATAGTCAATCGACGTTAAAAGAACGAATAATGATTAAAAATGTTTACAATTGTATTCGGGAACCCAATTGTATGCACTTTGACAAAAATTTCTTCGCGCACGGTGTTCAGGGTTTTAAATGGTCCTTATAAAGAAAGCAACAAAAAAAGCAAAGCAGACAAGAGGATGGAAAAAATTAATCCTGGACGACAGCACAAAGTAAGCAATTTGTTGCCAAGTCCATGGTTTCTATTTCAAAAATGAAATACAAACTTTTAAAAAAATTAAGACAGAAATTAATAATGACACATCCTTATCTAAAATATCATTAAGTGTTTCGAAATGAACCTTAAAAGAAATGAATTTTAGATATTTTAAACGGAATTGAAAAAGCTAACTAATTGAGAAGAATGAAATGATTTAATGCGGCGAAAATATTTGGAAAAAACATGGTAGTTTCGAAAAAAAAATAATAGTTGACGAAATATGGCTCGATAAAGGCCACACGGTTGGGAAAGTATGACAAAATCTGAACATTCAAAGTTCAAAGTAGGTATTAATGGAAGGTTTTTTGCTAGAACTACGCAGTCCTAGTGGAAAAGGTCATCATCTTATTATAACTCATATTGGAAGTGTGTCTGATTTTTTAGATACCGCCTTTAACGCTTTCGAATTTCGAAAAACAGGGAAGTATTATGAATACAGGTTTTTGGGCGATGATTTTCTTCGATTTAAAATCTTGTGGAACTCTAGTCGGTAAGTGAAATGGACAATGGTCTGTATCATAGTCGACGACACGCAAAAATTCAGACTCCTTTGTCTCAGAAGGCGGAGATATGTTAATGGATCCTCCCAAAAAACATTGAAATTGACGAAATAATACTTAAAGTGCAGTTGATAAATTTAGTGAGGGTAAATAAACAAAAATTTATCAAATATGCTATTGATGAAATGGCTCGGAAAAAAATAAACCCGTGTTGAAATTGCCGCCGTACTATTGTGGTATGGAAAAACAAAACATTCAAATTAGCAGATGTCAAAATATTATTGAACGAGGCAATTACTAACGTGAGCGTCAGTGATTGCGAAAAATATATCGCTCATATTAAAAAAGAAGAACAAAGAATGTGAGACTGGGACATTCACGTTGAGGCAGTGATTAAACTATTAATAATTACGTGTTTCTCATATTCAGATATGTCTCTTGACAGCTAATTCTGTCTATGAAGCAATGTGAGCTAAGTAACCTACATTACCTATATCACGTTCCTGAGGATGACACAAGACGCACCCTATTTGATTCGAAACAAACAAATCAGAAGGGAGATGCACTTTATGCCTCTCAGAGGAGCAGATAAACTTTCGATTAATACGCATAAAAACCTTAAGGACACCGAAGGGCACCTCAAGTGCATATAAAATATCTTAAAATGACAATCCTATATTGTAAGCAAAATGAAGGAATAGTGCAAAACAATGGGTGCAACCGGCACCTGGAGCAGCTACACCGAGTGAAAACAAAAGGTTTGTTAAGGCTTAATTGCCTAGAATATATAAGTTGTACTCACCTCTAAAGAAGTGCAAAAAATAACAATATATGTTTTTATATGAAATTGAAATTTTTGAAGTCATACATCAAACTAGTATTTGACAAAATGTGATTTATAGAAAAAGATTGAAAAATATTTTATTTGTAATATTTTTTTTTACCGTAACTTGTATATAACTCGTGTTAGTAGTTATTTATTTAATTTAGTAATAATTTGGCGCGTACTTCAAAAATTTGAACTTCATATAAAAATTTATATTGTTATTTTCGGCCTTTAGCGCATTTTTAGAAGCCGGATTAAAATTTTAATAAATATTTTATTTTTCGATTTTTTTAAAATTGAGTTGAGTTGCTAAGCTCGCAAAAAAGTACCTATTTTATACAAAGTTATAGACTACACTAAACTGTTCAACAAAAAACTCTTTAATTCTGATCTTGAATCTTAAGAAATTAATTTTAGACTCGTAAGCTAGGCCCCCAAAACCTCCGATATTGAAGGAAATTGAGACATGTAAATTTTTATCCTGAATATTGAGTTTGAAGAAATTAATTGATGCCCCAGGAACAAACCCCAATATCAATTTCCTCATAATCAAAAAAATGTAAAATCTGTAATCTCTCATATTTTATCTGCCATGTAACTTGTAAAAAATTAACTTTACTTTTGTTAACCGACGATTCCGAAAACTACCTAATACCATTTTTGAAAATTTTTGAATACCGTAAAATTTTCAATCCACCATATTGAATTTGCCATATTTTTCAAAAAAATAATTTACTATTAATCTAATCTTAATTCACAGCCTAGATAATTCTCCAATACCCGTTTTGGACATAATCTGAAAATATAAAATTTTTAGACCGTCATATTTCATTAATTTTTTTTTAAACAATTTGAAATTCGTTATTTACACCCTCAAAAAACCCCCAGAACCAATTTTGAACTAAATCAAAACATGTTAAATTTTTGGTCAGCCATACTGGATCTGTTATATTGAATTTTTTTAAAATAATTTTAGGTTCGTTGTGTACGATCCCGAAAACTCTCCTACTCTGATTTTGGAGAAAATCGAATGAAATTCTTTTTTTTTGTCAGCCATATTTTTAGTGCCATCTTAATTTTACTGAACCAATTTTGGACAAAATAATATGGAACCACCGCAGTAACGTCCTGAACATAATGAAAAAATTCCATTCAAATCGGTACCGCCGTTCCGAAGTAATCGATGTACATACAGTCGAATTTATCACCTCCTTCTTTTAGAAGTCGGTTAAAAAGAAAGAAACGGTTAGAAACCAATACTTCACTTGTTTTCACTCAAGAGTCCAACTATACTATCAAGCGTCTTTAACCATACAAGGTCAATATATCCTTGTTAGCTTAAAATATATAAATGATTTAAAACCGTCTAACATGGTTGACATGTTTACGTTATATGCGAATAGCGTCCTATTTTGTGACACAGGTTGCCGTTAAGATGAGATAGTACTTTAATGCAATTGCGCAACAGAAAATGAACTTATATTAATTTTAAATGTATTCTTGGAAATATTTTTACTGGAGATTACACTAGACAAACTTGAACTTAATACTTCCAATATCGAAGTAAAGCGTAACCCGTATACAGCTACTCGTTTACATTTTGCACAGGTTTTGTACGTTTTTATTTTTCCATTTACTAAAACAATATAAGTTTTAAACCGGATCCAATTGCCAGATAAGATCATCAGTTTTGTTTTGCCTGCTATTTCTAAAATTTATATTTTATATGTCAATAAAGAAATCTTTATATAGGAAAATTAAGGATGGCAATTCTCTGATTCACTAAAAAGCCTTACATGCGATTTTGTTGTCAAGGAAATTAAATTTTCATTCAATTTGTAGTATATGTTAAAAAATAAATCTCTGTTTATTACAAGCGCCGATAAAAATCTTGAGATAAAGCCTTTGAAATGGTAAGACAAATAGTTGTAATTCAAAAAATCACAAATGCCACTTTTGTCGGGCTTAGTAATTAAACAAAATGAGCTTTATATTTTAGGGTTTTCAAAGTTCAAAACTTGATTGATTTTTTATTGCATTTGTTAATTTACTATCGGCATGGATCAGCTATATATATATATATATATATATATATATATATATATATATATATATACATATATATATGTATATATATATATATATATATATATATATATATATATATATATATATATATAGAGTGAGTAAGACGTAAAGTCATTATTTAAAAATATCCTGGCTTTTTGATAAATCACTTGGACACGTCGACTTTATTTTTTGTAATATGAATTTTTTTTCCGAATAGACAGAGGTTCTGCTATAATCAACTGATTTTTAAAATAGTAACTAGCAATTTTTTGTACACTTTTAAACTCTTTGCAAAATTCTGAATAATTTTTCTATCACATGTCCTATCTAAATATAACTGTTTTTCAAATATCGACAGTTAAAACTCGAAATAAAATACTATAATTATTTATCATCAAACCTGATTCAAATTGCTACTTTGAGTTAATATTGACTGAAAATGAAACTTACTGAGCCACAGAGGATAGAAATTCTTGTGATAGGATATGGCGCTAGGGTAAGAACCCAAGAAGGAGTGAGTCAGTTATTTCGAGAAAAATATCCTAATCTTCTGCCAATTTTACAATCTACCTATTGGGTGACCGCTGAGGTCTCCTGACCCCCTTGAATTCTTTTTGTAAAGTTACCTCGAAGGATAAATTTTCTAAACTAACCAATTGACACAGACGACTTAAAGGATCCCATTTTTAAAGAAATGCTGTTAATTACTACAGATGTAGATGGAAATATTTATAATGAATTCATAAATCACTTAGATTACTGTTACTACTTCATTTCGAGTTCTATCTGTCCATAAATCGAAAATAATTACGTTTAGGCATAGGACATGTAATAGAGAAAATGTTCAGAATTTTATAGGGAGTATAAAAGTGTACAAACAAATTGGAGATCATTATTTAACTAATTAGTGTTGATTATAGCACCACCCTGTATAATTTAATATATTGGAAAAAACTCATAACAAAAAAAAACAATTTTTCATAAAGCCCTGCTTTTTTATACAGGATGTCCGGTAAGTACCTCCTAATTTCTCGGAAGCATATAGAGGAGGTCAAAATAACCATACTTTGTCATAGAAAAAAATTCCTAAAGAACCCTAAAGAGGTACCCAGCAATTTACCTTATTGACTCTAAGTTTTGAATCGACTAGTATAATTTTATGAAATTTTAATATTTTATAGAGGCTATAAAGACTCAAACCATACTACAGCAGATCTTTTAGATCATCAGAGAGAAGTCAGGCACGGACTTGCAGTCACACACAGTTTTTGACAGGCGTCATTTTTAAGAGCTGAAAACTGATTTTTTAAATACTTCGAATTAACTATTGAATTACTTCTTAATATTTTGATAAAACTGACGGTTTTCGAGATAAATTGGTATTTATACGAAAAACTCAAAAGTTACTAATGTTAAAACAAACAGGTAAAAATAAAATACGCAGGGTGTGCTGATGTGCTTTGATTTATGGGGAAGCGCTGTCTGACTCTTTCGGTTTAGAATGTTATTAAATTTCAAAAATAATGAAAACGTTTAAATATTATTTTAGCAAATATTCAATATGAGTTCCACGTATTTCAGTATATTTTTTTATTCTTCGAATATTTTCCCGATGCACTGCAAATAATATTTGGGCTTTATTATGGACTTCGTTGGAATGCTGTGCTATTCTCGCTAGCAGTTCTTCTCTAGTATTTGGCCATAAAACAGGCCCACCTCAACCTGTCCATCGAGGGCCAAAAAAATTAGTTAAATATTAACGTACTATATGGTTAAAAAGAGGTAGAGTGCCATCATGCAAAAATAAGTAATTTCACGGTATATGTGTTTTTAATAATTTCGTATCGCTGATACCCTGCAGCGATTCCATCATTGGTACTGTTTAAGATAACAGTCCGGTATCAAGTTCTGCGGGTAATATCCTGCCGATATTTTACGATATGTGGATTTTAAGTAGACAGTTGTTTTCTGTGCGTTTTGCTCCTGGTTCGTTACAACTCGACTGATGATATCATTAGGTGGTCAAAACTAGTATGGAGAGAGAACCAGTGTGGAATTCTCAGAGAATTTACTATCTGTCCTTATTCTTAGCGGTCGTAAGGAGAATTAAATAACAATACATAGACCGTGAAACTGTTTATTTTTAATATATATATATACAGGATGTCCAAGATAAGGATCCTAACCATGGGGATCTCGGAAACAGTTGGAGATACGAGGTCGGTTAAATTAGAGAAAAGTTGCGCAATTTAGTGCTAAATTAAACGCAATTTAAAAATTTTAAAAATTCAAAATACTTCCGAAGATTTCCGGAAAAAACCGAATTTTGGCAAAATCGTTTTTAATTTTTGTAGGCTTTATTTAAAGAGATATCAAAAAATAAAAGGTAGATTCTTCTTGCCACTTTTTATTTTTTATAATTTGGTCTAAACAAAATTTAAATCCGACGTTTCGTTTCTGAGATACCATCATGAACTTTCATTTTTTATATGGAACAAAAAAAAGTATCCCATGTATTTGATAGCATTTTTTATTACAAATTCAACGGTGTATCACACTTGCATATCAAGTGTGTAGTTCATTGGCTTTTATAAAACTGATATACCTTTCTCTCTCGCTCTCATGGAGCTCTTATGGAAAGTACTTGAACTACGTATTCGATATGCAAGGGTGATACATCGTTGAATTTGTAATAAAAAATGCTATCAAATACATGGGATACTTTTTTTTGTTCCATATAAAAAATGAAAGTTCATGATGGTATTTCAGAAACGAAACGTCGGATTTAAATTTTGTTTAGACCACATTATAAAAAATAAAAAGTGGCAATGAGAATCTACCTTTTATTTTCTGATATCTCTTTAAATAAAGCCTGCAAAAATTAAAAACGATTTTGCCAAATTTCGTTTTTTTTCCGGAAATCTCCGGAAGTGTTTGAAATTTTTAAATTTTTTTAACTGCGTTTAATTTAGCACTAAATTGCGCAACTTTTCTCTAATTTAACCGACCTCGTATCTCCAACTGTTTCCGAGATCCCCATGCTTAGGATCCTTATCTTGGACACCCTGTATATATATATATATATATATATATATATATATATATATATATATATATATATATATATAGTGCTGTCGTAAAGTAGCGGATAAATTGAACGAAACGAAATATACAGGGTAAGTCAAGAAAGAGCTAAGACGTTGTCCATATTTTTTTTCAATTTTAAACTTTATCTTTAATTTCAGAATCAGAAAAAGCACATTTTTTAAATTACTATACCATCTAAATTAAATGTTCAAACTGGACCCGTTAACAATCTAGCAATAGCCAAGTCGATGAATAAATTATTTTTGAACAATGTCGACGACATGTTTCGTACTTTTTGGCCACTCAATTGTTCCTATTCTGCCTATCTAAGGATTCTGAAAAACTTCATCCAGATAAGCACGGACAGGAGCAGCGTAGTGAGGAAGCACTCTATCTTTTTGGAAAAAAATTCACGCTGGCACATATCGAATTCTAGTGGGTATTTTTTTGCAAAATTTATTTCGGCAATTAAACTCATCTTCCGACATCTCCTCAACTAAGCATATCTTGTAGGGGTGATATTTCGCCTTTTTTAGTATTCTATGCACATCACATTGTTCTATTTTAAAAGTTAAAGCTCTTTCTATGTGTGTGGATTGAGGATTATCGTGAGCTGTCAACAGAATACTAAGCTGATTTTCTTCTGTTATTGGAGGTCGACTAGGTTAATTGATATCTTTATTCCCTGAACTAATAGATTCCAGATCAGGGTGAATAGCATTGAATAATTCTACGACCTCTGTTTGTGAACGAGTTCTACTTCCAACATAAATCATGCATAATATTTTTCTGTCACGCTTCATTAATTTTATTATTTTCCTACAAAATAGAAATAAAGTTAAATAAAAGTTTGAAGAAACTTGTTTCGCCTCTCAAGAACGTTAAACACTTATTTAAGTTTATAACGTGTATAAATGTTAATATCTAATGTTAAAGCAGACTTTTTGTAAGATTGAAAATAAAAAAATTTTAAACAAATTTAATATCGTTAATGTTATTGCAGGTGGCAAGTGGAAGGCCCTGCGAATTAAAATTTTTTTTGTAGACAATATCTTTACGTGCCCTTTCTGATTATACAATAAAAAATAGAGTTTGCAGCTGAAAAAAAAATATCGATAAGATCTTAACTGATCTCCGGTATCACATAAAAAAACTATATATATATATATATATATATATATATATATATATATATATATATATATATATATATATATATATATATATACACATATATCATGGGAATTTCAATATTAACTTTTTTTCAACCGCTCGCAACTGTCTGGCCTCCAGGCATTCTCAACGTTTTCTTAAATCATTTAATATACATCTCTTACAAATTCTATCTCGGTCAGATTTACGGCTGTTCCTTAGACTCTAATGACATAAAAAAATCATACCATATTTTCATTTTCACAATTTTTGATCTTGTTAGTAAAAATCTATTTATAAACCTTTGTCTTTACGATATTTTGATAAAACAGCTGGCGTCTACTTTAAAAAACATGGAAAAAGTAACGTGCAGACATGGTATATAAACTTCTTTCTTGTTGCAGCATCGTACAAACGCAAAGTGTATCTGTGGCATATGTGTAAACAATCTAGAATAAATATTTGGAAATTTATTACATACACCTGTTTGGACAGGGTATGTTATTTATTTTTATTCTTTGGGGTTGATACACGTGTATAAAGCAGAATAACACAACGAAGTTATATATCTTTCTTTATAAACATTATTTCCTATGGGAATAAACTGCTTTATATCTAACTGAAAAAGAGGAAAAGCAGATTTTTGGTGAGAAGTGTTTATAGGTAGCTTTTTAAGGTTTTTGATAAGTTAATTGCCGTAACTTTCCTTGGTGTAACTGATATTTAATTGCTCTTATTTATTTTTCGCATTCTTTTAAAATCAAATGCAAAAAAACACTAGATTTTTATAAATTTTTGTTTAAAAAAAATAAAGTAGTGGAAGGACAAAAACAATTTTTATTTATTGTTGTTTCCCACTTTCAAGAATTATTAATTGCCACTAACTGTAAGAATTTCCACTAAACTAACATTTACACTACGAAATAATCCTCAACTTCAAAATTTGGCAATTAATAACAATGGATGACTACTCAAAACGATCTATTAATATTCTAACCTAATAGTGAAGGTAATTTTTTTACTTTTTAGACCCAGTTTCACAATCGATGGTAACATGGAGTGGTTAAATAACCAATACTTGCAAGTTAACCATGAGTTTTCAAAGATAGGTGTTTCACAAACAAGAATTGAGGGCTGGTTACGAAAACATTGGTTAAATTTTATTTGTCAATGTTGGTAACTGACTTTTAAGAAAATATCACGCACATTTTACGAAATTCGTGTGAATTAAGTTGAAAGCCGTAATTAAAAAATAAAGAATGATTGGTTTGACAACTAACCTCTATTTTTACGACAGTATTTCAAAAAAAAATCCTCGAAAATAATTTTATTATTATATAAAGCTAATATTTGTGAAAATTTTATAGTCGTTGAGAAGAGAGGAAAAGAGCTGTATATTTCTCTAAAGGAGAAGAAATCCTTCTTATATCTCTGGTAGATAAATATAAGAATATTATTGAAAGTAAAAAGAGTGATTTTCACACTTGAAGTGATAAAGAAAATGGCTGGAAAATTTTACAAAATGAGATCAACGCCAGTTGTACTATAAATAGCACAAGAAATGTCAAAGTTTTGAAACAAAAATATGGAAACTTAAAAGAAAAACCAAAGAAAAGTTTTCAAAAAATAAAATGGAAATTAACAAAACGGGAGGAGGAACCTATACAGCCTACAACCGGTTCTCGGCTTTAATCTAAATCTGCACAAAAAATCGTATTCATCATATTCTTCAAAATAATCAACTCGTGGTCTAAATATTCGGGGTCTTCTAGCTTCTTCATCACTACTATAAACATTGATATCGTAATTATCCATCTTTCTTATTTTGGGTTATTCAACAAAAACGCAAATGATTTTTATTATATCCGAACCGTCAACAAATAAAAAGCGTAAGCAAAGTAATGAGGTTATGTTCTTTTCGTTAAGTAAGTAACCACAGGATTGTCTACTGGTAAACTTATCTCATGGTTAACTTCCAGTAAAACGTAAATCATCAACTGTGAAATAATTTTTTTAAATAACCATCGGTTTTTTCTTAACCTTTCGGTGACCATACATTGTGAAATTGGGCCTTCGTTGTATTTATTTAACCAATTTTATTTTAAAGTGTTTCGCATATTTTATGATACAATTTTATTGTTTTGTTTGTACATAATGTTTGATGTACTGGTGAATTTTCCCTCCAGCCCATAATACCAGAAATATAGGTTATTTTTATTTTTCAAATTTTTGATAGATACAATTGACACAAATTTGTGGTTATGATAAGTATCAAGGAGTATTTAAAACAGAAATTTTATTACAAGTTTTTTTCATTTAAATGACCTATTTCATTAATCTTGTTATTTGCCTTCTACATTAAATGACTTTTGACTTAATATTGTATCAAAACTTGAACATGTTTACGTAACTGTGTGCTTGCTAATAATGTTTACAAAACCAGCCAGCTGCGCGGTGAAACTGTGCCTGAAAAATAACCAGACTTTCAAACGAATCCCTAGGTCCAATTACTTTACGTAATAGTTTTACTGAGATGAAATAGCTACTCGTTTTTTTTTTCAAAGTTTATTTGCAACTGTTTTCAGCTATTTACTGTAATCTAAATGATTGTTTATAACTGACTTATTCAAAATATATCTACTGCTTACATAATATCAGAAAACGTCAAACCTTAAAATGTGCGTAGTCGGTAATAACCACGAATATCTAATCCATACTCATATATCATCTCTTCGAAATAAAAATACTAACAGAATAAGAAGCCCGCTTTTCTTTAAAGGGCTTAATGGAAAAAAAGGCATCTTCAAAAATAAGTACCAAAATCTTTAAAATTCACTATTATATAAAAATGTGTTTACTTTCTAGGTATATTTACACATATTTGACAGCTCCTATTGCATAGTCTAGTATTGAGCTTGCAGGTGCAATATTCTGCCAACCAATCACGTAATGATGGCTTAAACTAGGCAGTTGGCTCTTGGAGCGGCATCAAATAGTCAAAAGGCATATAGAAGAAGAACTAGAATAAAGCTAACACAGAATAGCTGTTGATTTTTCCTTGAACGGTCTTAAGAAGGCCGCTGCAATTCACTATTTGGGAACCTACCTTACGTTATAAGCTCATTCATAATTTAAATATATCTATGATAATTTTATTTCTGTTTTCATACTCATATTGCGATAGAGTTTTTTGGAGTTTCGTAGAGACCTTTATAATATTGTCATATCCGTCCGTCTATCTGTAGATCACAGCCATATATCTTTTCAAATGAAACTTTAGCGTGTCATTTTTTAAAATTTAATAAAAAGAAAGTTATAAACAATTTAAAAAAGCAATTGACTCTCAGCTTGCATCCTAAAATTTACTATAAATTAAAAATAACTGTTTGTTAGTGAATTCATGACGAAATCGAAAATCCTACCTATTAAGGTAAGACCAAGGTTCAGCCTGTTGAGACAAGAACAAGATCCGGCCAGTTAAGGCAAGATCTGCGATCCGCCCACTTAGTGCAAGATGAATCAGAATTCAGGCCACTCAAGGTAAAATCAGAAATCCTAGAAGTGAAGGTAAGATCAAGATTCATCCAGTTAAGGCAAAACCAAAATCCAGCTAGTTAAGACAAGATTTAAGATCTAAAATTTAACGATATTGTTGGGAGTACCATGACTAATCTGAGCTTCAAATTTAATCTTAATCTCATAGCCAAGGTCATATCCTACTGTAAAATTTTCTACTATTTCTATTTCAGGATCAAAAGTAGGGGTATCCTTTTAAAATTCTGAAGTCGACCTTCGAATGACCCTGAAAGTCAAGATTACAGTCACAGTAAAGCTAATTTTTAGAATCTTCGTTTGATTTCCTACAACTTTTGTTTTACTAATTTTTTCCTGAAGTTAGTACTTACGAAGTTAACGGAGGTAGGGGAAGGGCGCCACATTTTTGAATATCCTGTAAATGTGACTAGTAATAATAATAAAAGGGATAAGTATACCTGAATGATTTCTTAAGAATATAAAATGCATGTTCAAAATTGTTAGCTTTGTGGCATATAGTACTTTGCGAGGAAATTGAGTCATACCATTAGTAAAAACTCCACAAGAAATATTTGGATATCTCCAAATACTAGTAGAAAGCTCAATTTTTAAAAAATCAAAAATACATTGAAAAGGAAAAAGAAAAAAGTTAAAGATAATTTTTTTTATTTGCATTAAAAATTTCTAAAATAAATATTACCTTCACTCAATTATTTCCAAAACCTATTTTAATGTATCTTAATTGTAAATTCTAGACTTGCTTTAAAAATTGCTAATCCAAAGGTTTTGATCAACTCACCCTAATTACAGATTTATACGATTGTACATCTTTTCTACTTTTATTTTATTTTGATATGAATGTCATTTAAATAGCAAACAAACAGGTTAACGGAACAATTTGATCTGAGCTATACACAGAATGGTTCTTTGATTGAAAATTGTAAAATGCGTAGTAATACAAATTTAAAAACCGCAATTTTAATAAATACATTAAACTCTTCGATCGTACCCTATAGATTTAAATAACAATAGATTTATTTGAAGACAACAATTGATTTATTTGAAGGCTGGAAGTCGCTGGGGAAGAGGCTTTTTTGATGTTTGACAGACATAAACATGTTTACTTATCTTTTCTTTCAGTTTAAATGGTTGCCGTGATTCTTTTCAGTATTTTTAAGTCTTAGAAGTTACTACAAATGCAAAGTTTAGAATTAATATTAACAAAAAAAAGATTTAAAAACTTATTTTTATTGGTAAATATTGTTAGATATTGTTTACATATTGAAAATAACAATAATAATAATTTAGGTAACCGTATATTCATACTCTTATGCATTCAGAATGAACGTACCGATTATCATATGATACTCGTTTAAATAATGTAATTAGAAAAGGATGACAAAATCGGTATGTTTGTACCAAGAAATTAAATATTTACTTTCTATCAAATTGACTTTTTCAAATATAACTAAAAATATTAATACGTTATTCAGCATTCAAACAAAAGGGCCCTAGTTCTGACATTATGTTAATTCTACAGGGGTATTTTCGAACTATCATAATAGAAAAAGTATCAAAATAAACCCAGTTAAAGCCATTTTACAAGAAACTTTGCTTGCTTACTCTCTTATGCCGTGGGTTGTGTAGATTGTGAGTGGGTCGTTGTTTTCTTGATGTATATAAAGTTAACAAGATAAATTGCTTGAATCAAAAAATCATTCGGATGATAATTTGCTGCTTAATATTGACTAATTAGTTATGGAAAAAAAATTGTAGATTATTTATACAAAGTTAGCGAAATACCTAAGGCGATTGCTATTAAAAAATAACTTTAAAAAATAATTCTCGGTGATTCCTGGACTAATTTAGCTTAATAAATAAAGTCTTACCTTATTCAGGGAGATATTTTGCTGTGAATCCCAAAAACAATATATCTTTCACGAAAAATCCAGAAAATTCTATGGCGAAAAATTATCAAAGTACCCAAGCCATTCACCCGGGGTGAACGGTAAATTTTTAAATCAGTCCTTCAGGGAGGGCTTTTCTGCAAATCCCTGAAAAATCACTTCTTTCGCGAATAAGGCGCAATTTCTATCGCAGAAAATTTCTAAATTTCACAAAGTCCACTACTAATTCACTCATGGCGAACGAAAAATTTCCGCGACTAATTTGTGCGCTAATAATTAAGTTTTTCCCCCTTTTCGTGGGTGTTTCGCTGTTGCTTTCTCAAAAATCACTTCTATCCCGAGACAACTCCCATAGAGGGCTAATACTTCCTTTATCGTCTGCGAATATATCGTGAGAATTTGTCGTTAACTAATTTGTGAATGTGGACTGGGGAAATTTTCCGCTTATTTGCAAAAGAGGTATTTTTTTAGGGATCCGCAGTAAAATACCTTCTGGAAGGGGATAAGACATTATTTATCGTGCACGAATTTGTTGTGAGACCTCGGGCGATCTAGTCGTGAAGCTCGAAGAATTACCGAAAATTATCCACAGGATACTACATTTTCCTTCATTCCAGCAAAATATCACCTATTATGGGGTAATATTTGATATTTTATTCATGAAGGCAAATTAGTTTTTGCGTATCCGATTATGTCGCGATTGGTTTTAGCTAATTCCCGAATATTTAATTACTCTTCGAGATTTCCCGTCAAGCACTGCCTCAAACACTGGTGGATTTGATGTATCAACTATAAATAGACGGCGTTTCCGGGAATTAGTTTCTGATCATGGAAATTTATCGTATTCGTTTTTCGACAATTATTCGCGAATACAGGGACTTCTCAGAATTATCAGCAAAAATAATGGCGAATACATGGTGAAATCATTCTCGACTGAATTCGCAATTTGGCATTCTGTCAAGGCCGATCCCCAGTAGACTCATTATTGTTGAAAATTATTTTTTAGTAACAATCGCCTTAAGTGTTTCGATAACTTTATATCAAGTTAGTAAAGTATGCAATATTTAAAAAAAAAAGGAAAGACGAATTTTTGTCTTTCACAACTAATTAGCAAATATTTAGCGGCAAATTATCATCCGGCCGATATTTCAGTTCCACCAATTTGTCTTGCTAATATTATATAAATGTTTTCTTACCTATTTCAACCTATAAGATCTTTCGTGAGTTTCTCTAATAAAATATGGACTCAGGAAATCTAAAATTCTACCAAAGTTTGTTGGTTTAATCGTCAAAGTGCAACACAATATCATGCATTTGCATGGCTTGTGTTTCACTGTATCCGCTACATTTTCGAAGAAATGTCAAATCTCATCCTCAGCATTTCCTATCTTTCTGGGATGATACTTCGAAGAGCTGTGTCCTGTGAAAGGATTCGTTTGTCTATGAATGTCCTTTTTTGGGAGATCGAGAGGCATTCTTGTTTTCTTCGGCGATGGGTTTATACATTCTTGCCCCTTCTTTTGCTAGGCTGTCCGCATCCTCATTTTTTTGATTCGAAAGCTACGGTTCTCCACTGGATATTATAATTTAGAAAATCATTAAAACACGTGGGTACTGCTACGTAATTAAAAAGCTTTATTGAAATGCAATTAATTTTTAACCGACTTCTAAAAGAAGGAGGTTCTCAATTCGTCGACTATGTATTTTTTTTTTTTTATGTATGTACACCGATTACTCCGGAACGGCTGCACCGATTTGAATGAAATTTTTTACGTTATATAAAGGAAGTTGCTGCGGTGGTCCCATATTTTTTTAGATGAAATTGGTGCAGTAAAATCCAAGATGGCGCTTACAATATGGAGGCCAAAAAAATTAATTTTGTCCGATTTTCTCCAAAATTGGTATGGAGGAATTTTCGAGATTGTACCCAACGAATCTGAAATTATTTTTAAAAAATTGAAAATGGCGGATCCAATATGGCGGACAAAAAAATTTAATTTAGTCCGATATTCTCCAAAATTGGTGTGGGGGAGTTTTCGAGGTTGCACATAACGAATCTAATATTATTTAAAAAAAATTCAATATGGCGGATCCAATATGGCGGACGAAAAAATCAATTTTGTCCGATTTTCACCAAAATTGGTAAGGGGAAGTTTACGGGATCGCATATGACGAATCTAAAATAATTTTTAAAAAATTCAATATGGCGGATCCAATATGGCGGACGAAAAAATCAATTTTGTCCGATTTTCTCTAAAATTGGTACGTAGGAGTTTTTGGAGGCGCATATAACGAATCTAAAATAATTTTTAAAAAATTCAATATGGCGGATAAAATATGGCCGACAAAAAAAATAATTTTGTCCGATTTTCCCCAAAATTGGTACAGGGGAGTTTTCAGGGTCGCACATGACGAATCCAAAATAATTTTTAAAAAATTCAATTTGGCGGATCCAATATGGCGGACAAAAAAATTTAATTTAGTCCGATTTTCTCCAAAATTGGTGTGGGGGAGTTTTCGAGGTTGCACATAACGAATCTAATATTATTTTTAAAAAATTCAATATGGCGGATCCAATATGGCGGTCGAAAAAATCAATTTTGCCCTATTTTCTCCAAAATGGGTATGGGGAAGTTTTCGGGGCCTCACATAAAGAATCTGAAATTTTTTTTAAAAAACTCAATATGGCGGCTCCAATATGGCGAACAAAAAAAATCAATTTTGTCCGATTTTCACCAAAATTGGTACGGGAGAGTTTTCGGAGTCACACATAACGACCTATTTTTAAAAAATTCAATATAGCGTATCCAATATGGTGGATAAAAAATTTATTTATTTTCTTTAAATATCGATATTGGAAGGTTTTGGGGCCAATATTACCAATCTAAAATTAATTTGAAATTTAAGATAATGGATTTTCTATGACAGACTAAATATTCGTTTGACTAAATTTGATTGGTATTTGGAAAACTCTAAGAACAAAAGAATTTTTAGTGGTTCATTTTAGGGTAATTTACAACTTTGGATAAAATGGGTGTTTTTTTGCCAATTTGGAGTCATTGCGAGGTACACTAATCTCGATTAGTCTTTAGTTCAAATAATTTATGAATATCATAATGAATTCTAAAACTAAAAATAGAAAAATAAAATTTTTATAAAAAAATTGAACCGACTTCTAAAAGTGCGCTAAAAAGTGAAAAATAACTATAAATTTTTATATGAAATTGAACTTTTTGAAGTCGGCGCCTAATTATTTGTACACGAAATAAATAACTACTAATATATACAAATTATGGTAAGAAAGCAATTACAAATAAAGAATTTTTAATCTGTATATGAAAATCACATTTTGTCAGGTATTAGTTTGGCGCCGACTTCAAAAAGTTCAATTTCATATAAAAATTTATAGTTATTTTTCACTTTTTAGCGCACTTTTAGAAGTCGGTTCAATTTTTTTATAAAAATTTTATTACATTTACGATCATAAATTTGCTTATTAAATAAATTTAAAAGTTTAAAAAATTTTGAAATAAATGATTTAAAAAAAAACAAAAGAAAATATTCTGTCTGAACTACTTACTCTAAATATGAGGCTTAAATAGTGCAACTGAGCTATCAACTAGATAAAACAAACATAAATTTTAAATCAATTGATAGTATAGTGCTTAAATTGGCAAAAACAACAATCAGTGAAGCATGTCTTAAAAATACAAACATAAGAAATTTTAGTTTATTTCTGAACCGGCAAAAATAACCAATTTTATTTATTTTCGGGATACGACTGCTTCTTTTACATATTTCGAGGATTTAGCGCTAGATTTTTTTACCTAATATCTCTATATTAATGTTTATTTATTGACACATGTAATATAAATTATTTTAACATTCTTAGTGTGTCTGGCTGTAACCCCCTAATTTACTAACATGTGTTAATTTTAAAATTGTTCTAAATTGACAGCAAAGAGTTTAAACTTACAAGAGCAACAATAAGTTAAGCAAGTTTTAAATCCTAAAAATACAAACATAGAAAAACCATTTTCTTTTTTTACTGAAACAGCAAAAATGAAGAATTGTATTAAGTTTCGGGATACAAATATTTCTCTTACATATTTTTTAGCTTTATCGCTAGGTTCTTAACCTTAATATTCCTATAAAAGCGTTTATTTGTTGACACAGGTTTGTAATATACATTATGACAATATCATAATCAAAACAAAACGGGTTGACTAGAAGATTTAACTTCCATGGCTGCTAGATCGGGTTTAAGTCTTAAACCTTCTTAATGAATCTGTAAATGTTGAAAATAAAAACTAATTTAATAATTTATAGTTGCAAAGTAATTCGCAAAATAAGTCGGATAGTCGATAGAGGGTTGTTACGGTTAAAAATTGATCTTAAATAATAAATATTTTTGTTTACATTTTTCTAGATTAAATTACGTCTTCAGATTACTAAAGTCATAAATAGATTTTTATTTTGTACGATTTTCATTACGCGTTGGCCATGACATTCATAATTTGAAATTTGAATTTAACGTAAACTATGTTTTCTCCTATAAAACTAATAATCCTTTTGTTTACTTACATTTTGAAATATTGATTGAACTTAACCTATTTCTCTAATTTGTAAATTTCGTTGTGTTCCTCGAGACAATGTATCACAGATTGAGAAAAGTGTTTTCTTGATGATTGGATAAATATAAACAGCATTTGCTTGTTTTCTTGTTGATTTTCCTTTTTCAGGAAATGTTCATTTATTTTCACATATCAACTGTTTCGGATAAATAACCAGGTCCGCTCGATTGCATTGAAATTTCTATGGTTGCCTTTACGGCACACCTGTTGAATATATCGAAATTCGAAATTAGATAATAACCGACTTTTTGATTATGTTGCTTTTAGTTCATTAGTTGGGTATTTCCCTTTACTCTACTAATTAGAATTTTTGGTAGTTATAATATTTGAAATTAGACCCTCGAACTAATTCGAACCAATTCGAACCGATTTTGAATATTTCGAGTCCATCAAGTACTTTGTTCATATTCATTTTGTAGGACGAAACAGTTTAGATTATTAGAATATTGTTTGTCTCTGTCGGACTTGAGTTTTGAACAGTTAAAATTACGATAGAAGTATTTTTGTATATATTTTTCTTGGAGTAGTTGAAATTTCATTATAAATGTAAAGGTTTCTAGATTATGGGATCGATATTAAGGTTAACCTTTTTAATTGATTTTTGACAGACCTTTTTATTAAGTTTTTTTTTTTGGTAACTTCCGTTGGAAAGAATGTGCTAGTGATTCATTTTCTTTTGGTTATCCAACGCAAGAGCCTGAAGAAGTGGTTCATGTTACTCCTTTCCCAAATTAAGGGATTTGACTATAAATTTCCGATTAAATTAACCGAAACCAAGCCTCAGTGCAAACATTTTTAGGTAATTTTGTCGTTTCACCGTACAGCCAGTTTGGCGATAAATTTTCTTCAGCCAGCCCAGAAACAACAGCTTAAGTTTTCATTAGATGCCACCATTTTCTTGAGTTCGAGGTATGTACATATTCCTTTTGAAACAATTAGTGTTTGTGTTTAAATAAAATTTATTTAGGCTTTGTGTAGGCCTTTTGTATGACTGATTGAGTAGGAATTTTTATTTCTTTATTTTAGGGTTTTAGGATTATTTCAATCTTAGTGTTGGATAACTTCAATACATCTTTGGATTTCTCCAGTCTTTCTATTTTCTTGGATAAAATTTTGTAATGTACAGCGTTTGGGAAATAATATGCAGTTTGGTTTATCGGGCTACAATTCTGGGATTGTGAACCTCTGAATGGGACAATCCCCGCATTAAGCCAGGTCAACGTCCTTTCTGTTGCCGTCTACTTCAGAGGCTCTGTTTAACCAGATGTTTGAAAGTGATTCAGCTAAGTGCCTAGGTTTAGAGAAAAACATGTACTCGAAAGTATCTAATTGTTAAGTCTGATGGGTATTAAACCCGTCTTTTTAGTCACTTAGTTCACTGAACAAAGTTTCATTTTCGATTACCTAGAGGGCTAACAGATAGGGGATTCTTTTTTACATGGTTTCAACCTTTTTAACTGAAAGACTTTAGATATTTCGACTCTAATATTTTAAAATGATATTTATCTTTTACTAAATTTACCAAATCATACAGAAGTACATCTTTGCGGCGAACCAGTAAATTTTGCAAAGAGAAACGTGGCGCTACAAGCTCAAATATTAAATATTTTGTGATAACTCACTGTAACTGAGGTTTTTTTATGGTTCTTTTTAGAGTCCAAGAGTGATCAGTTAACCGTTTAATAATTATTTAAAATATTGAATTTTATAACGCCACATTTATTGAAATTTTAATTACTTAAATTAAATTTTTGGTAATTAGATATTTTATTTGGCCAGTGTGACATAGTTCGAACATACCCCTATAGAATTAGCATAACGTCAGAACTAGGACCTGGTTGTTTGAACGCTGAATAACGTATTATTCATATTTCAAAAAGTGTTGATAAACAGTAGATATTTAATTTCTTGGTACACACAAACCGATTTTATGCTATCCTTTTCTAATTGCATTATTTAAACGAGTATCATATGATAATCGGTACGTCAATTCTGAATACCTAAAGAATGAATATATGGTTGCCTACATTATCTTTATTGTTATTTTCAATATGTAAACAATATTTACCAATAAAAGTATGTTTTTAAATCCTCTTTTTGTTAATATTAATTGTAAACTTCGCATTTATAGTAATTTTTAACACTGAAAAACACCTAAAAAAGTCACGACAACCAATTAAACTGAAAGTAAGGATAAGTAAACATGTTTATGTCTGTCGAACATCAAAAAAGCATCTCCACCACCGACTATAAACAGCCTTCAGACAAATTTATTGTTATTTGAATCTGAGGTATGATCGAAGGTGATATATTATCTATTATGATTCGAGATATCTTTGTACAAAAGTTGTTAAGATTCTAACCACTTGAGCGACAGTTATAAGTTCCTTTCTATGATCTAATTTTTGTAATTATCTATCGCTTTACTCTTTTTTGTAATTATCTATTGCTTAGATTCTAATTATCTATCGCTTAAATTCTGATTATCTATCACATTTTCAATTTCCTAATTCTCTTTGCAGACATTTTTGTATTTTTTTTGTTATTGCTTTTTTTTATTATTGCAATGTTGATAGTCTCCGGCATTATTAGACTCATGGAACTTCATAGTCTGGTTAAAATGGAGAGTGTTTTTATCTTCTATCACTAGGCTATGTCAACGTAGACCTTCCGATTCTTCACTTTTCGGATTGGTCGGCCGTCCATCATGCAGAACACTGTCAAATTTAACTTATTCTATTTTCGTCCTGATTTAACTTTCATATTTTCTACTTCATAGAAAGCCAATTATTTTCGAGTAAGTTGTTATCAAAATTTCTTTTACTTATTGTAATTTTACCATTCATAATCGCATTTCTATCACCACTGATTAGAGGAGCTTGTAATAATTCATGCTGGTGATAACTTTTTCCAGGGTTGTACTTATGCTCTGGAAGGGATAGACCGTGAGGCCTCTATTGGCCTCTATTTAAGTGGATTTATTTCCTATAATTTTAATTTATAATATTATTAAGTAATTAAAGTCAGCAATTTATTTACCCGGATATGACATATTTAATATTTGTTCTTTTCCAAGTTTTCTCTACTTCATCTGCTCCAATTATAATTATTACGGCAAATTTTAAAGTAAAATTTGGGGGGCATTTTTTCCGAATTATACATTTATAAAACTTACACGGGCATTAGTATTCAGGTTAAGATAGAGTTAAAACGTTAAAGATAGTGGAAAAATATAAAAATAGCGAATCTACCCTGAGATGACCTAGCGAATAGGTAGACTCCAGTTAGCATTAGGACAAACATTAGGTAATTCTCAGGTACTTTACAGGGTATTGCCAGGATTTGATGAAGCGTTTGTAGTTGGAAATAAATATTATATTTCATCTTAAATTAGTAATATTCCTCAGGTGCTTAAAATTTTATTTTCAGGGTTAGAGTTGTTAATTATTTACTGGTGCAATTTATTTCCAGATTAGATAAATTAATTAATAAATGCATTACTTTCTTGCTTTTATTTATTCTCCTTTTAAGCCGTTGAAGGAAAAATATACACAGATGGATTATTTCGTGCAAATATAACTCGGATTTTCTCTCCATATGCGTTTTGACCACCTATGAGCCTTGTCTGAGACATATCGTCAGGATATTAAATCTGCCGAATTTTCGATGTCAGACCGAAAAGATTTCAAGAGTCAGCTGACATCTGTACATCCATCACAGTAGTGCAGAACTTAAAAGTTAAGATTTCAGTAAGAAATAAATAAATCTATTTACTCTAGTGTTTACATAGTGTTTATTCTCCTTCTAAGCAGTTAAAGGAAACAATATATACAAACAGTTTATTAAATTTTAAATAGCTAAAAGATAACATTATTTGTCATTTAAATTTTCTATTAACGAGAAATTTTAAATTAGAATAACTATATATTTATGTATTCTAAAACGGACAAGAAGCAATATCATGTGCACATGTTTTTTTTACTTGAATTGCTCCTTCATAAATCTTAGACAATTCTCAATATGACACTGGGTATTTTAATGTCCATTAAAAATAATAAGTGGATTTAAACGTTTTCCAGTCCCATAAATAACTTTATAAGTTCAAATACAAGAACCAGTTCAATAATTTTCTTTATCTCACACTGTGAAACGGTTCCTTTCCGTGAGCCTTTCGATACTCCTACGACGATCAAAAGAACCGATTCAAATGATTTGCTACCTGTTCCTATCTTTATGCAGGTCCCCATGGCGATAATGTTTAGACAAGCTTCATAAATAAACAGGTAAAATATTGACCTTATCTGAAGTGATATTTTACTCACATAAACCCTGGTTAATTGAAAGATTAAATAGCTAAGTCAGGAAAAATGTTTTATAAATTCAATTAAAATCGTAGAGTTCGTGACTTTATATCACGAGCTTTTGACCGATCTAAGCCCGAAACTTGTCAGGAAGAATTTTGGAATCTTGTTTTTACCTGTGTTAAAATTTATTACATTACAATAAAACGATTTGGTATTCTGTATATCTATGTAACAACGCGAAGACACGAATAGTGTTTTAGAGGAAGTTTTTAATTTTAGGTTTTCATTTATTTACAATTAAAACATTATTTTAAATCTTTGGTTTTAAAATATATCTTAAGTACTGATAAAAATTATAGTGGGCACTAATTTTTGTACTTAAAACTTATAGTTGCTCTACTGTACAATTTTGTTATTGGTTCGTTCTAATGCATAAAGTAATTATTTATGTTGTAGACGGAGAAATTCAAAATTAGGCACGATAATATTTTGTAACATTAAATACCAAATATTTATAAACAAAAGTGTAAATGTAAATTTAAAATTAATATTTTTATTACTTTTTATATCCCTAATGATATAATTTATGCAATACAAATAATTATGAAGATAAATTTTAAAAAAAATCATTTAATCTCTTAAGTTTTTATTGTCAGCAACTATGAAAATATATATCTTTTTTATTTAATTTTTGTTGACTTTAAATTTTTTTGAAATTCATATAATTTTATTGAGATATAAACTTATATTCTGTTTTCTTGAGAATCATTCATAAAGGTATCAACAGAATTTAGTAAATAACTTTTGAATATTACATATAATTGGGATTTCCCCATCTGCAAAATATAATGTTAATAAGTCTTACTGAATGTAGTTATTTATATTCAACCTCAAAAATTTGTATATTCTAATTTTTGTTACTATTAACATTTTTTTTTGTTTTTCCATTTAGATATTTTAAGAAATAATTATTGACGACTTCATTCTCTGATACAAATAAAAACATAAATTTTTGGTAAACATTACACTCGTATCGAAAAGTACGAAGAACTCCAAGACAATGAAGAAGATCCGGGTCCAGAAGATGATGACCACTCTGTTTCGTCCTCATCTGGGGTTGATCAAGTCATTGCATCCGGTACAATCCATCATTTCTCAATCAAGTCATATATATTATTTTTAAAATGAAAAAACAGCATACAAGACTGGTATAGTGACATCTAGTCGAATCACTCAATAGTAGAAAAACATACACCAACAATGTATCAACCCGTCACGTAATAGTGTGATGGTAAAATAGAAATAGAAATATATCAAAACTCGATACAGGAAGCATGCTACCCAAATGATAGAGGTTGCATCACTCGACATCGGCAACCAAGGTAACCATGGGCTTTCGAAGTTTAAGCAGGTTCCGCACCAACGAGGTCCCTCTGAGAGCTTTGAGTGTTTTTTTTAAGCATATGAATGAAATCATTCAATAACATAAGAGCAACATTGAGCCGGATGCAATGGCCTGATGATTTCGAGATGAGGACGAAACCGCGCTGTTTTTATTTTCAAGACTTGGAGTTTGTCTATTATCTTGAAGTTCTCCGCACTTTTTAATACAACAGCAATGTTTACTAACAATATATGTCCGCACAGTTGATATATATTGTTAGTATCCGGTTCTATGGGTTAATCAATGATTTTGGTTTTAGTTGTTCTTTCAAGACATGTGATGAGATTTCTTGATATAGGTTTGTAAGCAGGATTTTTCAAGATATCTACAAAATATACATTATCTACAAACAGTAAGAGGAAGATTTTATCTTCAAGATCACTAAATCTTGTAGGTTTTAAAACATTTAAATTATTTTAATTAAAATATTAATTGAGATAAATTTTTTAAAGGTGTACCATTTTAACTGAATGTCGGAAAGAAAGTGGTTCTTAAATCAACCATGGCACCAATTTAAATTAAGTTGATATTTTATATTCAGAAAGTTTCTGCAGTGGTCCCCAATTATTGTGGCTGAAATTGGTTCAATACTATTCGAGTTGGCGCTAATAATATGGGAAGAAAAATTCGGGGTCAGAGATTACGAATCTTTAACTCTTATTTTTATTATTATTTTTTAAATACACATATTAATATATCAGAACCAATATTGTGATCTAAAAATCTTATATTATTTGATTTTGATCAAAATTAGTATTGAGAACATGAATTATAAATTTAAGAAATTTTTTTAAAATTGAATATGACAGATTCAACAAATACTGTAAGTTTTTCGACTCTTATTTCTTACTTATTACTTATTTGAAATGAAATCTATGAAATATTTTGTCTTCGCTACCACCGATTGTACAAAATTAACCTGGGTCCCAAAATAAACGAAAATTTTGAAATAAAGCACCTGAAACATGACTTACTCATTAATATTTATTTAACCTCCATCAAAGTATTCCTATTCGAGATAATACACCCTTGCTAACGTATTTCCAATCTTCCGACGCCCTTACATACCATCTTTATGATATGAGCTTAAATCCACCAGCGGATTTTTTTTTGCCGTCAATGGTCTCAAAATGGTGTTTTGCAAATTGCTTTACAATTTCCAGAACTGAAAGAAATCGCAGTGAGTATGTGAAGAGTGTTCCATTTTTTCGTATGGCCTGATTCAAACGATGCATAATGGCTAAATAATATTTCCTGTTAACCGTTTGGTTTCGGTTAGGAAATCTTTGTGAATAACGCGTCGAAAACCGAAGAAAATAATGAGAATAACTTTGATTTTTAACCTCCCTTGGCGTCCTCTTTTTGGGATTTGCTCTTCTTTTCGATGTTTTTTATGTCAAACGCATTTGCCCACATCTTATTACTCATAAGAAGTCGGTGGGCTGATTTTAGCACCATGTAAGAAGCGATGCGACTACAATCTCATGGTATTGAGTTTTTGAGATTTACAATTCCCGTATTAATTCTTTAACCAAGAGAGGATGGTTTCGAGGACCACAGCCTTTGCTTAGGTCACAGGATTATCTTCAGTTGATGTTGAATGAATGCGGATTTTCTTCGACGGCTCATCATCACATAAAAACCAAAACTATCGTAACTTGTTAACCAACTTGTGTTGAGTAATAAAATTTCACTTATAGTTGGGCCAACTTAAAAAAACAACTCACGCTATTCCACCTACGCGCGTCTCATAAGGGATTAGAGGTAATCAGCGACGTGAAGAAATTGGTATTTTAAATGATTTTTTTTTGAGAGTAGATTAAATTATTTGATAAAACAAATAATACAGATTTATTATTTTATGTTTTAACTTAACTTGACAAAAAATTAAAAATGAATTATTTATTATAGATCATGTTACCACCATATTTGTTGGACCCGTCCCACAAGGCTGGATTTGCGGTGACCATAATAACATTTTTTTTTTGTTATATTCCCGGGTCCGTTCTAAAGCCGGATGCACTGCGACCAGAGTAGGCCTATTGTGCTCACCCTAGACTTACAGCCAGTCTGTCAATCTAGCCCCCTGGCTCAATCTGTACAGTCCTGCTAAGAAGTGAGTAAGTATTTCTCCCGGTTCCAATCTTATTGACCCGAAAGTTTGTTGTCTAAATCTCACCAGTGACTCACAGTCACATATGATATGCTTCACCGTTTCCTGGGCTTGTCCCCATAGTCTGCAGCCGAGATTTCCGTTATATAGATTCATTCTATTAAGATGTACTTTGACGGCCATGTGTCCCGTCATTATACCCGTAATAGTCCTTAATTGGTGTCTACTCATTTGTAGTAATTTCTTTGCCAGTTTCGGGTCCGGATTCCCAATAAATAGCTTGCTGTGGTTTAAAACCTGTCTGGTCATCCAGTGGTTTTTATGTTCTCTTTTGATCCATTTTATGACTGCTTTCCGGGCCGCGCACCGCGGCACCCCAAAGGCCGGTTCTGGACCCATGTATTGAGATGCCGACCCTGCTCTAGCCAGCTCGTCAGCTTTTTCATTTCCATGTATGCCTTCATGTCCTGGTACCCACTTTAACATAACTCTGTTGTCTTTTGCCAAAATTTCCAGCTCACTCTGACATTCCCAAACCAGCCTCGATGATACCTTTTGGCCCTTGAGGGCTTTTAGGGCTGCCTGGCTGTCAGAGTAAATGAGGATTTGCTTCCCTTTGTGAGCTCTCCTGTTTATCTCGTCTGCGCACCGTAAAATTGCGTATATTTCTGCCTGGAATACTGTTGGGTATTTCCGAAGGGAAAGGGTTAATTCCTTCCCCAGTTGTAGCTCATATATCCCAGCTCCAGTACCCTCACTAGTTTTTGAACTGTCAGTGTACCAGATACTTGCACCCGAGAATTTTTCCGGTCTTTCTCTTTTACTTGCCATTCGATCCTCTATTGTGACTTCAAACGGTATATTATAACGGTAGCTCGAGTTCATATGGTCCGTGTCCATTTCCAACTCAGGGCTCCTGATTTTTTTACATATGTTTTTGTGTCCTGACATCGTCCTTTGCGATTTTTCTGTTGAGTGATTTAATCAGTGGAGTTCCATTCTTGTTTTTGCCTGAATCACTATGTGTAGCGGAGGCAGATCCAGAATACACTCCATTGCCGAAGTGGGGGTTATAATAACATTTTATTGGATCATCTAAAATCGATCAAACAAAAAACTTATAGTTTTGTAAGTGCCTGATCGGAGATTTTTTTTAAATGGACGAAATGGCCGCCTCTGATAATTTACTTACAGATTTTTATAAAAAAAAACACCAGTTTAATAATAAAAAATAAAAGTTTTTATAAAAAATTCCTTCGACCAGGAACTAGTTATTTATGTTTTCAAAAAGCTGTATAAATTTTTGTATAAAATACTAATTATTAAATTATTTACACCCACTCATCTATTCCTGGGCCATATGATAATTCTTCTACCGATGTGGAAGCTTCCAGGTTATGGATTTGCTGTTGTTGATTTTTTGAAAATCCTGTCTACCCCTAAATCCATAAATCAAAAGCCTCCGTTTATTTCCGAATCGAAGGTATTTAGACAATGGGTTTTTTCAGATAAACAGAATTTTTTTTGTTAGTGAATGATGATATGCACTAATAATTTTTTTTTCTAGAGTGAAAGCACATTTATGAATTAAAAGGAATTGAATACACGATTTACCTAAAATACAAGGTTTTAGAGATATTTTTTAACTTTTACTAAATATTTGACAAACTAACACAAATAATCTTTTGTATTAGTAAAGATGATTAGAGTTGAGCGTTAACTATTATAATCTTCGCTAGTGCCTAATTTGGATGTTTGACTCCTTCGATTTAACAATTTGAGAAAAAAAAAAACAGAAAAAAACTTTAGATATTATATTAATTAATTTTTTATTATTTGAAAAACTATTTTCTTGCCCCTAAGCAAAATTACGTGTATCTGTTTCTAAATGTCACCTTTTACCTAATACTATGATCATAACACAGCTACACAAAATTATTTTTTTCTGAACTGGGGTTCTGACTCTGTTTACTGTATGTTTTTGGGGTCGCTGAATCCAAATCCGGGATCTATTAAACCTCATCACGTCTGGTTTTTACCATAACCTCAAAATTAAGACTATTAAGCATTATTGAAAGCATTTAACCCAAAACCAATGCTGTTAAATCCCTGATAATCCCATCACCCAAAGACCCCATGGCCCAAAGACTCCATAACCTAATAACCCCATGACTCTATAAACCCATAATCATGATACTAAAATCTTTACACTCACTCTCTCACAACGAAAAAATTTGTAACGTCAGTTTCTTTAAACTGTTGAGTTGCATGACCCAATAACCCTGTAATCCCATGAACCCATGACCCTATATTGCCATAATTATGTTACTGAAATCATTACACACATTCTCCCATAGCGGCAGAGCTTGTCGTACCTGCTGAACCCCTTGTACCAATAAATCCATAATTCTATAACCCCACAACCATGTCACTGAAGGCACTTCACCCAATCTCTCATAGTGGAAAAACTTCTCGTCGTCTTAATTTCTTCAAACCATGACTGTTTAGTCCCATTACTTCATGTCCCAATGATTTCAATAATATAGTTATGGGGTTATAGAGTCAAGGAGTTACGGAGTCATGAGGTTGTTGGATTATAAGGCCTTTGGGTCATGAGGTTATTAGGGGTTTAACTGCATTGGTTTTGGATTAGCAGCGTTCAATGATACTTAATAGTATGAATTTTGGGATTTTCTGAAGTTATGGTAAAACCCTGACGTCATGGGGTTTAATGGATCACAGATGCAGATTCAGCGACCCCCAAAACATTTACTAGACATAGTCAGAACCCCAGGCCAGCGTTGTGCATAGCCACGTAAAAAAAAATTCTGGTCAAGTGTAATAATTTGAGTAATATGGTTATAGTGTTATGGGTGCATGAGGTATGGAGTTACAGGATTATTGGGTCATGGAGCATAACGGCTGTAGATTAAAGGAATTGAGACCACTATAAGTTCTTCCGCTATGAGAGATTAAGTGTAATGATTTCAATATCATGAATATGGAGTTAATTTTGAGGTTTTTTGAGTTTATGGTAAAACTCTGATGTAATGGGGTGTAAAAGACCGGATTCGGATTCAGTTTCCCGAAAAATATATAGTAAACATAGTCAGAAACCAATGGCATAATTTTTTTTATGTCGCTGTGTAATCTTTATAAAATTCAAGTCTAACAAAATTATTATACCTTGGTTTTGTATGAAGAACTTGTATGGAGAAAAATTCTATAATTTTGTCATATCCTTAGGAGCAAGGACGAGATTTGGAGATTCATATACATATTTTACTTAATTATTTATAGCTTAAATTAGGTTACAAAGTAAAATAGACTATCGTTTTCTTACAAGCTTCCTCTGTGATTTTATTTTTATTATTTTTATAACGATGCATTCACAGCTTGTCCTATACCCTAGACCGGTCATGTGCAAATTGAAGCTGGCTTGCCTTTTTTACACACCTTATAACTTATATTCTTAAATTACTTACAATCTTATACACCTGTGATTCATGTCATCAAATACTTAGGAAAATCTTCTGTACATATGTAGATATCCAATGAAATTAAACAAGAAAAATCTATTGTGTCGCCCTTCTGCTGCTTAGTCATTGAAGAAGTCTTACCTATTAGAGTAAATCCCCTCAGGTAGCTCAGAATGTGAGAAGGCTTCAGATTAGATCAGTCTTCCTCTTCTATTCGATCCGCTTCCAGATATCGCATTCTAAGGTTTTGCAAGGAAATGCATTCCGAAACAATGTAGATAGATATTTCGTAATCTTTCTCGCAAAACTTGCTTTTTTTGTCTCTGCTAGTCTAAGTTTCTTAAGGTACTCGTTCAGGCGGCAGGGCCTTGTTAGGATTTCAATTAGAATTCTGAATTAATTTTTACTTAGGCCGGTAGGGTAGACTACGTACAATTGTGACAATTTTCATTTTATCGCCCATAATTTTACTAGTATGCCAGTTCGCTGAAAAAAAGATACTGATTACATTAGAGTGTACATTTGTCTCTGTATAAATGCTAATATTATTATCACAGAAACATTATTTTAGCAACAAAATATAATGATGACTACAATCTATGTACTCTAAGTGTGACCAGAGTCAAAATTTTTGTGGCACTGTATCTATTTTTCACCAGGCGTACTTTTAGAGTATTTTTCTTTTGCCATTTTTTCATCGCCAGTACGATTTTCAACGATCTTTTTCTTTATCTGCTTAGCATTCAATCGTTTATGTTTTCCTTTGTATTCTTGCCTAACGGCCTTATTCAGGCATGTCTGCATAAATCGTAGACCTTCTGGTTCCGGAATCTCGGTTGATTATCTTTCTAAGGGAAGTATTTGTGTAAGGCCGTATATCTTTGGGAGAAAAAACAGCTTAGGTAAATCTAGTTAAGGATGCCAATGGCTGAACTAAAACATTGCTGTTTTTAGGGGGTGTTGCCAATAACTCTTGACTTGGGAAAATACTTGATTCAAAAGTTGCACTAGAAGTTATCAATTCTTGCTCTATAACACCTACTGGGTGTAGCTACACCTACTGGCTACAAAGTTGTTTATTGATGGTGAATTTCTCTGTAATAGTGGATTTATCATTCATATTTTGATCGCTTAAAGTAGAACTGGTTATCTGCTTGTTATGAGTATCGTTGAGTATATTTGTTGAGCTATCCAAGCCTGTTCAACTGGATAAAGACTTGAAATTAAAGAATCATCCAATAGTGAGGAAGAGAGTAGTGATATTTCATTGTTAGCTGCAGGATTGTTCTTTCCATCAAGGTTTGGTCTGCGCATTACAAAGGATGATGCAAAGACAATTTCTTGGAATAGATTACAACTAAATGGAAAAATTCCAGCTGTACAATTACCAGCTTGCACGTTCGATTGTGTCGGAGTCAGAGGCAATTTTTAGTGAGTGAGTATTTATGGCTTTTTTAAGGGTCCAAAGACAGATCGATCTAAAGACTGCAACTTATACGAACAATGTGGCGAAAATGAAACCAAAATAATGCCGTTTTCTTTATAATAATCTAATCTATGTCTATGAATGTGCGAGGAATGGTTATTCCAGAACTAGCAAGACTCCATATAAACTAACTTATGTAAAAAGTAACCACTGTTATTTGCCTACTAATATTTAATATAAATCGTGTAAAACACTCAAAGCTTTATCAGTGCAAATAAAATAACAATTAGTTAAAAACTCGAATACTAACTTTTTATCGCTAAAATAAATTGCGGGCACCTGCTATTAGCAATAGCAAGCAACGGTTAGTGCAATATGGCGAAACACATTCGAAAAGGCAAACCACTCCCTTACTGTATCTGATAGTTTCGCTAATATGAGCTCTAATACAACCATAATCTATCAAAATCGTACCCAATCTTCTCTACATTTTTTAAATTTCTTCTGGTCCTAACTCTTCAGAAATAACTTCGCTTGTCTTATTCGCCAATAATTGAATCTCCTATTCTCTTCCTGTCCTTTTAGTTCTTTTAGTATTACGCTGTTACTCATTCCGCAAAAAGGTTTAGGTATCAGAAATTATATTTCAGACCCCTTTTTGCTAGTTTGTCTACTAGTTCATTTCCTTCCACTACAATATGTTTCCCCGCCGACAAGAAGGTGACCGTGTTATTCTTGCCCAGTTTGTTTCGTTACTTTAAGCAATTGAACAATATAAAGAATATGAATATGCTGTTCGTTCCTTATGCGGAAGGTAAGGCCTTCCACGATTATAACTAAGTACGGTATTATTTACGTAAACCTTTTGTTACAATTACCTCATATTTATGTTAATTGGCGATCATTTAAGAGCCATTTATTTTGACCGTCTGCATGCTGTACACCATCTTGGCTGCCACCAGGATCGGCCCTGGATGCATATATTTAAAATTCAGAATTATTATAATAATATTAATCACTGCTTAAATGATAAAATTCTTATTATTTTTAATAATTATTTTACCGAAACGTCCATCTTTCCACAAAAAAATCCTGCATTTAAAATTTGCCTAAAGTTGAATAGAATTTACATATCAATAATAAAATTATTTCACTAAAATCTGGCATTATTGTAACAAAACTTAGTACATAAATTAGCAATCGGTCGTTGTTACATTGACAACTATTAAAGTTATGGAATAACCGGGTTAAGCTGTAGCTCAAGTCCTTCAAAAGCTGCTGGACTAATCGAAAAATCAACTTTATTAGTAAATTTCAGAATTTGTAATTTCACTTCATAAAAGAACACTATGGGACTTAAGAAAGGATATGTTTTCTTAGACGATTTAAATTTAAATATGTTGCTTTGTAAAAATAAACTATAACGCGATAAACATAACTATTTTTTTTTAATATTCATGACATTAAGATTATCACATTGTCAGTTGTTAATTGTTCAATTCAAAATTGGGCAGGTCATATCAGTACTTAAATATCTAAACTACTTGTGTTGGGATGATCTGCGCGATGAGGACTGTCCACTAGAGTACTGGAAATTGTATCGAACCTCTCTCCTCCCTACTTATTTATAGAAAATGTGGCCCTAAAGGTAATTTACCATTTTAGTTGCCTATGGCATCACAGAGAAAGAACTGGCGGCTACACATGTAGTTGGGGGACCGTAGTGGAAAGATATATTTATCAAGCAGACAGGATTAGGAGGAAAAGCAAACTATTCCCAGAAATGGACCCGGTTGTTTACACATGGATGCCGTTAGGATATAAGAGCAGGAGTTGGACTGTTCGGTAGAAGCTAGGGAGTGAGAGAACAGATTTTCAAGCCAATATTTATGATATTGTGCAAAATGGCCTTCGATCATACCCTATAGATTTAAACGACAATAGATTTGTTTGAAGGCTGTTTATGGTCGGTGGAGAAGGAGAAGAGGCTTTTTTGATGTTTGACAGACATAAATATATTTACTTATCTTTTCTTTCAGTTCAATTGCTTGTCGCGGCGCTGTTCAGTGTTTTTAAGTGTTAGAAATTACTATAAATGCGAAGTTTGAAATTAATATTAACAAAATGAGGATTTAAAAACTTATTTTTATTGGTAAATATTGTTAGATATTATTTACATATTGAATATAACAATAATAATAATTTAGGCAACTATTAATTCATTACTAGAATTGACGTACCGATTATCATATGATACTCTTTTAAATAATGCAATTAGAAAAAGATAGCATAAAATCGGCATGTGTGTACCAAGAGACGAAGTATCTACCAACGTTATGCTAATTCTATAGGAATATGTTCGAAGAATATGGCCATCCCTGTAAGAGGAAGATAAACAAAATAGGATTATTAAAATATGCCTAGAGAGTCCGACGGCAACATTGACACTGGGGTCCAATGTAGTAGCTTCACGACTGGTGTCTAAGTGCCCGGAGGTACTTGACAATACAGCCGACAAATTTCTAAACCATATTATATTTTTCCGTAGATTTTCGACACGCTGAATACGACTCTGAAGTTAGAATTGACCTGTTGCTTCTGGTTTTGATATAGTCTAACCTAAAGATGCAAAATTCACAGTTTTTCGCTGCTTTTGAGTTTATGTAACAGGAAAAACTATATACGGTAATTGAAAGTACTAATCTTCGCCGTCAAAACCTAATTAGATATATATTGTGGTATTTTTTTCTAACTCTAAAATATCATCAAAAGTATCGTAAAACTGTCATTTCCAACATAACGAATTAAAGATAGCGGATTAAAATTTTTGAAAAGCTCTAATTTGTGCCAGGAATTTTTAAGGTTGCTGAAATGGAAATCAATTCAAGTTTTCCAAATTTTCATATTTAAGGTGGTGTATTCACTTTAATTTTTAAGATGGCAGACTGCACAGACGTAGTTTTGATCTAATGCTGAAAATTGTTTTCTAGGAACTCTAAAATGCATGTTTTGAAACGGCTCGCCTTACTGATTAAGAATTGCCGACTTAATATAAATATCAATTTTGTCTCATATTAAAGACGTAGTCGGATATGCATACTTTTATAATTTTTGATGTACTGCAGTAATTCATCAAAAGTATCAATAATCATTAATCAATTGATTGACGGAATGATATGACAAAGAAGCCCTTACACTGCAGCCTAGTGATTCATTGTGTCGCCTACTATATCTGTGAGTAAGTTGGTTGGTTTAATCAAGTTTAGTAGGTTCGCCATAAAACCGAGCTATCGGTAATCATGGGTCTTACCACTGCATGGTACAATCAGTGTACAATGTGTTTTACTGCCATGTTTGTAATTTCTTCTTCAGAAATAACTTTCCGTAAGTTCCAAGTAAGCTTTGCATCTAAGATTACACCAAAGTACCTAACCTCTTCGCTTATCTGCAGTAATGTATTAAAGAGAGTTGATAAATTTAATTCGACAAGCATCCTATAGTCAGAGCTCTCTTCATGAGTTCCGATAATATTTTGCCGTGCTTCTCCACAATGGGCATAGCTAGATCGTCAGCATATCTCAAGGTATAATATCCTTGACCGCTGAGGTTTACCAGAAGTGCGTCAACCGTTAGATCCCACAGGATTGGTGATATGACTCCTCTCTATGGGCAGGCTTTGTCTACCGATACTTCGACGGGTTTCTCCAACATAATTAATTGTGCTCGTCTGCTTTAGAGTAGGTTTGGTATTCACCTGCCTAAAGCATCTTCACTACCATATCTTCTAATAGAAATTGTTTTGGAAATGAAGAAGATGTAGTCGAATGCTCCTTTCATAACAAGGGAGACTCTGTTCTTCTTACTAGGGATGTGGAGCTGAGCAACATGATTTTCCTGATTGGTAGGCATGTTAATTGGAGTGTAGTGGCTTCTCTTCTAAAAAGATTGGCATTTGTTCCTTTTAATAAACGACCATTTTGCAGCAATTAAAAAATTTCTTTGATTAGACGTATATTTTATAACATTTTCTCTTCATCTGACGAACAGTTGAGAATGAGTCACATAAGTTTATTTATTTTTTAAATTCTATTACAAAAATATTATGAAGCAAAATAATTTTTTGCTTCATAGTGCTCGTAAATATATAACATATAGTTTCACAACCACAAATTGTTAGTGCATACTGTCACCATTGTTATGTAAGTTGTTGTATTGTAAGTTTTTTGTATTTAATGTTCGAAGAAAATTAGAACACTTATTTATTTTTGGTAAATCAGGGTAATATTATTAAATATCCTTAAACCCAAGTTGTTTGTTTTTATTTGTCCGTCTTGGACTGATTTTTAAATAAAAAAAAGCCCAGACCGTTAAAAAACTGCTCAGATAGCAAACAATCCCACAAAGTATTCGTACAAATTAACAACATTTACCCTAAGAAAATCTTAGGTACACACATAAGATAATTATTAACATTATCGGTTCTTAACTCTTGAAGTAGTTTATTTTTGATTCATAAATATTTTCTTATATCAAAGAAAATCAATCCCTCTGCCAACATAGTAGAAAATTACCTAGCAACTAATGCAGAGTCAAAATACGCCATCGGCTTTAAAGATGTTTATTTTAAAAGGCTAAACAACGTACCCTTTTTGAATTTAACCTTCTTAACGACCTAAATCTTTCTAAATATAAACTTAGTAAATAATTTCATCGAAAGTGCTTTTCCGAGTAAAATAAATTCATTTAAATTAAAAACAGAAAGTTCCCTAACTGACTTTTCCATTTTTTTTAGGCTTCAATTGACCAGGCTTTTCATTAGAAAAGGGTACATAATCAATGTAAATTAAGACAAATTTCTAAAACGAAGCAGATTGAAAGCGGAAAAATCTTAACTTAGCACGAAGCTTTTAAAGAAAATTCTAAACCTACGTGTTGGTCGGTCTTAGCACGTGCCCTGAATGGACGAGTCGTGAATCATCAGTACAGTCAGGAACGGACTGTTCAGGTAATTTTAACTCTCGGGTAAAAGAAGACATCTGTTTGGATGTAAAAAATAGTTTTTTCTATTTTCCATATTTTTTTGAACCACATCAGGGTTAAATTTCGTCCAAAATGATGACAATTGTGATTTGCTTATTTTTTTATATGAAGTTAATTTACGACTACAAAAATGTATCTGTTCCATGTATCTCTAGACTGAAGTTTGAAAAACAAGAGGGCCCATATAGTTATGTCAAAAATAAAACGACGATTAACTAACCATGAAATTTTGAAAATATTTGCTGAAAAAACTATCTTTACAAAATTTAGCGTAATTTAGATATTCGATTCTATTTCTGCCAAAAATGCAATCAATAATCAAAAATTACCTAAATGTGGTTTTTATGCAGTTCCAGAGTGTCTACATGCAAATGTTTTAGTCATTGGTCTAAAATGATATTAACGTCGAAGACCATGTTGTGTTACTAAATACATGAACTAGTTTTACTCTTTTAGGCTGATTTCTAAATATTGTCATCTTCAAATAATTGTTGAAATGGGTATTATTTAGTTAAGTAGAACTATTACTTTTTATATATAATCTTTTAAAAAACAATACCTACTTTTGAATCAAATGAATGGAATACGAAGGAATAGTATGCTTGGAAAAGGCCATTTTTGAAAGATAAGTAATGATGTTCTAAAAGTACCCCAGTGAATCCTATGTAACCACAACTTGTTTTATGTTTCAAACCATAGAACTAGTTACTCCAAAAAGTCATCTGTTTGTAAGCTATTTTAACCCCTTAATAAATACTTTGATAACGTGGATATGTTTAATTTAAGTTTGGGCTCATTTTAAAATGCAATGAAAAAAGATTGTTTCATATAGATTTACATAAGTGATAAATTGTGATTGATAGTCAATTAGTATTCCTTGTATCCTGCCATTGTTGTTTGTAAAATTTATATTAAAAAAGGATATTTGGATATTTATTCCCTAAGGGGGTAAAATAAATGATGAAATTTTGTATGAAAGTTCTTCATTTTGGTGGTTAGAAATATAAAAATTAGTATATAGGCTTATGGTTAAGAAAAACTGTTTACTATATCATTCTTTTTTAAAAATGTATCTTTTACGTGATAAAATAGGGGAGGAATATGTGTATGATAGTTCTTCATTTGGGTAGTTAGCGATGGTTTTGATTTAGTGATCCGTTATTCTATTATTAGTGTTTTGATCAATTGGCTGTTTATATACCTAATACAAGGTGCTTTATAATTGCGTGCTAATATTTAAAGAGTTCTTCGATGAGTTTAGTTCATGCATGTACGTCGGTAATAGCTTTATTTTTTAAATGGAAGGAACAAATAGATCTTTGCTGAATCAGAACCAATTTGTATATTTTGTAAAATTCTGATAGGTACTAATTATGCATAAAAACATTTATTTGGATAAAATACTGTTTCCTACTTCCACGACAGATATTCGTGGTACGACCTTCTGAAGTTTTTAACAAAAAAAAATTATAGGTCACTGCTTTTTCTCAAAATAGATATTAGTTCCATTCCAGGGTATTTACTGTCAAAATTTTTTTTATTTCATTTGATTCATACTACATAAATATTTCTTGGTGATCCGTTGTATTTTATGTAAAAATCAATTAGAAAATATAAATGGTAAAAAAGCGCCCTGAAATGCAATTTGAGTAATGGCACGTGGCACATAAGACGTCACTTCATAGTAACCAAAACAACGCTTAACAATAGTTTGTTTGATTTGAGATCTGTATTTGTTTAACGTTATAAAATAGTTTATAGATGGTGCTTAGTACATATCGACGTCCGTACGCACTCCTGAAAAGATTTTAATTTCAGTTTCAAGGAATTCTAAAGGACAGGAACAGGAATTAGAATTAGCTCGTAGTGACTCCAAATACATAGAAGCTAATTTTATGGTTTTTATGTGTAAAGATCACTTTGATGTTTGTATATTGGTATTTTTTATTACTGCAATATATTACGACTGAGCTGGTAGAAATTTTGATCAATAGTCTTTGTCTAAAATTTCATCATATGTACATAACTTATATAAACCTCAAATAGTTTGTTGCAGGACAAATATTTTAATCGAACTTTTTGATTTCTTATCTGCTGTATAGTAATGTCCTTGAAATAAATTCCTCCTGTTCTTTCAGTAACATTCTATAGAGGCGAAAAGGTGTTCTTTACTTCTTCAAAGGGCCCACATTAAAAAGGCAACTGCATACTTGCAACCTCCAATTAAAGCTAGACAATTGTACCGACAACTTAAAATTTCGATCCCATTCATCTACTATCATTACTAAATTATAGTGCTAATTTTTAACTTTATGCTCAAGGCATATTTTTCATTTGACTGTGTAAATACAGGATTCCCGATGCAGTTGTATAAAATTTAATTTAATTTTTATATTTACGGCAAAATAACTTGATAAATAACTAAATTATAAAATATTCGTAAGAAATATATTAATAGTTAACACAAAAATCCCTCAATAACACCAAGAATTGTTAAAATCGCATATCAGTAAACTGATATTCTGTTTGTTTTATATGTGACATCACCAAAGTTGCAACCAATCGTGGAGCGTTTTCCATCCCCTAATCAAATATAAAATGTTTTTTTAGTTCTACGTTTTTTTATGGAATATAAACATATTTTATTCAGAAAATAAAAAGATATGCTTTTTTACGCAGAATTCTATCAGCATGGAAACGATTTGTAACATATTTTTAATAAAGTCTAATTGCCTATTTTGGTTTATTGTTAGTAAAAACATCCCCTTTATTTGTTTTCGTCCGAGAAACGATAAAAACTCAAAAACAGGGCGCCCGCATTATATATATACTGTCAAAAAACTTCACATTAATTTTAAGGTAATGTGCTGGAAGCAAGTTTCATAAACCGTTTATTAAATGCATTAAACTTAATAGTTTTTAAGTTAAGTCTAATGTACACTGTAAAAAGGAAATGCATTAAATTTAGGATAAATGTGCTCGAAGCAAATTTCGTAAACCGTTTCTTAAATTCAATTAATGTAATGCATTAAATTTAAAAATTTTTACATTAATCTAAATTAATTTATTCCATTAAATTCAATGTAATCATACATAAATTTTAAGTTTGATCATTACTTTTTAAGGTACATTAAATATACAGCTATTTTTCATTGAATTTAAAATGTGTTATCACATATTTAATGCACCAACATTAATATGAGATCAAAAAATTCTGCTACCAGGAAAAGGTGAAGATTTTTCCCGTAAATTGTATATCGTCATCTGTACACTGGTTTCGAACTCATTGATTTCCGTCAATACCGACAGACATCATCATAAGAAAATTGAGTCCTTTAAGCAACTTATATCGTGCTAAATAAAAAGTTGAATACAAGCTGCGCCATCTCCCGGAATCTCATACCATGAATATTAGTGTAAATCCCTTTAAGATACATGTGAATTAATTTTAATGTACAGAAAGTTGAAGTATCTTTCCGGCTATGTAATTAAAATTTAAGACAACATTTATTCAAATTTAATATACAACGAACTGATATTTCAATGAATTTGCTTTAAATTCAAAGTAAATGTAAATTATTCACGATTTAAATTACAAAATCACTAAATTTAATATAGACTGTACATTAAATTTCCATAAATTTAAGGTTATTTTTACCAGTGTAATTATACATTAAATTTGGTATACTCTCAGTTACTTTATTGAAATTTAAGATAACATTGAATTAAATTTAATGTTCCGAGCTTTAATTTCAAAGTACATGTAACTTATTCACGATTTAAGATACAAAAGCCTTAAATTTAATAAAGGACTTACATTAAATTGGTGGTATATTAACAAATAACGCCACAAAGAACAGGCCTATCTAAATTTATAAAAAATAAATTTATTATAAAAAACTAAATCCACTTCTAAAAAAGCCCTAAAAGTGAAAAATAAGAATATAAATTGATATATGAAATTGAAATTTTTGAAGTGAACTCTAAATTAATTTGACAAAATTCGATTCATATAAAAGATTGAGAAATACTTTATTTATGATAGCTCGTGTTGATTACTTGTTTCACTTAGAAATAATTTGGCGCCGACTTTAAAATTTTCAATTTCATATAAAAATTTGCAGTGTTATTTTTTGCTTTTTAGAGCTTATCTAGAAGTTCGTTAAATTTTTTTATAAAAATTTTATTTTTCGGTTTTAGTTTTGAATTGAGTTGAGTCTCTGAGCTCTCAAAAAGTTATCCAAAATTGTAGACCACACTAAACCGAATGACAAAATTCTTTGATTCTAAGAACGCTCCAAATATTAATCTTGAGTGAAATTATACCAAAGAAATATTTAATCTGCTATAGTAAATCCGATTTTTAATAAATTATTTTTGGATTCGTAAGCTAGACCCTTAAAACCCATTAATCCCCAACATCGATATTGAAAGAACTTAAGATATTTAAATTCTTTAGTCCGACGTATGTTAACCTGCATATTGAGTTTAAATAAATTAATTTAAGATCCGTAATAAACGCCTTAAAACCCATCCAATATAAGTTTCTACAAAATCGGAAAAATGTAAAACTTTAGTCCCCCATATTATATTTCTCATATTAAACTGTAAAAAATCAACTTCGTAACCTATCATATAAATAACATAAAATTTTCAACCCGCTATATTGAATCTGCCATATTTAATTAAAAAGAAGAATTTTGTACTCTTGATCTAATCTTAGTATCAATTTTGGAAATAATCCAGAAATATAAAATTTTTGCCATAAATTATTTTTTCTAAACTATTTTTAATGCATTATTCACAGTCTCGGAAACCTCTTTATACCAAATTTGGACCAAATCAAGGGATGTAAAATTTTTAATCCACCATATTGAATCAGTCATATTGAATTTTTGAAAAAATATTTTGGATTCATCATGTACGACCCCGAGAATATCCCATAACAAGTTTAAGGGTAATCCAGCAAAATTAATTTTTTATCCCATATTATCAGCGCCATCTTGCATTTTACGCCGCCAATTTCTGTAAAATAATATCGGACCACCAACTTTCTGAACATAATGCGAAAAATTTTATTAAAATCTATTGTGCAATTCCGGCGTAATTGACGTACATACATAAAAAAAGAGCGGTAGAATTTAGAAACACCTTCTTTTAAAAGTCGATTGATAACTATTACATTGATAGTTTATAAACCTGACAACCTCTAAATTTGTCTTTCACCCTAAATAAGAAAAATTATTTAACATTTCCTTTTAACCGTTAACAAGACACTTTGAAGGGAAATATATTGAATTTTGTTTTAAACGAGACAGCATTAAAAAGTTTTCTACAACAAATTGATGGATCATAAAAGTTAAAACCCAAGCCAAATTGAAAAAGTGTTAAAAATGTTTCATTTTTAAATCTTTTTACTTAGCTGATATGTGATGACAAATTGAGTTTTTAAAATGAATTGGTTTAAAAAAAAAGGTTTAAATAATTTGGGGAAGATAGGTGTATGGTTAGCGTTAAAAACTCGAAATGCGTATGAAGAGAGAACCAGAGTTAAATTTGCCGGAAATAAACTACAATATATCTTATTAAACTAATTCTGAGGTCGTACCAAATTTCTTCATTAATTACTGAAATTTTAATTTTTAAGCCTCTCGCTACTCAAGTGTATGCGTAAATATCGTTTGACTCTCTATATCTTACAGTCTAGCAGGTTTAAAATCCTGCCAATATGTACCCGAATTTAATATTATATAGACATTTGTTTTCTGTGAATTTAGATTCTGTGGTTTAGAGGGTCGTTTTTCAGAAAAAGTAATCTTTTGAAGAAAGGCTTTCCAAATCAAATTTCATATGCAATTTGGGAGTGAAATAAATCAAACTCTTTGAGCCTTCCATAAATCTCGTAATTGTCTTGGAAAGGGAAGAGATTACAAAAGTATCTTTGTAGATTACGTATTGGGGGAGGGGGTAATGAAACCCGTCTAATTATTTATCTATTATAAACCAAAAGGGGAATTTGTCGAATGCAATCGAGAGTAATCTTATTAATAAAATTAATTATTTATAACTTTTCTTAATTTTAATTTGAAATCTTTATTTTCAAAACATAATTACAGCGAGATAATAACGTATCAGGTATAAGATAAACCATTCTTCAGTCAACAAGCCATTAAGATGCCTCAACGCATTCACATCGCACTAAATTCAACTCGAAGCACGATGTTACTGATGAAATTGATTATGTGGAAAATGAGATTATAGAAGATACTTGCGGTAACGAATACCCAGAACCTTTTATTACTTTAGCAGAAAATATACAATCTTCTTGGATTGAAGATGAAAAGTGATTATGAAGCTAAACAATCTTACAATTTATAATTTATATAAAGTTACTTTTAGAAATTATTTAAATTATTTATGTATATATATATATATATATATATATATATATATATATATATATATATATATATATATATATATATATAAAATTAATTAAGTGGAAAGTTAAACAGTTTAATTTATTCTTATTATTTAAAATTAAAATTCCACGTGATATTCCAGGCGGAAAAAAATCATGTCTCATCACATGAAAAGGGGAAGAATAACTCTATATAAATTTTTATACTTAATTGAAATTTATGAAGTCGGCTCCAAATTAATATTTAAAAAGTAGCTAGTCTAGATAAATTATTAAAAACCACACCAAATTAGGTAAGAGGAAAATTTCTGATTCTAATAATCCTCCAAATGACAATTTTGAACAAGACTCGACCAAAAACAAATTTATTCGGACTCAAATTTTAAGAATTCATTTTAGACGCTTAATCTATGTATCCGCAAACCCTTTAATACCAATTTTGGAAGAATTTAAAACAATTTTAGATCCCTAATATATGCCCACAAAAACTTCCTAATACAAATTTTAGAAGAATTCGAAAAATATAAGTTTTTTACCCATCTTTACATTCACCACTTTCAATTATAAGAAAATAATTTTAAATACGTAATCTATGCCTCCAAAATATAAACTTTTTATTCCACCATATTGGCTCGGCTATTTTTAATTTTACAAGTTATTTTTAGATTCGTAATTTACGTTCTCGAAAACACCTACTACCAATTTTGAAAAAATTCGGAAAATATAAAGCCTATATCAAGCTATATTAGATCTAACATATTGAATTTACAAAAATAGTTTTAAATTCGTAATCTATCCCACCAAAAATCACCCAGTACCGATTTTGAACATAACTAGGATATTTAAATTTTTTAATTCCCATATTGTGTCGGCTACATTTAATTTAAAAAAAAATTTTAGGTTCATAATTTCCTACCCCGAAAACTCCTCTAAGTCTTCTGCGCTTCATCATTTTAGTAACAATTCACATTGATTGTTTGCCGCTAGAGGGCACTTTACCTACATTGAAAATAGTTTTTTTGTCATAATTTTTTAGTGTTGAGAGCTACAGTAGTTTTTGGCATAATTTCTGAAAGACTGATGCCAGGCCTTTAAAAAAGGTGCTCTTTATTTACATCGCTAAACCCAACGGTTTAGACGTAAATCACCCTTAAAAATTAAGTGGTAAATTTACTTTTCTCATTTCATTACCACCAGCTACCAGGTAAATAGCTATCAAAGTATACTAGAGCTGTCAGTTTAACATCAAATAAATTCGCTTTTTAAACTATTTAATTTATAATCTTAAAATAACTAATAATGGCTAATCAGTAAATATTCATATTATGGATTATTGCGATATACATTTAATTGATAAAAATTAATGAAACAGTACTAAACAAACTAAAAAAATTCTCAAAATGTCCCCCATTTTCTTCCATACATTTCCTAACACTCTTCAAAAAATGTCGCCTAACTCGATGAAAAATTTCTGGTGTTTCTTTAATAATTTGGCACTTTTCGATTATCCTGAAGCGAAGATCCTCGACGTTGATTACTGGAATATCGTACACCAATTGTTTCAAATGACCCCAAAAGAAAAAATCCATAGGATTAAGGTCTGGTGACCTCGCTGCCCATGCCAATGGTCCACTTCGTCCTATCCATCGCTCAGGATACGTTGCATTCAAATACTGTCGGACACGTATACTAAAGTGGGGCGGAGCTCCGTCTTGGAGGATCCACATGTTGGCCCTTACTTCCAATGGCACATCTTCCAGATACAATGGGAGACGATTTTGGATAAAATCTAAGTATACGTCACCAGTTAATCGGCCATCAAAGAAATGAGGACCAATAAGGTAATCTCCTATTATCCCTGCCCACACATTTAGTGAAAATCTACGCTGATGTTTCGTTTCTACCACATTGTTTGGGTTCTCGTAAGCATATGTGTGGATGTTGTGTAGATTTGTTATGCCATCACGAGTGAAACCAGCTTCGTCAGTGAATAATATGACGCCAATTAATCGATTATCGTGTTCATACTTAGCTAGGATCTGATTGCACATTTCCAACCGTCTCGACCGATCATCGTCATAAAGAGCCTGCACCTTTTTTGAATGAAACGGGTAGAGTTGTTCTTCTCTTAGTATCCTCCATGAACTAGCCTGACAGAGCCGCACTTCATTCCCAATTTTTCTAGTACTAATACCTGGATTATCTTCAATAATTTCAAGCACTCTTTCTTCTTGTTGCACGTTTCTAGCAGTTCTAGGTCTTCCCCTATTTCCATTATAACTTTTAAAGGAACCACATTCCGCAAGCCTCCTGTGCACACTGGAAAATGTTTGAGCATGAGGGATATTTCTTTCCGGATAACTCTCCATATAATATCTTCTTGCCAACTCTGCATTACCATTTGCTTTTCCATAACAAAAATGGATATCACAATATTCGATATTTGAATATTGGTGATTAGCCATTATTAGTTATTTTAAGATTATAAATTAAATAGTTTAAAAAGTTATTTGATGTTAAACTGACAGCTCTAGTATACTTTGATAGCTATTTACCTGGTAGCTGGTGGTAATGAAATGAGAAAAGTAAATTTACCACTTAATTTTTAAGGGTGATTTACGTCTAAACCGTTGGGTTTAGCGATGTAAATAAAGAGCACCTTTTTTAAAGGCCTGGCATCAGTCTTTCAGAAATTATGCCAAAAACTACTGTAGCTGTCAACACTAAAAAATTATGACAAAAAAACAATTTTCAATGTAGGTAAAGTGCCTCTAGCGGCAAACAATCAATGTGAATTGTTACTAAAATGATGAAGCGCAGAAGACTTAGCCTATCTTTCAAATATTAGTCAAATCGGTTTTCCTGTAAGCGAGTAATTCAAAAAACAAAAAATAAAAACTTGAACTTGGACGGCTTGTAACTCGAAAACGAATGACATTTTGAAAAAAAATTATATGAAGCTCTACCCTTATTTTGTCAAGTAGAATCACCCCCTTAAGTTTCGTGATCGATTTTTGAATCACCCTGTATATATATATATATATATATATATATATATATATATATATATATATATATATGAAGTTAAATACGAACAGTAGTTGCAAACTTCGTTCCATCATATCCTTTCCGTGTTAAAGGTTGCACAATTTGAATGAATTGCTACAGAATACAATTCATCCCATGACACCACCATCGAGATGATGGCCTACCTGTACCACCATACCGAAAAGGAAGTATAAACTTACCCTTCCCGCCATAGTGATACGGCAGAGGTACATGTTTCGTCTCTACTAGAGAGGAATCCGTAAAAGCCTCATAAACATATATATATATATATATATATATATATATATATATATATATATATATATATATATATATATATATATATATATATATATCCTGTAACAGGATGATCATTACTGTGTTTAACTTTATAATCTATAATTTCAGTAACGAACTTGTGTTTATTAATTCCAGCTTTATTCCTATACAATAAAGGTTAGAATCGTGTGAAGAACACTGTGTTTAATTTTGCGTTCCCTACAAATTATTGATAGTAAAACTTTAGGGGGTTCCAATCTATATTTCGAAAATGTAGGGTTAGGAAGAAACAGTGTGTAAGCAAAATAAAAGTTAAAAAGAAAAATAAACAATTTTTTTGACTGTGCCGATACTTGGTGGAACTCCATATCATAAAAGATAACGTAGAAAAACTCGATTTTTACTTAAAAATTCCACTTTAATTGCAACTTGAATAAAAGATATTCAACATGTTTCACTACACGGTAGCTTTACCAATAACGATTGATAAAGCTACCTAATATCAATAATGATTGATATAGCTACCGTGTAGGTAAACATGTTGAATATATTTTTATTCAAGTTTCAATTAAAGTGGAATTTTTAAATACCAATCGAGTTTTACTACGTTATCTTTTATGATAAACAATTGATTAACAATAATTGTTGAAAATTATTACATACAAAAAATTTAAATTTAGTAAATGGTTGGTACTCTCGACATGACAACTATAACACAGTAAGTATTGTTAAAATTAAAAGTTGAAATTTCTTAATGGGTTTGAACAGACAAAGAATTTTTTTGTACGCACCCTGTAGTATATCAAAAAAAAATTAAGTTAACCTTCTATAATCTCCTAAAATTAATTAGACGTTTAGAAATGAATAAGATAAAACTTGTTGTATGAAATGTATAAGATAAAACTTGTTGTTTCAAGGTACTCTTTGCTAAGGTATTTTATGAGAATTTGTCTTCTGGAAAGATACGATAAAATATAAAAATAATTTGTCTTCTGTAGAGACACAGTAAGATAAGAGGATAATTTGTCTTTGCAAAGACACGATAAAAAAATAGTCGAGCTTCCTGAACTTGCAACAGACTAGCAGGTCCCAATGTATTTCGTGGAATGTTTTTTTGTCAAGTTTTCTCAGATGAACTCAGTAGTTTTATATGGCACAATGGCAAGTACCCTCTAGATACATCTTATCTTGGTGATCGTGCTAAAAAACATAAAATTAGATACTAACTCCCTTACCATAATATTAGGTTGCCAAAAGACTTTAGAAATAGATCATTTAGTAAAACAATAGGTAGTTTAAACCAGCAACTGGCCTTTTACGATAGTTTCATGGATTGTGTCAAAATGGCCGACCATGAATTAAGAGAAATTGCTGTAAAATTAACATTATCTCAATATCCCAAATAAATTTATGACCTGCAGATATGCTGAAACAAGCCTACGCAAAATAAAAGGTAATATATATTTTAGAGAACATAACCTGCTAAATTTTGAAAGAAATCTTAAGAAAAAAATAAATGTACCTTGGTCTTTGAAACTCAGTAAGCAAAAGACGCGAGTTTATTATACCCGTCTCCTACCACAAATAAAGCCGTCAAAAAACATAGTTCGAGAGATTTTTTTTTTAATTTGACAGAAAAAGCCAACCGAATCAAAAAGGTGACCAAACAACAAAAATAATCCAAAACTCTTCTGTACTGTTAGTTACATTATATAAAAAAATAATTACCTTTTTTTCACTAAAAATGAACGATGTCTACTTGCGATCGATTATCACATCAGCTGATTATGACAGAACACAAGGAGTGTCTTTTCGTCTTTACGAGGGTGTTAGAAAAATGATAATGACGGAATTGCAAAAATTTCATAACAATTAGATAAATAACTGACTTTTAATTTTTAATTTATTTTAATTAGATTAGACAGTTATATCATAGTATTTATTAGGCTATAATCTTATACCATCAAGACACAGGATATGCACAGCTTAAGTGCAAGTTTCGCAAATCTTAATAGATTTTAGAGCTTTGCAGTTGATGATATCACGGCTCACCAAGCTGGCCTACTGATTACTTCCAACTTGTTGATATAAAAATAATTAATATTGTAGGTAATTTTCTTCAAACACCATACGTATCATATACAGGAGTCGCGGCAGGTAATTTACCTTTTTTCCTCTTGATCAACTTGTGATTTATGCGCTGACTTCCACAACGTCTGTAAATGCTACGTATATTATCCGTAGGAAACTATTATTTTAATATGCTCAGTTATAGAGTTTTTACATTTTAGCTGTACAAATTATACAAATTTGGTTTTTGAGTATATTACGCATATAGAGGGTATATCTTTATAATTCACTGCACAGTTTTTTTTTATAATAATTATTAGTTCAGTTCAAGTAGTCAAAGTTTTCGTTCCCTTTTTGTAATCTGAAGAAACTGTCATTGTCCCAGATGAATAATTACAACACACTTAATAATTCTCACTGAGTATATGTATTCAAAGTTCGATTATAATCATGGCTTTTCATAACTAGCCTTCTAAGGTTCAGAAATTTTCACTTAAGGGAAACAAAAACTCTTTTTCTACGTTGTTTCAGAGTCTTTCTGTGTACCTTTTCTTTTACTTTTGATATCACTTTTGACTACCTTCTGCTATTTTGCAATAGAACATTGCTACGTAGACGGCGCAGTATGAAATGTGGTTGGTGGAGATTCATTAGCAGAAGTATAGTGTGAGTGTGAATGTTTTAGTAAAATAATAGAAATAAAAATCTTAATATAGGTTTTACCTTTAATACGGACCAGTGTTATTTTTTTAATATAACTTAATTTCTTTATGGATATTTGTCTATCATAGCAAAAAATATGTAAATCTTATTGTTAATATAAGGTCAAATTTAGTAACCTTAGTATAAACTATTTATAAATTTTCAATTTCTTTCTTTTAAAAAACTAGCTACTGTAAGCTTTCTAAGAACTGTACCAACAGTTGCATATCACTATTCAGTCCATTTCTGTAATTGGGTTAAAAGAACACAATAAAATTCCTCTTAACGTAGATAAAATCTATTAATTTTTTAACTGTGAAATTCACAAGTCATCTAGTAAATATTTTTGTAATATGCATGTGAAGATAATATTTGTCGTTCTTCTTCTTCTTTTTCTTCTTTCTAACACAGTTAACCATGCTAGTAGGCTATTGCCTATTCATTGCCATCACGTCTTCCCCGGAAGATGAGGTCCAGCATTCTCACCATCGTTTAGGTGGTCTTCCCTGTGATCTTTTTCTTACTGGGTTATTCATTTTTGCGCGTTTAACGAGTCTACCGTCCTCCATTCTCCCTATATGTTTGTTCCAGAATCTTCGCCTTTGTCTAACCCATCCTCCTATGTCGTGTATCCCGCATTGTTGTCTGATATCTTCATTCCGTATTCTGTCGTGTAGAGTTTTGCCTTGTATACTTCTTAATGTTTTCGTTTCGATTGTTCTCATCATTTGTAGAGTTCTGCCAGTATCTGGTTTTGTTTCTGCCGCGTATATTATGATGGGTCTTAGAGTCGTTTTAAATATCTTAGTTTTGCTTTCGGTATTAAGGTATTTGTTCTTCCACACAATTTCTTTTATGCATCCAGAAATTTTAGCCGCTTTCATTGTTTGCTCTCTTACTTCGTTCAAAAGATTTCCATGGCTCGTTATTTCTGCTCTCAGATATTTGAAGTGGTTTACCTGTTCGACAATTTGGGAGTGGATTTCCAACTTGCACCGTATTGGTTCTTTGGATTTTACTAAGCATTTGGTCTTCTCGGTGTTGATGAGCATATTTAATTCTTTCGCTTTAGTGTTAAAAGAGTGCAGTAGTCTTTGGAGGTTATCTTCAAAGTCTGCAATAAGAGCAGCATCGTCCGCATAGCAGACGGTATGGATGAAGCACATGTACGCAGGTTTATTGAATTCTAGGGATTTTTCAGTTATTTGTTGGACAATGAATATTGCGTCAATAGTGGATCTATTCTTTCTGAAACCTTGTTGTTCTTCTCGTATACTTATGATTTTGGTGATTTCTTCCAGTATAGTTTTTGTGAATGCTTTGAGAATGCTACCAAGCAGTGTTATTCCTCCATAATTTTCTGGGAGCGTTTTTTGTACTTTTTTAAAAATGGGTATTGTTACACTATTCTTCTATTCATTCGGTATTTTTTGTGCATCTATGATATTCTTGAATAGGGTTAATATTTCATTCCACAGCTTTTCCCTCCATATTTAAGCATCTCACTAGTGATCTAGTCTGATCCAGGGCTTTTTCTATTCTTAAGGAACTTTAAGGTGTTTTCTATCTTGTCGTTTGTTAGTTCTATGCTATCGTCCTCCTCATATTCATTTTGTATTTGTTCCATGTTCTCCCCTTCCTTATATAGATTTTTAAAGTATGTTTCCCACTAAAGTATGTTTCCCACCGCTCTAATGTGATTTTATTAGTTCCCATGATATCTTTGACTTCAAGCTTGTTTCTCCTTAGCATTCCCCATATTTTTCTCTGGCTTCCGTACATGTCTCTCTCCATCCCTTTTGTGAACCTTTCCCAATAGTTTTCTTTTAGTTCTTTTATTCTTGCGTTTACCTCGTTCCGTTCCCTCAGGTAGTTGTTCCAGTTTTCAGGCATTTTATTTCGTATATATTGAATGTATGCATTTTTCTTTTGTTTAACTAGTTCCTTTACTTCCAGCGTAAATCAAGCTGTTCTATTGATTGTATTGACATTTACCTGTCTCTTTCCTACTGCTTCCATGGCGGCGTCTAATATGTTATTTTTTATTGTTTGCCTTTGTACTATTTTTTGGTTTAATCGGTCTTCGTATACATATAATATACAATACCTACCTATATACGATATTTGTATTGATTTTAAAAACGTCCCATTGAAACATTTCCAGAACAACCCAAAAATCTTTTTCCTGGAATATTTGCGTCAAAAAATAAATTATTACATCTATTTACGAATAACGGGGTATTTTCTATAAAATAAGAAATTAACATTTTCTCATTATTAGGGTAGAAATTAAAATAGATAGGATTAATGTTTGGGAATTCACTACTTTAATTAAGTAAGAAATACACCAGATTTAGAGATATATTTTAAGGTAGTGCCTCATTTTCTTCAGCTATACCAAAGCTTGCACTTCAGTTTTCTGAAGATCTTAGTATCCGCCCTCACATTATTATCGTCTATATTTTTATATTGCAAACTGTAAAAATATTATATCTATTTATGGCATTGTCATTTTATTTAGACCTATTGGTGTCGGATATACCCGCGTGGTGAATTTATAGAGCAATATGTTATAGAGGAATACAAACAAAATGTTACATTTTTCATTAATACGCAAGTAGGCCTCGAAATTTTTTCAATAACAATTTGTTAAGTCAGTCACTATGAAAAACTATTTGTGAATTCATTCGAGTTAAAATTAATCCAATTAAACAAAACTAATACAAAATAGTATCAATAGATAAATTTTCATCTTATTGCTAGTTTTCTCTGGGTTTTTAATTTCAAGTAGTAGGTATTAAAATAACAATCGTCCTAACGCTGTCTCAATGTTTCGATAATAATAATCCAGTATACTGCCTATCTAAGAGTCTTACTCTGGGTTTTCCCACAATAACATAAGATCATATAGGATAACATTTATTTATCCATAAGTTCAAAATAAAGAATAGTGTTTGGACACATCATCTGAAATTATCCAACTATACCAACTACTAAGTTAACGCTACAATACTCACACTCACACAAGTTCCAATATACAGATTCAAAGTTTTCAGGTTCACGCATTGAACAAGTAATGGTATTTAGGTATTAAATAACGTTTGAAAACATTCTTGAATCTACCCATTTGTACAATATTTCTAATATCTCTTAGAATGTGGTTATAAATTTTAACGCAAGCATATTAAGGTGATTTTTTGAAAGTTGCTGTTCTATGTTATTGAACTAATGAATTATTGCCATGTCATATCAAATAATCCTGATTAGTGGAACCCACTGCAAAATATTTCTATTTTTTTTTAACATACAAACATCATTTCAAAGCATACATGGTTTGAAGAAAAAGTATCGGGAAAAGTTTCGGAAAAATAGATTTATTTTAGATATTGCTACAAAACCTCAAAATTCTTCCAAGTGCATCCCTCAAGAGTCGACACATTTTTGTTAGCGGCTTTTTTACGACTCGAAGGCTACCTGGTAGGAGGATTCCGGAAGGTCTTTAAGGGTATGCTTGTAAGCTTCTTTGACGGTACTAAGAGTCCCATGGTGTTGTCCTTTGAGAGAGGATTTCACTGTTGGAAAAAGAAAAATATCTGCTGGGACCAAGTTGAAACAGTAGAGTCGTCGCAATGTCGTTTTGTGTCAAGTAGTCGGTCACCTTGGAGCAGGTGTGGTTGAGTGCATTGTCATAATGCAATTTCCAATTTCCAGCGATGGCTGGTCTCACCCGGTTCACCTTTCTCTTCAGTCTTCTTGACACTTCTTGTTAAAAAAGGACCATTTACTGTCATCCCCTCAGTATGTTGTGAGTTCTTGACGTCGACTGCCGTGCAACGCGAGACTCGTCCTCCACACTCTATCAGTCATGTTTAAAAAGCTTGTGCCACTTAATAACTCCAGCTTGTCCAATACAAAATCAGTATCGCTGTTCAATCGTTCGCTGCATTTTGAACTTGAACCAAGTCACTCGATAGGGGTCCACTAAAAGCTCGATATAGCCTGAACAAACGCTCGCAGGCGACTGACGCTTGGCGCGTTTTGACGGTCAGACCCCGTACTACCGAGCCCACACGCCAAGAAAAATTATTTCCATATACTTTTTATATAAACCCTGTACACATCGAATAAAATTCATATGCCATTATTTACAAAAATTGGTATACAAGTTCCCATTTTCAACATTGAATATTAATATTTTTGGGTTAGGAAGACTCTATGAGTTCTAACAGCACCACCCACACTCTAAAATAATATGAAAATTCAGAAAAGACCATCAAGGGGCGTACCTCGAAGAGTGTTACTCTGTATAAATTATAACGCTGGTGCAACAGTGCAAAGTAGGCCTTATTAAGAATTGTAAAAACAGGATTAATGTGATCTTTCCTAGCTATTCCCTGATCCATTACCAGTCTTAAAAACCTAGCCTTATTACTATTAAGCAAGAGTGTGTCGCGAGCAAGTTGTATATCAAAAATGGCAATTTCAGTTTCATTAGATTTTAACATTAATCCATTTTTTGTATACCATATACGAAATTCTCTAGACATCAACGCTATAAAATCCTAGAACTTGTCAAGGGGCGACTTTGAAGGGGCAAAGGATATGTCACCGGTATAGTTAATTAGGACACGTTTCAAAACACATAAAATGGTAAAATATTTATTTAAAGATTAAAAATTAAAGGATCCAGAATTGATTTCCGCGGGATCCCGAGATCAACGCTGCATTTGTCCGAGGCAAAATTGTTAACGTGTGTTAATATTTTACGACCAGTAAGATAAGAGATAATCCAGTCGAGTACAGTGCCGCGTATACCCATATTAAAGAACTTATCTTTAACAAAATCAACATTGATTGAATCAAAGGCTTTTAAAAGATCAAATAAAACCCCAGCAGTAGATTTATCCTCATTCGTTTTTTTGGAAATCAATATTCTCAAACTCTACTGCCGCAGATTTCGCAGATCAATTACTTAAACCGTCATGACAATCTAGGAATACGCAGATCCTAGTGTACATAACTTTTTCTAAAATATTTTAAAAATAACTCAACACACATATAGGTTGGTATTTATTACACAAATTTTTATCACCTTTTGTAATCCGCTGTTACTTTATCAGGAAGCTCACCAGTAAGACATGACTGGGTAATAAGAATTGGCTCAGATATAGAGTCAGTTGCTGCGTTAATACTAAATATCACCAATATAGATAACTCAAATGCTTAATTCAGCTCACTTAAAGGCTACACAAATTTTCCTGCTTCATTCAGAAAAGAAAAATAAGGGCATATTATCGAGGGTAATACAAACATCACCCTAGAAGTTACCACGACTTCTTGTTTTTGGCTGGCAGTAAAGCTAAGAAAATTTTGTAAATATGGTGTATATTAGTACTGTTGTAATAAAAATATTTGCAGAATGATTAGCACATGTTTTCAAAAGTAGAAGCAGTTATCCAGCAAGTTAAAGTTATCGCGTAAATTCTAATCTATATCTGATGATTGTTCATCGATTAGAAGTTAAGAGAGGAGAAAAACGAATTTTTCAGCAACTAGTTTATAATAATTTATATTTCAAGTATTTATTATTCAATATAATTCATCTACGTTTCAGAAATTGGTTATTTATGGCTCTAAATTTCCCGTTATTAATTTAATGGCTATAACTTTTTTTCGCAGCATTCTATTATTTTCAGTTCTTCCCTTATGGTTTTTGCTTAAAGACGAAAAATATATATAAGCTATACGAAAGCCGGAAATACTATTTCGAGTCAATTTTCCTCGGTCAATACAGACCTATTAATCATTAATGGAAACTTTAACAACTTGTAGCTGGAGTTAGTTTAACTAGTTTTGGTTAGTCTTTGATCAGCGAATGTTTAATCTGATTTTGCGCTAAAATTTGTTTGCGAAAATCTTTATGAATTTCGACCAAAGCTGATACGAACGCGTAATTACTAAAATGAATAGCATTTTAGTGTAAACAATTCACATGTGTTGTTCATTTCGACTATTTTCTGCAGTAACCATCAAAACTTATTATTTTATTGTTTTTTTTTAATTATAGATATGCTGTATGTTGGCGTAAGGTTCATTATATTCAACTTTTTATCCCTCTTTCGATTTACATTAAATCTCAACGACAATAAAATATTTTTCCGCCGAAAAATCCTTGTGCTTTTTCCATTTCGATCAATATCATCAGACAAATTATTTAGTGTAGGTGTTATTATTGTACTAAAATGGTTCGTTCTCAATTTTCACGTTCCATTGTTTACTCCGGAAATCACCAATATATAGAGTATTCGGAAATACATCAAAAATCTCGGAGAGATGATTTCGTTTAACAAAATAATTTTAGTTTCTCTAAAAGAAATTATTATTTTGAATTTCATCAATATAACAACGAAATGAAAATTATGGGCCTAATAAATGCTGGGCTTGGTATGAAAGTAATTTACTTTTATATTGCTTGATTTTCTTAATTTGTGTGCAAAATATTGATTTTGTCAACAAATGATCAACAATAGGACAACAATTTTATTTCCATATTATAAAATTTTGTTTAATTATAACTTAGGAATTGTTGTCAAACACGTACCTGTAAATTGCATTCTCTGCTGGGGAACACTATAAATTACACTTTCGAGGTTTCCCCACCTTTTGATAGAATAAGCCAAAGTCAGAAACATATTAATACCTGATACTGACAAATTGAAAGATTTAAACTAGAAAACTGTATTTTTTGACACAAAAATTCTTTTTTGAAGAAATTTGTAGTATGTGCGGGAATTATGCATATAAAAACTTCAATATGTTTCGGCGAGCTTCAGTTGCCAAAAAGGAATAACTTTTTCATAGTCTTTTGTTCACTTGTACAGCCCAAAAGTCAATCCACGAGTTATTCATTCTAATAGGAGTATGTTATAAAATGGAGCGGTTTGAAATTTGCAATATGCCCAAAAGTAACTGAAAAGATATTTCAACTTCTGTACATTAAAATTAATTCACATATACCCTAATACTAATGGAATTTACGTTATTATACAATATACGTTGCATGAATTTCCGGGAGATGGCGCAACTTGTGTTGAACTTTTTGTTTAGTATGATATAAGTTGCTTAAAAGACTCAGTTTTTTTACGGTGAGGTGTATATGTCTGCTCTGTACCGACGGAAACCAATGAATTCGAAACCGATCTAGATGACAGACACTACCTATGGGAAAAATGGCCACCTTTTCCTGGGAGCTTCAGAGTTTTTTGAACCAATATTAATGTTATTAACATATCTTAAATTCAATGAACAATGGCTGTATATTTAATGTACATAGTCACCTTAAAAAGTAATAATCAAACTTTAAATTTAATGTGTTATTACATTAAACTTAACGGAATAAATTAATTTATAATAATGTAAATTATTAAATTTAATGCATTACATTAAATACATTTAATAAAGTTTTTTGAAATTTGCTGCTAGCACATTTACATTAAATTTAATGCATTTCCTTTTTACAGTGTACAACTGACAAAGCCTTTGTAAAAATTTGTAACCAGGTGTAGTTAAAAAAGTGTTATAAAAATAATGTGTAATAGAATAAGGTAATGTCTACATTTGTTTATAAAAGTAATTATGTATTTGTTTTTATAAACATATTAATAACTTATCAGCAATATCTTGCTTCATTAAAATGGAATGGTTTGAAGAAAAGAGAAAAGAATTTAGAGATTAAGGTCAAAACCTACTTCATAATATTGAAAAATGTTAGAGCCAGATTACCTAAGAAGATTTAAGATCTAAACCCGATCTAGTTGACATGAAAAACAAATATTCTAGTCGGTCAGTTTTGTTTTGCTCATGATGTTGTCATAAATGAATGCTAAATGCTAATATAGGGACACCATAAAGCCTTGATAGATGCAAAAGAAATAGTTACATCCCGAAAATTAAAAAAATTCTTCATTTTTATAGGTTGAGTAAAAAAAATTATTTTTTTACCTTTATTTTTTTAGTCTTAAACTTGCTTGACTTATTGTTAATCTTGTCAGTTTAAATAGACTTCTGTTAATTTAAACTGATTTTACGGTTAGACCATGTTAGTGAACTAGGGGGTTTGATTTTAAAATAAAACATTTATATCCAATTTTTACAAAAGCAGCTTAAATCACTCTTGAAAACCTAGTTTTCATGTCTGTACAGTTTCATCGAAATCGATTTGGCCGTTTCCAAGATTAGCCCGGACAGACAGATAGACAGACAGACAATTCAGTTTTTAGTTATATGTATAGCCATAAATACATTACCATATTTACTAATCATTTATAATTCAACCTGTTGTTAAGTGCATAATAAAAGTAAACATAAACCCTTCCCTAGTGACGCTTAGTCAATGGACATCTAATTATTTTCTTTATAAAAGACAGGTGTATAGATTCTCACAAATTAATATGTCAATGCGACTGTGCATTTTTTTGTTGAAAAGGAATTGGATAGAACTTTTTGAATACTTCTTCTAGATTAGTTTTGAATTATTTATAATCAGATACTCTAGCTATTTAAGACACCAGCGTAAAGTTACAAAAGCACCTTTAATTTCAATAGTTTGGGATGTCTACAAATCTTAGAAAATCAAAGTGTGTCATTTTTTGATAAGTTATTTTCTATCCAAACTCTTGTTGGCTGACCAAATGCAAAAATGAAAGATATTTTTGATAATTTTAATAAAAAACTAATTAAATAGATAGCGGAATGTTCACACTTTTGTTACTGACTTCTGAGTTCGTCTGGTATTTTTGTCCTGGAGCAGTATTTAATCATATATTTAATTACTTTGCAGTTCAATGTAAAGTAATATACTTTACCAACTTTTCGAGAACCTTGAACGTCATCACTTAGGTTAAATATTAAAGTTCTCACAGGCGTGATCTTGAGTCACATACCAATTGAAAATAATAATTGATCATGGAATAAGGGTACATTTAAAATTTTACTTTTAGCTTGTTTTAGAAATTGATGGCTAGGGGGCTACACCACTTTGCACTCGGAAAATGGGGCAGAAAAATAACAGTTTTCTTTCCCCGTCCCCTTTTCAGCAGATTTTTTCAATTCCCTGGCCTCTTTAGTCACTTGTTGATCTGTCATGTTAGCAATCGATGCTCGCTGATAATCCAAGATCTCGAATAATCACAGCGCGTTTGGGCCAAATTTGGTAAAAAATTGGTAAATTTGAAATGGTTATATTTCAGCCAAATTTCATCGCAAAAATTTTTTCAATAACTCGTTTTAACTGATGAAACGCCAGCTTTCTTATCTCTGAAGCAGTGCATATATCTGTGTCTACTCAGAAAAAAGTTATGAACACAAGTATGAAAAAAAGGAAGTTGCGAATTGTTGATTTTTTTTCCCTTCGTTTTGTGCATTAATTTTGTATAAAAAAATAATTTTTTCCACCTTCAGCATTCTGATAAATTATTTAATTTTCTACAGAAAATCGTAATACATGTATATACTAAAAATGCATAGTTTTTGAGTTATTTTTTAAAAACTGAAAAAGTGTCATTTTCACCCCGTTCTCAAAAAACGCGCCCCTGAATATAGTAGCACTTTTTGATTTTATCCTATTTGAGTGCCACAGGAACGTATGGAAAGTTATAGTCAATAACCTGAATACACAATTTTTCTCAAACTCTTTAATTTGGATGGTTGGATATTTTTAAATAACTAGCCTCGGGACAAAAAAGTATTAACATTGAGGGTCAATACCTAGATTGGATTTAGTACGAACGTAGCCAAGACTAAAAATCTTTCTTCGCAGGTCTAGGTATAACATCAGTATATATAAGAAACACAGAAATATGAAGAGTATGAGATATATTTAGGTTACCATATAAAATTACCATATAAATCTTGGAAAAATATATTCACAAGCGGAGATAAAGAGAAGGATTAAACTGTCATAGACTGCCACTGGAAGACTACCGTAAATTCTTAAAAATCCTAATACCCCATCACTTTTAGAACCAACCAATTTAGTACTTTATCCTTGCAGTTATGGCATATGCAGCAGCTAATAAACTCCGAACTACGCAAAGGCAATTATAAGAGCTATGTTAGAAGTAATAATTCTTCATGACCATAAATAAAATGAAAAATGTTATAAAACGTAGTGCCAATTTAAAATCGTCGTGAGTTGATCCAAGAGCGATATAGTAAAAGAAAGTTTGGACCACCCAAAAGATAGATTGATGACAGACAGGGTTATCAGGAACTAACACAAAGCAGCAAAAACTAATTGTTAAAGACTACCGAAAGAATACAAATGGAGCATTTTTTATGCATCTAGTTTTCACTGTTAACTTCACCTTTTGAATTGAATTCTTTCATAATGTTTGATAATGAGAACATCACATTATGGTATATATTTTATTAAAACAAACTAAGACGTATATATTTCCAATAATGAAAAATTATGAAAATCTTCGTAAGTAAAGTAAATAAAGTAAAAAACAGTGTGATATAGACAAACTTTTTATTTTAATATTTTAGAAATTATACCCCATAAAAAACCTAAGCGCTGTTATTTTCATGATGATAATAAAACATTACTTAAGTACATTTTTTACGATTCTAAAGACAAATAAGAAACTGAATTCTAAGAATCTTAATGTATAATTCCTCTTCTTAATAGGTTGCTTGATTTCAAGCATTATAATTTCAGAGTTTTTTTGCACTCATCCTTCGGTTAAGGTTCTAAAGGTGAAGTGTACAATAAGAGCAGCATCATATTATTACTTTGCTTTATGTCAGAATATTCCCAGAATTTAGAGCGAGGGTTCTATTTCAGAAGAACCTATTTCCTGTTTGTCCCAGACTTTCAACATGGAATATTCTAATTTAAGAGAAGGGATCAAGTTTTTATTAATCTTATTTTAATATCTGATTTTCTTGAAATATGACACCTCTCTTATTGATCTTACCGCCGCGTTCAGTCTAATTGATTAAAAATGAAATTTTGCGTGTTTTATTCAGGTACCTCTCCATTAATTTTTAATTGCAAAAATAATTTTTGTTATTACAATTTTTGTTCACTGTCATATATAAGACGATCATCAAAATCGTAACTTATTAGCTCGAGGTAATTTTTCTGTCCAAAAATTTAGCTTAGTATCGAATGAGACCTGTCATGACCACGCTTTCCATTTGGTAGACAAAATTTGGCAATTTCAAATAAATGTAACTCGCCATCATAAAATCAGGGGATAGTGATTTTAATATGTTGTTTATAGAAATGTTGTCTTGGATGTACTTAAATTGGAGCTAGTGTAAAATTTGCAGAAGATTGCTGAGCTTTCTCTTTCAAGAACCATATGGAAAAGTTAACTTTTTTCATACAATTAATGGTTGCCAAAATTTTTTTTCTTTTGAATGAATTAGTACAAGATTTGATGTCCATATTGTATAGGTCACTATGCAGATTTTGCCGTATTCACAGCTTTTTGATTTGGACTATAGGGAGTATTGGTCGGTCATTCAATTTTTATTTTCTTTCAAGAATCTCCTCCTCATAGTTCTCCACGCTCGATGTGCCTGACCATTATGTTGATGAAGAAATAAAGTATTGGGTTTCCAGTTAGATCATTCGTGCTATTAGGATGTGTCTACAATTTAACAAAGAGAAAAACTATCATGGCCAAGAGATTATCATCACGACGCATAGTCAAGCAGCCATAAGTGCTCTGAGCTCTCAAGTTATCAATTCCAGGACGGTCTGGGAATAACTAGAAGAACCAAATGATTTGAGTCACCCTCATGTGGGTACCGGAACACACCGGGATAGAAGGGAATAAAATAGTAGACAAGCTCGCGAGGCTGAGATATCTTTCCTGGGGCCAGAGCCTTTCTGTGGAATAGGTAGCAGCGTAATGCTGGAAGAACTAAAGATAAAAAAGAAAGCAGGAGATCCAATTATTGGACGGAGCTTCAAGGATTGAGACAAGTGAAGATACTTCTGGGGAACTATGGCCAGAAGAGGTTCAAAGAATGCATAAGCTTAAGTAAAAACCAACTCATACTTCTGACAGGGGTTCTAACGGGGCATTGCGACTCGAAGTGGCACCTCAAGAAACTCGGACTGGCAGAAAGAAACGAGTGCAGATTCTGTGAGGAGGAGGACGGAACTTCTTCCTTATCCTTGCAGAGTGCAGCGCTCTAGAAAACCTTAGGATGCAGTTCTTGGGAGCATATCAAATCGAAGAAGGGGAGCTACCCATCTTGAAGCCGTCCAATATCCTGAGATGCCTGATGAAAACTGGAGGACCTCCTCTAGCCGACAAGGTAATTCTTATCACTGGGCAGCAGTAGGGGGGCACAATAGATCCACCAGGTCGCAGTGTACAGACCCCCAACCCTACGCACATATATACATACATAAATCATTCATTTTTAGGAATTTAATCAATTTGAGAAGATATTCTTCTGTACAACAGGATGGTGTTACAATCTCCTGCTTATTAAAAGTAATAATAGCTAGAATCTTTCTTCAGAAAAAAAACATAAATATCTTTTTATCAACATTATATTTTACAATTTTGTGCGAACGTAATAAAAAAACCCGATTGTGGCAAATATAGCAATTGAACTAAGATTATTTAATTGACAGGAATTAATCTTTAAGCATTTTTTTGATCACTTCTTTCTGTTCTCTTTCAGATTCACCCAATATGGCACTCAAGAGAATCAAGTCTAAATATTTTGCAAATAAATAAGGAAGAATACGTTTTTGTATATCACCTATGCCTTTCAGCAGTAGATTACCTACAGCTTTAAAGTGTTTGTCAATAATTACCACATTCGACCTGCGGAAAGTTGATTCATTTTCTAGATCAAAACTTTCAGGTTAAAACAGAGGAAAGCACGTTTTTTCGTCTTAAAGAATTAAGAAGTTTTCCCAATAGTTGTGACATTTCTTCGAGACACTGTTGTTTGATCAAATCACGCTTAAAAATTGCACATCATAACTTAGATATTACGGTATGTGAATGCAAAATTTTGTAAAAAGTTTATTTAAATACAATTATATAAGAGAAACTATAATAATTCTCGACCAACCGAAAAAACCATATACGATAAAGATAGTCATACTCTTTTTTAATACTGTTAGACACAAAGCACTATCTCAGATTGCAAGAATACCAGTAGAGGTTGGAAGCCTTTCCCATGGTTGTGCACCTTCAACTGTAGATCAGTTTCAAACCTATTGGCTGTCGTCAGTAAAGAGCAGGCAAGCACACCTCAAAAAAAAAAAGGAATCCTTTAAGCAACCTATATTAGCCAAAATATTAGACAAAATATGAAATTTTATACAAGCAAGTTTATTTAAAACTCAAATTTAAAATGTATGGTAGTATTATTTTTATGAGTTGTATTTCTAACCCCACGGTTTGTTAACAATATCGTGAGTCTAACAAAACTTATGTGAGTTCTCATATCTATATTGAATTGTTTTTTATTTATTTAGCATATTTTTAATCTATATTGCAGCACAAAAGAGTTAATAGTAGTTATATATGATATCGAATAAAAATATGTGATAACAATCGAATAAAATTTAACGTGTTCTGAATCAGCTTTTTAAATAATACATTTTTGCAAAGCCCCTGTACATACATTTTTACAATACATGGCTAAGAATAATTTGTATAAATTATACTGAACAAAGTAGAGAAACCCAAACATTTAAATCACACTAGAAAATAAAAGCAATCAAAGGTATACATTTTGCTTTGTCCTGCGAATTTTATAGCGTGATAGCCGAAAAAGCCGAGCGTGGTATATAATTTGGTACCCTGCCGCCAAACAGGTCAGGTTTAATTTTATTGGTCATGGCGAAGTATTAAACGATTTAACAAACTTCTTAGGGATTGTTTTCCCTGTGACCTACTGAATTAAAATAAGTAATAAATATTAAAGTTATCCAGCGTTAATGCGCATTTTAAACGATAAATTTTATAAAATAAATTTAGTTTATCCACTTTTATGTCTTATTTACGTTTTATTGCTGCTTGCATTATTTATACATTCTATAATACTTGTCGCCACATAATAAAGCATTTTTCAAGGCATCTTTTGATATTGTGCTGTGCTGACCGACCAAGATATTCAGATGGGTTAAAACGAGGTAACCAGGAGCACCGGTCGTCAAACCAGTTTATAGAGAGACAGATTTCTGTTATAATTCTGTATTTATCTATATTCACCTAAATTTGTTATACGAATTTTCCACTGACATCATTATTAGCCATGTAACCCGGAACATTATGCTGTCTCCAGTATCTTTAATAAAGCGGAATTTCTCTGATCTATGTCTCTTGGACATCTGGTCGTCTAGGCACAAGTTTCTAAGTATTGGGTTTCACTGCCTTCAAATTTTTAGGATCTAGATTCTATTGCTTTCGGCTGGCTCAATCTCACGACCCTCAAATTGGAGCTTTCCAGAACCTGATTTCTCAAATTTTGTATCTTCTAAATCAATCTCTCTCACTTCAAGTCACGTCTTCCACAGGTACACACAGGTCTTCAAATGTGTGATCAAGACACACGTTCATCAGACAACTGATATTGTAAATAACTACAGGTAATCTAACAAGTTTCCCTATATATATATATATATATATATATATATATATATATATATATATATATATAATATAGGAATTAATTTTTTCTTGAACCATTAAATATATTTTTAGTTGGTTATTTTCTTGGGAATATGGTTCATTTTTATATTGAAACTACATATATACAGTAGTCATACTTACTGTATATATATATATATATATATATATATATATATATATATATATATATATATTTATTTCTCAGGACGTTTCGATTCTTTCGAATCTTTTTCAACTGATGCGGATGCTACAAAAATGTACATTTTTAATATTATTATATATGGACAAAGAGATTAAAAACTTACCAGAACAGAGATTTTTGTTTTAAACAATAGTTAATTACATCACAAACCAATTGTAGTCACTCACTCTTTTGTATATTCACTTTTAAAAATACCAAGGCTAAGTGAAGCAAAAATTAAGGAGGGCATTTTTGTTGGGCCACTGATTCGAAACAATCTGAAAGACAAACATTTTGACAGCACTCTATCAGATATTGAAAAAAATGCTTGAAATGACTTTAGCCTCGTGGTCTCTAATTTCTTCGGATTTTAAAAACTGACAATTACGTTACTCTTGTCAAGAATATGATGTCATTGTATCAAAAACCGGATTGCAACATGTCTCTAAATATTCATTTCCTACACTCGCATCTGGACTGGAGCTGTAAATGATGAGCAAGGCGAACGCTTGCATCAAGATATATCAACAATGAAGGACCAACAGGGAAAATGGAATGCTCACATGTTTGCCGACTACTGTTGGACTCTTGTTAGAAATGCTTAAGAAACAATTCACAAAAAAAAAAGCAAAAACAGAATATTTAGTGTCTTTACAAGTGTAAAACTATGTATTTTTTATTATTTTTTAAAAAATAAAATAAATAAACGTGTTCTTGAAAATTGCAGCTATGTTTTTAATTTCATTGTTTTTTTTTTGTGTTCAGCGCCCCAAAATTAACAAAAAAATGAACTTATCATAAAAGATACAACAAATAAACTAAAATTTGTTGCATAGTGTAACTACAGATTGTATTAAAAATAAACTGAAAATTTGTTCAGTCAATATTTCTAATTTCGAGAATTAGAAAATCCGGGATATTTTTAAGTGCAGTAACGGAAACTGAAAATAGATGGAGGCACGGTAGTGGGAATGTTAATGGTGTTGAAATCAAGAGGATTGCAAATAAAATTTGCTGCTTAAAAAAAAACTAATCTTAAACTGGGTAATTAAAATTGCAATTAATTTCCGCCAGTGAAACTCAGAATTTTTGGCGCAAATGAAATCTCAAAATTTTACCATGAAATATAACATATTATTACCAACTATAAATGCCTTACCAAATCCTGGCAACACCCTGTAAGGTACCTCAGTTCAGACTTACCTAATGATTGTCCTAATGCTGACTGGAGTCTACCTATACGCTAGCTCATCTCAGGGTAGATTCGTTGTTTTTATATTTTTCCACTATTTTTAATATATTGCCTGTGTAAGTTTTATAAATGTCTAAATCGGGAAAAAGGCGCCACCAAATTTTACTTTAGAATGAGCACTAATGATTATACTACGAGCAATTGTAGTAAAGAAAACTTGGAAAAGAATAAATATTTAATATGTCATATCCGGGTAAATAAATCGCAGAGTCTAAGTACTTAAAAGTATCCTAATTGAAAAATATAGGAAATAAAACCAATTAAATAGAGGCCAATACATTTATTCCTCACGGTATACCCCTTCCCAGATAATAAGTACACCCCTGGAAAAAGTTATCACCAGTGTGAATTATTGCAAGCTCCTCTAATGGGGCTATCTAATAGAAGTGCGATTACAAATGTTAAATTGCAATAGAGAAACCTTGTTGAATTAGTCGAGAGTTATTGTCTTTCTATGACGTAGCAAAATGTGAATATTAAAAACAAAAGAATAGTAAATTAAACTTGACAGTGTCCTGCACAGTGAACGGCAAACCGATCCAAAAAGTAAACAAATCAACTACTACCTTTGGAAGGTTTACGTCGACATAGCCCAGTTATAGAAGAAAAGAACACACTCCATTTTAAACTGCTCTATGAAGTTCCATAAGCCCAACAATGCAGGAGATTATCAACCTTGCAGTAATAAAAAAAAAATAAGCAATATCAAAAAACTACAAAATATCTGCAAAGAGAAAGAATTAGAAAATTGATAAGGAGAGAGATAATGAGTGTTTAGATGACAGTTAACAAAAATATAAGCAATAGAAAATTACAAAAAAAAGTGATAGATAATTACAAAAATTAGATCATAGAAATCAACTTATAACTGTCGCTCAAGTGGTTAAAATCTTAATAAAATTTTACTGAAAAGTATGTTACAAATTTGTACAAAATAACTAGTTTCCAAAATATCCAATTGTTAAGCAATTAAAATTGTCTATAAATGTGTCACTATAATATTCATTATTTTAAACAATAATTAAATGGTTAATTGGCCGCTCTGGGACTCTAAAAATGGAACCATAATAAAAAACCTCAATTACAGTAAAGTATCGCAAAAATAAAACATTTAAATTTGAGGCTGTAGCGCAACGAAGTCGACTGCGTTTCACCTTACATAGTTTACTGGTTCGCCGCAAATATATGATATGGTAAATTACCAAAAGATAAATATCATTAAAAAAAAAATTAAAGTCCAGATATTTAAAATTTATTAATTAGAAAGGTTCAAAAACATATACACAAGAATCCCCTACCTGTTAGCCCTCTAGGTAATCGAACAGAAAACTGTGCTTAGATAACTAAACGATTCAAAATAGAGGTTTAATACCCATTAGGCTTAACATTCAGAAACTCTTGTATACATACTTTGGCTAAAATTAGGCACTTAGCTGAATCACTTTAAAACAGGTGGTTGAACAAGGCCTGTGACATAGACGGCTTCCCCAGACAGGACGTTGACCTGGCTCAATATGGAGATTGTCCCTTTCAGAGGCTCACAATCCCAGAAGTGCAGCACGAAAACCCAACCTGTACATTATAAAGATCCATCCAAAAAAAAGACTGAAGAAATCCAAAGACATAATTATTCCAAAGACATATTGTACTTATCCCAAAGACAATACTGTAGTTATTCCTAAGACATATTCATTCCAAAGACCCTAAAATAAAGAAATAAAAATTCCTACTCAATCAGTCGTACAAAAGGCCTACGCAAAGCCTAGCTAAATTTTGCTTAAACCACAAAAACTGATTGTTTCAAAAGAAATATGTACATACCTCGAACTCAAGAAAATGTTGGCATCTGTTAACTGATAAGCTGTTGTTTCTGGCTGGCTGAAGAAAAATAATCACCAAACTGGCTGTAGAGTGAAACGACCAAAATCACCAAAAATTGTTTGCACCCCGACTTAGTTTTGTTACATTAATCGGTCATCTATGACCAAGTCCCTTAACTTGGGAAAGTAGTAGAACTAAAACCACATCTTCACGCTCTTGCGTCAGATAGCCAAAAGAGAACGATTTCTCTCAAATCACTAGCACATTTCTTCCAACGGAAGTTACCAAAAAAACTTTATAAAAACGTCTATCAAAAATCTATCAAAAAAAATAACCTTAATCTCGTAGCCATAATCTCGAACCCTTGAAATTTATCATACAATTTGAACTACTTCCGGAAAATATATACAAAAATTCTTCTATCTCAACTTTAAACTGGCCAGTACTAAAATCAGACAGAGACAACCAATATCTTAATAATCTAACCTGCCTCGTCCTACAAAATGAATACTCAATAACAAACTACTTAATGGGTTCGAAATACTTAAAAATGAAATCCATTTAATGCGAATTAGTTCGAGGGTCTAATTTCAAATATTTTATTTACCAAAAATTCTAATTAGTAAAGCAAAGGGAAATATTCAATTAATAAACTAAAAACAACATAATGAAAAAAAAAATCGATAATATTTTATTTCGAATTGAGCATTTCGATATCAACTGATGGGCCATCTTATAGGCAACACTAAAAACTTTCACGCAATTTATAAATTACAGAAATATGTTAAGTTTCGATGTCAATCAAAATCAAAATGTAAACAAAAGGAATGATCTGAATATAGATGAAACCAATATTAATGAATGAAAAACAAAAGGTAATCACTAGTTTTATAGTAGGAAACATCGTTCACTGTAAATTTATGTACAAAACAAAAATCTATTTATGACTTTAGCAATTTGAACCTGTAATTTAATCTTGAAAAATGTAAACAAAAATATTTATTATTTAAACCCAATTTTTAACCGTAACAGTGTTTAAGTATCATTTAAATTTTCAAACTCTACAATCACGTTAGTCGGTAGAAGCAACATCTTACCAACAGATTAGGAAACGGTAATAATAAAGTTATTCCTGTTTTTTGTTTTTGTTTCGCTCTGGATCGAAAATGATGTAAAATTTATATGGATTATCTTTTATCTAGTGGTCTTAAAAAGTCAACTTTAGGCCTCCGTTTTCTTTGTAGTCATGGAAAATAATATTTTAGATCAACACAAACATGACTGAAAAGGTGTGATAACATAATTTTGAAGTCTTGATATACGGATCTGATGCAAAGGTAAATTTGTGAAATTTACACCAAAAATTAACCCTTATTGGCTGAACGACATTTCGAAAACTCCCTTTTAAATCAAGCTCTATTACCAGAACTGCCATTTCATTCTGGTTTATTGGGTATTGATACAAAGTCACGAAACCGTGTCGCCAACAAAAAATATTAACTTTTTTGCGACTGTCACCTCAGGGATTGGGGGATTAAAAAAAATTAACTTGGTAAATAAATGATTTCCCGAAAGACTTTTGTTAGCTAAACAAAGCTTTCAGTTATTTCTGAAAGTCTTTAATTATACAAAAATTTTCAATAAAATAGAATTTGAATCCAAAAACTAAACGTCCAAAACAATACACATAATAAATTATTTAAAATAAAAACTAAACTAACTTAAAGAAATTACATTGATACGTAAAATATAAACTATAAATTATTTTAAATTGTAATTGATTTATTATTTATTAATTTACTGTTCTACTCGGCACTTCTTAGTAGTTGAAGAGGTTATTTTTTAATTAATTCTGGATGCATTCCTATTTTACGCGACTTTATATCTACATCATTACTGCATTGTGTATACTATTGATGTTCAAAGTAGTCCATATGGACTCCCAGAAGTCGATTGCAACCTGCAAGAAATGCATGAAGTGTAAATGGAAGTCCAGGAAATAGATCCTCTTACGACAGATCATCCTAAAAGTTTTGGCGGATATTTTTACATAATACCTATAATAGACCAGATAAAGAATTTAACTAATTATATATTAATTAGGTACATTTCATTAAATTATTGTATAAGTACGTAACTATTCGTCTTGCTGTCACAATTCTTGTAACCCATAAAAATTTTGCATTTGATAGCAATATATTGTGCAATGGACACTTGCACGGACTTGTTTCATGCATCTTTTATTAATACAAGTATCAGAGACAAACATAGCATTCTGTGGGAGTTTGGAGATAAGTAGAAACATTTTTTTTAAAACCTTATTCTTATTTAATTATCTTGTTAGTTTTTTCATTCTAGCAACCAGTATTATTTATTTTCTGTTTTTTCTTCCTTTCTTCTCTCAGAATCTTTTGATAAAATTTAATTGTACATAATCCCTCAGGACCAACCAACGTCATAAAGATTTTAATCAGGGTTGCGAAAGTCTTACTTTATTTAAATAGCTTCACTTTTGTTCACAGATAACTGCTATTAAATACGGCGGAGTCCAAAAGAAAATGTAGGCCTTATAACATTAGTTATTTGATGTCAGTTTTATTCCATCATTGCCAGACAAATACCTGTTTATATGCTTTATATGCAACAGAGTTTTAAACAATAACGCTATTAAACTGACTCCTTTATAAGTTTTTCTCAGTTTTTGAGACTGTTTTAGAATTTTTGGAAACTAAAGATTCCATTTAAAAGAAAAGTTAATCAAACAAAAATCAGATATTACCTATTTAATAGATTTGTTTATAAGATTTAATGAGGTTAACTTGCAATTGTAAGGTGAATTTAATAAAACTAAGGTACACCATTGCAGCTTTTCTTGCCAGAATTAACCTTATGAATCAAAACATTTAACATCGAAAATTCCACAACTTGTCCCAGGCATGTTGCCAGATTAATAACGTTTCGGCTTGAGTTCAAGATTTAAATGCTTTAAACACACCTTAAAACCAGATTTGAGGATTTCTGACCATAACAATACCACATTGGTTTTTCAGCCCATATAGTAACATTGATGAATCGGATAATAAGAAGAACTGACCGGAATAAGTACCAACGAAGAACTTAAGGTGCAATTTAAAAATAGATATCAGCAATATCGTCTTGAGAGAGACATATATTTTACCTATCCTGCATTATGAACAATCGCAAGAAAGTTTTTGATAGTTTTTCCATCTTCTAACCTCATAGAAAGATATTTCAGCCCATTTATCAATCGTCTTTTTCTAATTTGAAGCCAAATACTAAAAATTTGCTATAAAAGCATCAGGTTCATTCCTTCCATTAAAAGTATTTTATAATTATCTCCTTAGCTTATGGTAGGTGGAGAATGATATCCTGAAAGAAAAAACGGAAACTGCAGCGGCTTTTGTATTCTGTGTATCGTCCCCCATAAATTTTAACTGATTTTTTGTTCATTTACTTCATATGTATTTAATTCATTTTACAACAAATAGTTTTTTTTTATGTTTTCTAGTTGTTAGAATCACGTGAAGACTAACAAAATTGTCAAAATTCAGTAATGGGAAGACAGGCGAGTCTACGAAAAACAGAAAAAATTCACCTGTGGTCAACGGGGCAAAAAAATCTTAAGAACCTCCGGTTGTATATAGTTTACTGTGTGTTTTTGCGTTTATTAACCTATTCTTAATGTGGTTGTGAGGAATTCTCAATACGTTTTAAAATTCACGGCGAATTAAACAAAGTACTAAATAATTCATTAGGGCGTTATCAGTCAGTCTTTAAGATTCTTTCCCTAATAAGCAAAGTTACGTGAATGTACTAAAGACGTTTGCGTAGCAATGGAAAGGTGACAGCTCAAACATAAATATATAAACTTCGTTTACTCATAATTTTGTTCGTGTTTTTATAATTTCCAATCCTCTGCAATAAATCTTCAGCGGAAATATTTTAGCAAAATCTTTTTGTAAGTATAGTAACATAGTGATTACCAGAACTCAATATTTCACTCCAATCAAAGGCTATATCCAAAAAACTTAACTGAAAAATGGCTTTTTCCCGTTTTTAACCGTCTTGCTTTAATCTACCGTACAAATATTTTTATGAACTCCTCCTGCAATACCCTCTATAGTTCAAGTTGCTTAACATAAATTTTCAGATGACAGAGTGCTGTTACAATTCTGAGCGGATTTTTACTTAAGCCACCACGTTCCTTGAATTTCTTCAGATCATATTTTTCCAGATGTAACATCGCTTGTCTTATTTCTTGTAGATTTTTCCAATAATTGAATCTCTTATTATCTTCTTCTCTTTTGAGTTCTTCCATTATGAAGCTGTTACTAATTCCGCAACCAGGTTTTTAGTATTTCAACTTCCTTTCTATTATCTCATTTCCTTCCACTTCAGTATGTTCCGGCACCCACATAGGGATAACTGTGTTGCTGTTGCCTAGTTCGTTTGTTCTCTTTAAACATTCCCAGACTGTCTCAGAGCTGATTACATGAGCAGCGCATTGAAGACTGCTTGACTATCCGAGATGATGATGATCTCTTGTTTGCGAGAGTATTCTTAATATTGAACTGAATACATTTCTTAATAGCATAAATTTTTGTTTGAAAAATACTTAGTAATTTGCTAAAGCTATCTAAGTATCTCGTTCCTGGTCCATATACTTCTATTCCAGTTTCCTTTGTTCTTTTAGAACCATATGTATGTTATTTAATGGAGTTTCTATTAAGTTTCTCGATGTTAGCTTTGTCCCATTCACTGAAAACCTTGTGTTAAAAGCTTTCACAAAGCTCAATTTCTCTTTCATTTTATCTTCAAGCATGAACAAGGTTTGCTCGTTTGTAGATAAGAGATCAGGTCTTCATTTAATGATCCCATTCTTTATCATTTTGTATGTTGTCTTATTTTCTATATTCTTCACAAATACATGTAGAAGTGTGAGATTTAGAATTACCTCTTTAGAGGCCGTTGAGTACGTTTTTATTGCCCCAGTTATACTTGCACAGTCTTGTAATACAACTTTCGAGAGATTGGCTTTAGTCTTAGCTGAACTCGTTCTTTTACTACAGACCAATCCCGTATGTGATAATTGGTTATTTAAGTTAGTATCCCAATTTTCTCTGTCGATGTTCCGACAGGCCATCGGGGCTTTATCCATTACTTTCTTCTGGTATTTGTTTCAAAGAAGTTTATTATCCAGGCCAAGTTCCAAAAAATGCAAGTCTGACTTCTACTTAAACTTTCTTGAAATTCTATAGCCTATTAAGGTGGTTTTGCAAGGTTAATTGAATAACATCAACTGACATTATTCAAATTAAATTATCATTGAACTATATCTCAGAAAATGTTTCGAACTGACCCTTGTTTTAACCTATAATGGAAATATTTTTACAAGGCACTCTGGAAAAGAGTATGGTGAAAATTTTTTCAAAATATCTGACTCCTCTCAAAATTTATATGCGAATAAAGCCAGTTAAAAGTTCTCTAACCAACAACTTTTCACCTCCTTTGTTTGAAAAAGGTCAAAAATGAAAATATATGTAATACAGCAATATTATTTGAGTTACTAATATTAGGCTCTAAATTTATTTAAATTTATTGCAATACAACCCAAAAATAGCCATAACAATATGTTTTTGGTGATACGTGAAGAACTTAAGTATAGATATAGTACGGCCTCTTTAAATGTTTACAAAATTTTGAGTATGAAACTTACTGGTTAAAAGTACTTTGTAAAAATATATAAATGATTCGTTCCAGCTATATGGAATCCGTATAGCGAAATTCCTTGACAAAGAGGGAATGTCATTGGTTTTTTCTTAAGTAAAAGTCAATGGAGATGGTAGTATTGGTTTATTATTAATAAAGCAACAACCATAGCCATATTATTACTAAAATGGCGAGTAAGATACATCTTCATAAGAATTCTTTATAAAGTCGCAGGATTTGCAGTGCCGAATTATGATCATTGAATGTGGACGAGAATGACTATAAGTGCGCGTCTTGTAAAAAACATGTTAACATCATTTTGTGATTATTTTTATTTTTTTAAAACACTACGTATATATATATATATATATATATATATATATATATATATATATATATATATACGTAGTGTTTCACAAATGGGAACAGATTTATTGATTTTTGCATACGAGATTGGGCTTTTGTTTCAAGACTTCATCATCCATCACATCCTACATACTGTTTTCTTCGCCATACTCTCCACAAGTATGTGCAGGTGTAAGGTTTAAGATTACTTCCATGGCGGCTGTTGGGCAGGTTTTCACTGCCCTCGTTATATACGCAATTTCAGTGTACATCGACTGCAAGATTTTTGGATTGATGCCCTAGCTTTTTCCCTCGAAGTTTCTACAGATCATCAAGGTTTTTGTGGCCTTGTTGAATACTTCTTTTTAAAACTTATTCCAGACAAATTTTTATACCTAGGATCAGTTCTCTCTGGACTATGTCGCAAATATTCTCGAATTTGCCCCTCACGTCATCGGCATAGCCCTGACAAGATATGCCGTGGTTAGTCAGATCACAGGGGAGTCGAACTACAATTAGGCTCCGCATAAGTGAAGAAGCTACTCCCCCTGAGTGTTATTGAGTGATCCGTTGAAATATCGCTATTGATGTTTTGTATGCTGTAATGGATTGTACCGGATGCAATGCCCTGATTAGTCCCAGATGAGAATGAAACAGCGCTGTCGCCATTTTCCGGACCCAAAGTTTCTCCACTGTCTTGGAGTTTTTTGCACTTTTTAATACTAGAGTAACAACAATCTGTGTCCGCACAACAGACCAATTGTTATAGATAGGATGAGAGGCTGAACCAAATGGCCCCCAATCCGAAATACTTGTTTCAATTACTCTTCATAAGAAATAACTGAAACTGTTGTTAGAAAAAAATTTATTGAATGCTGAACGGAATTATCTAGAATGCGTGTACCAAGAAATATAACATTAAAGTTAATGCGCGACTTACTTGGGAGCTTCTCTTCTTGAAAAGTAATTAACTGCTGACGTTGGTGAGATTGCCGATGGGCCATTGTCACTGGTGAGGAGGATGAAACTGTTGATTATGTTCTTAAAGTTTGTCCGGTACTCAAGGGACTGATGCAGAGATATTTTGGGGACACAATCAACATGTTTATCGTGCTTTTTTCTAAGTCGCAGATCATACCGATTGATTGGCTTTCTGCCCTCTTTCCCCGCTCTATTGACGGTATCAGTCTAGGCTCAGGCAGGGTCTTTCTGATTCTGAGTGTCATTTTTTCACTTTCAACGGACTCGCGAATCAATTTTGCCTTGTAGTGTTTCTATGCTGGCAATTTGCTGGCAGTTGTCAAAATCATTTTGTGTTCAGTCTCGAGCTGACGCTGAGTTAATGTTCTTCTAGCCTTGCCGATATTCTTGGGTTTCTTGCACATGAGCCTACTGTTTTGTATGGTTTGTAGGCTATATAGATATACGAAACGAAAAATTTCAACTTTGTGAATAAGTTCAACACATAGTTGGGTCGTAAAAATAAATGAAACAGAAACACCATAAAAAAAACTTAACAAGAATTCCTATAAGTCATATATAGATGGCTTCAAAACAACGTAGGGAACGGGAATAGGATTGTATGGACTTAGAACCAGACACTATGAAAACTTGGAAGTTACCAATTAACTTTCTGGTGAAAATACACGCCAACAGGAAATGTATTCAATTCCACAAAGAGAAAAGATATCGTGGACAGGGGATTATTATCATGTCGGATAGTCAAGCAGCAGCCATCAGTGCGCTGAGTTCTGAAGCAACCAGCTCCAAGATGATCTGGGAATACCTAGAGCAATTAAACGAATCAGTTAAGAAATATATCACCCTGTGGGTATCAAGACACACCGGGAAAATGGGAATGAAATAGCAGAAAATCTCGTGAAAGGGTAGACATCATTTCCGGGGATACTTTTTGGGACCTAGGACCCGAATATATTTAAGGAATGCGTTAGTCTAAATAAAAACCGCCTTAGAGGTATGACCCCGATGAGGCATTGCCACCTGAAGAGACACTTCAATAAACTCGGACTGGCAGAAAGAGAAGAGTGCGGATTTTGCGAAGAAGAGGATGAAATCTTTATTCACATCCCTTCAGAGTGCAATGCTTTAAAAAACTATAGAATGCATGCACACTAAATAGAAGAAGGAGAATTACCCACTTTAAAGCCGTCCAACATCCTAAGGTTCCTAAGGAAGATAAGAGTGGATGGCTTGCTCGGTGGAAAAGGTATCCCTAATCAGCAGAAGAGGAACACAATAAATCTATTAGATCGCATTATACTGATCCCCCACACCCATACACACAATACGAGAGTAATGTTTAACACTCTATTTTAAATGTACACAGACTATATATATATATATATATATATATATATATATATATATATATATATACATATATATATATATATATATATATATATATATATATATATATATATATATATATATATATATGCATATACATATTCAGTTTTGGCGATTACTTCTTTACTGGAGCTATATATCTTTCCGGCGAATATTTTTTTTGGTTTGAGGACAGGCAATAGTCGCTGAGGGTGAAATCTGGAGAATATGGTGGATGCGGAGGCAAGTGGAAGTGTGATTCATGTAGTTTTTCCATCGTTATGGTCGACTTGTAACACGGGATATATGCTAAGTGAAAGACCACTTTGTTCTTCATCATTTGAGGCTATTTTTCCCTTTCAAAATTAGTTGATTAACATATACCAAGCGCATTCCAAAATACGAAGATCTTGCCAGCCGAGTATTGCATTTTTGGTCGCTCTAGTTGGGTTTCTTCCTTTACTATCCACTCAGCTGACTACCGTGAATATTGGTGGATCCATGTTTCATCCATTGTTACATATCGCATGAAAAATTATCTTTATTTTGCTTAAAAACAGCTTCAAACATCGCGCTGAATCATCAACACTTTGTTGTTTTTGTCAGCTGTGAGCAAACTCAGTTCCCATTTCAAACAGAGCATCCCTACATCCAAATACTCGTAAAAAATATAATACGCACAGTCTATTGATAACTTTAAAATATCAGCTAATTCATGCACTTTCACTTTACAATTGTTAAATCGATTATGTGGATTTTTTTGTTTTCTAGTGTAACAGCCTCATATGTGCGCCCAATGCGTTCAGAATCATTTGTGTCTCTACGGTCGCGTTTAAATTCAGCAAACTCGTAACAAATGCTTGCTTTTGACTGAGCCGAATCCTTGTAATACTTTTCTAGTCGTTCTTGAGTTATAACAGCGTTGTTTTCCATCAAATAATAGTGTTTCATCAATGTACGAAACTTGTTTCTATTGTTTTCAAAATTTTCAAAGGGGCGTCACTAAAACTTCAATATTTCGATGACTGGATTCGCAAGGGTAATCGGTCTCGAAGGACTTGTATTCATGGTCGGATATAACAGGCCCAGTGAGGGCTAAGTATCGAAAATCGAATATTACTGCTCCTATTCATTCATTTAAATATTTTTGTGATATTTCATTTCAAACGAAATATTATTAAAACACATTTTAAGTAATATATTAAGACTAAATCTGTTTTCTTTCTCAATCTCTCAAAAGTAGTTCACAATATTATCCTCTTAGAAAGTTAAAACCTATCCTCGTGGCCTTCATAACAACCATGGTCTGTTTTTGAGCTAAAATTTCGATTAACCTTCTAGAAATCACTAGAAAAGTCAGAAGGCGCCAAGCCAAGTAAAACTACTAATTATTTTAGATCTTCTGTGTGTGACTATCAGAAATTTCTACAAAATCGTTAAAACCGTTTTCGAGAAAAAAGTTTTTTTGCTATTTATAAACTAGTTTATATTTGCCTGTAATGAAACGTCTAAAAAATATAGTCGAATTAACATAATGACAATAAATAAATTTAGAGCCGTTGACCTGAATGTAATTGTTTTAAATATTTCATGCAAAGCATGGAATTCTTATAGCCCAATTTTGCCACTTTGTTCATTAGGGTGCCGAAAATCAACCTTGATTATACGTAGTAACACTGAGTCACGCTACTGATGAATTTATTTTTTTTAAGTTATTTAGCAAAAGGAAATTAAATTAAGTAAATCAAATAGTTAAGTATTTTGTAGATTATTTAAGATATGGTATTTTAATGGTGATATTTATAAAAAAAAATCGCGTCGATAAAATATATTAGTAAAACTTTGTTTCAATTTTCTAAAGAAACTGAGCAGTAGACCAAATATAGCATAAACTTAGTAAGAACTGAATTTAAAATTTTTGTTTTAATCGACTAATGCATATATAGGTAATCAAAGTCAACTGAATGTATAAAGAATGAAATACCAATCCAAATGACAATCTCACTTGCATGCGGAGCAGTCTAATAGACAACTAATGAAGTTCTATCGATCGAGTGACTGCTGGCATAAGCAGTCCCCTATTTCTGAACAACAGCTTCGGGTGAAAGAATCAGAAGAAGGACACCTGGCCTTACCAATGTAATGAAAAATTATTCCTAAAGGCGGATGAGGCTCAAATAGAACTATCACGATTATAAATGAACAATCTACTGGTCAAGGAACTTGGTTACTAAGATTCAACAGGGGAGGAAAATATCAAGGTCGTAAGGCCTACCTTGTCATCAATATGCAAAAACCTTGCACCTTATCTACCTGAAATGTTAAAAGTTTATACCGAATTGGAAAAATGAATAATGTAGTCAAAGAAATGGACCATCTGAATATGGAATGAGAATCAGCTATGTTCAATGGCCGTTTTTTACTTTTAAGCTTGTTTTATTTAAATTTGAAATTGCGCTGGAGATTGTATGCTGGATGTTTTATTGGTATACTTTATGGATTTCTCTGTCGATAAATTGATTATATGGTTCTGTTGCAGTTTTTAATTAGATAATAATGAAATTTGAGAATACGTCGTGTCTAATATTTTTCTACTATTTAGGACCGTGGCCTCTCTTTAAAGATGCCTGTTCAAAAGTCTGATTTTGGCATTTTACGAATTCAGCTATTTTCTTTGCAACTGGCCATACTAGCAGTCGTATAAAATTGTTAAAGAACAAAATCATTAATTTGTTCTATTTTATTCTATATTTTTCGTTATAATCGTCAAAAAATTAAATTATTCTTATTTTACACACGTCGTAATCTCCAAGATTTGTAAAATGTTTTTTTTTATTTAGAGGTCAGTTTTATTGCTTTTTCTTAAGACTTTATCGCTTTTCCTAAAGATTTTATTGCTTTTCTTCAGGCTTTATCCCATTTTCTTGAAGCTTTATCCGAATTTCTTCAAGATTAATTTGATCCTCAAAGGTATATTCATCCTTAGTAGAAGTACTATACACTTCGCCAATATAAATTACGACTGTTGGCGAATATGTTGCGTCTGTTTTCCTTTTAAGTCACATTTTCCAATTATGTAGAAGAGAACTGCGTGATTCTATGACGAGTTCATAAAAATATACACATGTCCAATGTGCTGTTTTTCAAGCTTATTGTAGCCCGAGAACTAGTACCTTCAAGAAAACCAAAAATTTTTGTTAATTCATAATACTAATACAATGTTAAGAAAATTGCAATTTCACTGACAAATAGTGTAGTATATTTTTTTATGAAATCAAATTTGATAGATGAGAAAAAGTATCTCGAGTTTAATTTGAATAACCTGTAGCAAGACTCCATCTGTAGAGACAAAGCCCCGGAGTTGCCATTTTATCAATTTTAAGCTACAGATGATGCCTTGATTTCGATCTTTTGGTAGGAGTAACTTCAGGAAGTATATCATCAAAACCTCGTCTATTTATAATTGCCACGATAGAACTAGCTGACTTAATCACTGTGGATTTTTCAAAGAATAGAAATTAATAACTTTACATAATCCATTTTGCTTACTTATTACAATTCAGTATTTAAATATTATTACGAAGGAGTAAGAAAACTTATTTATAGCCCTAGTAGAAGAATAATATAGTGATATAGTCATCTTTATTATAATATGCCGAAGGAAATACTATATCGATAAGTCATCAAATTTCTAGCTAATTCTCGCTTCTTATGCTACCATAGTTCTTGTTATTTCTAGTAGGTTCTATATGAATATAAATAGTGATAGGATAAGAGTTTTAAGATAGTTGTATAGTTGTATTTGAATAGTGAATATATTAAGAAGTAGTAATTAAATAGTTGTGATTTAGTTCTGTAGTATTGGAAGTAAGTTAGTGGGAAGTGTTTAATTCTGCGGACCCAATAAGTGATTTAAAGAGATAAAATCGTAATAATTGGTGTCAGAAGTGAGGATTATCACCGAAAAAATTCCATTGGAAATTAGAAAAGATAGAGAAAAATGGATTTCCCTGTTTGATTTGTAAGATTATTTTTAATAAAGTTCTAGAACGCTCTCTTTAGAACCCTAAAAATATAACGAAGAATTGACTTTAACATTAAATTTGTTGTTACGATAGAGACTTAGAACAGAATAGTGGAAAACGGACTTTCCTGTCGGATTTGCCATTAAGAAAGAAGGCTAGAACAGAATTTTTGACGAAGTTTTAGAACACTATTTGAAAACTAGAAGAGATAGCGACAAACTGACTTCATCGTCAAACTTGTCATTAAGAAAGAAGCTTAAAACTGAACTTTAGACAAAGTTCTAGAATATTCTGCTTGGAAACTAGAAGAGATAGCAACAAACTTACTCCACCATCGGATTTATTATCAAGAAAGAAATTTAGAAACGAGTTTCTATATTCTAGAGGTTTTTATGATAAATACTAGACAGCAAAAAGCCGAAGTAGAGCACATAAACAAAACATTGGCTGATTTTATGGAGCTTATAGACAAACGTCTCCTTGAAGATAAACAAGAAGAAGAAGACCATCGATAAAAAATAGAACGACGTCTCCAAAAAGAAAAGCAAGAAGAAGAAGAAGAAGAAGACCGTCGCTAAAAAGAAAAAGAAGACCGCTGCCAAAAGGAAGAACAATGTCACCAAAAAGAAAAACCAGAAGAAGAAGACCGTCGCCAAAAACAAGGACAATACCGTCTAAAAGAAAAACAAGAAGAAGAATGTCGTCTTAAGGACAAACAAGAAACAGAAGAACGGCACATTAAAAATGAGGATAAACCTTGCAAATAGATACGAGAGGTCTTTGTATAGGAAAAGCAAAAATTCGATCAAATTATACAAGCACAAACATAAAAGTTTAAGAACGAGATAGGCAAAGTGCAAGATACGTAGGAGAAGTGCGACAAGTTAAAGGGGAAGTGTGACAAGAAAAGAAAAAAATAGTAGACGGGATAAAATATAAAATAAGGAGCCTTCATGTAGAAGTTAATAAGATAAAGAAGTATGGCCCTGCTGATAGAGTAACAATCACCGGACAGAACATCAAACCTCCATCTTACGACGGTCAAACATCCTGAATGATATACACACAGAAAGTCTAAAAAACCCTTAGTGCTGCGCTGGAAATAATATTTGAAGATATACATCTGTGCCAGATATACCGGTCATAACTCAAATCGAGCCATCAGAGAAATTTACAAGAATATGAAACGGACGTCCAGTGGCTTATTCATCTGGCTTATCCAAGAGCTACGGAAGAATTTCAAGAAGAGGTTACAATCCAGTATTTTATTGATGGGACCAGAGATCTAGAAATAAAGCGTATGTTTCGTATAAGCAAGTTTAATTATTGTAGTGAAGTGTTGGATAGGACTTTAGAAATAGAAGCTGCTTATAATGTGCCAAGGCCAACAATAAGAGCCGTCATCATAAAGAAAAACAATGATTTACTGATCCAGGCATTGAAGACAATGTTTTTTGAAATCATTAAGAAATTAAGCCCAGTAAGTGATACTTCGCGAAACCAGATAGAGATAAACGCAGTAAATAATACGTCAGGTTATAGAAGAAATCAGAGTGTTACAGATGTGGACGAACTGAACACATGAGAAGGGCCTGCCGGGTGCGATTAAGGTCTTGTGCACAATCCAGATACCGCACAGAAAAAAAAACAGGAAAACTTCTATCAGTCAACATTAAGGCTCAAGCGTTGATCAATATCGAGAAGGCCCCAGAATTATTTCCATTGACAGTCTAGGAAGGATCGCTGACAATCTTATAAATGAAGGAAAAGTCAATGCTACACCTATTCCTTAACTGTTGTAACGAAGTTACTAATTTCTTGGGCATGAGTATGTTCGCCGGGATTTTATTTATTTATTTTACATCCGCAAAATCTGATTCTTGCGGGAAAAAAAATGTTAAAGGTTTCAAAATTCCGAGATTTTCAGAGCGTCCGACCATAGTAATCGCGCGCCACATATAGCAGTATCGTATGCGCGATCAGCGCACACCGTCACACGTCAGCGTAGTGGGAGCTCGAGCCGTCTATTTAAGTCCAAGCAGACCATTATTTCGCTGAGAACTAAACGTTCTCCACCCGGATCAACAGTCCAAACAGACTGGATTGGGCCGCCTGCTGGGCCGCGCCTTCCTGGTCTAGTAATGTAGGTGAGGCTAGGCTTATGTGTATATGGTGTTTTACCATACACTTCCTTCCTTACGTCCTACCCCTCTAATGGCCAGCATTGCCGAGGAGTCTTATAAGAACGGGCAATGTTATGTCATCCTACCGTCACTGTCGAGGACCCTTATAAGAACGGGAAGTGACGGTTCCTTTCCTAATTTCCTACCGCTATTGGTCGACATTGTCGAAGACCCTTATAAGAAAGGGCAATGTCGTTCCATCCTGCTGACGCTGTCGAGGACCCTTATAAGAACGGGCAGCGTCAGTTCCTTTCTTTCCTTCTTACCGTCACCGATACACACACGTACTAATGCCGTAAGTTTGTTATTGTTTCCGTAATGACCAGGAATATGTTTACCGCTAGGTGCCCTCCGACGTCCGTTGACAAGGGCGCTAAACAACTGTCGCCCCGACGAATATCGCCGCCGCCGCGTGTAAAGACCGTCGCCGTGTAGAGATGCCGCCTATCGCCGATACCGCCATCGGTCGAATCTTAATACGAAGCGCCGTGAACCGTGAACGCGGATTTTAGATACAAAACGCGGTAGTTTGCGTAAGAGCCGTCGTGAATAGCGTCGCAACCGTGTAGTACGAGGTACGTGAATAGCGTCGTGAATGATACCGCCGGGTTACCGTCTTTAGCGCAACCGACCAGTATGAGCTACCGTAAACAGCTCTAAAACATACTCTTGCCCTCCAGACCGTTTTATTTGTTTATATTATTGTCCACCTTAGATTGTAAGTTAGTTTTAGGCCATGTCTTTGTATGAAAGAATGGAATACAGGATACAGGATGTTTTATAACCGTTTGTTTTATTACCTAGTCCCATTTTTTACCATTACATGTAACAATTGGCAGCCGGCAGCCAGCACTAATACACGCAATTGACCCCTGGCTTGCCGTTTCTCCACTGTAACAAGCTGCCCGGTGCATAAAGTGGGACCTTGACCACATTAAATCCCGAGGGTGGCGCCCGAGAACCGACCACTGAGTAGATGTTTTGACCTTCAGGCAGTCAAACCGTTGATCAGCTGAGAGAGCAGGGATATCCCGAATTTACGTAGATACCGCCGACCCGATACCCCTGCGCTGAGCATTTGACCGATGACTGTCTGCACGAGAAATATCCACTGACCGATGTTCCGCTGCCGTGAAGGAAGAAGAGCCGTAGAGCACGACCTGCTCCTCCTGCTCCCCGCCAACGTAAAAACGCGTCATACTGTTGACTCTGGTGCTGTAGTAGCTTTGATAAAGTCAAGCCATGTTGGTCCATTTAAAATCCTACCATTGTCCAAAAAAGTAATGTTGAGAACTGTCACTAGAGAAGCTGCTGATGTGACTGGAGAAATGCAAGTGGAGCTTCAATTTGGAAGGCTAAAATTAAACCATTTGGTGTTAGTTGCCGCAGTAGAGGATGAGTTTATTTTGGGTATGGATCTGATTTGTCAACATGGATTTTACTTCGACAACGAGCTTAACATTCTAAAGTTTGGCACCGAAGAATTTATTCTGTCAAAATATCATAATACCGAACCAATTAGAGCCATTGCCAAACAAACAACCAGAATAAAGGGTAGTACAGAGAAGATAATTTATGGAAGATTAGAATAGAGTTCTGGAAGCCACGTAGGATTGGTTAAACATCACAATAAACCTTGTTAATACCTGGTAGGTAAGGCATTGGTCAATTCAGATGACATAATACCAATCAGAGTAGCCAATATTCTTCCTAACTGTGTCGAAATAAATAAAAGAGACGAAGTAGCATTATGCGAGCCAGTAAAATGAGTTGTCAAATGTGAACAACCTGGCAAAGCTATATCAAAATCATCATGTAAAGAACTAAGTAGCTCCAGATAAACTGACAACACCTTTCCCCACACGAACTTGAAGATGCCAAGAAGTTTATAACCAATCACAATGATGTTTTTGAAGCAAAAATGGTAGTACTGGTAGGAAGAATATAATCCAGCATGAAATAAATAATGGCAGTGTACAACAAATACGCCAGATACCTAGAAGACTTCCAACAGTCAAGCGCCAGGAAGTAGAGTTACTTCTTGACAAAATGCTGAAGGAAGGAATTGTAGAAGAATGACCTAGTCCTTTGTCATCTCTGGTTATATAGGTAGCCAAAAAGGGTGGAACTATTAGATTTTGTTTTTTGACTACAAGAAGCTTAATGACGTCAGTAAGAAAGATAACTTCCTAGAATTGACGATACTTTGACAACGTTCACTGGATCACAGTGGTTCTTCACATTGGATATGAAAAATAGATAAGGGCAAGTAGGCATTCAAGATAAAAATAAGAAGACCGTTCGGACTCTGCAACGCCCCTGTCACATTGAAACGATTAATGGAAACAGTACTGCGAGATCTCACATGGAAAACAAGTCTAATCTATCTTGATGATGTCATGGTTATATACGCAGCAAGATTTTGCAAGAACAAAAACCTTCAATTTAACCTCAAAAAGTGCATACTGTTTCAACAAAGAGTTGAATTTCTTGGGCATGTAGTATCACCAGAGGGAATCCATATGGATGAAAAGAAAATTTAAATAATAAGAGATTGGCCCCGACCACGTGACAAACATGAGTTGAAAAACTTTACTGGGTTATACACATACTATAGAAGATGTTTAGAAGATTTTGCCAAAATTGCTTCACTCTTGCATAAACTTACTGAAGAAAAGATTCCTTATCAAGGAAAATCGAATTGTGATCAAGATTTCCGAAAATCAAAAGCTGCTTTGTGTTCCAGTCCAATTATAGGCTACCCACAGGATCAGGGAAAATTAATATTGGTTACCGATGCCAGTAGCATAGGGGTAGGAGCTATATTCGCTCAGATACAAGATAATCAAGAAAGAATTATTGAACATTTAAGTCGATTGCATTCAAAACCGGAAAGAAATTATTGCGCCACGAGAAAAGAACTGCACACCACAATCAAAGCTGTCCAACATTTTCATAAATATTTGTATAGACAGGAATTTTTAACAACAACAGGCCAGGCACCTTTAAATAGAAAGCAACTTGAAGGAGAAGTAGCAAGATGGCTTGAGAAGCTACAACAGTACAATTTTTAAATCAAACATAGACCAAGAAGACTGCATATCAACGCTGATGTCTTGTCAAGAATACCATGTAAGGTAGATTGAAGGCACTGTAGCAAGGTAAAACAAAGAGAAAGGTTTCCTATCCAGAGAATCACTTTTGACGTTAATCCAGACTGCAGTATACGCCAGATCAGAAAATGCCAACTTAAAGACAATGATCATGGTGCAACAGTGCTCTAAATATACAGCAAGCAAAGGTTCAAGTACTAGATCTAAGTATAATGTTGGAATATATTTTGTACAGATTGCTATTAATATAGCTGGATCATTCCCAGAAACACATAGAGGCAAAAAATACATCTTAGTTGCTACGGACTACTTCAGCAAATGGCCTGAAGTATTTGGTATCTCTAACCAGGAGATCTCAACAGTAACTGAAGTCTTAGTCAACAATGTGTTTAGCCGATTTGAAATCCTCTTGAAGCTACATTCTGATCAAGGACTTAATTCTGAATCCAATCAAAAGCTCTGCGAATTACTTAACATCGGTAAGACCAGGACAACAGCTTTACATCATCAGTTAGATAGTATAGTTGAACGATTTAACAGGATCACTGAAGAACACCTCTTCAAGGTTATGGACAAACATCAGAAAGATTGAAACAAATTTTTACCCATCATCTTAATGGTCAAAGTCTTATTTGGAAAGGAACTTAGATTGCCTTGCGACATAATATTCGTTCCTCAATTGAAGAAAGTATAGAGGTTGAAGACTGGGTGGATACCTTACAAGAGAAATTGCGAGACGTTCATGACCTAGTTAGAGAACGCATGGATCTGGCTACACAGAATGAAGACTAGATATGAGATCAAGGAAAACTCGAATGGATTCCAGCAAGGTGACAGATTTTGGTTATGAAATCTACGGAGAAAGATGGGCAAATCTCCTGGATTGACACCATCAAGGAAGGGACCCTATACTGTCATGAAAAGGAACCAGTGATGTTATTTATAAAGTCTAATGAAGTCCCAAGGCCAAAATGAAAGTAGTACATCTTCACGAAAGTATCAAGGCTGATCGAGACGATCAGAATTAGAATAGGGGTAGAGTGGTAAAGGACTAAGGGAACTCCTTGATATGCCCTTGAAGAAGTAAGTTAGTGAAAAGTGTAATGTTTTATTCTGCACACCCAGTAAACGATTTAAAGAGATAAAATCGTAATATTATATAAGTGTCTAGTCGGAACAGCCAAGAGAATTCGCACCAAAACAGCGTCGATATATTTTCAAATCCTAAAAGACAATTGAAAAATAGAAAAAATAGGAAATATAAAGGAATCAACAAGCAGACCAAACAGAGAAACAAACAAATAAAAGAAAATTGGTAAGGAGAAAAAAAAAGATGTAAAAGTATCAAAGAAACATAACAGTTTTAACCCTGGAAAAAACGAAATACTCAAGGATACCAACAGAAAGATCGTCTTGGATTTTAGAGACGAACTAAAACCTAAAAAAATGGACAAAATACATCAACAAATTGTTTGGCGGCAACAGAACCGAAATAATGGAAATTGAAATACAAGACAAACAAGTTATGGAAATATTAAAAAAAAAACATAAAAAGAGCCCTAAAAATAGCAAAAATACATAAATAGTAGGTTCAGACCAAATACCATTTGAAATTTTTAAATATATTAATGTGGATATCTCAGATATTCTTTTGAATTTACTCACCGCAATATATAATATATAATATACTTCCTACCTTTTGCGCAGTTCCAAAAATCACAATATTGCAGTGAATACAGAAGGGTATTTGCAATATATCATGATCATAAAATTTTGCGTTTAACATACTAGCAAAAAGGTATATGGAGATGAATATTGATATGCGTGTTTATTATGTTGATTTCCAAAAAGCTCTTGATATGGTAAGACATAAAAAACTAGTAGAAATATTGCAAACGAAAAACATAGACAACAGATACTGAAGAATAAAACTGCACAGGGCACACAAATAATGGTATATTATGAACCCTTTCCAGAAATTGAAGTATAGAGAGTGAGAGAAGTCTATACTACCCTTTATTTCATACAGCAAATCAATTTTTCAAGAAGCATTACTATCTGAAAATAATAAGCCGGAAAACTATAAATAATATAAGATTTACACATGATTCAGTAATTGTTGCAAGCTCGACACAACTCCAAGGACAGTAAAATAGAACAAATATTTGTGTGAACAGCACGGATTAAAGATGAATATAAAAAAGACTAAATATATGGCAATATCAAAGAAACTAAACATGCAATGAAATATATATTCACGAGGTATAAAACTAATAAAAATAGCAACGAATTTGTTGATAAAACTAAATAAAATTCTCAGTAAAAAAGACCTCACACTAGAACTAAGAGTGAAAGCACTAAAGTGTTTTTAGTGCTGCAGTGTGAACTAGAAAGTAGAACACTTAACGAGATCGCATAATTAAATTGCAGTCATTTAAATTGTAATGCTACTGAAGAATGCTTAGAATTGCAAGGCCGCAGATTATGAAGTAATAAACCACATAAAAGTATGAAAACTACAATATCTGAAACACCTAAGCGGCATGAGATACTTAGAATGATTATACGAGGAAAAAAGCTGGAATAAAAAAGCATTGGTTGAAGGGCAATTTCATGGCTGAAAAATTTAAGGAATTAGTTCAACTGTAGTTCAGCATAACTTTTTCGAGCCGTGACAAATGAAGTAAGGATACCAATTATAATATTCAAGCTGCGATAGGTAATCGCACTTAAAGAAGAAGAAACTAAACTAACCTAAATGAGAAAAACGTCTTTTACTGTGGTTCTTACTCCCACGACCTTCTGCTAAATAGGTAATTTTATTGCTATATTATTTTTAGTATTTTTTGTATTGCATACCTCAGCTGCACATTTCCGGATTTACTAACGGTTTTAAATAATTCTGAAATTGTTAACATAGAAATTTAACTGTGCTTAACTCTAAATCGCTGTAGATATAATGATAAAAATACTAGTTAAAATATTTAAATGTAATGTCTTAAATTTAGATATTTATGTTGAAAGTGTTTAATGGTTTTTATTATTATTGTGGAAGGCATATGTAATCTGCTCGGAATTTATTATGACATACAGATATAAGTAATACAGTTCTAGGTAGTAATTTGTAACAAGTTAAAAATATATTTAAATTTTATTTTTAGTAGTTAATAATACTAAATTACTGAATTAATATTTAAAACTTTATTTCTGATTTTTACCGACTTTTAAAAGAAAGAGGTTCTGATTTCTCCTGCTATGTATGTTTTAATGTATGTTACTCCGGAACCGTGGCACCGATTTGAATGAGTTTTTTACATTATGTTCAGGAAGTTACTGCGGTAGTCCCTTATCATTCTGAATAAAATTCTTGCAATAAAATCCAGGATGATAATATGGCGAACAAATAAAATTAATTTTGTCCGATTTTTTCCAAAATTGGTATGCGGGAGGTTTTGGGATCGTAGATAATAAATCTGAAATTATTTAAAAAAAATCAATATGGCGGATCCAATATGGCGAACAAAAGAGTTGATCTTGTCAGATTTTCTTCAAGAGTGATATTGCTAGTTTTCGAGGCCGCCCTTAACGAATCTGAAATTAAACTCAATATTTAAAATCCAATATGGCGGAGAAAAAATATATTTTTTCCGATTTTCTCCAAAATTGGTATTAGGAAGTTTTCGGGGTCGTGCTTAACGAATTTGAAATAACTTTTGAAGAATTCAATATAGCGGATCCAATATGACGAACAAAAAAAATTAATTTTGTCCGATTTTCTCCAAAATTGGTGTGAGGGAGTTTTCGGGGTCGCATCTAACGAATCTAAAATTATTTTACATTACATTTTACATATTTCGATTTTGTCCAAAATCGGCATAGGGGATTTTTGGATATGCCAACTTAACATCTTTCGATTTTCTCCACAATTGGTTTAGGGGCGTTCTTGAGGGTGTAAATTACGAATTTAAAGTTATTTTTAAAAGATTGAATTTGGCGAAACCAGTACGGCGGACTAAATTTTACATTTTTCGATTTTATTTTAAATTGGTATTTATTATAAAAAAATTTAATGTGTCAGGTTCAATATGACACTCGAAAAATGTTACAGTTACGGATTTTGTCCAAAATTTGTACTAAGGAGTTTTTGTGGAGATGGGCTCAAATTAGATTAAGAGGTTAAAATTATTTTTTGAAATTCGTTATGGCGGATCCAATATGGTGTGTTGAATATTTTACGTTGTTCATATTTTTTCAAACTTGGTATTAGGGGTTTTCGGGGACGTAGGTTACGAATCTGAAGTTAATTTTTTGTAGCTTAATTCGAGCGGTACAATATGGAGGACTAAATTACATGTGTCCAAAATTGACAATGGACGTTTTTGGGGCATCTGCAGACTCATTATGCTGTATGAAATATGTCGAACTAAAAAACTACTGTCTCAGGTTTTTTAAATATCGGTTTTGTGACGTTTTTGGGCCCATTGGTATTTGGAGATTTCTCAGAATCAAAGTATTTTTAGTTGATTACTTTTTGTGTGGTATACAACTTTGGATAAAATGGGTAGTTTTTTCCAACCTTGCAATCATTGCGAGGTACATTAATCTTGCTTATTACTTAGTTCAAATATTTTGCGGATTTCATAACAAATTCAAAATAAAAATAAAAAAATATAATTTTTATGAAAAAATTTAACGTACTTCTAAAAAAGCAATAAAAACTGAAAAATGTCAAAATAAATTTTAATTTGATATTGAAATTTTTGAAGTCGGCGCCAGATTATTTCTAAATGTTATTATCTCGAAAACCGCCAGTTTTATCCAAATAAATTAAGAGTAACTTTATTGAAGAAGAATAACCAAAGTATTTAAAGAATAAGTTATTAGCTCTGTTAAATGACACCTGTCAAAAATTAGGTCCAACGAGTATTGCTGCAAGTTCGTTCCTGATTTCTTTGACAATCTGATACATCTACTGTAGTATGATTTAATTTGACTTTAAAGCCACAATAAAATATTAAAATCTCATTAAATTATACAAGTCGGTTCACAACTTAGAGCCGATAGGGTAAATCGCTGGGTACTCCTTTAAGGCTATGTAGCTTCGTTAACGGGCACTATAGGATTTTTTTGTATGACAAAGTAGGGTTATTTTGACCTCCCCTGTATGTTCCTGAGAAATTGGAAGGTAGTTACCGGAGACCCTGTATGCTTGTATATGCTTTATATAGAGTTTTTGGAAGACTTTTGTTTTAATATTTCGCTATTTAATGGAATTTTGCATTCATTACTTAGTGACTTGGCAAAAGCATTTTCTGTCATATTTTCGTAAATAGACAAAATCAGAAAAAGTAATAAAACCAAAGAAATCTTAGGTTAAAAGAGAAACAAGCTTAGACAGAAAAACCTAGTTCAAAATTCGCGACATATGTAAATATTTAGTGCAGCGTTGGCAAAAAAACACTTTTTTTTTAAAGAACAAAACATTGTGTTTTATTTTAAAAACAAAAAAAAAAACATGTTTTTTATTAATGCCTAATTCCTGTTTTATTTACCTTGTTTTAAACTTAATTTTAAACAAGTATTATACATAGGTTTGAAAAGAAAAAGTGCAAATAATTAAAAATGTTTAATTATTTCGATTAACGGTTATAATGTCACTGAATTTACTTTTTTTTTCTTTCTCTTTCTCTCTTCTTCAACTCCTCAATCCTTCACATCCACGTTCTCAAGCGAGCTATGTGGATTCAGCGCCCTCATAACTGCAACCAATTTAGCCGCCTTCTCTGTCCCGAACCTGTTGCGTAATTAGGGAATGTACCAATCCGAAAGTGGAAAATAATCTTTCGATTTCTGCAGAAGACGCAGTCGCAGTAAATAACTGACTTGTGATGTCGAGCATCCTTGGATCCAGTTTGGTCCCAAGTGATTTCCACCACACTGAAACGTGCGTTTTCTTTAAAAGATCTTCCTTAAACATGTATTCCAGAAGTGGAAAATTTCTCGCAAGGTACGTCAGGACATCTTTCATTGCTTGCGGACAGCTTGAATCTATGAACTCCCTGCCCATTGTATCCTCCTCTTCTGATAGTCCTTCACCTTTATAGTTAGGGTCTAATATATAAGCAGCAAAATGTGCAGGTGTCATTGCGGCTTTAAATCTTGTTTTAAGTTTATCGGCTTCTTCTGGCAAGCAGTCCAGCTTTTTGAGATAATTCTCAACATTTTCTTTAAACTCAACATCTTGGACATTCCTTACGATTGTTAAATTTAATACAGACCTGTGCTCGCTGCATATTTTGACAAGACAGTGCCAGTTGTTGAAATATGATTCGAGACAATCTGCTAATGTATCCCAACGTACATCTTGAGGTAGTACGAGTCCTTTCCCCCCGGCTTCCTTTTACTTTGCTTGTGGAATTAAATTCGATTCCGTTTGGCTTTCTCTAACTAAACACAACAAAAAATTCGGGAAATCCCCGCGATTCACCAGTATATTCGCCGCACGTCAGGGGAATCCCGCATACTGATTTCAAAGTTGCCTTCTCTTAGATAAAAAACATACTACAAAATAATAATATTTCTAACTAATATCATATACTATACTATAATCCGGCCAAAAACAGTTCAAATAAACGGGAGCTTCCATGACTTTATACCGCACACAACTGAGAATAACTGAGACCTTGTAGGCTATGTTTTTTAATTTCCAAACGTCTGTTCATTGAAACTTCACAAAAATATCTCAAATCATAATATGCAAAAAGTTTTTTTATCTATTCTAACATTATTTTCTCTCGTAGATAATTGAAAAATATTTTAACAGTATTCGATAACTGCTATGGAGAATAGAATACATTTAATTTTAATTTCATTTGACATGTAAGTGACAGTAATGAAACGTTGAACTTTATTTTTATTTACAATATTATATATGACGTATGTACAATATAATTTTAAATTTGAGTTATATGAATTACATTTTTTTTCGTCCATTACAGCCATTTCATTCTACTCAAATCCGCATTACAAAAAAACTTGGCGCGTCCTTTTTTTAGGAAATTTATGCAAAAATTGAAAAAAAAATAGTTGGTTATCGAGTTAAGCAACAATACTATTTAATATTTCTAATTATAGTATTGATATAATTAGTACCATTTTCCTTTTAATAGAATTTATACAACTTCATTACAGTGAGCTAATACCCAAATTACATTAATTTTATGTGAATTTATTCAAAATGCAGTCTGGAAATAATCACGAATATAAATATAAATGTTATTAATTCACTAGCTGATATTTTGGAGCAAAGCAGAGGAGTTTTCTTACGATTATTGTATTTAATAAATTGCACATTTAATTTAAACTTGGCGCGAGTCGCTACCGCGACTCTTGACAACAAAAAAATTTTATGATTAGATCGTACATGTATTTTATGTGTATTTTAAACATGTTTAAAACAGATTGTTTTTAATTGTGTTTTAAACATAGTGTGTATTTGTGTAGAGTTTTAATCAGTGTTTTAAACATACGTTTAAAACAAATGTTTTAAACATTGCCAACCCTGATTTAGTGTAACCATGGTAAACGTCAGGTGGTGGTCTCCCTTGTTGCCAAGTCCACGATATATTTGTAATAAAATATGATGCACTTAAGATTTCAAGTCATTACATTTTTTATTAATTTTTTCAAAAAACATAAGATATTAAAAACCGAAATTTCTGGATCATATAGTATTTTTCGACTTATAAACAATTGCTTGTACCTAAAAGTTTTAGGCTTCTATCTAAAATAGCTAGAATTCGTAGCATTATAAATTCTCCAGATTAACTTCACAACTTGGCAAATGTTGCTTATCACTAGTCATTGTCCTCTAATTTGTAACCAATGGCCTTTTTTTTCTTTAACTATTGATTGTAGTCAACCCTTTGTGCTATTTTAAATATATTGGTTTGTCTGTGAAACGAAGTGAATTAATTTGTAAATGGTATTAAAATACTGTGTGATTTACAAGATATTAAAATACTGTGTGATTTAAAATACTGTGTGATTTACAAGACTACGTAAAAAAATCAAATAATGGGTGAAAAAGAGGTTCATAGTGGAGTATCATAGTTTATTGTGACACATAAAACGTATTAATAGCAATTTGGGTGTTGCGCAATTATATAGTTTGGAATAGGCTTAATGGTTTATATTTTAAACTAAAATTTCTTTTTTCGCACAATAAAATATACTAAAATATGACTGACTGATAAGAAGCTGTAGGTATATATACAAACGATTTATTTATGGACTCTGAACAGAATGCGTGTTGATTAGTAGAATTTCGGTAGTATTTTTACATAAAACATAAGAAATACCTGTAGTTTTAGGCTTTCTAATTTATTATTTACTTTAAAAATAAGAATTCTAATTCTTATACCAATTTTAAGCTAAGGTACTTAAGAATCAAATATTTGACCGCAACACACGCTACGGTATTTCACTAAAACACATTTTCGTCAATGGGCTAATGTTGTGGACTTCCGCTCGTACGTTGTAAAAACGATAATAAAAAGAAGAAATTCCAATAAAAGCCTCCGTTACTTTCGATTCCTCGAGCACAGGTTTGCGGTGTTATGCGGACGAATCCGGAGGGATGCTGCAAGTTGTGATGAAGAATCCCGCGAAAGACAAGCGCGAATGCCGGGGCCACGGTGCGGCGCAATGGAAGCGCCGGCTAAGCTGCGATAGTACGTTGCCGACCGCGATCGAGCGCGCTGACGAAAGTGTGGCTAACTTTACGCGATGGAAGTCCCGCGAGGGACAACTTTACGCGATAAGTAATTGATACTTATATGACATACGTAAGTCGCGACATTTCCGCGACCAAAGAAATTTTACCGCCCTGTATATTAAATATAGATTAATAAACTCGTAGAAAAATTTACCTTGTATGTTTTATTAATTGTTGTCCTTAGGTGTAAAAGTTATATGAAGTTATATTGGTGTTAAATAGTTATAAAAGATTACCCTCTATTTATCTAATAAAATATTTATATTGAAAAAATACTCATTAAATTTAAAATTATAAACTGTTACTGTTTTGACGTTATTAAACAAATTGATAAACTGGTGATATTCTTGGAAATTACAACACCAAATAAGTGTATATAAATAACTGACCCTGCACGATTAGTGATGATGCTGGTGTGATTGTTATAAGTGTGTGAGAGTGATACTAATTGAAGTATCTTGTACCTTGTGGATACGCTATTTGCTGGACGAAAAATAATTCATCATGTGGTTGCTCAAGACAGTACTACTAGTTTTTGTGTATCCAGTTTACTGTTTATATAATGGGATTCAAAGCATCGAGGAAGGAGGGATCCAAAGCAACGAACTCGATAGACCAAGTGAGTCTATTCTATTTTCATTGTTCTTTCATAAATTATATAATGAAATATGGATTTTGGTGTTGACTAATACAGTGTCTATTTTAAATTTTTGTTGACATACCTTTAAATGTCATTATTTTCCATAAATTTGACTGCAGTAGTGGGTGGTATTACTAGCAACAAATTCACAAGCAGGAACTAATTAGCGGAGGATGTGGTACGTCTTGCGGTATAAATTTATTTAGTAAATTCCTAATTTTTAAAATGCTTTAAAGGTCAGTGCCGAAAATATATTATCGATCTGGTTATTAATCACCGCCTTCTGAATTTTCTTTTGCAGTTTTGTGATCTGAGACAATTCAGCTCTGTTAATTTTGCATACTTACACTAATATTAAAAATATGGGTAAATAGAGTGATACAGGAGTCATAAGAAAAAAACCAAATTAATAATTTGTCCGACCAGTGGCTTGCCCATAAGGTTTCCTAAGATTCGCGTCCAGGGTCGGCAAAAGTTTACAATTTCATACTCCTAAGCTTTTCATTCTAGTTCACAGAGAAATTCCATACCTTCGAAACTCTGCTGTTAATTTAAAATATTATACGCACATACATTGCTCAATTTTTGGCCAACACAATACAGCAAAAGCGGTTTATAGAATATTTTAAAAAAGTATATTAGTATTCACTAGGTAATGAAGTTTCAGTATGGATAATTTACCAATTTGATTAGCAGGCGTTAACACTTTCCAAGTGTGAAAATGACCGTTTGTCTAAGCAACTTTAAAGAAGTTTTAGTTATTGACTATTCAAATACTTCAACATATAATTTGGGTCTTAATCCAAATTAAAAATTATTATATGACAAATAGCTCTGGAAGAATTTCTAGATTTTGTTAACTTTATAAAGAAAAAATTGTTTTAATTTTTCTTCTAAGACTGGTTAAACGGATTCTGCAATAAAAATTTTTAACGTCAATTATATTTTAAATTTATTTTAAATATTAAAGATTTAAGACAATCTACAATGAGAATACTATACATTAATACCACCTTAAATCGCAGTAAAATATAAATCATTTAATTATCTATTTTAAGTTTGTGATTATATTTATATTTAAGTTTAACATTGATTAGTTTTAATACACATATTAAATAAAAGGACTTTCTTGTAGAAATGGTTATATATTTCCATTGTTTTTGATTAAAGAGCTCCTTAAAATTTGTGGATCGGGAGTCAGAAATTGACACTAACCATGACAAATTTTGAAAAGATTTATTTAGAGAGTATTTAATATTTTATGAGATGTAGTGAAATAGAAACCAATTGCTGCTAAAGCATTCAAGTTTAGTGACGAATTGTTATGAAGAATGAAAACTACCTATTGGAAAATATCGATTAGTCAAGACTAGAAATGTTAGTTCAGTTGCAACCTACGGCAAATAAAGAGAACAAGGGGTGTTGCTTTCTACTGCAAAAGGTGGACACTCTTGAACATAATTGCGGAAGTTCTATGATTTCCGATGATGTCAAGTTGATTATGAGATCAATATGAATGAATTCACCGCTTACCCTAAACTATGTAATATGAGCTTTTGCAAACAAAATCGGCAACCAAAACCGGCGTTTGTTTACAAATATAAAATAGGGATACGCCTTACGAGCTCGTTTTATACACAGCTTCGTGGAAAAGGTGTCCTAGAGTGCATATTTAATACCTGTGCTTCGAATGTATGCAATTCTTCAAAGGCACATTAACCGGCAGTAAATTGCTAATTTGTTTTCTAATCTAAACTTTTACCACTTACGAAATACCTTTAATGAGCATCGAATTTGTATTTGTAAAGGCTGTATTTTCGCACATCTTGATTTTTTTTTACATTTTATAATTTAGCGACAACGTATTATAGAATTGGTGCTAGACCTCAAGTGATATTAATGTTTGTATATCGAGATCTGCTGTACGGTAAAATTTCTTAAAAAGCTGATCAATTTCCTGGAACACAGATGACTTCATTATTTAACGTTGGTATATAGTAATGTAACATTGTATCTAACTAATAATTATAAATCATTATGTCTTACCCCTCATAACTTTCTGGTATCGGTTATGCCGAATTTGTCTGTACCGATTTTCACCACTATTATTTATTGAATAAAATACTGGCAACTTCCTATAGATAGCATAGAAAATTTAATTTCAATTGATGATCTTCCTCGAAGTTACCAGTACTAACTCACAGTTGTCTGATGAAATTATGAAGATTTTAAACAAATTATAGGACATTCTTCTCCTGACTACTGAACATTGAAACTATCTCTATTTTTTTTCTTGTTATCACATGTATACGGACAAATGCAGATATTTCTAACAATAAATTGTAAAGGTCTACGAGGTTTCACTGGTGGGCAGCTGGAGGTTATTTTTGAAGTAATTTGTTGTCTAAAATCCGAATCCGAGGTCAGAAACATCAAGATTTTGAGATATTTGAGGTTATGTACTCGAAAAATGGGGTTTTTGGCTAATTTTGAAGTTATGTTTATTTTTTTTGTCTATTTTTCTAGCTTTACCACTATATTTTTCTGCTAGATCCATTTCTCTCGAAAATTTATACTAGGGAATTTTTGAAGTCACTCAGTCCGAATATGAAGTCAGAAAATAGAAATTTTCATTTCTAAGATTGCTAATTCAAAATGGCGCATCAAAATTTACAAAATTATACTGGTATTTAAAAAAGTCTCCAAAATTCCCTTCGAATTTTGGAGACGCTGCTAATATCAGAAAATAAAAGTTTTTAGTTTTAAGATGGTAGATTGAAAATTGCGGATCAAAATTTGAAAATAATGATATTGGTCTCCAAAAACCTACTAACCTGTATTTAAAATTCCCGCGACTTTGAAAGAAAAAAACATAGATCACCGTTCAGTTTTGAAGAATGAAAGTATTATTAAATGATGCAAATAGAAAAAAGGACTCAAGTTTCTTGCTTCCTGCCCATAACCTCAAAAGTAGCCAAAAACACAATTGCAGAAAACCTTATATATCTCAAAATCCTGACGTGATGTGCCAATTCGGATTCAGACTCCACATAGCAAATTATCCCCTCCCCCTGCGCAACAACAATCATATCCCCATTTTTTATAGGCCTGTGATATTGATCTCGAAAATTTAGAACTTAATTTTTTTAGATTTTTTTATATCTAATTCGATAAATATAAAATATTGCCCTCTCATTCTCTTTATAATATTACTTTATTTATCGATGACCTATGCCGAATCTTGTATCACAAAAATTAGACTTTCTGGGTATAAGTTAATAAAAATATTGAAACTCTTTTGACGTGTTCTGGTGAAGAATCAGTTTTTTGAAGTCTCCCAAGCCTGGAAGATATTAAGAATTTATAAGTTTAATTAAGATGTGTTTGTTAAAATTTCCTTAGAGGTTTTTAATGTTTCAGTGATCCCCAACAATAATCTTTCCCTTACTTTTCCCGAAAAATAAAATAAAGAGTGGAATATTTTAAGAATATCTCCGGCACATATACTTTTACTGAACTTGCACCCCCGTTTGCTGAGTTCTTATGACTCCATTTAATGTATCACCCTGTTAGAAAACTAGAATAATATCAATAAATAAAAAGTTATAATTTTAGAATATTTTTATCAAAAAAAAGTTATTTTTTATTTTTATAACATTTCTTTTTTCAAATTGCAAAATTAAATTCTTAATCTACCATTTCGAATTTTATTAAATATAATATATTTATTTTATTTGCTGCTTTGATTAAAATTTTTCTATGCATTTTCCAGCTTTTTTTTCCAAAGAGTTGATCATGTGACAAGTATCCAAATTGATTTTCTGATTACTGGATATGCGTGAGCCGTGGCCCGAAATAAAATTTGTTTGTAGATGGTGGATAGAGTATTGAACTTACAAGATGAAGTCTCAATACATATGGCAAGGAACTATTGATTAATTAAAATACCAACGGTATACCAACCGTCGCCTTTACCTAACATCATTTTTTTCTTCTGTCTTGTAGATACTTAAGTACCTACTAGCTACCCGTTCAGAGCTCGCGTAGGTTCGGTTAGGATCTTAAATCAAAATAATAAAATAATAATATTTTTGTGCTCGTAAACGTAGGTGATGTGTTATATAATTATATTTAACTGTATCCGAGTGAGCTATCGAGTTCCTTTTCAATAATTTTTTTGACCACGTTAAGCGTTAGTTACATATAACAGCTTATCATATATCATATACCTTTTTGAGTACTACTTATTTATTTCCCTTAACATACTAGTATTTTCTGTGTACTTTCAATAACATTTTCGAACAGTGGTTTCTTTATTTTTTAACCGACTTCTATGTATGTACACCGATTACTCCAGAACGGCTGCACCGATTGGAATGAAATTGTTTACGTTACGTTCAGGAAGTTGCTGCGCTGGTCCCATACTTTTTTAGATGTAAAATCCAAGATGGCGCTTACAATATGGCGGCCAAAAAAACTAATTTTGTCCGATTCTCTCCACAATTGGTGTGGGGGAGTTTTCGGGGTCTAACATAACGAATCTGAAATTATTTTAAAAAAATTCAATATTGCGGATCCAATATGGCGGACAAAAAAATTTAATTTTGTTCGTTTTTCTCCAAAATTGGTAGGGGGAAGATTTCAAGGTCGCACATTTTGTCAGGTATTAGTTTTGCGCCGACTTCAAAAATTTCAATTTCATATAAAAATTTATAGTTATTTTTCACTTTCTATAGCACTTTTAGAAATCGGTTCAAGTTTTTTTATAATATACTATCCTCATTTATTATGTGGTTTTATTATTTTAAGTAGAATTATACCTTATTCTAAATACAACTAAGAGATATATAAAAAAAATATTTTTTTTTTAAAGTAAAGAGTGTCCCTAGAAACCTCAGAAGTAATATAGTGGATTAAGATGAGTCACTGTTTTTCGTCGTGTGAGGTATCAAATGATTATAAAATATGTAATTTGGTTACATAAATAAAAATATGTAAATATTTTGACAATTGCGGAATAATGTTCTGATATACATGTGAAGTGGACAGCACTGCGAGCAAACTACTGATGCAGACAGCCCTGCGAATGAAGATAATAGACAAACATCATTTACTGATACTAATAATTTACGACAGTGTTGATATAAATTCGTTTGTATCTTCTATAAAATAATTAGTTTAAATAGGATTGTTTATCTTCTACCTTGTATTGATTTTAATCTGCCGACGGTATTTTGGAGGTTTAGTAATAGGTACAAAATTATTGTTAAAAGAAGGCTGTGTTATTCTACATAAATATTCCATAAATAATAATATTAATCTGTGATATATTTCCTTCTGATCCCATATTTCGACAATTTCTCTGTAACTGCATAATTTTTTGTTAAATCGTCCTAGTCGGGTTCATCATTAAAATCTGATGAATCATCCATTTTTTGCCGGCAGCAAATTATATTAAAATATCTACACTATCTCCTGTTTTATAACTCTCTCTTCTTATTTCAGACCGCATTGATTTAGAAAATAACATGAAGGTATTACAAAAAGATTTAAGATAAACTTTTCATGCCATATTTACTAAGACAGTTTAAAACTTAGACCCGATCATTGCCATGAAAGTTAGTTCTTCTAGCTGGCCACCCCCTTCTGTTTGGCTTATGATGTTGTTATATTTCAGATAAATATATCAATAAACCGACCAGGTTAGCAAAATTGGAAGGAAAATTTTTTAAATGTCGAATAGTTTATACATTTTAAATCAACTAAATTTTCGATCATACTCCAATAAATCTCAATAAAAACAAGTTTGTTTGATTATTGTTTATGGTCCATAGGGAGGCGGCTTTTCTACTGTTTGACAAATGTAGATGTCATTTATATATCAAGAATGAAACAAGAAAGTAGGCCATCAGGAATTCCTACAAGTTGATGTGTGTCCTCGATGGATATATCGATTGAATGATTTAATTATTTAAATAACGTAATTAGAAAAGTATAGCGATATAACCGAAATCTCTTCGGTGAATAAAACGTTCTTAATAGTCATAAACACTTTTCTAAATATAAATAACAATATTATCACGTGATTCATGGACCCCATAATCGGCTCTAGTCCTGACGAAACGATAACTTCTAGCAAAAGTCGATCATTGTAAAAGGGACAAAAGGTTCTAGTTCTTTCTTGACGATATAAATGGTAGTGTGTTAATGTCACTGACAGCGATTAAAAATACCTAATATATAAAATCGCCCTAAATGTAAGTTCAGTTATCAATTTTTCAATAGAAACTTGTGTTTTCGTTCTAAAAATATAAGCCATGAGAAATAATAGAATAGTCCTGACCTAAAATGATGCATCATCGATATTTTGTATTGTCTTATTAATATTTTTATCCACTGGAAGGTTTAAAAAAGGGTTTTTCAATTTGCAACTAATTTAAATTTTTTTATATTTTTAGTGGTTCATGTGGCGGGAAGTGTGTATTCCTGTTCAAGTTATGTTTCTGTCTCGAATAGGGATTTATTTACGTATGTTATCGCAAATTTGGTAGGAATATATATATATATATATATATATATATATATATATATATATATATATATATATATATATAAATATATAAATAGTCAATGCGAATCCTGCAAAAGTGAACAAAATGTGCTCAATATGTTTTTTAAAAAGATATTTTTATAGTACATGTTTAATCACCGAAACTATAGAAATTAAATTATTTATGTTCCAAGATTGTCTAAATTGACTGAAATTTTTTTTATTCCTTTGACAGCATATTTTATTATGTCCCAGTAGGTGTGTGTTTATTTTTTAAGGAGACATGCGTCCAGTAAAACAATTTTTAACGTCATGTGACACCGAATCGAAAAACGAAAAGTGTAACTATAAAATGGCTGATCCGTATAGTATAACTGTTGTTATATATCGAGAAGCAAGTCCTTATAAAATGTGAAGTATAACATTAGAAGGTATGCCTATAATAAACTAAGTAATAAATAATGAAGTGTATGGAATAGGTATTTATGAATAAATAAGCAGGTGGAAAGTTATGAGGTTATAGTACAATATAAAATAGCCAGTAGTTTTTTTTCTTAAACCGAGATATTTAAAGAAAAAGCAAGTCATCTCGTTACTAAAATTGGACCACTATTTAAAAGGGAAAGGGAAAATTTATATAAATAACTTTATCATTGAAGTAACTATATTTTGTTTGATTATAAAATAATCACATTGTTACGGTTTATTTTCATTTTAAAGACAAAGTCCAAAAGTCCAATCGTTCGTCGATATTTTTTTTTGTTGGCACAATCATATTTTTATCAATTTTTACCTCCAGCATGAATTCTTAATGCAATGTTGCATAGCTAATAACTAGAAATAAATGTTTGGAAATTTAACTAATGTAAGTACAACGACATCAATAGTCGGGTTAAACAATTATTTTCGGTTAGAAGTGGTATTAAACATTATACTGGATTTTCTCCCATTTCATTGGCATCTTCTTCTAGAACTTTTAATCTAGTTAAAATCGTTTTCAAACTAGAGATGACTGTATTTTATTATTGTTGCATTTTTTCCCATTTTATATTGCTCTCTCCGATGATAGTTAAAACGTTTTTATTTCATTATAGTTACTGTAGTAAGATAATATAGTATCGTTTAACAGTATATGTTTTGCTGGTTAATTAAAATAGACTGTAACTACCGCCAAATATGGAACTTGTTGTCCTAGTCCAAATGGGGCATTAAACATTTTAAGTATCGATTAGAGATGCTTTTAATACTTTTTGGCTCTCTTGTTTCTATTTCAAAGAAAATACCTGAATTAAAAATTGTGATTAAAGTGGTTTATGTCCGCAAATAATTTGACGCTTATATAATCTTGTATTCGGATACCAAGTCAAAAATTAAACTAAAGTACTGACACTTCATATTATTATTATTATTATCTGTAATAAATATCTTTAAAATATTTTTTAGCTAATAGTTTTTATTATTTCCACCATTTCAGATATTTTATTATTTTGTTAAAGAAGAGTTAAAGTCTAATTTTATCTCTAATAGAGTTTTAGGAGTAATGATAGTTTTAAGAGTGAGCGGTACTTTATATCTACGAGTATTAACAGAAATAAGACTTGAAGTCTGTACACACCAGCGATTCTAACATCCAACACTGCCATGTGATTTGCAGCTTTTGGATATTGTTAATGATGAAAATGTCGAAATTGTCATTCTGGGATATTTTGCATATCTTTTGACATCTTTTAAGACCCTACAAACAAGAATCTCGAAAAGGTCAATACATAGAATTCTGTTGAAACACAACTTTCACCCTTGTTTAATATCTTTGATTCAACACCTAAGGGACACTGATTTACCGAAAAGAGTGCAATTTTGCTAATTTGTATTAGCAATGATACAAAACCACTCTCTATTTTTGGACAATATAATTTGGATTGAAAAAGCAAGATTCACGAAATATGATTTTTTATCAGAGACAATTCCCATTTTTGGAATGCTTTAGATTGCGGAATTTTCAAGAAACCTGGCAATATAACGTATTTTGTGCTGTAAAAAATGATGGAATACTAAAACTGTATTTTTATGAAGAAAACTAAGGGTAATTCATTAATAATACAAAGCAAATTATATCTCCATTTTAAATTATGTATTGACTTTGTAGGAGAAAGAGATTTAAATATTCTAGAAGAGGTAGCCAATCAATGTTTAAGCAATTTACCTCTGGCGGAACACAGGGAATTTTTTTAGCAAGTCGATAACACTCCACGACACAGAACGGTTCCAGTTACCACCTTCTTACAAGCAACATTTTATAGCATCGCTAACAACACACCTTTCCTGTGGGCTCCTTGTTCTCCTGATTTGACTGTCTTAGATTATTTTATATGAGAAACAATAAAAAACATCGGTTATTGTAATCCAGTGACAACGATTGAGGACTGTCTGGCAAGGGTAAGGGAGACGTTCGAAACTTTATCTCCAGATTCAATTAGAGCGGCTACCCATGACGAACTAACGCGGAGATGCGAAAAATGTTTGGAAGTTCAGGGTGAAAATTTTGAACATTTATTGAAATAAGTTGTTTCCTTGTGTGGGTAAGCCGTTTAGCATTTTTAGAATACAAAAATGTTTAATTGCCAATATTTCAAAAACTGCAATTTTTAGGAAGAGACAATCTTACACTAGATCGCCTATTTTTAATGCTAAATTAAACAACAATATAAAATTATTTAAAAAGATTGACATTACGTTTTTTTCAGGTTAATATTTAATGTCAGTGTTTGATCACTCTGTCTTATTTATTATCAAAATATCAATACACTTCACTAAAGTAGATCCTCTTCTAGAAGGAATCCAACCCTAATAAAATAATAAAAGCTTTCATATAGGACAAATTGAGGCCCACAACGCCACTTTTGACACAAAATTTAAAATATGTCAAAAACAGTTAAACTCAGATATAGGACATTATACATAAGATATATCTATAATTTTACATAGAATCTAAAAATGTAATAACATATGGGGTATTTCCTTTAAAATAAGCAAGAAAGCATCAATTTCCGGTGTAACCCGAAATGTCACTATCTTGAAAATATTTTAGACGAGTTGCCCCCATGGACTTTAGACTAACCTGAACTAACAAATATTAAAAAATTTCCAAAGTCTATTTTCCGAGAATCGATATATATATATATATATATATATATATATATATATATATATATATATATATATATTTGCCGGGAATAAACTGTTTGTATATATTGTTTTGATATTTCCTGCCTAAAAAGAAAATTACATATATAACAAAATATTTAAATACGGTTGAAAGATTTCTTTATTCCTTACTGAGATTTTTATTTTTTAAAAATTTCATATTACTCCAATGATTCATAGATATCGTTTGACTGGCGATATTTTTCAGTTTGACGTTGAGGTCGGTAGATGGCAGGTGTAATATCCTGCCGACATACCTTGAAATTTATATTTCATATATCAGTTGTTTCCTGCTAATGTTGCTCTCGGTCTGATGCAGCTCCACTGATGAGATCATGACGTGATCAAAACGCGTAAGGAAAGAGGACCAGAGTGATATTTGCAGGAAATAAACTATTTGTATATATATTTTTCATATTCTCTGCCTCAAAGGAGAATTACATAAATAACAAACTATTTAAATACGGCAGAAAGATTTCTTTATTTCTTACTGATATTTTGATTTTTTTATTAACGATTTTATTTCCAAGTTGTACACTAAAAGGTATAAAATGACTCTCTATTTCACACTGCGTTATCATATTTTAAGCTGTAAATGTCAAAGTTAGAGTATAATATGTCAGTCAATATAATATTATGGTAAAAAAATATAAGAAAAATACTAATATACAATAGATTCATATTTTAGATTACTACTTTGATAATTTATTTTTGTTACAAGATCGTATGCACGTACTTCATTTCACTCAAATGTATTATCACTTGCTAACTCTATTTGAATTTGAGAGTCACATGAGAGTTTCTCAAAAAGAGAATTTAGTGCATTAATCAATTATTAGTTATTCGTCTTTATAAAACCAAAATAATTTATCAATCTAGTAATCTAAAATATCAATTGGTTGACCTAATATACATCTACAAGTTATAATATGATACTGCAGTGTGAAAACGAAAGTTATTTTATACCGTTTAATGCTCGACTTTTCTGAAAATAAAATTGTTTTTCTTAAAAAATTCTTTTATTTATTTTATTTTTCATTTTTTAATTTTCAAGACATATGGCGTGCCACAAATCTTGACTTGGGTAGGAGAAAAATTAAACTAGCCCATACTCGATGAGTTTCTGCAACCCTGGTTATAACTAGAACTAGTGATCGAGACGCATTTAACGAGCCTAAATTTGGTAGGACTATGTCTGCCAGAACGAAGATCCTGCAGCCACCTTCACTCTCCATCATCAAACCATCTTAATGACACTATAATATTGCATTATCATCGGCTTTATATATCTGTACCAAATTTTAGCTTTATTGGACAATTGGGAGTGATTTAAAATTCGATTACAAAATTTGATTGTCAGTCTACACCCCACAGGTAACAGTGAAACTAAATAAAATGGTTTAAAAACAAATCCATTATAATCTTTGGAAATATGAAGTGATAAATTGCAAAATTTACTACTTTGTGTAACATGAATATTGTTCTCTACTTTTCAGTGGATTGTTCAAAATATTTACCTGATCAATAACGAGATGTGTTAAAATAGAATAAAAAACTGCGACAGATTAAATCACAGAGGCAATTCAATGTAATGCTCTAATTAATGCTCAAAGTAGGTCTTTTTGTTAATTCATATATTTGGACTCTTTTTGTAACTATTATTAATATATTTTTCTATGAGCTATGAGCAATACTGGCTACTATTTAACGAAATGATAATCACAATAATTAATAGCCGTTTCGCCAGTAAACTGTACTTTTTCTATAAATTGAAAACTAAAATCCAGTGATTTTAAATGTTAAAAGGATTTATATAAAATATATAAAAAAATATAAAAGATTCAAATGCCAAAATGCTATTACTTTTTCTTCTTTTTATATCACCACCAGAAACTTCCACTTTAGTCATTTATTTTATCGGCAAATAAATGTTTTAAAAAACTCCAATCGAATTTTACTTCAATAAGAGGCATGCTTCAGGATTTGACAAATGCTTTATTGTTAGCATAGACTATTTTGTGTATTGTTTTCATAACATTACTGACGATTTTGGTACCTAAATTGTGTATTTTCATTAGAGTCAACCTAATAAATAATGAAATCTTTACGTTCCAAATTCGTTGTTTCATGACCGAGAAATAGTGGTTATTTTTATACAACTAATTATTAAATATTTATGGAAAAAATTTTCTTCAATTCAGTTTTTAAAGAATGTTCTCTCAGTGAAACAAAAATGAGGATTTTGTCTTCTAATATTTTGTGCGGATTTCGGAATAGTTAAACCTAGAAGGGAAATTATTTTGTTAAAAAATATAGAAAATATATATATTTAAACAAATAAATTTATTTACGATCAGAAAACATATTAATAAGAAATTATTTTTTTTTTGTTTCATTGAACATTAAAATATTCCTTTTACTAGAACATACTAGTAGATTTTCCAGTACTTTGAAGAATCTGTTATTTATAATTATATGAAAGTAATCTAGTAACTAATTCAAAATCTTATTACAATGAAAAGTCAGGGATCTGGACTAGACAAACAGTAAGATATCTAGATAAAATCTGTTTTTGTAAAATAAACAAATATTTTGGTTAAAAGTTTGTGGCGGACAATAAACACTAATAATTTATTTATTTTTTCGGTAAATTACTTTTTGCGATGAATTTATTAATTATATATTCATAAGCCAATATTATCGAAATTTTTTTGTCGCCATTGCTTGAAAATAATTTTAAGTTAGCGCTGGGAACTTATAAATGGTATGCGCTGACTGTTATTCATCCTGTAGGCGTATTTATATTGTTGCTTTAAAATACTTAATGATTCTTTTTGTTTCTCATGCGTTTTATCATAAAAATTAATTTGTTATATTAGTGGCGAAATAAGTGAGTGATAGTGATTCGCGTTTACGCGAGTTTGATACTGTTCTGAAGTTGAAGCGGCACCAATTACACTGGACATTTTTGGTGTGGTAAAACCGAAACTAAACTTATCTTTTTAATATTAGTTCAAGTTTTAGAGATACGTGATGTCATGTTTCCCTATTTATTAGCAATGTAACCGTGAGAACGCACGTGGTATGTTTGTATTGTAATAACAATAGAGGGGTGCTAAATTGTCAAATATACGTTTTCCACAAGTTAAGGAAAGTTTGCACAACTTGGCAACACCGCATGGGGGATGATTTCCCATATAAGAAATCCGAACCCACCAGGTTTTAAAATAAGGGAAATGGTTATGATGATTTTAGATGGTTATTTAAACTCATGTAAATCGACTTTTATATCTGCTTTGTACTGAACAGCCCCTGTATACAAACTAATGATAAACGCTACTATTACAAATAGTATCGAATTGAATAGAAAATTCTCGAATACTCTCTAAAAATATGGAAGCTGTATTTGAAGTGAAGTGAATTTAATTCCAAGATGGCCAGTCAGAGTTCCAGCTCTTTTCCAAAATCCCAAAACTCATCAATTGGAACTTACCAGAATACATGTTCAGTCAAATATCGACAATTGAAAAAATATTATTCTATTCATGGATCAGATTAAAATTTAACTACGTACATAAACCAGAAATCACTAAGAGTTGGCGAATGCTATGCCAGCTGAAATCTAACAAAGTGTCCTAGTTTTGGAGGAGACGTTTAGTCGTGGAAATGACTGGGCCAATCACTGGTGACTTTTATTTCGAAAACATCCTACAAGAGTATGTATTGCCAAAAGTCGTTCATATTCGATACGAAAGATGAATGCCATTGCACGATAGTGCTCGACTACGCGCAGCTGGTATTGTGGCTAATTAGTATGAAAGTCTAGTGGATTTTCGTAGCTCATGAAGAGGCATGGCTCTACCAAAATTTTTTATATGTATTTTGACCCCCTGACTACTAATATCGAGGTAGTATTCCCAGAAATGGTCACGTAATTTGTTATAAATCTAAAAATTGTTAATAATTAAAAGAATTGTTTTTTTTTGTAAAATAAAAAAAAAACACATTTTCGTGTTCCTCGACCGATTTTAAACAAATAGAGCCTCTTGTTATTTTTCTAACCAAAGTATAGTTTAAACCACTAAACCTTGGAAAAATATCACCTTTTGTCGCTTTTCAACATGAATAACTGTTAATTAAATAAAATTTTCAAATTCTGTGCCCAGCATTGTCTAAATCAAAAGCTGAGATTAATCGCAGTGCGAAAATGTAATGTTTTTATTGCTTTTTAATGCTATAAACAGATATAATTTTACCAACTATAACGTGCGCCCCGTCGTATATGCACGGAAGTGGAAGCCCACTTACAAGCGCTCACCTACTGCACGTAATCCGTCATCGCTTTCACTGATTGTGGCATTAATACATTAAACATATTTTAATTATTTTTATTTAATAATTATCTGCATCCAGTTGTAAAATGAACAATACATTAGCATAAGGAACTTCAGTTACTATAACTGCATAATAATTACAATCCCTGTTTAAAATGTGGCATAATGAATAAAACACAATATGATACTGTTATAAATGCCTATTTTTACCCATTTTATTAATGGCACATCACTGAGACAGTATTTTTAAGCTGATATTCAGCTTCGCGAGCTAATAACTAATCGGGTTGCAGCTTGTTAATGACGCTACTGCCTCTACTTTCATTCACGCGTACTGTTGAGTTTTATATTTGAAATAGACCAGTTACTGAGGGTAGAAATATGAGTAAATCCCAAAAAGATTATATATATAATCTTGATTTGTGCGTTATTTGTCAAGAAAATAAAAAAGAAAGAAATTTAACGAGTACTGACCAAGATAGGTGTCGAATACGCGACGTTGCCGATTTACATCGGGACATTGTGTTTTATCGTTTGGATGCAACAGTCAAAGAAGGTAAAATTACTTTATAACAAACTTGATGCATACAATTCTAGACTTCAAATATTTTATTTAGTTTCAAACAACTTTAAATAAAAATTAATTTAATATTGGATGTGATTATTGAATGCAATCGATGTAATCTCTAGACAGATAAAGTTGAGTGACTATAAAAATGGACACATAAAGAACCTTAGACAGTGTAAAAGTGGAAAATGGAAACCTAAAAATACAATAAAGTAATCTAAGTCAAGATAATATTGAGGAATTTAAAAAAGTTAAGCTTAGTCAAGAATCAATATCAACAAGTCACTCCAGTAGTTATGTCGTAGATACTACTAAATATATTTGCAAGAAAATATCGTACAAAGGGAATTCTCAACTTAGTCCGATGGAATCACGGACACGTGCTGAATTTTTTCACCAGCAATTTTATTAGCCTTGAAAATGAGTTCTCATGCTCATTGCTTCATCTTATGAAAGAAAAAATATGGAAAGTAATAAAATTAGAAAAACTGAAATTCCTTATGTTATCGTATTATTTATTTTATGATTAGATGCTTATATATATATATATATATATATATATATATATATATATATATATATATATATACATATATATATATATATATATATATATATATATATATATATATATATATATATATATATATAGGGTGCGGCATTTATCTTGAACTAATGGAATATCTTTTCGTAAAATGTTTTATACAAAAATTATAGGGTTAATGGGGGGCTAACTTGTGGTGACCTTGAAAATGACCTTGGCCGTTTCCTGGAAAGTCAACTTCAGGATTAGACCCCACGATTTTGACCCCGGGAATGAAAAGGGCGAGAAATTTTACCATTGAATATGACCTTGATTTCAAGGTAAAGGTAATATCAAGGTAATTTTAAGGTAAAAAACATCGCCGTATTTTGTTAAATGTTTCGTACAAAAGTTGTTGGGCGGCTTGGGGGCTAAGTGGTAGTGATCTTGAAATAACCTTGATATTCAGGGTCATTTGAAGCTCAATTTCAAGATTTGAAAGGGAAACCCCAATTTGACGTCAGGAAATAGAAAGACCGATCAATTTCACAGTAATTTCATTATCACATATGAACCTTTACATCAAGATTAAGGTCTAATATCAAGGTCAAAGGAAGATCTTCAACGTCATTATTTTATAAAGTGTTTCATACTAAAATTGTAAGATTGCAAAGTCGCTATAACATTACCTTGATCTCAATCTTCTGGGCTATTTGAAGAAATTCATTTGTTCAGAATTGTTAGCTAAAACTGTACTTAATACGACTATGTGTATGATGAACTATTTTTAGCACTACCCAGGAACAACGACGTGGACGTAGTGGTTCTTGTTCTCTTCGGGGTGCTTGTTTTCGATAAGTTCCTTTGCCTCTCACCATCTGAGTGTTTGTTTTTTGTGAGTCCTCTTGCCTCTCACCATTGGTTGCTTGCTTTCGGTGAGTCACGTCGCCTCTCACCATCAGGGTGCTTGTTTTCGGTGAGTCTTCTAGCCTCTCACCATCGGATGCTTGTTTTCTATGAGTCCCTATGCTCCTCATCATTTTGCATGATCATGTTAAAGGTTTCATAATAATTTATTTCAATAAGTGCTCAAAATGGTTACCTTCAACTTCAATACACTTATTGACTCGCACTTCAAAAGATTGCATACAAGTGTGGAACATTTCTGATTCGCTACTTCATGTTTTCACGAGTTGTTGGCATGTTGTTTATAAACTTGGCTCTTCAAATAATTCCATAAACAAAAATCTGGTAACGTAAGATCTGGCCAACTTGCTGGCCAATTTACTGGACCTCCTCTACCAATCCACCGTCCGTTGAATTCGCGATCCAACACTTGACGGGCTAATTGGGAATAATGCGCAGGATATCCATCGTGTTGAAACCACATTTATTGCCTTATATTTAAGCTACGTCTTCAAGCAAAAGTGGAAGTTCAAATTACCCACAAGCTTGTCATCAACTATTCCTCATCAAATGATCTTGAAGGTCAAGTTCAAGGTCACTGTCACTTAGCCCCTGTGCCACCCAAAAAATTTTGTACGAAACATTTCCCAAAATATTGCCATTTTTCGTTTTGACCTTAAAATGACCATGATCGTTAACTTTGGCCTTAAGGTCAAGGTCTATCCAATAATAAAATTCTACCCCTTTTTCATTTCCGGGGTCGAAATTGGGGGCCTATTTAAAGTTCTAAAGTTGACCTTCAAATGACCTCGACGAGCGATGCTAAGGTCATTTTCAAGGTCACTGCTAGTTAGCTCTTTTGCCACCCTATAATTTTTGTAAAAACATTTTATAACATATATATATAGCGCCAAGTGGACTTTCGCTTCCATTTTGCTTAGAATCGGATGTTAATTTTTATTTATATTAAATTACCTGGCCATTTTTTCGAGAATCCCTCCTCAATATTCGTGATCAAGGGGCCAAAATACATATAGAGAACTTTGGTGGAGCCATGTCTCCTCATCACCTACGATACTCACCAGGCTCCCCTACTAAATTGCCCAGATGCCGTTGAGATGCAAGAAACAGATTGACCACCCTATAACTCAGACTTTAATCCAATAGAACACATGTGAGACCCGTATAATGCCTCACAATAAAAAAAATTCTGCTTCAAGCATAATAGAACGGCTAGAGTTTGCAGAACAAGGAAGTAGAGGGAACACAGTTCCTCAAAGATGCACTCAAACTGAACTTAGTGGCATGCCGAGAAGGATGTAAGGCATAATTGGAGCTATAGAATGGGAGGTCTTTATAACTTTGGATGTTTTTAAATCAAAAGACTATTATTTGATATCCCGGTAATATGTAAATTTAAAGTAAATATCATTACATTTTATAACATAGCATTGAATTTTCACATGAGTTTTTTGTCATATAAACTTAATATAGTAAAAGTAAAATTTTTAAAATAAGCCTTTCTTTTTTTTTACGAAGTGTCTAAATGATTTAATTATTCACAATTTATTGTTTTAAAATGAAATTATGAAAATTTATAAATATTCGATAACTTTCACCATGAGTGTAAAGAGTTCGATCTTACCTAGTTGACCAATAGACTAAGTCTGACATCACGCGCCTTTTAACCTTTCCAAACAAATCGATAATAGCCATAGATATATGTAAATGTTAAATATATAGATTGCGGATTCTACAGAAGCAAGTTGATTTACTCTTAGAGAGACAGAGCTTTTTCTAATTGCAGTCAGATGACAGGGGTATCCAATGACGCTTGGAGTATCATGTTTAGCTCCGCTGTTAGAAAGATAGGTATTACGCATCAAAAACGCTTTATTTTTTTTTTAAGCGTGAGCCAATTTTCATCTATAAGATCCGTAGTCTATATAATTAACTTCAATGTCTATGCAGAAAACTAAAAAATAACCTCAGTATATTTCAACCATATGATTATAAGTAAAAAAATACCTTTTGACAATATTTTGTGAATAAATCTCCTAAAATGGAATAACTACAAATTCTTCACACTGATCGCCCTTATTTTCAACAGTATCAATTTGTTTGGAAAGGTTAAATGCAGCCTGACGTCAGGACTTGGGCAGTCCATTATAGTGAACTAGCAATATTTACGAAATCTCCTACTACATTCGATATCGAATGATTTCGAGGATTGTGGATTAAATTGCTGGATTTCTAATGACAATAAGATTAAGAGTGATATCTTGATAAATGCATATGTATTGCAGAAGTATTCCACTGTCTGGTTTAATTACGAAAGTGCAACTATAATTATGAAAATATTTTATAATTGTTATGTTAAATAACTTAATCATTTTAATTTATAATATCTTTCATGAGCTCTGAGTCAAGCTAGAACGTTTATGTGTTTTCCCCAAAGAAATAAAAATATGAGCTATAAAGTCTTCATCTATGTTTTATTAGTATTTAATTTTTTAATTGACTTGATAATAAACTACGAAACCGATTTTGGAATGCTAAGGATTATAAAAGTTATTTACGTAGCGAAATACCTAAAATAATATATGCAAATACAAATATTCGAAAATGGTTTTTAACTGAGCTATCAATATTATTTCAAACAGGCTTAATTCCTTAATAGTTTTATGGCACTGCTTCTACGAAAATTAAGTTAAATTTTGCAATTTTCAAGCATAATGTAGGATAACTATATAAAGCTGGGTTATAAATTTGAGAACATTTTCAGGTAAATAGAAAAATTTTTATGTATTTTTCTAGGTAATAAGTTATCACCAAAAATGTAAAAAATTTGCTAAATAATTTTTTCCAAAATTGTTCCTTGTGGCATATTTATAACTTCTTTGAACCATTTTAAGATTAAAATGAGTAGGTAGGTTTAAAAAAATGTGTCATTTACTACACGAAAAAAAGTAAGCTTGAAATATTTGCATTGAAAAAAATTAGACTGCTTAGCGTGACATGTTTGAACTGGTCATACGATATTCGATAAGCCAATTAGTCAACAATATAGTAATTTAACACAGAGATAAACTAGCTAGGAATATTATTAAGGTTCAGTTAATCGGTTGATGACGTTAAGTCGTGATCTCATCGAGAAATTTCATTACAGCACAGCCGTATGGTTGCAATTGTTGCTATACTATAGACATAAAAGTTGTACTTTACTAACCAGATGATGCCGATGTGTACTCAAGCGAACAGCAGACGCTAGACAGGTGTCGCATATTATATACAGGGTGAGTCAACGATTGGATGAAGTAGGTTTGTGCCTTTTCGGTGAAATTAACAAAGAAACTATATTTATTGTTTGATACAGTTTATTTTTACGCAGATTTTAAAAATATTTAGGACTCTACAGGGTGAGCCAAAAAACTAGGACAGCATAAAGTTGTATTTTTTTAAATAGAACACCCTATATGCGAATCGTATTTTCGATTTAGCTTATAATTTTAAATCTTTTTTATTAAGGGTTTACTATAACAAAACTTTATAGTTTCTGAGATAATTAAGTTTAAAGAAAAAAAGTCACATTTTCAAGCATCAATTCAATCCTAAATAACGTTTTCAATCTTGTGACAAATATATTCAAATTTGGAATTTAGCAAGGCCAAGGACAAGTTAACATAATTTTTACTTAATATTTGCAATAAAAGCTACAGGGTGTTGAACACATCGGCTCAAATTTGAACAAGTTTTAATGAATAAATATCTTTTTTTTTTTTTAAATGGTACACCCTGTATATTTTCATGTTATTTAATAGAGTAATAAAAACCCTAAAAGTTTTGTTCAATATATCCTATACCTATTTATAATAGTTTTTGAAATATTTCAGTTTTTATAATTTTCCATAATTTTTTACAGAAATAGTCTTCATTATCATAGTAGCCATGGCAAAAACAATGTAAAAGAACATTTTTCTGTGTGTCAAATTTATAACCGCAATCGCTTCTTTTGGTTTTTATGTAGTGTAGTTTGGTTTTTTTGCATTCATCTTATATAGTAAAATGAATTTTCCAAAGAATGAGTTAGTAGATATGATTTATACAACAGGAGAGGCTCAAAAAAATTGCCTTCTTGCTCAAAGAATTTACAAAATGAAGTATCCTGATCGACGTCAGCCTAATACCCATACTTTTCAAAACTTAATGCAAAGATTTGATTCTTCTAGTACTGTTGATTATCCAAAACGTAAAGTAGTCAACAAACCAGTAACTAATGAAGAAAAAGAATTACAAGTATTGTTAAATGTTCAGGAAAATCCTTATATTGGTAGCCGTCAGTTAGCAGCATTATGTGAAACATCACAATCCACCGCTAATCGTACTACCAAGAAATATAGGTATCATCCATATCACATGGAATTACACCAAGAATTTCATGGACAGGATTTTGAAAGTCGTGTAAACTTTTGTCGTACAATAAATGCGGAGATTCAATTAAATCCAAATTTATTATGCAAGGTAATGTTTAGTGATGAAGCTACTTTTAGAAGTAACGGTGCCGTAAATAGACGCAACATGCATTATTATGCCACAGAAAACCCATTTTGGATTAGAGAGGTGCAACATCAAAACCACTGGTCATTAAATGTTTGGTGTGGTATTCATCATAATCGAATTATTGGACCCCACTTTTTTAATGAATCACTAAATGGCCATAGTTACCTGAACTTTCTACAAGAAGAACTACCCCATCTGCTTCAAGGTCTCGATAGGGATGAGCTCGACAGTATGTGTTTCCAGCACGATGGTGCGCCTCCGCATTACCATCGTGAAGTTCGTGCGTTTTTGGACCAACGATATCCGCAAAAATGGATTGGACGTGGGGGTTTCATTGAGTGGCCACCAAGGTCTTGCGACATCACCCCATTAGATTTCTTCCTATGGGGTTATATTAAAAATAAGGTGTATGTTAATCCACCAACAACAGTGGAAGATATGCGAAACAGGATTAGGGATACCTGTAGAACAATAACGCCACTAATTTTGTCCAGGGTCCGAGAAAATCTGCAAAAAAGACTAAATTTGTGCATTGCACAAGAGGGTCGTTTATTCGAACACTTATTAAAAAGAAATAATTAATCTCAGTATTTAATAGGTAATTTTTTTGTTTCAATTTAGTATAAAAGTAAATATGTATTTGCCTTGTCGTTATTGTTGTGTTAATTTTTTCACATTATGTTTAATTAAACTATTGCCGTTGTAATATAACGAATAATGTATTTCATCATATTTAACCACATTCTGTTTGTTTCTGTAGTTTCTTTTTATTATTTTACATGGCTACTATGATAATGAAGACTATTTCTGTAAAAAAGTATGGAAAATAAGAAAAACTGAAATATCTCAAAAACTATTATAAATAGGTATAAGATATATTGAACGAAACTTTTAGGGTTTTTATTACTCTATTAAATAACATGAAAATATACAGGATGTACCATTTAAAAAAAACGATATTTATTCATTTAAACTTGTTCAAATTTGAGCCGATGTGTTCAACACCCTGTAGCTTTTATTGCAAATATTAGGTAAAAATTATGTTAACTTGTCCTTGGCCTTGCTAAATTCCAAATTTGAATATATTTGTCACAAAATTGAAAACGTTATTTAGGATTGAATTGATGCTTGAAAATGTGACTTTTTTTCTTTAAACTTAATTATCTCAGAAACTATAAAGTTTTGTTATAGTAAACCCTTAATAAAAAAGATTTAAAATTATAAGCTAAATCGAAAATACGATTCGTATATAGGGTGTTCTATTTAAAAAAATACAACTTTATGCTGTCCTAGTTTTTTGGCTCACCCTGTAGAGTCCTAAATATTTTTAAAATCTGCGTAAAAATAAACTGTATCAAACAATAAATATAGTTTCTTTGTTAATTTCACCGAAAAGGCACAAACTTACTTCATCCAATCGTTGACTCACCCTGTACATGCTTGATAGATTTACCAACTTTCGAAAAATACATGCGCGCTTCACATAACGCTCTTGCCAAATTTCTTACAGTATCTAATGCTATTATTTATTTCAATAAAAAAAATTTACTGCTTCCAATGAGTTTGAAAAAGTATTTTGCTACACTGGTATTTAAAAGGCAAAACTTCACAAGTAAGTATGAAGAAAAATTAATTAATAAAGCCAAAGCAAATTCATCCGAATACAGTTTAACGCTAGTAGCACCTATGCCGGAGAGTAGGGGTGGCTTATTCAGGGCGCCACTGCATTTGTAGCTAGGTTGAATGCGGAAACCTTCGGCGAAGATATTAGAAACTAGCTTTCAACTTTACCCTTATAGATAAGCAAGTAAATAAAAAACTACAAACGCAAATGAGCATGTGGGTCAAATAAAACATAAAAAGCTACAAAAGATAAATGTATAGTGGTAGTGTAAGCTAGACATATTATGATGAAAATTAAACTTAAATAAATTCAGAAATAAAAATCAAATAAAATTTAATATAACGAACAATATTACAAACTGGCGTTAGAATATAATGCAAACTCTGTATGTTCTATGATCATAAGATTGTATGTTGGATTATTGCGCAACACCTTATAATAAAAGAATAGAATAAACTTAGATTGCAAAATTAATAGGTTGTTATTAAATCATAAAATGATAATAATAAAAGTTTGCTTGTTAGTTGGTGAGGCTGCCAACTGAATGATCTCTCTGCTTGAATACGTAGGCACTAGTGTAACATCAAAAGGTAAACGCAAAATATAAACCAAAAACATAAACCAAGAAGGACCAGTAGGGAAAATACCAGTAGTCCAGATAATCAGTACGGAGGATCCCCGTAATAAGATAACCAGTAGGGCGGATCCCAGTAATAAGATTAGCGGTAGGGAGGATTCCAATAATAAGATAACCAGTAAGGGGGCCCCCCATGTTGGTATTGAAGTCTAACAGAATTCCTCTGTAGAAATGTACAAAACTGCCCAAAATCCTAGACTCCAGATTTATCCATGTAAAACTAGCACAAAAACGCCAAACAGGCAAAAGATAGGTAACTAATCAACAAAGCTCAATTACTGCGATTGTTTAAACGACTTCAGCTCAAAATCCCTAAGAATGCTCAATGTAAATTGAGGTGGAAGTCTACAGTTTTTTCAGTCAAATCAAACCAAGAAAAAGTCACGGTAAAACGACCTTCATTTATAATCAAGATTCTTTTTTTAGACGCGTTCAATTGAAACGTTTGAAATAAATGGCCGCTCAAAAATGACCCTGTGCAAGAACCGTTGACTGAAATAAATTTGTTAAATAAGCCAATTCATTAATCATTAGCATTTCCCACTCAGAATCAAATAAATATTCCAATAGTTATTTTTAGATTAAAGAAATTCATTAGAAGCAAAAGAATAAACTTCCTGATAGTTTACGCTAAGGAAAGCCCCAGAAATTTATGTAACCAAAAAAATATTCCCTCAGGAAAACTGAGATCTATTTGAAAAAAAAAGGTAGCAGTAAATTCAACATCAATAAACACCAACCACGCGCAGCGTAGTAAAATATCAATAATAATGATCGCCTGATAGTCAAATATAACTTAAGACTGTACTTTCTGGAATGCTTTTACTCAAATAATTTATTAGAGATACTTATGAAAAAGGGTACTGTGTTTGCCAACAACGTAATTTTTTGCAACAAAATAGGTAAAATTAATCGAATTGGTCATAGTAAATTTAAACGGAAATTTGAACCTTGACAATTTCCATAAAATCTAAAAGATCTTGCCAAACTTTTTCGATTAATAATTTTTTTACTATTATTTAATATTTTTTCCTTAGTTTTTATCACTGATACCTTCCCATCTTGGAATAGATACGACGCTCCTCACTTGATACCCTCCCTCCTCCCCACATGCAGTCATGGAACCTTCATAAGTTGAAATATTTGTTCAGTCAATTGAAAAACTGAACCTGACCACCAACTATGCCTGTTCTTACTAACGTCGGAAACAAGAACCTTGGAATATTGCTTAACATTAAGTTTATTGAACTCTGAATGGGGAGGCTTTGGAAAAAAAGAGTACCAAGGAACTATTAAACTCTTACTAAGGAACATCTCACCTTGATAAATAGAAAATATATTTTTTTAGATTTTTCATTTTATTAGCTTCCAATTGATACCCTTAGTTACATATTTATTTAATTATTTTTCAGATATTTGTTGCCTTTTCTTAGAAAACAGTTGGAACACGGGGAAAAAATGTTTTCTCACAACAAATATTATAATTTGGTACTCTAAAATAAATGCCAAGTGCATCGAAACCCATTTAAGACGCGTGCATTTTAAACTGGAAAGCGTTTTAGGCGGAAAAGAAAAAAAATGAAGTTTATACATGCATAGATACGTAACTATTTTCTGTATTTATAAAGTTATGTTATAAACACCATATATTTAAGTAGATTACTATATATATATATATATATATATATATATATATATATATATATATATATATATATCGTATAATTATTTCCATATTACTCAAAGTAATCACTTATTTGAATTGGACAAAGAGATTTTGATACATTGGTAATTACAAATTTTTGATATAATTTTACTTTTGAAGCGCGTCTTCGCTATAACCTGCAGAAGATACATAACCCATTAAGTCGTCAACTGCTGACAAAGCCTGAGTGTTTGACAAAAATGGAACTGACTCGTCTTCACCAACATTGTCACCATCACTTAGGATCATTTTTCTGGATGCTGTTCGTATCTTTAATAAGATCTTCGATTGAACGGACTACAGTATCGCGAGTGTTGCTTCTTCCAACACGATATCATCTTCACTATTTCAAAAATCTGTTTTCTTCAAACAATTTTGTGTAGTTTCGGGTTGAATTGCTTCCCATGCTACTGAAATATATAGTATTGTATCATGCACATTCAGGGGTCTTTTAGAAGCAGATGGTGACAGCGATATATCAGTCGTTTTCTATAGCCTGGTTTGAGGACTTTTATAATACCTCAATCCATCAGTTATAACTTGTTCGTTGCATTTGGAGGTAAGAAAAAAAGGTTGGTATTCCTTAGCTTAACATTTTTGAGATGAGCAGGGCAGTATTATCGGCCTACAATTTATCTAAAAGTAATTATCTAAAGTTTTTAATCAGTCGCTGATCGCAGCCACCTTAGATAATACATAGGCAATGGTCAGTGTAGCGGGTGGCAAATGATGTATTAAGCATAACAAAATGCACGAAAAATTGCAGGGACCAACTTAAAATCTTGTATTATGTGGTATATAGTTATAGTTTTACTGTAATTGCTTTTTTTCAGGTTTGGTACCAAACTCCTAACCCTAAAAATAAAAATATTTAAAAAATCGAAGCTCTTTAGGTCGGTATAGTTATTTTCATCTCTCATCTTCATACTGATAAAATCGTGGTTTTGATTTATGAAGTTATTAAAGACTCTCTGCTCTAATTATTATATTTTAAGAATCGCCTATTAAAATTATTAAATTTTTCAGGATCATCTAACTTTAATGAATACTTTGGTTAAACGGAGAAAAAATTGCCAAAAGAAACATTAAATACACAGATACTTACACAGTATTGTGCTGTAATTGATCAAAAGTTGGTTACACTATATCTCGCAGCTTAGCCCTACTTTTTACTTTTCACATACTATATGGTTTGTACTTAAGTGCTTGAGTTTTAAAGTTTATATCTCGGGTTAAAGCCTCAGTTATAGCAGTCTAAGAAGCACTTTATACTTGAGTTTATATTAGGTTTTACTTCGAACTTGCTTCCTATTACAACTTTTATAAAATAATCAAACAGTTTTTAGTCTTTCAGCACTTTAAAGTTGGCTAGTTTATTAGTCTCACATATCTTAGTTTTATAAGGTGTTATAAAGTTTACACAATGTCGTTGGCCTGCCTCTTATGGGAGTAGTAGGTTTCATATACAAATTTATTTTTTTACTGCATCGACATTACATGTTTCTTCATAATTTTAAATGCGGTTATTAAAGAAGGTATTATCATCTAAAAATAATGAATATAATATCTTTGAAATACTATAAACTGAAAAAATTAATGGTCTTGTGAAACTAACAACCAATAATCAGAAGACTCATATATACTTGGCTATTTATTTTCTTGTCCAAGGCATATCCTATTACGGTGATCAAATTAAAATGTCTAAATTTACAACTATAACTTGTAACTTTCACTAAACTATCTTCCTAATTATTTATTTGACAAAAATTTTATTTATTATAGTACGGAAATTGAAAGTTTTATAGTTGTGAGGGATTTCTGAGATTTAAACTAAGCAATCTTGCGAAACACAAGTACAATTCTGAATACTAGAACCAGTTGATTGTACGACACTAGATCAATAACAGTATTTATAGAATTATTATTCGCAATAAGAAAATATGGTTTCAGTAAGATATAAATAAATCTATTTTCTGTCGTGCTTAAATAGTTGCCTGTATACAAATATGCAAGAAAATATGGCATACTTAAATAGTTTATTTCTCTAAATGAACTAAACCGACTAAACAAAATTGCACTTAAAATTAAAAAATATATTATAAACTCTTTTATATTACAATTAACATAATAATTCTGGATCCACTTATTTATGTAGCACGGTGTCAAAGGGATTATAACCATATTTTTATTAACTCGCTTTCTCGTCTATCCATTTTTTGGTTTGTCTGGTAAAAATTTTGCAATCGATTTAAAACTAACTTCTCGATAAGCTGGAGACTTGAAATTTCAAATATAACTTTGAATCTGATTTCGAATGTATATTTCAAGGTCATGTGAAGGTCAACTTCACTTCAGACTCTCCGATTAAGCTAAAATTTGATGAACTTATATAAACCCGATGACAATATAGTGTTATAATCTTGAAACTGACCAAGAGCATGTACTTGAAGGTTATTTCAAGGTCAACTTCACTTTCGATTATTCAGTCAACTGAAATTTGATACACATATATAAACCGAATGACAATGTAATATTATGAATTTGAAACTGGCCCTAAACGTACACTTCAAGGTCAACTTCACTTACGATTATTCAATTCATCAATTTTATGCTAACTTCGCGATGACATAGAGGACTTGAAACTTTAACATAGCTCAGAATTGGATAACAGTGCAATATCAACTCGCTTTCTTATCTCTGCGTTTGTTAATTTGTATGTTTGGTACAAATTTTGCAATCAATTTTAAATTAAAGACTAAAAAGAAGAAAATGAAACTGTTCTATGAGGACACCCTATATGGATGGAGAAAGAATGTTCTGGCATATCTATCTACTGAATGAATCAACAGCATCGTATTTAGGTTTTCTTTAAATCTTTGATATAGCTCAAAATTTGTCACTTTCCACTTCTCTGTATCTAAAATGTCATTCCCAGATAATTCATTATCGAGTCCAACCATATCTATAACTACAGCTGAAATTCGGAGTTTCACTATTTTATTTTTGAAACGATATTTAGTTTTAGGCGACACCCTATCAAGGGTCAAAATTTAGAATTAATATTTTTTTTTCTCAAAAACTTTGAAATAAAAGTTATCGGAAATGATGAAAGAAATTAAATATGTATCACCACCTAATATCGAAATTTATAATTTTATACAGGACTTTAGAAAGAAGCTACGTAACAGCGAAGGAAACCTAATGGAAGCTGTGTGCAAGTTATGAATAAAGTTCATTCTTGTAAGAAAACAAATCCTCTGAACTGTGTGTGTGTGCTGGTAAAGATTAAGATTAAAAATTTACAATTTTATATATATATATATATATATATATATATATATATATATATATTGCGTTGAAAAACGTGATGCGGGACCTAACGTCTATCGTCAGAGGTCTATATTCGTCGCCCACACACGCTTCAAGCAACTGCCCGAAGAGGAATTAGAATACTCAAATTTTGAATATCTTGTTTTTTTATAAAATTTGAAAATTGGTGAATGTGAATGATATAAGTTTTCTTTTGCTCTAATAAAAATATTCTAAACCACGATATGTATTTTTAATTTTTCCTTGAGCGCCCAGTTACTGTATCCTATCAAAGATAAGATAACAGCACTGTATTTATTCTTTGGATTAACTTAAAAATACATATATTATTGTTGACAAAATTTTAATAAATCTATTTTCTCTTTTTAATCTCCCCTTAATATAACTAGCTCGCTTCCCCTGAAACTATCCCAAGTGAGTTCAGATTCTCATAAGTTAAAATTTCCTTTTATCTACTGCCAATTAAAACCACTGAATTGTATTAACAATCAACATAAATTTATTATAAAACAAAATGATATTATTACTGATTATAAAATTATTTTGAAATACCTATTGTCTAGATCCGCTTTATTAAAATTAAAAATCAATTGCACTTTATCTCTACTGTTGATTATAATGTCACTCCACTTAACTGTCAAGAGTTGTTTGACAAATATGAAGGTCTCGTGTTCAGTTGAAATGTATTACTTTTAATTTATTTTAAAAATTAAAAAAAAAATGTGCAAAGTGCGGATTATTAATTTTAACAAGTGATTATAAATTAGTTCTAATGATTTTATAATGTCTAATATAAATGTGGTAATATTATATTTTAAAATACCTTGTTCCTTAAGTGTTTGTTTACTTATAAACAATAAAAAAGGTATATTTGTGTTTCCTTGTCTTCTTTTACCATCAAATTGGATTGGGATAATTGTTTAAAAATAATACCTACTATCAAGTAAGTAGATATTCTTTATTAAACACTGTCTTGGTTATTTTGGAAATGTCCAGGAATTGTCTACTTCTTGGAAATGTTGGTATTTACATCAGCCAGGTATAATTTCTTGAATTTTTATTTGACACAATCGGGTTTTACTAACTTTTCTTGATGTTATTTGGAGTTGCTATTTCTTAATGACATTCAATTTAATTTAAATTATTTTTTTTTTTTAAAATATTGATTAATCAAACTTTATTTACTATTTATTTACTTTCATAACCTTTAAAAAATATTTACTTATCAAAAACAAAAGATCTCGCACGTGGCTTTATGATTTTGTCGTGAAAATTTTAAGGTTATGTTTTGAGGAGAAACTTTTCTTTTACACCTCTCTGTAACAATACTTTTTTGCAACTGTCTCCAATTTTTGTGATTTTTCTTTCTATCGTATGCCATCAGCTGACTTAATTAATCATTCTGATTGGCTCAGCAGTTGAAGGCATCGGGTAACTTGATGAAAAATCACCCTTTTCTTGGCATTCTTGTCAAACAAAAATGGCTGTCAAGAAATTTAAAATTGATAAAATTTTTCCAATTTTGCCATTTCCTGGATTTATCCAATAATATGCATGACAATAAATATTATAAAATTAAACTCTATTATTTTACCTATCTAATGATACATATTTTAGTCTTCCTAAAACAATTTTTAATATTAAAAATTATAAAACAAAATGGCTTGACATGAAAATATTGAAATATATAATTAACTAATTATTGAAAATTATTGTTTGAAGATGCTAAATTATGTTTTCTTAATATTAAAATATTAAATATTAGAATTTTCCTTACATTTTAATATAACTTATATTACTCCATTACTTAAAATTAATTTATAATATCTAATTTTAATGTCAAAATCACAAATTTTCTTAAATTTATTCTATGTTCTTATGTGTTTTAATTAAAATTATTTTCTTAATATTACTGTTAACTGTCTAATTTATATTAAAAACAATTTAATAAACCTTATTTATTATTTAAAAGTACTTTTCGTAACTGGTTTCACACTTTGTTCACCTTTTGTTCCTTTTTAAAACATTATTGTTGCAAAAACCGATCGTTATGTTTTTTTAATTTCACTTGAAGATTTTCACTCTTTATTATCACTTTACCTTCACCATCACATCCAATGTTTGTACCTTATTATTCTTATGATCAATTTATAATATGGTCTTATTGTATTAATATTTATATATTGTTTATTTTACAATTATGTCTAAAAATTCATTATGAATTTAGCATTATATATGATTTTTTAATCATATAAGCTTTTAATTATGCTTTGGTCCATATTATTTGTAAATATTAATGACTCTAATTAATTAATATATCTACTAACTACTTATTACTATCTAAATAATAAATTTATGTTGTATCTTAGATATTTTAATTGAAATTGTTTAGACTCGTCGAGTATTTATAATATGGTCATTAGGTCATCTTGTGTCGATTCCTATTCAATATATATATATATATATATATATATATATATATATATATATATATATATATATATATATATATATATATATAGGTGATTACAATGACATGGCTTGTCATACAAATTCTGAACTTTTTTGGTTATTAATGATAAATTTAAATTTAAATTCTAGCCACTTAGATACACATATCAATTAGGCATGGATCAGAGGTATGGGATATCTAAAGTAAACCAGTAAGGCAAAAGTATTATTTGCAAAAGATGAAGCGATATGTCCAGTGATTATTAAGTTTGATTAGGTAAATATAAACTCCTTTAAAAAGAAACTTGAAATCAAAAAAAAAAATGTACCTAAATCTAAAGAAAAACTCGAGATAATTTGAACATACACATTCTGGAAGTTAAAATTTTTTGATCAAGTTTATTCGTAATTTATCACTTTGTTCTGTTTTAGATCTCTATTGTTTGGTGGTTGGATCAACAAATAGAAACATACTTTGTCAAATCAAAAAAATCCAATTAAAAATGCGCCCGTAAGTGGGTTTGAAATATTGGTCCACACTCAGGACAAGAACTTTCGTCCACCATATGTTTTTTTCCTTCATCTTTTAGTTAAAAGAAGTTTTATATGAATATTGCAAACCTAGATAAACGTTATTCAAAGGCAAATCTCATTTCTGATATGAGCAAATGTATATTATTCAAAATAATATTTTGAGTCATTTTAAAAACATTAAAAGGATTATTTCAGAAATTCTTTTAAATTTACCGAGTGGCGCAAAACGCATGTCATTTCAAACCTATATTTTATTGAAGTAGTATGCAAGTTATTATGAAATTTTTCTTGGGATTTTTTTTCTAAATTTTATAAACAGTCAACAAGTAAAAATTTAATATTTTTCAAACTATTAATGTTGTGTCAATTAACTCTATTTACATCGCAGAAGATTTAATTTAGAGATACGTCTAAAAAGTTTACTTAATTTCTACGAAAATTGTTTCTTTTTCCATAAATTTTTTCAGGTAAGTGTTGTAAGTACATTCACACAGATTTAAAAATATGCGTTAATTAAAATTTGCTTAAAGCACAATTATAACCTGATGTTTTCTTGCTTAAAGCACAATTATTACATGATGTTTTCTTTGAGTCGTCTGGTATACCCGTCCATCCCTTGCCTTGACAAATAGGAGAAATAGGCTAGCTAAGGTCGATACGGCATATAAACATTGATCCTTCTTCCATGATTATCATCATGCTATCTCACTTTAGTTAATGCAAAATAAATAATTATTCGCATAAATCGAGTTACCTTTCTTTGAAAATTAATATTAAAAACGAAAAAGGAGGATCAATATATATATATATATATATATATATATATATATATATATATATATATATATATATATATATATATATATATGTCGTATCTACCTTGGCAAGCGTATTTCTCCTCTGCCCATTTTTTTTTAATACTGAGAAGATACGATGGTACGACGAGCAGTAAAATAGAGGTGCAAGGAATGGACGGGTATACCAGGCGAGTCAAGAAAATATAATCTAATAATTGTGCAAATGTTAACAAACGCATAATTTTCAATGTATGTGAATGTACTTATAAGACTTACCTGAAAAAATTTAAGGATAAAGAAACAATTTTTATAGAAATTAAGTAAATTTTTTAGACCTATATCTAAATTAAATCTTCTACGATGTAGAGTTAATTGACACAACATCAATGGTTCGAAAGACATTAAATTTTAATTTGTTGAGTGTATATAAAATTTAAAAAAAAATCCTAAGTAAAATTTCGTACTAACTTGCATACTACTTTAAAAAAATATATGTTTGAAATGAGATGCGTTTTACGCCACTCGGTATAATTAAAATTATTTCTGAAACAATCCTTTTAATGTTTTTAAAATGACTCAAAATATTATTTTGAATAATACACATTTGCTTACATCAGAAATGAGATTTGCCTTTGAATATGGTATATCTATGTTTGCAATATTCGTATAAAACTTCTTTTTACTAAAAGACGAAAGTTTTTGTCCTGAGTGTGGACCAATATTTCAAACTCATTTACGGGCGCATTTGTAACTGGATTTTCTTTTATTTGACAAAATATGTTTTTGTTTGTTTATCCGACCACCAAACAGTAGAGATCTACAACAAAGCAAAGTGGTAAATTACGAAATTTACTTTTCGAGCCGGCCTTCCCATAGGGCTTTTTTTAATTATGGACAAATTTGATCAACAAATTCTAACTTCCTGTATTTGTATTGAGAACGATTCTTATGTTCAGAGTATCTTGAGTTTCTTTCAGATTTAGGTAAAATTTTTTTGATTTAAAGTTTCTTTTAAAAGGAGTTTATTTTTACCTAATCAAATTTAATACCCACTAGACATGCCGTTTCATCTTTTGCAAATAATACTTTTGCCCTAATGGGGTTACTTTAGGTATCGCATACTTCTGATCCATGCCTAATTAATCTGTGTATCTAAGTGGCAAAAATTTAAATTTAAGCTTGTCATTTGGGGACATTTGGGACATTTAGAAACCAAAAAAGTTCAGAATTTTTTTAACAAACTACGTCATTGTAATCACCTATATATATATATATATATATATATATATATATATATATATATATATATATATATATATTGACGTTTCGGTCACACTTGACCTTCTTCAGAATGATTATTTATAACTTATATAAGTTTTTCCTGAGGAATACAACATAGACTACATATTGTTAACACATGGTTCACTTTTTGACACTATACTACAAACCTTGCTTTTTGTGTCGCATCTTTATTTAAATATACATATATGTATATTTATTTATATATATATATATATATATATATATATATATATATATATATATATATATACATATATGTATACATATTTTTAATGTTTTTCATAATTTCCGATAACTTTTACTTCAAAGTTTTTTTGCCCTACTGGAGTCGTTTTTGAGAAAAAAAAATATTATTTCCAAATTTTGACCTTTGACAGGGTGTCGTCTAAAATTGAATATCGTTTCAAAAATTAGATAGTGAAACTCCGAATTCTGGCTGTTGTTTTAGATATTGTTGGGCTCGATAGTAAATTATCTGAAAATGGCATTTTATATACAGGGAAGTGAAAAAGTAGCAGATTTTGAGCTGTATCAAAGATTTAAACAAAAACTAAACTATGATGCTACGTTGTTGATTCATTCAGTAGATAGGCAAAACATTCCTTCTCTGTCCATATAGGGTGTCTTCATAGAACAGTTTTCAACTTATTGACGATTTTTCGCAAAATTCTCCAAATATCAAGCAGTTTTAGTGATTTTTACAAGAAGGACATAATAAACAAACTAATTCTATATATCTGTGGTAAATATTTATCGACGATTTGTTACGGTGTTTGTCCGCGAAAAATATTACTGAAACATTGCCAATAATACATACATTGATACTTTAAATTAATTTTTTATTCATGGCTAGTTCAACAGAATTATAAGGCGAACATTCAGAATTTTCAACGAAAGATATCTTGACAATGACACGTCTCATCATAGAAACATAGTATTAGTTTGTTTATCATGGCCTCCTTGCCCAAAATCACTAAAACTGCCTGATATTTGAAAAATTTCGCAAAAAATCTCAAATAAGTTGAAAATTGTTCTAGCTAGGTACCGTAACACGCTATCTGGACAGATAGGGTGTCACCTATTTACTGAAATAATCAACAACATCGCTTCGTATTCGAAAATTTTATGTTTTTATAAATTTTTTGATAGAGCTCAAAATTCATTACTTTTCCACTTTCCTGTATCTAAAATGTCATTTCAGGACATGGTCGGGCCCAACAATATCTAAAGCCACAACCACCGGAATTCGCAGTTTCACTATTTTATTTTTTAAACGATATTCAATTTTGGGCGGCACCCTGTTAGAGGTCAAAATTTGGAAAAATATTTTTTTTCTTGAAAATGAATAAAATGTGCATGCGCCAGGCGGGTTATTACATAATCGAAGGGTATATAATTAGTTTGCACTTGTATTTATTTATTATTTGGTACAAAAGTAATTATATTTTAACCTTCCCTTTAGAATTTAAATTGAAAAATATCAATATTTTGATTAATAAATAGAAATGTAAAAAAATTATTGGATAAAACTTGCATAGGTAGCAATATTCTTTGGAGATTTAAAAATGCTTCGGTGTTTCAAAGATATAATAATTTTTATATGGGTAAATGAGACTTAGTCAATGGTTTTTGTATTTGTATAGATTTGTCAAAGGAACTTAGTGCTTGGAAGTTCATTTTACCTCTTAGCAAAAATGAGAAAAAAGTTTGAAAGAGGGCTAAAAATCTATCAACAGAATCTATACCAATTATTTGCTACTGAATAATATATTTAAGCGTTAAAATATCTTTACCACAAAACATACATAAATAAGATATCTAAAGGGTCAGGAATGCATTAAAATTAAACAAAACTCTTTGGGAAAAAAACCAAACTATTTAAAAATGACGGTACTTTTCGTTTACGAGTGACACTGTCAAAGCAAGTAATAGATAAGAGAAAATCAGATGTGCGCATGCCGATAACTGCATCACTTTAATCTGCCATGGGCTCCATGTGTACAAAACTACTTTTTCGTCCATATTTTGCTGTTGTTAGTTTAATCAACGATGCGGGTCTATTAATTAAGGTCAGTGGTCGGAGCCGATCTTCAGAAAGACAACACTGGAGGACTATAAACAAAATTCATCCCTGTTATTTAAAAAGAGCAAGTTAGGATATGTTATGATCAGCTTAAAATTTTATATATTAACATAATTCAGTTCTATTGGGTTCCATTTATTAGTTATGGACTAAATTTATACTAATTATTTATTTTTTAATACAATTATAACTGTAATATTTCATAAATGTCCAAACATCAAAGAAATATTCATCATTATAGAAGTAAGTCAAATACGGAAAACCCATCCTTCTAATCTCACTCTTAATTTATTTTAATATGTTTAAAATGGTAATTTTCAAATTATATATTTTTAAATCAGTGTGCTCTAAAATGCACGTTACATAACATATATATTTTAAATATGTAGATTTTGCTGATTTTTTATAGTTATAAAACGCCGAGAACGAGGTGAAATATGTATGTCACCAAACGGATGAATATTTTTAGGAAATATTGTTTCGGAAAAAAATTCCAACCAATATTCTCTCCTTCGTTTTAGGGACACATGCAAATTATTTTTGATATGGTCTATGCAAATATTTAGTTGTTTGTTGTAACGTAGTTTTGAACATATTTTTTTGGAATGCTTTTAAAAGAGGTTAGTGTTATTACGAGCCCGACATTTTAAGCGTTCCGGGTTGACTTCTTGGATGACAAAAAGAGATATAATACGAAATGACCTATATTTTAAAAATTCGATTACAGATGTCCAAATATGCACAAAAACTAGTAGATGGATTCATTTTCAGGTTTGTCTACCCAGCTAGGAATCTTTCATTATCTATCTGTACGTTTGTCACATTTTTTCATTTTTTGTGAAGATATTTTGCAGGCTCATACTTTCAATTAACACTAAAGCAGACGTGTGGCAACAATAACATTCTCATGAACGTTGTATTGCATCTTAAATAACATGTGTAAGCCGACAAAGCGACCGGACCTTTGTTATGTCTCCGAGTTAATATAAAATCATCGTCATTGTTCGGCTGCTTTATGTTATATATCGATGTATTATATACCAAAATTTTTCCGGGAAAAGATCAAATTCCGAATGAAGATTGAATGAAAATTCCTTCAGTAGTTTTCAAGCCAAGATCGGATATAGAGAAAGAGACAGTTTCTTATACTAAGTAGTAATTAAATATTCACCAAAAATTTCTCAAATTAAATACATAATAAATTATATAAAAAAATAAACCGAGTTGAAAAAAATTACACAACTTTCTAGCAAATATATATATATATATATATATATATATATATATATATATATATATATATATATATAATAAATACTGATAATTGCCCATAAGAGTAATGAGTGAAATCTGATCCCAATAAAGAGAAAAAGTAGTATTAACATCTCATAAGTTCATATCTCATTTCCAAAATTCTGTGTGCGCAGACGCTAAATGCTTTAATTTTATTGGTTATTTTGAATTGCCCGAGCATGACTGTACTCCGGCAATTAGCGTGAGAAGCCATCTTCATTTCAATTTGTTTGTGTTTTCAGTGTTTTCTTGTTTGTTGGATTTATTTTACCAAGTGAATATTCTCTAATACTTAATTTTTTTGAAAAAGACTCCTCGCAAATGTTCCTTATGTGACAAAAAAAGGGAGTATTTTTGCATAAGTATGTGAATTTTAATTCTAAAGGGATGTATATTTTATGACCTTGCATATTATAAACTGAATATTATGCAATATAAACTTAAAATTTTCGAATATAATATGTATCCAGAAATGTTTTCGGAGTAATAAAATTCGCTTTATTTGTCTTTTCATATAAAAGAATCGTTCTTATTGGTTAACTGAAAAAATTTGTTATTCAAAATTCCTTCTTCTATATTAGATAAACAGGGCTTTATTGTATTAAGTAAAATATTTTTAAAACAATGTTGTTTAGGGAATGAAGGTGTTCATAAATTCTTAAAAATTACTGTTATAATACTGGAACCCTATAATACGTTTTTAAAGTAAGTTTTTACTTAAAAAAACATTAGATCCAATTTTTTAATCACCTTGGCCTTGCTCTTGATTTTTGTCTCTTTATAATGCATATAGCACTTTTTTGTGATATTTAATATTGTATTATTTATGGATAATGGTATTTTATTTACGCAAGAAATAAAGAAACTGTTTAAAGAATATCTTCCACTTTTTTTTTAAATACCAAAAATTGCTGTTACTCGTGCAGTATCGGTAGAATTTGTAGTTGAAATGAAAACTGAGATATTTCAAAGGTGATCACTCTTAATGACTGCATAGAACCCAAGGTGAAAAAGTTGGATAATGTCCTAAAGTTAAAGTCCAATAGCGTTCAATCAATTTAAGTACCACCTTGTTCTTGTAGGTAACCTATATTTTTTTGCATCAGCTATATCATCTAATCATTTTTACTTTACACTACAGGGAAACTTAAACTGAGACATTTGAGGTGAAAAGTTTGTTTTAAATGAAGCCCTGGATCCCCCCTTTGGTATTATTGACATGGAGAACCATATCATCTTATAATGTAACCAATAACTATAGAATTCAGTTTATAAAATTAATTATTAAAACATTTACTAATGTTAGAATATATCATGTGGCTCAAGAATGGTACCAAACGGATGAAAATGTTAGGAAAAAAATTCAAAATTAATATTACTTAAAAATCAGTGAATTTGTTTTCTCTTATTTTTTTTTTTGGAAACTTTATAATTTTTACTTTTTGCAGGGACCCAATTTTTAAGGATGTGTAATTAGGTATTAAAATCTAGTTTTATTTATTTTTAAGTATCTTTTTATGCTTCTTTAATGTGTAAATCATTTATGGTATACGATTTACACGATAATAAACAAAATTTATTGTTTTCCCATGTATTATTATATTATCCAGTAGAATATAAAATTATTGTTAACTAAAAATAAAGAATAATACATCACTTTGTTTCAATACCATTAAATTACCAATAAATTTGACATAGAGTATATTATCAATTGTTCATGTTGATGATAGGAAATCTATTAGGGCAAGAAAATATATTTTGGAGTTTATATACAATATAACTATGTCCTCCAATTTGGTTATTAATCAAAGTTGAGAAAAAATGGAACAAAACAATTCTGTGTAAATAAAGTTTTATCCAAAAGAAAAAGAAAATTAATGTTTAATAATATTGCAAAATGTGAAATTGAATTTAATCAGTGTATGCAAAACCCTGATTCTAAATATAATTTAGTAAACTATCAGGCCTTGAAAGCATTTATATTTCTTGTGGACTCATCATTATCAATGTTTTTAATCGAAACATCTTTATTTTATCTTGAGCAATTTGTTTAGCGCAAATAAAAATCGATATCTGAAAATTTTCTTCCCTATTATTTTCAAACCATCAGATTTTACATACTAGAGTTGTAAAAAATTATTGTCATCATAATCCCTAGTACCAATTTGGCCAACAAGTGCAATAATTTCTTTTAGTACCAACTTTATGAATCCAGTTCATTTCATTCTAGCAATTACTACTTTTTTGTTAAGTGTTCACCATTTTGAAAATGTTTAAAGGATTAATTGAGCAAGGAAAAGACAATCATGTTACGCGCCCATAGGTACCTTTACAAACCTTACCAAATTATTTACTGTAGGTCTTATAAGTTAAACAAAGCATATTATTATTATTAATAATGAAACTATATTTGTTAAAACTATTTTGGGCTCTTTACCTTGAGCTACAGAAAATCTTATAGGTAAAAACATAATGTACTTTACAGACACTCTGACACAAACTGAATAAAATATCGTCTTTGTCAAATGCGCCTTATCTAGGGCTTTATAGCCTTCTATTCAATCCTAATAAACATCACTAAAATCTACAAATCAATACTACCAAAACAATTTAAAATGACATAAAGTTTTCTTTATTAGACAGAGATATTTTGAAGACACCAATAAAACCTTTCCATCACTTACTTGGGCAAAGATATTTTGAAGATACCAATAGAACTTTTCCATCACTTACTTGCGCACTAGAGAGCTAGGGAACTAGAAGATTATGGTGTTTTGTATACATTAATCTTAAAAGTGGTAATTAATTCTGGGTGGATTGGTATTTTTAAACGACTTCATTTGTATTTCTTTATTGTTTACGTAGCTTTTGATATCTATTTTATGCTTCATCTAAGACTACCTATGTGTACTTTGCACATATTTTCTATAAATTAGAAATATAGCTGCGAATTCAAAAAAGTACTAAGTAAATAAGTTAATTTACAATTATTAAATAATTAATTGCAATATAAAAGAGTTTCTAATTGACTTTTTACTAGCTCAACTTTTTTTAAATCGATTTAGTTTCTTTTAAATAATCTCTTTCATTCTTTTTGGTTTTAATTAATCTTTAAAATGGGAAATCCTAAAAATAATACTGAAGAAATTTTGTTGAGGTAGGGTGAAAAACGGGATGATTTAAAAACAAATATATTAAGTTTGCCAGACAACAATTTTGTTTTTGTTTTTTCAGCTTATTATATTATAAAATATTTTTACTGAATGCGCTTGAGAGTACCATATAACATATATAACTCTTATCAAGAGTTATATAGGAATGAAGTCGGTAAAAAGTTCCCTAACCAACAATTTTCCACGACCTTGATAATATTTTTATGGAATCACCTTAGGACATTTTGAAATTCCAACCAAAATATATCAGTCTTATCATAAGTTATGCGTACACAAATATTTTGAAAAATAAGATTTTTCTAAAAAAACTTAACGGACTTCAAAAAAAAAAACGGTAAAAAACGAAAAATAACAATATAAATTTCTCTATGAAATTGAAATTTTTAATACCTGACAAAATGTGATTCACATAAAAAGATTGAGAAATACTTTAAGTATAATGGCTTTCTCTTATCGTAGCTTATTTGTATCTCGTGTTAGTAGGTATTTGTTTCATTTGGTAAATTTGGCTCCGAAATCAAAAATTTAAATTTCTTATAAAAATGCGTATTGATATTTTTCGCTTTTTAGCCCTTTAGAAGTCGGTTCAATTTTCTTTTCAGTTTTGAATTCAGATGAGATTTTAACATCGCAAAGAAAGTTCCCATTTTATCCAATGTTGTGGACCACAGTTAACTGAAGGACAAAAAATTCTTTGATTTTGAGATTTCCTAAAATACCAGTTTTAAATAAAATTGTGCCAAAGAAATATTTAAAGTACTATAGTAAATCTCAATACTAAAAGAATTTGAGACATGTAAATATTTTTGTTCGGCGTATTTCATCTTGCATATTGAAGAAATTAATTTAATATCCGTAATGTACGCCCCAAGAACCCCCAATATTAATTTCTACAAAGTCAAAAGAATGTAAAATTTATAGTCCCTTATACTTTAACTGTCATAATAAAAGGCAAAAAAAAATAACTTCAAGCTTACAACCTACGATTCCGACAACCATTTTATACCAGTTTTGAAAAGATGTGAATAACGTAAAATTTGGAAGCTACCATATTGAATTTAAAAAGAAAAAAAAATTTTAACTCTTTAATCTAATCGTAATTTTTTCCCTCGAGAATCCCTCAGTTCCAATTTTGAACATAATCCAAAAATATAAAATTTTTCGACCCCAATATTGCATCTGCCATGTTGAATTTTTTAAAAACTGTTTTAAATTCGTTATTTATATTCTCAGAAATCCCCCAGTACGAATTTTGAACAAAATCGAGTTTAGTTCATCATATTGGAGATGACACATTGAATTTGTTTAAAACATTTCATAAAAATTCATAATTTAAACCCTCAAAAGCCCTGCTAAATTCTAGTTCACCATATTGGATCCACCATAGTGATTTTTTATAAGTGATTTTAAATTTATACCTTACCCTCTATACAAATTTTGGACAAAATCAAAAGATATAAAATTTTTAGTCGGCCATATTGGGTCCGCCGTATTCAGTTTTTTTAAAATAATTTCTAGTTCGTAATCTACACCCTCAGGAGCACGCCTACACCAATTTTGGACAAAATCGAGAGTTAAGAAATCTTTAATCCGTCATATTGGATCGGCTATATTGATTTTTTTTTAAACTAATTTTGCATTCGTTGTGTATGACCCCGAAAACTCCCCATATCAAATTTGAAGAAAATCGGACAAAATCAATTATTTAGTTCTCCAAATTATCAGTACCATCTTGGATCCTTCAGAAGTCGGTTAAAAATAAAAAATAAATATACGCATCGAATTAATAACCTTCTTTTTGAACTCTAGAATATATACAAGACGCTTTTTTGAATTGTTTAATCATAGATTTTTTATGCTAGGAACCATAATAACTAGTAGAAAAATTCTGACGTTTCGGGAATTAAAAAATTAAATTACTTTTTTTAATATCCATTTGTTATATCTCTGGGAACAAAAAAAAAATAATAATTCGACTCTTATCCATGTCTGGCTCTTGGTCCTGATAATTTAGATTGAAAATTTATTTCTTGTTATTCAAAATTTGCTTTCAAAAAAAAATTCAAAACTTGTTTTAAGAAAAGGTTTTAAATTGACATTTTCATCGAATGCTATTGGATCTAAAAAGAAGTGGTAAAACTTATGAAAATTTGAAGTTCAACAAAAAATATATTGTGCTACAAAGAGAAAAATATTTTTTTTATCCGAATAACTGTTGGTTTTGTACTCGTTTCAAAAATTTTTCACATTGTTGGTAGGTTTCGATTAGTTGATTCTATTCTTGAAATATAAATTCAAAACATTTACCCTATCCCTCTCAGAGGTGAATAATTAAATCTATTTTCTATTCCATGCTTATATGATTCTGCTTTATTCTTATAACGTAAATAAATTATAGGAAATTATAGCAATAAATTTAGTGTGCACCAAGTTGAAGTTGCCAGGCAACAGTTTTATTAAAATGATTGATTAAAAGATAACTTAACAATTAAATTAAAAATCGGTGTTCATATTATTGGGCAGTCTAGTAAATCAACTATTAGTCTTAAAACGAAATTCTTCAGCCTCAAATTTTGACGTTTGGTCTTTGGTTTTTATATTGTTTAATCGTGAACACTTAATGTTAGCTCTGCATTTCTGGGTATTCAGTATTCAACAAAATGAGAAAGAGAGAAGAGAATTGAACTAGTGCTGGCTTCTTTGAGTTGTTATTTTAATTTTACATTTTTGTTACTGAATTATTTTGTTGTAAAAATAAATTTACATGATTTTTTATCTATATAAAATTTGATTTTATAATCAATATGTATGATTTCCTAACGTTTATGTTCGTCTTTTCACCCTTTTCTAAACCCATGTCTTAACCAAGATATCTGAAAATCTATAGAGTTATTCTACAAGCTTCCCGCAACTAAGCTAAACTGTACAGCGCTCAGTTTTCTATTTCGTCGTGGGGATAGAAAAGGTTATTTATGACGTTTCTTGACAAGAAAGCTAAGTGTAAAATTTGTTTCTAAATGGTATGTATTAAAATGTTTGAGGTATAGATAAATAAACATTTTTGTAAGTTGCCTGTCGATGATAGGTTTATAACTTCTATCAGAATGATATTTTTCCAGTTTGTTATTTTAACGCCACAGGTAACTAAACTAATCAAAGTGTATATCATGACTAATGTTGTATTAGGAGATATAATTCCATATTCACTCGGATTGGCTTAAGTTTCGTTCCATGCATTTCCCTCAGTGTATTTCCGCAAGGAATATGCAGCCGAAGTGACAAGTTGCCAAGCACCTGCAATAAACTTGTTATTTCCTTGCTAAACACTTAATCTCAAACAAGCAGTTTGAAAATGAAGAAATAATGAATAAGATATAAAAAATGTTAGTATTAAAATAAGTTATTGAAAGAGAAAAATTGCATCTGCAAAATCATAGCCCCATAAAAAGATTAACTTTATATACACTATCTTATAAATTTAAGCATGCTAATTTTGTATATAAAGTTTTCCGTTGAAAATTTAAATTTAAGGGAAAACACAAGAAATATTTAAAATAGAGGGAATAAGACTTCTGATATTTTAGAGAGAGCGCGCGCAGATATTTTTTATGTAGTAAAATAAAACCTAAATTATTATTTTTTTTTACGCTAAAATAGTATATGTTTTCTGTATAATAAAATTTCTCCATTTACCCTGGCTCTCCATTTGAATTTGAATTTGCGACAGGACATACAGTAAACTGAACTTAAGAATACATAAACTCGCCACAACTATAGTGATATTTAGATTGTTTTACCATACTTGGATTTAAAGATAATATTCTGTAGATCAGTTGCAAACAGAAGTATAGCTATTTCTATTATATGAACAGGGGATTAAGTTTCACACAGATGAGAAAAATCAGGCACTTAGAAAATATTTATCTATGGGGTACTAGGGTGTCCCTTATTTCCCAAATTGGTTTTTGTCCTATAATGCCCCCTAAATTATGAGTTTATATACTAAAACTAAAATTTAAACCCAAAAAAACCTTTTGATCCCTTTAAACAGTTCAGAAACGATTGTACTTCTTTTAAAGTCTGATTTTTTTCTTTTTGCGAAAATTATTTCTTTTCTTAGCTATTTGATCAACCGATTAACAAATGATTATTGATTTTCATTCTAAAATGATGTTCCTTGATGAAAAAGTATATTCTTTTTAAGATACAGAGGATTATTTAACCATTATTCTGATTAGTTCGCAGCGGTATTGGCGACATATCTAGAAGTAAACTACTATTTTATAAATTGGAGTTATTTCAAAAATTTGTCGCACTATTCCGATACATTTAAATTAAATTATGAAAAAATGGAGTAAAATTAATTTTTCATACGGATTTTTAAGTTATGTATGTTAATGTTATCCTAGACTTTATTTTCAAAACTACAAAATTTTTAATTTGTTATCAAATCTTTATTTACAAAATGTATTATTTAATGGTTACAATAGTTGAGAAGCAAATATATTGGAGAAAGGAAAGTAAATTTTGCTGTCAATCAGTTATTTAACAAATTATTATTGATATTTTTTTCCAAATGATGTTTCTTGATGGGAAAATTCTCAAATTAGTGAAAAAAAAATTTTTAAAGTAAAAGGTATAGGTTCTTTATATTGATTTTTTATTTAATTATTCAAATATTCATTGATATATTCAAATTCAGCTTCCTTCTCAAAATAACAAAAATAATTACTTATTAAAAGTAATGAGGAAAAGTTCAATTGGTTTTTTAAGCATTCTTTGATTGCACTAAGAAATTGTATTCACTTACTCTTTGAATTAAGTATGTCCAAAAGACTTTTTCTTATCGATTTATGCGATTCTAGAACCTCTCGAAAAATGTATATTTTTAACGAATAGATCGGTTTGGACATCCAGCGAGCGTGATAAAATGCTCCTGGTTTGCAATATTTACGAAATATTTGTTGTCTGTTTCTTTTCGTATTAAACTTCTATGAATTTTATTGCCTGTAATACAAAATGTTGTTTTAATGGGAACCCGAATTGACTAGCACTATGAAGTCTATGTCTATCAAGGTGACTGATTTAGATATCCTATATTTTTCGCATCACATTCCATAAAAAACTATAGTACTTGTAGTATTAACAATAAGTCATAAATTGCATTAAGTAATATAGCTTGAGAAGTTGTTGGAAAGATAAGTTCAGTTTTTTCCACAGTTAACTTTAAATCTCTCAGATGAATGGGAAAAATATTCGAAATAATTCAAATTTATAGAAAAATAATTTACTTTTAAATGTGTCGCAAATCCCGCTGAGAAGTGATCAAAATAATAGTTATAACATTCTTTCATGTCTTTAAAAATTATATTTTCATCAATATTTAGATTTTTACATCGAGATATACCATTTGAGAAGAAAAATCAATAATTATTTGATTAATAACATCAATTGGTTTAGAAAAAAAAATCTGGAAAAGGGAAAAATTCCATGTTGCAAAAGTAAAGTCATTTTGGCAAGATTAAAAGAAAACATTTTTTTTTGTATCTAAATTTTAGAATTAGGGTGTAAAATTATGATTTAGGGGACGTTACAGAAAAAAAAATGATTTAGAATATAAAGGACACTCTAATATCGTACTTAGACACCACAACATTTTCAACTCCGTGCTTCCAGAAACGCCAGAAAACCTTAATATGAATAAATAATTCATACTTTTTTGTTAGGTTTTGTGTCGCACAAGTGGGCGGGCCTTCTTCAGTTATTATTGGATTATATTTTATAGGAACGTACTTTGCTATGTGAAATTTTATGCTCACAATAAATAATATTTATATCGAAAATAAATTAAACACGAACAAAAATTCTGATGATATTATTAATTTTAGGAGACTAGAAATACCCGAGGTAAATCTTGAAATAAGCGATTTTTATTGACTTTACACATCTCCTTCAAATCATATTTTTCTGTTAAAGAAATTCGTTAAGAACGACTAATGATAAGTTTCTTTATACATAAGTAAAATCATTTCAAAATGAAGCATAATCTATGAAGGTCTTTACACAATCACCACTGATGATTTCAATTTTCAAAATATTTCGGTATGATGGCTTTTGCTGTTTTACTACCATGTCAGGCCTAGCACACTTCCACAATTACAATTTAGATTTATTATTTTGTAATCATTTATATAAGTTGTTTAACGAAACGTTCCGACAGGATGCAAAGACTTTGTTGTGTCTACTAAATTGTTTCTCCTATCTAGGAAATATATACCTATTTAGGAGAAGACTATGTAATAAAACGACTAATTTAAATTTTAAGTTTGATGCAAGTCCTGTTTGGCGTCTTTTAAAATTTAACTGAGAAGATTTACGTTATACAAAAAAAGGATGAGTAGACGTCGCATTGTGGAGATCTGCCTGTACAAATTTGGGACACGTAATGAAATAATTCTCTGGTCAATATGAATTTTAGTATATATATATATATATATATATATATATATATATATATATATATATATATATATATATATATATATACATATATGTTTTTTGGAATCGAAATAATGATATGGTTTCATTTTGTGCAAAATTTTTTATTTTGCGAAACGAAAAACTTTTAGTGGAAAATTAATTAGACACTACAAATTTTATTATGCGATGTGAATCAATCAAATTGAAAACGAAACAGCTATATTTTTTGTAAGGTAAAAGATACGCCTTTCTCTCAGCGATTTTTTATTAAGAAATTTTGAAAATCCCTATTTTTTAATACATGATGCTCTAAGCCTTTACACATAGAACGAGCCTAAGTAGAGCGATGTATCTATTGCTCATCCGATTGTACAGTCAATTAAAAATTGTCATTTCTAACTTATTCCAGATAAACCAATAGAATTATGCAAAAAATTACTTAGCGCCCATCTTTCATACAATTCTTTGGTAAATAAAAACTCTTACCTTTATAACGTTGTGAACAATTGTTAAAAATGCTAATTTAGGAGATTTCTTTGCAATAACTTTTTTATTTATGGAGCGATTTCCCCTATTTTCTCCTCAGTTTTCCCCGAATACGGAATAATCTGATTTTCGCCCCTAATTGTGTGAAAAAAATAATGACGCACCATTTTTTCGTTAGTCACGAGATGAGGAGCCTTTGCTATTAGTTTCCCCATGATTCCTTGGACATGTATCCCATTCGACTACAAGTGCTCAACTAATTCTTAACCAGTACATGCTGCAGCTCCTCGTGCTACCAACTCGAAATGTTTGAGAATCACTTAGCAGAAAGAAAGTTCTTAAAGTCTCTCTCACTTTTATTCATGTATACACTAGATGAAGAAGCCTACTAAAACATACACGTAGGCGCTTCCATACTCTCTCTCTCTTCCAGTCATTGCGAACCTGCCATAAGCGCACCATTTTCCAATTAAAAAAAATTTTAGTGATTTGTAGCAATTCTTGTACATCAGTTTGAAGTATAATTATTAACAAACCTATTTGTGGGTGAAAAAAGCAATTGAAGAGAATATATATAGAAAATATGGCAGTCTAAAGATAGCGTGCTAATAGTCAAAACCCAAAATCATAGAGCAAATAACTAATAACATTTAAAATGGACAATATGGATCTTTTTTCTTATTTTCATAAGGTGCTTATTAATATTATTTGCAAATTGGAATGAATTTTGTAGCCCTACTTCTTCCTCGGCCTAAACTTTTTATTAATTATTTTATTTTCAAAATCTCATATCTTTCTTAGCGAATCGGAGAAATCAAATTATACTTTATAATATATGTATATGAAAAGTACTTACTCTCTAGAGTTGAATCCGTTTTTCAACATTCAAATCATTGCAATAGACTCTTGTGGATAGCTCTCGACAGCTAACTTAGTAATGTCCACATAGAGAGCCTCCGACAGTCATGTACCTGCATAAGTATTGCTCCCTGCCTAGATAAGCGCAGGTTCACGCTGCTGTTCATTTAACTTCTAATTTTGTCGCGTCACTACTCTAAGCAACTACTGCATACAAAAACTCTGAATAAAGATTTTATTTTGCTTACCTTGGCACAATTTTCCGTATACCGGCATCACTATGCGTCGGTTATTAATCGTAGAATTAACTTTTTTCTACTAAACTTTTATCCATAAAATCACGTTTTTAATAAACTGAACATATGAAAATGAAAAATTATATTAATTATTATTTAAAAAATGGCACAAAAGATATTTCATAAGTAATTCTTCATTCGCTCTTTAAATGGTATTAGATTGCATTGGCGTCTACTTCAACTCCGTTGGAAATTCGATGGGGATCGGACATACCAAAAATTTCTAATATTTTAAACTTCATTTCCTCAAAATGTTTTATTTTTTTTTTATTTATATTCATTTACTTACCAAACTATATTTTTTGCTTGTATTATAAAAAGCACTTTAAATTTTGTTATCTGATAATAATCAAAATTAACTTTATTCGTTTTGTTTGGTAACAAATAATACTTCAGTTCACTTGTAAACGGCTAGAGATAACTACTAGCCGAAACGTCGTGATATTCAACAAAAATAAAGACAATGGAAATTCAACAGATATCTACTACTTCGCAAATAATACTTCATTTTTACAGTGTGTTATTAAGTGAAAAGACTACACTCAGTGCTTATTAGGTTTGCATAAATAACATTTTCGAAAAACCACAGGAATCTATTAAGTCGTACCTTTTGTTAATTTCGCGTTAGTTTTATGGTGATAGAAATCAATGACGTAGTGTTTAAAACAAACAGGCTTCGCTATTATTGATAGAAATATCTTATACAAACCAACATCCCAATAAAACATAATGTCAAAATTTGGAACCACGACCCTGATTATGTTACTTTCTTTTTGAAGATGTTCTACACCTGCTGTAAATTATTTTTCTACGTTTAGATGATTCTTAATCTTACATAATTTGTCTAATTTCCTTAATTAGGCACGTTAACGTGAAAATGATTGCTGTAACATTTAAATAATATGGTAATTTTACTAACACGTTGCTGCGTTACGGATAATATTCACACTTATAATTTAAACCTATATTTAATAAATATGCATATATGGATATTTGTATAATTTAAATAACCTTGCTGAAAGGCATACAAGAAGCGAATAACAAACCATTGAAAAAAATCGATAACATTTTATTAATCAAGTACATCAGCAGTTGACCAACTATGAAACCTTAAAACGTAATTCAAGCTTTTTTAATTAAAAAAGACAATTAGAGATTTCATAAATCCAAAATAGTGTGCTGTGCATCAACTGAAGTAACTAAGTAACTACGAATTCCCTTAGATACTTACGAATTATTGATAAAGGCTCTCTCTTTCTCTCTCTCTCTCTCTCTCTCTCTCTATATATATATATATATATATATATATATATATATATATATATATATATATATATATAAATGCGAACAGTAAATTCAAACTTCGTTCCAACCATATCCTTTCCGTGTTAGAGGTTGCACAGTTGGAACAAATTGCTAAGGAACACAATCTTTCCTATTCCACCACAATTCCTTTCGATCTGTCCTTTGCACAGCCAGGTGCATGTCGGTATCCTGATGAGTCGAGTAGAGACGAAACATGCACCTCTGCCGTATCACTGTGGCGGGGAGGGTAAGTTTTGACTTTCTTCTCGGTATGGTGGTACATATATTTATATATGTAGTATATATTTATATATAATAAATATGGATATGAGTTTCTAAATTAAATAACACAATAATAAATTATCTTACATCACAAAATCACATAACGGCTAAACTACGGTATCATGCAATAAAATTCTTATATCATTTATCTTGCAGCCTTATTTTAGGGGTGTTTTGTTACTTGTGTGGTATTCAAAATTTTTCTTAAAGGCGTTGCCAAGCTACAAACAAATTTCACACTTTCAATTTAAATATTTTATTAAATAATCAATAATGATCAGATAATTTTGTATTCATATAATTTAAATAACCTCGTTAAAATATGCAAACAAGAAGAGAATAACTTACATAGCAAATGTCGATAACATTTTAATAATCAATTACAATCGACGGTTTACTAATTATAAAACTTTACAAGGTAATTTAAATTGTTGTTTTAATAAATATTGACATATATACTGATCAATTATTTTTAACAAAAGAAGCCAAAATAGAAAGCAGATGAATGTGTGGAAGCATTGTGTCTTCCAGTAGTGAAATTTAAAACACACTTTTAACAAAGCAATGAATAACCTCCGCTTTATATTTTTTTCTCCCATCCTATAGGCGATGACCCAAAGTCAGGAAAAAATTAATTTAATAATAAAATGAATATTTCAAAAGTGAATTTATTAACGCCTATATTGAATTTCGAATGACGCTAATCGGATTATTTTTCTTAATTGATTCTTTTTTATTTTTTTTTATTTTCAAAACGTCCACAGGTCCAATGATTTTTTTTTTCTGGGAGTCTTGAAGGACTTAATTCGTCGTAATGCGTTTATTTGAAGGGCGTCTTAAGTGACAAAAATAATCCTCAAAATCAGACTATATTAGCATGTTTTAATCAATTCACAATCACGGTAAAATGGTCCGATGTTCATGATTCTAGATGTATTATTTTCATCGAAATATTTACACTGTAAAGGATTACCTCACTTTTGTTGCATTGTTGATAAATTGCATGAATTATTAATAATTAATTATATTTGCGTTAGGCTATTAGAGTATGGGTATTTCACTAGAACGTATGCACGAACAGGCACGTATGAATGGGTTGAATAAAATTTCAGTGACCGTCTTTCTTAAGATCCTCGGATCAAGCCGCGATGGTAACTGTTAGTGCTTCTATCAAACAATTTTTTCTAGACTGACAATGGTTCAATTCTATTAACATTCAAGTTATCGCCGAGTTGGATGAAAAAGAGATGATATCTTAAAAGATGTTGGCTATCTGGATATAATCATTTTTTGAATCGATGGCACTACAGCCATTTTGCGGTTGTAATTTATAAGGCAGTTTTTAATTAACTTTTGGTCTCTAAATGCGAAGTAATTTGTAATAGGCGGGAGCGCGATGGCACCAAATTTATATTTTTCGTAAGTTAGGGAAATTGTGTATAATCTGGGAGCTCCACGTCGGGGTGCCTAGGGACAAAAAATCAACCACGAAGTCTCAAATCCTAGTGTTTAAAATAACAGAAGTACTCATTTAATCCCATATAATTCCGAATTTCACTCTACTCCGTAGCCGAATCTATTTATAGATGGCCCCTACATACGAGAAGTAGGCCTTCGCTTCTGATACCCGATGTTTCTGGAAAATACCAGAAGTACGGAACGATTATAAACGCAGCTGGTCGGCAGTCGTAGTATTAGTATCGATTTAGCACGAGTAGTGGTCAGTATTACATAGAGAAGCGAAGTGCCCGAATAAGCTAATAGTTAGAGTCTTGTATTAGTGTAATCTTTGTGTTGAATAAAGTTATTTGACGCCTTTAAGCGTAGTATCATATCTTTGAACCGACGTACGCGACAGTACAAAATGTCTAAAGTATAGAAACGTGGCTGTATTAACCCTCGGATAGTTTTTGCTACATATGTAGTTAGTTTACCCCTATATCTGGAATAGGAGCCTTGGATTAGTGTTATCTTTGTGTTGAATTAAGTTAGTTTAGGCCTGTAAACGTAGTATCACATCTCTGAACCGACGTACGCGACACTACAAAAGTGTCTAAAGTACAGAAAAACGGCTATGTTAATCCCGTGGATAATTTTTGAACATATTCAGTTTACCCCGAAATTTTAGAAAAGTATTTTGGATGTCTTGTTGGCGATCAACCCTCTTCTATGCCTTTTTCAGTTCCAATGATTTGACAAGAACCAACAAATCATTTTAACGACTGATACTTTTGCATGAAAAAATGATCTGGTTTTTGAAGAAAGAGCACAAATAATATTAAATATCCGAATATTCTCTCGGCAATAAAACCGGTTCTTCATGGAGAAGGTTTACCAGTTCCAGCACCCCCGACAAAATTCAAGGTGTGTGGGAAGTGTACGGTGATAAGGCAATACTCGATAATGCCTCAGAAAAGGAGGATTTTTATTTTCCCGAAAGTGAAGGAACCGCGGGCCATTTAATCGAACAACCCGAATTAAATGATGTAGTTCGGGACCCCCACTTGTCCAAAAAACATGCTGAAATATTAGGATCTAGATTACAATAGAATTTACTAGCCATTGAAATCAAAGTGACAATATTTAGGAACCGTAACCAGGAGCTATCTTCGTTTTTTACTCTGCAAGATAAAATGTGTGTTTGTATTAATCCAAAGAGTTTTCTGGAAAAATTAGGATTTGCACATAACCTTCCTAAATAAGTATAAAATTTATCCTCTCCATAAACAAAAGACTCTCTATTCCTCTTGTATATGCAGTTGACATGAAGGAAATATACGAAAGTATGACACTTATTCTAAATACAATAATCTATGATACGTATAAGCGGCAAATATATGGTGACCTAAAAGTTATAGGACTATTACTAGATCTTCAGGGTGGATATACGAAGTTCTCTTTATCTTTGGAAGAGAAGAGCAACACAGAGCCATTAGCAAGTAACAGAACGGCTTTCGAGAGATCAATACATTCCAGGTCAAGCTAACGTAAATATACCTCTTGTTGATCCCAAAAAGTACTGTTACCTCCATTATACATTAAACTAGGATTGATTAAAAACGTCGTTAACACATTAGATAAAGAATGAGATGCGTTTAAATACCTTATACAAATTTTTCCTAAACTAAGTCATATTTAAGCTTAAGGAAAGAATATTTGTTGGACCACAAATAAGAAAAATATTAAGGGATCAACAGTTTGATCAAAAACTAAGTGAATTTGAATTAGCTTTTAAAATAATTGTTTCGGAGTTTTTAGGAAACAAAAAAGTGGAAAACTATAAAAACTTGTAGAAGAACTACTTGAAAGCTACTAAAAAATGGGCTGTCGCATATTTCTTCAAATACACTTCTTGCACTCCAATTTAAATTTTTTCCTAGAAAATTTGGGTGCGGTTATTGACGCGAGGAGCAAGGTTCCACCAAGACATATTAACAATGTAGCAATGCTACCAAGACAGATGAAATCCAGTAATTATGGGGGATTATTGTTGGTTTCTTATGAGAGAAAGCGATCAGGAATATAAACGAAAGTGAACATTTGCAAAAAAATTATGTACAAAAGACTTACTGTAAATGTATTTTCATGTATATCTTTGTAAATAAATCCTATTATCCTTAAAAAATCTTGTTTTTTTTATTGTTTTGAACTTATTCATAAATAATATTTAAAAATATTTGTATTAAATAAAAATACCTGACAAATTCTATAACTCAAAATTAAATTTATACGTGGTGGAAAATTTTCATTGTTGAATTCGCAATCACGATGCTTTAAACCCCTACAGGCAGCCATTATAACATTAGTCGCAATTTTTTTTTATTTCTTTGACTAGTGTAATAGATACTCTAGTAAATCTAAGAGGGAAATTATTGTGGGTGCATCTTAAAAATGGCAATATTTGTATAATGTTATGAATAATTAGATCTCTTTTGGAAATATAATTAATATTATTTCCCTTGGAAGCTATTTATCTGCTACTTGTTTTAAAGTTGCAACATTAAATGCTAAAAATAAAAATTTGTTCGCAATAACGAAATTTGACACAAGGCAGCTGGTAACAGTTTATAACTAGCTTCACTCTTGATCTCTTTGTATACTAAGTTACTGGCGCCCAGTAATTTTATTAATGTCATGTATTTTTTTTTATTTCCTAATTATCTGCTCAATAGATATGCAAGATGATTACTTATGTTAACAAACACTATCAATAGAAAATTTGTACTGTATATAAGTTATAAGCACTTGCCTAAAGCTTTCGTATAAACAAATATATATTATATCACAATCAGTGAGAGGACTACATTGCTATTGTCGTAAACTATACAATCAAGGTATTATTACTGTTTGTAAATGCTTTATTAAATCTCCTATTTTTTTGTATCATTTATACTTGAATATGTTTAATCGATATAAATGATATTTTCCTCATTGGAAATAGCTTTAGAAAAGTCATTACAAAATTTCCACTTATATATAAATCAAAACAAATCTCTTGATGTTCAATTTATTCTAATTTAAAATAACTTATTTCATTATTATTTAAGACTATTTTACGCTCAGTGATTTTAACCATTATTGTTTCACCGTCTGAATTTGAATAAATAATTTAAATGTCTAATTTGCGATTTAATGATTTAACAGCTAATCGAGCCTAAAAATATTCTCATTAATTCATAATAATACGGACAACGTTAAAACCTGATCTATTGGAACTTTTTATGAATATGGTTAACCTTTTTTCGTACGATAAATAGATAAAATATATCAAGCTCCATTGCGCTTTTATGTATAATATATAAAATATGCGTCTGGTTATTTGAACAATACAGTCTTATGAAGCTGACAAAAAAATACTATTCTCCCAGAAAATCCAAAAGTGCTTCAAGTGCACTGTTATTTTTTTGAGTTACTTGATGTTCCACTTGTATTTTAAGCCCAATTTATAATACACACACACACAAATATATATATATACATATATATATATATATATATATATATATATATATATATATATATATATATATATATATATATATATATATTCATCAAAAAGTTAATTACAAGTAACTAAGTTGCTGAATTTTACTAATTATAGTCAATTTGGCCCCTAATCGTTTTATTTCTTTATACTGTTTGCAAAATTAATAAATGGATATCTTAAAATTGCCGCTCACTATATGTTCAAATAATGTTTTTTTATTTATCTTATAGCCAATAGCTCTTTGAGGATAAAATTATATTTTTTCTTTACAGTAATATTCTTGTAATTAGGCAACAAATAATTGATATCATTTTGCCAAATTTTTATTAACTCGCTTTCTTGCCTGTCGGTTTTGTTTATTCAATAAAACCCGATGATTTAAAGACTTGAAATTATAAACAAAGCTTTGAACCGGATGACAATGCAGTATTAACTCGCTTTCGTGTCTATCTGCATTTTTTAAAATCGATTTTAAACTAATTTTCTGATGAGCTAGACTTGAAATATTAAACATAGCTCAGAACTGGATGACAATGCAATATTAACTCGCTATCGTGTCTGTGTGTTTATTTGTTTGTCTGTTTGGTACAAATTTTGCTATCGGTTTTAAACTAATTTCCCGATGATTTAAAGACTTGAAACTTTAAACATAGCTCAGAACTGGATGACAATGCAGTATTAACTCACTTTCTTTTGTGAATTTGTTTATTTTTCTGTTTGATTCAGATTTTGAAATCGATTTTAAAGTAACTTTCCGATGAGCTAAAGGCTTGCAACTTTAAACATAGCTCAGAACTAGGTGATTATGCAGGATTAACTCGCCTTTTTATCTGTCTATTTGTTTATTTGTCTATTCGTTACAAATTTGGTGGTCGATTTTTATTTGTTCGGCACAAATTTTGTAATCTAATGACTAAAAAGCAGAAAAAATTTTCTTTTAATATACCATGTTTTTAAATTGGCTAAAAAGTATAAAACCATGTATCCTAGCCTCATATAGATTGATAATCCCACACAGATTCGTAATCCCACACACATTGTCCTGAAAGTTGGTAACTGTGGATTTTTGATAGCTTTGAAGATACACCAAAGATTTAAAACGAAAAACGTGGGGTGCAATAGATAACAACTGTTGTGTGAGTAGTCTCAAATTTGGCTGCTCCTTTTCCTCTTCAGTATTATTTTTGCACACACCCCATGCTTTTTTGTTTTAATGCTTATAAATATTTTCATAGCTATTAAAAATTTACAATCACAAATTTTCGAGACAATGTGAATGGATTAGGAATCTGTCCGGGGTTATAAATCTGTATAGGACTAGGATAAATTATTTAATTACTTTTCTTTTAATATAACAGAAGAACTAAAGAATCCCAATTTATATAATTTGTTAAACTTAGTTACAGTAGTTGCAAAGATTTCAGATTTCAGATCATACCATTAAGTACAAATTATGTTACATATATGAGATAATTGATTGAATAACACGAACTTATAAAAACTTGCATCAAAGTCACTACTACCAAATAAAAACTAAAAATTTTTGCTGTGAGTCATAATAGCCTCTTGTTTTAGTTTTTATAAAGTCGCGTTTCTAAATCAGTGATTTTCAACCTTATTTTAATCGCGACCCTTTCTCGATTTTTTAAAAATGTTCGCGACTATCCTTTTCCATCGACCACATTTGATCAATAAAACTAAAAATAAAGTGATTGCAAAAATATATTTATAACTTAACAAAAGTGATGATATTTTTTATTAGATATTAATGATTAATGTTTTGCTTGAGCTTGCATCTCCTTAACCAGTGTTCTAATCCAGAAACATCCAATTTATTGTTGACTTTTGTCTTGACATGCAAAAAAGTTAAATATCCACTTTTACACAAGTAAGTAGATAGAAATGGCACTAGTATTCAGAAAGATAGAACGGAGATTTTAGGATATGAATAACGCATAGTACACCAATGATTTTTTATGAAATATATCACGCGTTGAAAAGTCATTTCGGAGCTCCAAAAATGTATCTTGCACTTTATCGGGAAGGGCGGCATCATCTAAAAATTCATGATATAGCTTTCGTACTAATGCAGCTTCTTGTTCAGAAAACTCCAAGAGATAATATTGAATTTCCAATTAAAGTGCTTGAAAATTGTTTTTAGTTGCTACTCTTAAATTATCTACAATTCGCGTCTCCGATTCTTCAGTTTTGATGCCAAGGTGTTTAAAAAACATAACTATCCTAAGATTTACTATACGTCACCAGTATCCAGCTTTACTAGAAATACCTAGCTATTATCAATGAAGTGAACAATGTGCGTTTCTCAAATTCAGTTTGTCCAGCTGATCTGAAAAGAAGAACATCATTATCAGAGTTCATGTTTTTTGCATAGTTCCTTGAACAGACGAGTAATGAAAGTTGGGAACTACTGGTCTACATACATCGACACATAAAAATTGATTTTTGTTGCTTTTATGCCTAATATCTTTTTAATATTTACCTTTTTAGGGTAACCCTGAAAGTTGTAAACAATATTTGGCATTGAATAAGGTTAAGTTTGCCTAACGTCGATTACCTTAATTATCAGAACGTATATAGAATATGCTTCACGTATTTTCGACAAAATGAACGAGGGGTCTAACTTTTTCCCTTTTTTTTTAAATTTTTTTGTGGAATTTTCACTGTGAAAATTAAATCAGCAGGACAACAACGTTATTATTTGAACTCAAACTAAACCCTTCGTCCTAATTCGCTCCTTTAAAAAAGGCATATTGTCAATATGCATATTAAAACTTAATTGTTTATCGAAGATAACCCCGAGATCATTAAAAAATGGCACACAATCCAAATCGAAATCATTTATATGGTAAAAGTTTATCCCAGGCGAAAAGCACTTTAAAAATCTCATAACTTTACATTTGTTTACATTAAAAGTTAAAAATTTATTATCACACCATCTAATTAGTAAATCTAGCTCTCGTTGAATATAAACAAATCATCTAATGAGGAAATATTTGCAAATAGTTTTAAATCATCAGTTTACAAAAGGTAATAAAAAAATTTTAAAATTTTTGTCACACCATTAATAAACACTAAAAATAAAATTGGACCCAAATGAGAACCCTGGGGGACTCCAGATATCATGAGGATCTCCTTTGATATTTCACCACACACACTGCGTATGCAAAGAGAGATATGAGGCTGTCCATTTTAAATGTGAATTACCCTTATCCGAGACACTCAAACTTGTATATCAGCAAGTTGTAGCAAACACTATCAAAGGTTTTAGTCAAATCCGTGCTTATAGAGTACACGTGATATCCTGCCTTCAAACCTCAAACCAAAAAATCATGATAAACAGCCTGATTGTTAGTCGTTGACCTTCCTTGGAAAAAACCATGTTGTTCTGGGCAGATGTAAGTTTTAAAAGCAATGAACAATTTATCAGTTATTATCGACTCGAATATCTTTCCCATAACACACAGTAATGATATACCCCGATAGTTTTCAACACGATTTCGGTCACTAGATTTGAAAATAGGAAACAAAGTTGACTGTTTCCATCCATAAAATATCGTAGAATTAATGGGCCGAAATATTAAAATGCTACAAGCTCTTAATACAAAATAATGTTTTAAAATAAATTGTGTATACAAAAAACTTTTGAGAAATTTCTATAAACTCTTACCTGATTCTCTTCATCCGCGATCAACTCTTTTTAAAAGTTTTTGGACTTGACAAGTTCTTCTTGCCTCCATAGAATTGTAGAGTGCCTCCTTTTAGATCATATAATTAGCATATTCTGCATACGAATATTCGTTCATTTTAAAATATTTTTTTATTCAGTAATATAGTTTTTTCAATAATTAGTCATATAGCAGGAATCCAGATTTAAAATTATATTATATATATATATATATATATATATATATATATATATATATATATATATATATATATATATATATATATATATATATATATATATATATATACGGATGGCGTATATATGTTTATGAGGCTTTCACGGATTCCTCCGTGTGAGATGCAATAGCAGTGGATATATCCACATTATGCCGTTGTAGTGCTGAAATCACATTCAGTAAACGTACAACTATATGCAACTCCGTGAATAGATGAAGTAAAATACGAACAGTAATTGCAAACTTCGTTCCATCACATCCTTTCCGTGTGAGAAGTTGCACAATTTGAATGAATTGCTACAGAACACAATTCATCCTGCTACACCACCATCGAGATGATGGCCTACCTGTAACGCCATATCGAGAAGAAAGTCAAAACTTACCCTCCCCGCTACAGTGATACGACAGAGGCACATGTTTCGTCTCTACTAGACTCATCAGGGTACCGACATGCACCTGGCTGTGTAAAGGACAGATCGGAAGGAAGCATGCAAATACTGAACGCGGCTTCGCCGACCTTCCGCCGGATGGCGTATATATGTTTATGAGGCTTTCACGCATTCCTCCATGTGAGATGCAATAGCAGTGGATATATCCACATTATGCCGTTGTAGTGCTGAAATCACATTCAGCAAACGTACAACTATATGCAAGTCCGTGAATAGATGAAGTAAAATACGAACAGTAATTGCAAACTTCGTTCCATCACATCCTTTCCGTGTGAATTGCTACAGAACACAATTCATCCTGCTACACCACCATCGAGATGATGGCCTACCTGTACCACCTGTACATTTGTTGAATGTGATATATATATATATATATATATATATATATATATATATATATATATATATATATATATATATACAGATATATATGATGTTGCCACGATTGTATAACTGAGTCTAACAATTCTAATTCTAACTTACAATGGTTAAATAGAGCCAGTTTTTTTTATATAGTTAATTAATCAATAATAAATTTATTTTAGCTGTTATGCTAAGTCCATCCATTATCAAACTAAGTTTCAATGAAGTAAAGCATTTTATTACACAGAAAATGGCTTTTAAATAATTTAAACAAATAAAACTGAATATTATTATTACAATTGAAGCAGGTTTATTGTTCATACTAACTAAAACGGACCACACAGAAGCTATCTGGAAACGCTCATCCATTGTCTTTTTAACAAAAGAGGATTTTAAATCACTAAAAGCGTGCTTAAAACTGTCACTTGATACTTTAATGGGAACAAACATATTTAAAGCCAATAAAATTTATTTTGCACTTTCAGTAGCTTTAAAATTAGTTTTAATGTGGTGTTGTTATTTGTTGACCGTGAGCTATTTAAACTTAAATGTGCTGCTGCATCCATAATATATACATAATTAGTAAAAATCTCCAGTATATTTTTAAAAAATAATAAATTAAACTAAGTTAATATTAAGTGAGAGTATGGTAATATTAATAATGATGTAACTGGATTTATATCACCTACAGATAATCTTCGTCTTTATTGTTTAAATGGGTTTAACTTGGCCACCTTCTTGAAAACAACTGTCATTAGAAATTTAATTTTATATAAAATTAGACGATGAAATTGATAAGCTTGAATAAAACTGTCTCATATTTCTCATGAAATTTATTCATCTTACAAATCAAAATGCATATTACCACGGATTATAATATTACAAAAAAAAATCAAATATAATGAAATAACCATGAAAAGTAGAGCTCCTTTTGTGGGGAATATGGGTTGTGCTTACAAATATTATCCACAAAATGCCAAAACCTTTTAAACAGATTTATACGTGTTTTAAATATAAACGCGTCTAGATAGAAATACTTTAATTTAAATAGAGAACAACAAAAAACAGAAAATATTAAGTATTTCGTCACTTCACGAGGGCATATAAAGGAGATTAAAATAATGCTAGAATCTCCTATAACTATTTTTTCTAAAATTTCTCCTAATGAATATATCGGGCCCTAAAGGGGTATCTAGAGTATTACTTTGAAAGTAAAATAAATGATTGAAATTTTCATGTTAGGAGTCACATATTAAGCTCAACAATATGCTAAAACTGGTCTTTGATAGTCATGCAAGAAATATATATATATATATATATATATATATATATATATATATATATATATATATATATATATATATATATATATATATTACTTTCAAAGTAATTCTCTAGATGCCCCTTTAGGGCCCGATATCTTCATTTGGAAAAATTTTAGAAAAAATAGTTATAGGGGGTTCCAGCATTATTTTAATTTCCTTTATATGCCCTGTGTGTGTGGGTGTGTTCAGAAAATAACGGGAATTATCGTTTTTTGAAAAAAAAAATTATTTATTCGTCTACATTACTGTTGTCGCCTTCAAAATAGTCCCAATTAGATTTTATGCACGTGTGCCAGCGCTTCTTCCAATCCTCGAAACACTTTTCAAACTCGATATTTGGGATAGCCTTTAGCTCTTTCAGCGATGCGCTTTTAATGCCATCTATGCTTGTAAAACGATGGCCCTCTAAGGTTCTCTTTATTTTTGGAAATAGAAAAATGTCACACGGAACCATATCTGGCGAATATGAAGGCTGGAGCATCGTTATAGTATTGTTTTTGGCCAAAAGTTCACGAACAAGCAATGAAGTGGGAGCTGGTGCATTATCGTGATGCAAAATCCATGAATTGTTTTTCCACAAATCCGAGAGTTTCTTTCGGATTGCTTCACGCAAACGGCATTGAACTTATAGGTAGTACTCCTTATGGACCAATTGACCTCGTGGCAAGAATTCATGATGCACTATGCCATGACAATCAAAGAACACAGTGGGCATAACCATCAGGTTTGACCACACTTGTCAAGCCTTTTTCGGTCTAGGCGAGCCAGAATGCCTCCACTATGCTGATTGAGCAGACTCACCATAGGCCTTTGTTAACATTTGACACACTTTGTTATACTTCATTTCATTTTTTACGTAAAATTTGATACAAATTCTTGGATTCATTTCTTTTAACAAACGAAAATCGCCGAGCTCATGAAAACACGTGTAACCTTTGCAGCTTCCATAGACAAAGTAAACAATGAATACAGCTAAATATTTTATCATACTTCAGGGGCATGTATACCAACAAAATAAAAAAAATTGACAATCGGACTCTCCAAACCCGCGAATTTTAAAAATTCTCGTTATTTTCAGAACATATCTCGTATGCCTTCATGAAATGACGAAATATTTAACATTTTCTGTTTTCTGTTGTCCTCTATTTAAATTAAAGCATTTCTATGTAGGCGCGTCAAAAAAAAAACAAATAAATTAACCAAACGGAAAAAAATGAAACGTTTTAAATTAAGTACTGTAAAAAATGTTTGCCATTTTGCCAGATACAGAACTGGTACATTTCTACGATTTTCTGAAGGCAGTTAAACATATTAACAGCTTGGTTTTGCTAAAACTGAACACCTAAATTTGTTGCATTGCGAAGTTCTTCTACCGAAAGGTGTTAAGTTCTATAAATCATATTTCGTAAACAGAAAAATCCAGAACTGATAGACCAGATGTTAAAGAGGACCTATTAACAGGCTCGTTAATCATCTTTGAGGAAAATTAGTTTCCAAAAACGATCGCGCTACACAGAGTTGTGATTTGGTGCACCACCTTGCTGGAAATATATATTGTATCGAATTTTATAGCGTTATACATTTCATAGAATTATTTTGTGTTTGTAGTTTGTAAGGTTTTAGGTTTATTTTCTACAATTTCATAATTTATTTCATTAATTCTACCTTTTGTTAATTTCCCCATGAAACGTCGATGAAAGAAGGTCTGAAATTTTTTGGTAAATTTTATTTCCTTATTTGACGCATCGAACGCCTATGGCAGAAGATTTAGAAATCGCCGGATTATTCCTTTATCCTATTTTTATTACACCAGGTAGTCTGAAAATCGTTCTAGAAAGATCCGTAATTTTCTGGTATCCGGAAAAAGGTACATAAAGGGTCCAGATCGGCTGTCGTGGAGAGTTTAGTTTGAGCGTTTATCGATGCAACTTGAATTTGTTTGACAAATGTGAGGATTGAAGTTCAAAATAAAAAACTTTTGAAATAATAGAGTGTACTCAATAATTCAGTGTCTGTTTAAAATACCGGTCGTCTAGAACAACATCATTATACTTTTTCGAAATTATAGCAATTCAGATTACATTTTCTCAGATTTCTTGATGCAGTTTGCTGTGGGACCCCTTCGTAAAATAAAACAAGGGAGACCAAATCTGAAACGCCCTCACTGCTTTCTTTCATAAATGATATGAGGATTTTGTGCGACCAATGTCTGGTAGTGTGTCTGTTAAAAATACCAGTACTTATAAAATAACATTCATCAGACAAATCTTCAAAAATTGTTTCTTGCCTCTACATGAAATTCAAGGCCTTAATATTCACTTCGTCTCTTTCTATGTTTTCTTTGTCATATATTTTGGGCCATTGCTGCTTAGAGGTTCCATGTTCTACTAAGTTATTCTTTAATCTAAAGAATATGTCTGGATATTGCTGTCTTCTTTTCAGAGATCTATAATGCAAAAGAACTTTTTAGTATTTCATCTCAGCTCTGAAAAAATTTTTGATAGCAGTAAATATGTACTATATGTACCTGCTAAAATATAACTCAAATGCTTCGTGAGAGATCCCAATCGCTAAAATAAGATACACTGGTCTCTCATCCACTCATAAAATTAAAAAAAAATACTATACCGATAAGAAAATCTTTTTCTCATTTCATACCTAATTAAATGTTTACCTCTCAAATTGTGAGGGCAATTATAGAGTTTTTGTTTTCCGCAATAGGTTTTTTTTTATATCCAGTAATCTAAATTCACAGCAGTAAGAAAAATTGTTTTTCTTAAACCATAATATATTTAGAGGATCTAAAAACCTTTGAAACTAAAGTTCGAAGTGATATTCTAGACATTATACCAAAAGTATTATTATTAATAAAGTATGTATTCAATATGCATAGCCCACTGCAGATTTAAGTCTGAATTTTCAATAAAATCAAAATTTTAGGTTCAATATTGAAATCAAATATCAGCTATTACACATTTTTGAAAAGCCTGAAAAAATCCAATGTGAACTGTCAAATAATATACTTGGTGTTTTATATAAAAATCATAAGTTTGGATTATAACGGAAACTTTGGTTCGTTAGTATGCCAGTGGATTTTACTTAAAAACTCTCCAATAAACCATTTTTTACTTTCTGAATAACTCACATATTAACTAAGATGGGGGGGGGGGTTGTAAACGAAAACAGAGGAAATTTTTGTTTGTTGCATCTTTTTTCTAAAAAAAACAGCAGCATGGCTCGCGAAAATCGCCAGCCTCTTTAATAATAATTAAGACACCCTGCAAAACTTTCAAAAATGGACACCCTAACGTGCTCATTTTTCCTCCAGCTAAAAACATCCGAAAAAGAACGGCAATAAAACCAAAATTAAACCAATCAGTTGAATGATCGTCAAATTGTTAATTGTTAATTTCACTGATCAGAAAATTCCAAAAAAATTGTGACTGGAATGTATCAGTTATTTTTATTTAATACAAATATTTTTTTATAATATGCACATAGTTCAAAACAATAAAAAACAAGATATTTTAAGGATAACCGGATTTCTTTACAAAAATACACATGAAAATACATTTATAGTAAGTCCTTTGTACATAGCTTTTTTGCAAATGTTGACTTTCGTTTATATTCCTGATCGCTTTTTTCCATAAGAAACCAACAATTATCTCCCATCATTGCTGGATCCCATCTGCCGTGGTAGCATTGCTTCATTATTAATATGTCTTGGTGGAACCTTTCTTTTTGCTCCTCACTAACCAAAATTGAAATGAGAGTGCAAGAAGTGTATTTTAAGAGACATGCGATAGCCCATTTTGCAATAGCTTTGAAGTAGTTCTTCTACTAGTTTTCGTAGTTTTGTACTTTTTTTTGTTTCCTAAAAACTCCGAAACAATTGTTTTAAAAGAACTCCACGCAGCCAATTAATATCACTTAATTTTTGATCAAACTGTTCATCCCTTAGTATTTTTCTAATTTGTGGTCCAACAAATATTCCTTCCTTAAGCTTAGCGTCACTTAGTTTTTATTTAAACGAATTTCCTTGTTTATCTAATGCTTTAACGAAATTTTTAATTAATCTCAGTTAAATGTGTAATGGAGGTAATAGTACTTTTTTGGCATCAACAAGAGATATATTTGTTACGTTAGTTTGACCTGGAATATATTGATCTCTCGGAAGCAATTCTTTTATTTGGTAATGGCTCTGTGTTGGTTTACTGTCCCAAAGACAAAGAAAACAGAAATACTTAGTAAATCCACTCTGAAGCCCAAGTAATAGACCTATGACTTTCAGGTCACCACATATTTGCCCCTTATACGTCCCATATCACTACAAAGCAGAACTGCTTTTAAATTTATTTTAGAAGAATCTATAAATTAGCGCCATCCTAATCTTAATTCTTGCATAACATTATTTGGATTAACAAAAACATACATTTCATCCAGTGGCTAGTAAATTCCATTGTTGTAATCTAGACTCTAATACTTTAGTATGCTCTTTGGACAAGTGGAGGTACCGAATTAGTACATGTAATTCAGGTTGCTCGATTAAATGGCGTGCTTTTTCTTCACTTTCGGGAAAATAAGTATCCTCCTTCTATGATACATTATCGGGTTCCGCCTTATCATCATACATTTTTAAATCTTCCTTCCATTTTGCCAGGGGCGCTAAAACTGGTAACCTTTCTTCATGAATAATCGGTTATATTATTGAGAAAATATCCGGATATTCAATATTATGTTTGCTCTTTTTTGAAAAACAGTCGTTAAATAATTTGTTGGTTCTCGCCAAATCATTGTAACTTCAAAAGGCATAGAAAAGTGTATGCCATTTAACCAATTACTTAGATTTGCTGAATAGGTTTGGCAACATGTGTGAGGAGCCTAGTCCAGATTTAGGGGTAAACCGACCACATATGTAGCAAAAACAATCAGCGGGGTTAATCCAGCTACGTTTCTGAACCTTCGACATTTTTGTACTATCGCGTACGGCGGTTCAAAAATATGATACTACGTTTAAAGACGTCAAATAATTTTATTCAACACAAAGATAACATTTATACAAGGCTCCTACTATTGGATTATTCGCGCACTTCGCTTCTTTGTCTAATATTGACCACTACCCGTGCTAAACCAATACTGATGATACGACTGCCGGCCAGCTGCTTTTATAGCCCTTCCGCACTTCTACTTTTGGTATTTTCTAGAAACATCGGGTATCAGAAGTTCGAAAAACGACGTCGTACTTCTCGTATATAGGGGCCATCTATAGAATACGGAGCACAGTGAAATTTGGAATTGTCTGGGTTTAAATGGGTACTTCGGTTATTTTAAGCCCTAAAGGGTTGAGACTTCGTGGATGACTTGTCATCCCTAGGCACTCTCCCGTGATGTTGCCGGATTGTGCACAATTGCCTTAACTTATGGAAAAGGTAAATTTGGCTACATCGCGCTCCAATATATTACAGATTAATTTTTAAAATAATGTGATTAATATACTCATTCATTTTTGCTGAAAAAATTATAACTCAAAAACGTGTTAAGAAGTTTTACCATCACTTTCAGATTTAGAGACCAAAAATTTATTAGATTGCTCGTAATATTACTGTCGCAAATCGGCTGTAAAGTAGCGTTTTTAGTTGAGATACGAACAAACAAAGTAAAGTGTTTCATTTAGCTTGCAAGTGAAAATTGTTAATTTAAATTCTTAGAGTTAATTTTTCATTTTTAAAAATTGATCTGACCACATAAAGCTTATTAATATTGTATTTGTATTAATTTTATAATAATGAAAAGGAATGAAAAAAGGGCGTGGAACTTTAAAAAGAAGAAGATATTCTTCATGTATCTCTCGTAGATAAATATAAGAGTACCACGGAAAGTGATTAACCCAAATTTGCAAAAAAAATCATATTTGTTTCAAAATAATGCTCTAGGTCTAAATATTTGAGTAATTCTTTGACATCATTCATCTCGTTATTATTTATCTTACACTATTTTTTAAAATATTAAAGCCAAAGATGTTTCTTTTTCCATTCGAACCACTTTAACAAAGTAATGAGGTTAGGTATTTTTATTAAATAAATAACCACAGGATCCCTTCACTGGTAAATTAAATCCGTAGGTAACTTCCGGTAAAATTTAAACCATCTATTATGAACCAGTTTTTTGTACCCAACCAACCCTTTTGTCTTAATCATGGTAATAAGTTATTGTAAAAAAGATTTAAGATAAAACCAGAGGTAACATGGAGTTGTTGTTTTATATGAACTACCGTACATTTAAATTGATTTTAATATATTTTTCGGATTATTTAGGTTTTTTTTTTAATTTTTCGTGATTAGTTTTATTCTGTACACTTTATTACACATTTTTCTTACTCTACATAAATAATTTTCATTCATTTTTCGTTTATTTGATTAATAGCATGGCCTTATAGTTATTATTAAATGACAATTAATCTATTGAAGACTTTAAAGAATAATAGTACATCTCAAGATAGTGAAGTCGATAACATTAAACGCTGACAGAGTATATATCAGGTATTCATTGTGTTTCGAGTTGATAGAGATTTCATGATTCTATCTTCATTATCTTTAATTATTTTAAATGGAATATTTAAAGAGGTAACCGAATACAAAAATATTTTATAGCCTTTCTTGTAGAACTAAATGAAGTGGGTAATTTGTCGATAATTGAGCAAGTTTATATAAGGTTTCGTTAGGAATCTAATTGGTTGATTTGATTGTTTTTGTCAGTTGATTGGTCCTTCTAAATTAACAATTAATATTCATTTGTTTTTCTATAAAAATTTAATTAGCTTAGGATAATTGACAATTAAAAGTAATATTTTTGTTTTCTTTATAGTCCTAGTAGGGTATATATCTTCGAAAATAGTAAAAAATTCTGTGGTATCTTCTTCTTATTTTTAAAAACACATTTTACCTTGATTTATTATGAAATTTGGTATCTTTGTCGATAATTTATACCCTGTTCATTTAAAATAATTGTGCCAACTTTCTTACCAAAATATATTGAGTTCAAGATATGTATTTTTTTCTGGGTAAAAATATCCTTCAAAAAAATAAACTTTACTTATTTTTTAAATTTAAAAAAATTATCAAAAAGCTGAGCCAATTTTTTAACCGACTTCTAAAAGAAGAAGGTTCTCAATTCGCCGACTATGTATTTTTTTTATGTATATCCATCGATTACTCCGGAACGGCGGCACCGATTCGAATGAAATTTTTTACGTTATATTCAGGAAGTTGCGTGGTAGTCTAATATTTTTTTGGATGAAATTGATGCAGTGAAATCCAAGATGGCGCTGGCAATATGGCGGCCAAAAATTTATTTTTGTCCGATTTTCTCTTAAATTTGTATGGGTGAATTTTCGGGGTCGTATACAACGAATCTGAAAGTATTTAAAAAAAATTCAATATGGCGCAAAATAGTTTTTTCCGGTTTTCTCCAAAATTGATATGAGGGAGTTTTTGGGATCGCAAATTCTTCTTCTTCAAGTGCCTTCTTCATTGCGGAGGTTGGCAATCATAATAGCTATTTTAATTTTTGAGGCAGTTGCTCTAAATAGTTGTTTTGAACTGCATCCAAACCATTCCCTTAGGTTTTTTAGCCATGAAATTCGTCGTCGTCCTACGCCTCTTCTGCCACTTATTTTGCCTTGGATTATGAGCCGTAAGATGCTGTACTTTTCTCCCCGCATAATGTGTCCGAAATATCGCAAAATACCAATCTGAAATTATTTAAATAAAATTAAATGTGGTGGATCCAAGATGGCGAATTAAAGATTCTACATCGCTCGATTTTTCCTAAAATCAGTATTGGGGCATTTTTGTTAGTGTTAATTACGAATTTAAAATATTTTTTGAAGAACTCTGTCTGGCGGATTCAATATAATGTCCTAAAAATTTTATATTTTTCGATTTTCTCCAAAACTGATATAAGGGGTCCTTGAGGGTGTAAATTATGAATTTAAAAGTATTTTTTCAGAATGTAAAAGTTTTACATTCTTCGATTTTGTTTAAAGTCCCACCTTTGTTTAAAAGTGGGACTGAATCGTTTTTGAGGATGTAAATAGGGAATATAAAGTTATTTTAAGAAAATCTAATGTTTCAGATGCAATATGATGGTCTGGAAATTTTAAGTTTTCGGATTTCGTCCAAAATTAGTTCTAGGGGGCTTTGAAGGGTTTAGATTTAGGTTAAGACGTTAAAATAATTTTTTTGAAATCCCATATGGGGATCCAATATGGTGGCTTGAAAATTTTACCTTATTCGTATTATGACGTTAATTTTTTACAACTATTAGGTTGATAAGATACAATTTGAGGGACTGAAAATTTTACGTTTTCCTATTTTGTTTAAAATTGATATTGCGGGGTTATTGAGGCGTATATAAATTCAATATGCAACATAAAATATATCGGGGTCAGAAATTTACATCTCAAGTTTTTTTAATTGGAAGGTTTTGGGGCCTATATTACCAATCTAACATTATTTTGAAATTTAAGCTACTGAATTTACCATGACAGACTAAATATTTGTTTGACACGATTCTACTGGTATTTTGAGATTTATGAGAATCAAAGAATTTTTTTGGTTCATTATAGGGTGATTTACAACTTTGGATCAAGGTGGTACTTTTTTGCAACCTTGGAGTCATTGCGAGATGCACTAATCTCGTTTAGTCCTTAGTTCAAATAATTAGATATCATAATAAATCCAAAACTAAAAATTGGAAAATAAAATTTTTATTAATAAAATTGAACCGACTTCTAAAAGTGCCCTAAAAAGTGAAAAATAACTAAATTTTTATGAAATTTTTGAAGTCGGCGCCATATTATTTCTAAATGAAATAAATAACTACTAATATATGCAAATTATGGTATGATAGCAATTGCAAATAAAGGATTTTAATGCGAATCACATTTTATTAGGTATTAGTTTGGCGACGACTTCAAAAATTTTAATTTCATATAAAAATTAATAGTTATTTTTCACTTTTTTGCGCACTTTTAGAAGTCGGTTCAATTTTTTTTATAAAAATTTTATTATTAACTTGCTTTCTTTTGACAAAATTATTAATAAATGCTATATATATATATATATATATATATATATATATATATATATATATATATATATATATATATATATATATATATTATCAATATGAATTATAAAACCTGAAAATGCACGATATACTAATTACACTATTTCTTATAAATGTTAATATCAAGTTTGTGTAATGATGTGATAGGTAAAATAAAGTTTCACATGTTAAGTATCGAGAGAGATAAAGAGAAACTCTTCAAATGTAGGAAACTTGTAAAATAAGTGGAAAATTGGTGACTGTTCGTAATCAATAGAAAGCAAACTTATTTTTTATATCATATTTAATCGATAAGTTATTTAAGCAGATGCTCTATTATATTATTGTAGATTGTGAGAGGGTTGTTATGGCTTTTCTTGTCTCTCTGGAACACCTCGATATTTTGTACGTTACCTTAATCTAATACAAGCCCGAGATACTTACACTTGTCACGAAGTCTATTGCTTTTTTTCTCCAGGGGATAAGTGTTTATTTCTTCAACGTCAAGGTTTCCAGAAATTTAAGTCTCTTGCCGAACAGTGCCATGTACGATTGCAAAAACGGTAAATCTCATCCTTAGCTTTGCCCATTTTTTTGAGATGGTTCGCTCCTTCTTTTGCGTAGCCATCCGATTTCTCATTTCCTATGATTACCTTGTGCTCTGGCATCCACATCAAGGTTACTCTGTTTATCTTGGCCAGTTGCTTTAGGGCTTATTATTATAATATTGACTAGGTCTTTAAAATAATGACGTTGCTATAATAATACCATGTATTCCTTTCTAATGAGATTCGCTTAATAAATGAAAGTAACAATACCTATGTATTGAGTGATTTTCCTATCACTAAAATGTCGTAGCTATAGCTTTGCCTTAACAGATATTCAATAAAATAAATAAATAAAAGACAGCTAAGATATGGTTGCACTTTTTTCCAGATCCTCAAAGCTCGATATTTCCGCCTTGAATTTTTTTATGCTATCTAAGATACTTTTTTAAATAAAATATAAAAATACGATCTTATAAATTAAATAAAAATGTTCTTTTAATGCATCAAAATGTACGTTAAAACTTTGACAGACAGGACTATATTTAACTTTAAAATATGTTACTAATATTTACATTCAACCATAATTATTTATATTAGATTTATGAAAAGTGAGTTGCTTTAATATTGCAGACTTCGTCTTTAATCGGTAAAGGTTTTTTTTCAATTTCTAAACTATTACTAAAAATTCATGGGATATCTCAGCTATATCTTATTCATAACACATATTCAATGAACGAAATAATAATATTCTGATTCATCGGTATGGTGGATGACGAAATCACTGCAGAAAAAACACTAAAATGGAGAAAATGCCACGAAAGTAGGAACTATGAAGAAAATATCCATCATACCCTAGATTTAAACAACATTAGATTTGTTTGAAGGCTTTTTATGGCCGGTGGGGGAGAAGGTTTTTTGAAGTTTGACTTTTTCCGGTGTTTTTAAGTGTAAGAAATTACTAAAAATGCGAAGTTTACAATTAATATTAACAAAAAGAGGATTTTAAAACTTATTTTTATGGGTAAATATTGTTAGATATTGTTTACATATTGAAAAGAACAATAATAATAATTTAAGCAACCATATATTCAGAATTGACGTACCGATTATCATATGATACTTGTTTAAATAATGCAATTAGAAAAGGATAGCATAAAATTGGCATGAGTGTACCAAGAAATTAAATATCTACTGTTTATTAACACTTTTTCAAATATAAATAAAAATATTCTTACGTTATTCAGCGTTCAAATAACCGGGCCCTAGTTCTGACTTTATGCTAATTCTACAGAGGTATGTTCGACAAACACAAGGCATATAAGAAATATGTTTCCTTGACATGTCGTCATTTGGAAACAACTAAAAACTTAACGAACACTATTTGGCAAAGCAGCAATAATTAAAACCCTTCATTTTGTAAGTTTTTGATGAATTTTTACAGATTTATCTGAATAAGAATCTCTAAAAATAAAATAAAAATGCAAATCAAACCACACAAAAGTGATTCAACAAATTCTAATGGAAAATTCTGCTTCAAAAATTTAATAAAAAATGGCGCAACGTGTGAAATAGCTTCAGAGAAAATTTCTGGATCTGCATCAACAGAAATAGTTCACTAATGTTATAATTGAATGAATTTATGTAGAATTACACTACTTTGAAAACTAAGCTTCTCACTTTAACTTTTGCCTAAAACAAGGGATCGTGCAATAGGCTACCTATACTTATGATTAAACTCCCCAAATAACGTCGGTAAGCCAAAGGTAACAAAGCAAAGAAACTAAGCAATCCTATTTAAACCAATAATTTTAAAGAGAACAGGCAAATTTGTATCAACGAAGTCAGCAACTATTATGGTTCCCGTCTATTTTTACTTACATATTCAGATTATGCATCTTATAAGTACTTGTTTGATACCTTACATGACAAAAAGCAATGCTTTATTGGATCCCTATATCCAGTGGCGTAGCTGAAAGCTCCCCCCCCCCGCGAAATCTCAATGGGGCCCCCTTTTTAATTTCGCAATATAATTTAGTTCAAATGCTAAAGGTTTTTTTTGGTATTTATTAATCATATCGACGTTTAGATATCAATCTTCCAATTCCACATAACCCACATGTGGCGAGATCGACGTTCGTTACACAACAGACAGGCAAGCGGAGCGAGTTTTTAAAAGTGTCTAGCCAAAACCCAAGATCCCAAATCCACAAACTCCTAGAACAGCAAAATTGATAATCGTTACACAGCAGATAGCGGAACGAAGCAAGATTTAAGCCAAAACCCGAGCACCCAAACCGCATACTCCACGCACTGCGAGGTCGATAATCGTTACATAGCAGACAAGTGAGCGAAGCAAGCTTTTAAGCCAAAATCCAAACTCTCAAAACCACATACCCTACACGCAGTTAGATCGATATCCATTATATAGCAGACAGGCGAGCAGAGCAAGATTTTAACCCAAAACCCAAGCCCCCAAACCCACATACCCCACGCTCTGCGTCTGTGATGTGTTCTTGACAACTTATGTTTTAATAAAGGTAATATGTCAACTTTCTAAGGGCACATATAACTAATGTTTTGATAAAAAATATTTCTACATTAATTTAAATGAAAGTAACTTTATTCATACACATCAAAATAAGCATCAAACATATCATAAAATATTCAGTTTTATGTATTATTACGAAATCGTTCCAAACGTTAGGAATTTTTATTTGCAAACTTATCTACGAGTAGACTTATATCAAGTTTTTTAGTTATTTCGCATTCTATAGATAATGTAACTAAAGCTGCTAATTCTTACTTGCGTCATTGTGCTGCTTACTCCATTTAAAAAGCATTGTAATGCGTTGGCGAGCAACTAATCTAATTTCAATCACCTTTAGAATCAGAGTTTCAGAGCTTTTTAGATGTACATAAGAAAAAATTGTGCATCTTTTGAAGATGCTTCTTTCTATTTTTTAAAATTCCGAAAAGCTCTTGTATTCGCGATCCCATAAACAAATAAAGTATAGAAAATCTAAATGGTAGTTGTTTTTATTTCAACTTTAAATGATTGTCAGATCTCGAGACATGGAATTTTTTTAGAAGTTTAAGAAAAGGAATTAAGCGTTTGAAAAATCTGCAGAATTCCTTTTTTTTGAACGTCTAAAAAGTTGTAAATCTCGAGATTTGATCAACATTTAAATTTGAAATGAACTAAATTTTTCAAAGTCTTTCGCAACTTTATCTGCCTGTTGAGAACCGAGTTTTGGAGTTTTCTGAACGGCAGAAACTGCGTCTTCAAGAGAGGCGTAAATACTTTTTTAAGCATCCAGAAAGCTCCAAAACTCGCAGTTCTACAACAATTGAATTGTGCGTAATCGCTTACAATGTTTTTAAATGGGAAAAATTTTACCCTGCTATGATTTCAAACAAGAAACGTTTTGAGCACTACAAATTATTACCCAAGTCTCTATTGACACTGATTTTGTTGACATTTTACTTTGAATTAAAGTTGCTTCCTACACGCCGTGAGTACAGATACTAATATAGATTGTGACAGGGGCTTTGCGTTCAATGGGTTTAATTAATGAGTCTTAAAGTGATTTCCCAATATATGTAGATTTAGTATAAATCTAAACGCCCTGCGTTGCATACGTGTCGATATATACTAAATAATTACTGACACCTTGCGTTAAAAGGATTGTATAATGGTAAGTGTATTGAAAATTGATTAAATTGAATTTTAAAGATTGTTTTGGGTGAGCGGGCCCCCTGCGCCGCTGGCGGAATCTTCGCTACGCCACTGCATATACCTGATTTCTTTAATTATTTCGAAATTTCAAATTGTTACTTCCATAGTAAGAAATATTAATAGGAGCTCCGAAGAACTGAATTCTTTTTCGATTTTCTTCTTTTTAGCGCTAGACAGGATGTGACCTATGTTTAAACGTAGAATATTATCTTTTCTGGGAAAGAATTTTCCAAATTAATTCCGTAGTTTTTATCTTTTCATTACATTATCTTAGAATTTGATTTTATTACAGAAAAATCTATCAACTGAAGAAAATAACTTTTTTTCATATATTTTATATCGATTGTGTTCAAAATAAAATACATAAAATTATAATAATAAGACTGAAAATTCAATAAAAATGCATAAAAAAAATAGTTGAAAACATGGAAAATACGTCGAAAATACTGACAGGACGCATTGAAATGACCAAAATTACAAGAAAAATATTACCGAAAAATGTTAAAAATAAATTGAAAATTATAAAAATTTAGAGAAAATAGAAGAAAATAATGTACTTTTAAGTATTATACATAGATTTCGTATTAGTACATGGTTGTTTTTTTTTCTTCATATGAAAATTTATTTTTATAGCATCTAGCATTCGTATAACAAGAACTGTATTTTGAATAAATTTTAAAAATACTGGCCTATACAAAAATATAATAAAAATGATCTTTTAATATGTAGAGAAGTGTATATAAAAATTCGTTTTCCCCCTATTTGTCAAAAAATAAGATTAAGATAAAACTGCACTCGTCGAAATAAAAGCGGAGAACGCAAAGACCACCAAACTCTTGCAAAGCCTCAAAGAAAGATCCTTCTCTGTTGGACCACGCGTTTTACGTGAGATGAATTTTTGTAGCAGTCGAACTAAAGTCTAATATCTTCTTTTTGCTTGGCGCTTATTCTTTTTTCACACATCGTAAGATTATCGTAAAGTAAATATTTAACTTTAGCGATGTAGCGGGTGTATTTTATATGGTGAAATGATATTGTCTTTTTAATTTTTAAATAAATAATTCAAAATTTCCTTAGGTTTTTTGTTTTTGATACATATTCTGCAATCAGGGGTAAATTATGTTGATAAGGTATTGTCAGTTTAGTGCAATTGGCAGTAATGGCAGCATATTTTGATGTAAGTCTCATTTTTTAGAATACATACATTATTCTATTATTCCTGCTTGGTATCGTTGAGAAATGACACAAGACAAAAAATATGGTGTCTGGTCTCTAATAATGAGGGCGAGACGAAAAATAAATCTAGTATTCATTGATAATAATACTGGATTATTAGGAACATAAATCAAACAACGGTTCATTATTTTAGGTGCGATTTTTTTAACTAAAATATATTATACTCAATTTCTGGCTCAATAAAATATGATTTAAAATTGACCCGTCCTTTTATGAGATAACATATAAAAATCTGTCTATTAGAAATAGGATCTAAGAATCTGCAAGCCCTTCATTCTCTTATATATAGCATAGGTTTCTATCATAAAGTTATTTTTTTTCCTTATTTTTTTAAAAATGTATACACTAAAATAATAAACTACACACGGGTGGTGGGCGAAGGCATGCCCCTCCCAAAACTACACTCTATCAAATTGACGTACTTAAAAAGGCATATCTCGAACTGCAAAGTCAAATAATTATTAACCTTAGTAAATATCTAGAGCAACGAGTACGTATTATTTAATTTTTTTCGTGAAAAATTTTGATATAAAAGTTGTTTCTTTTAGTAAGTTCTATTACGGGCTAAAAAAAATTTCAGTTATTTATCATATTTGGAACAAATTCTAAAATTAGCCGATGTGCAAAGATTAATTGTAATGAATGAATGAATGAGTGAATAAATGAAACAAAGGGTGGTGATACTAGACCATCGATGCTTGGGCCTCTCTTAGGCCCTTTACATCCCACCATAGCTGCAGGTCATTCGAGGCCGATCGCCTTTGCGAGTCCAAGCAACCTCGTTACTTGATTGAACTTGAACTTGCTTAACTGCTTCCGGTAACAAATTGTATCTCCAAAATATCTGTGTCAGTCCGTTGACTTCTGGGCACTCTCTGAGTTGGTGACAATGTCCTGTCAACAATCCCACCACAATTCGCAGCTCTTTCATTTCTATGGAGAGAAGGTCCTTAGTACACTGTGCACTTCGTTCAGTTATATGTTTCTTAGCACACCTCATACCAGGAGCTCTCCTCCTCGATTTAATAAATTTGCTTTCCAGCAACGATTTTAATTCCGTTTTGCGAACGGCAATTGGGACAGGTAAAATTGATTGGAGTCCATATGGTTCAGTTGCGGAACTCAACTTTGTCAAATAGTCTGTCTCCTCTTTTCTGCATATGCCCGAGTGGCCCGGGACCTACACGAGTCTGGTTATGCAACAATTCCCTGTCATATTATTCAGTACATTTTTGCACTCAGACACTAGTCGCGAATTGGACTTCAGTGCCATTATCGCAGCCTTACTGTCTGAGCATATATTTCCTGTTTATATCCCTCTCACAGAGATGGGCACACAGCAGAATAGCATAACTTTCCGCTGTGAAGATCGTCACACGTTGTCTGAGAGGGTAGTTCTCTCTGACTCCTGTGCTCCTGCTGAACACTCCGACTTCAGCTCTTTCATCTTGTCGACATCCATCGGTATACCACCAAAACCTATTTCTTGGAAGATTTTGCTCTCCCTCCCAATCCTCTGTACTTGGCAGAAATATCTCCAGAGAGAGGTTGGGTTTTAAAAGGGGCGTCATGTCATATGACTGCATGAGGAGTGATGGACACCTCTCCAAAGTGCTTTCCCATTCACCTGAATAGCCACCCGTTTCAGTTCCAAGATGCCCTAGGCAAATGAGACGATCAACAGTCTTCAGGATCTCGTCCTCTATGTATAAGTGGAGGGAAGGCAGTTTCACACGAACTTTAAGAGCAGTCCTTATCGCACTCAATAATTCAACACAAGCCATTCTTTAAACTTCGTCAAGTTGAAGGCTGTGTTTGCGCTTTGCTGTACTACGCCACCATACAATAGTTATCATGGTGTGGATTATCATAGTGTATATCCAAAATAGCACTTAATGTGTCAGCCCCCATGTGGGCATCATTGGTCCTTCCAGGTTCTGGATATCGCGACCAGGGCACAAAATGACTAGGTCATCGTCATAAGGCTGTGTATATAAACCAGCATTCAGCAAAATGCTCCACAGCAAAAGTAATAGAACTCTTCCCTATGAACAGCCCCTACTTGACAGTGAGGCTCGATAAATCACCTAGAATTATCTACAGAATATCACATTTCCCTTTATTCCAACAAAACACCATGGTGCTTCGATATCTCGCTCGTGAATATACTGCAAGAATTCTCCGTTCTATCGAAGGGTTGCTAGGAATTGATTTCTAGCCGTGAGAATTTGTCATGTTCGCTTTTCGGGAGTTATTCGCGAATACAAGGACATCTCAGGATTTTCTTCAAAAGTTAATCATAATACATGAAGAAATCAGTCTTGACTATATTCCACGCATTAGGTTTTTCTCTAACTTTATATCAAGACAAAAAAATATTATAAATTTTTTTTTAATAAAAAACGACGATTTTTTTCTTTCACAACTAATTAACGACTATTTTGCAATAAATTATCACGCAGACAATTTTTTGATCTTAGCAATTTAGCTTACTAACTAATAGTAATATTATGTTAAAAACTATATTTTTTTTACATTAATTTATTTAAAATATTATTCAAATATAAAACTAATAAATTTTAGGTTCATATTCTAATGTGCGTTTTGAGTTTCACGCGATGCTGATCTCACCATATCGCAATCTTTCTCTTCTGATATCTGCAGGTAATATTTGGCAAGAAAGTGGTTTTGCAGATAATCACTTATTTTTAAACACAGTCAAATGACCTTTTCCTGTATACTTCTAAAGTAGGGCGAATACTGTGGTTCTGTAAGATTTCTCAGCTTTCACTTATCTATATTATATTGTAATTGTAATTAAGTTTTTGACCAATATTCCAGAATGACATAATCGCTTATTTTGTCTTTCATGTATTGATATAATAGATCCCAAAGAATAATACCACTACTCATACTAAGAACTGCTTTAGGCACCCTTTTACCTCGCAGTATAAACTTTTACAATTATAAATAAAAATAAATTCTCTTCTTTTATAAAAGAATTTCTAGTCACAGGCTTGACAGATTTTTAAATTTTAGTTTAACAGCGCAAATACCTTAAATTTTAAAAAAGTTATATTGATATTCTTTGGTGTCTAGGCTAAACGTTTTTGAATGTTCTTGTCTGACTGTAAAGATTTTTCTCTTGTTGTTCTATATTTATTAATATTTTCATCAAGTTGCCATTAAATAGTATTTAGGCACACGTATTCCCTATCGAGCAAAAATACTTTGTCTTCATGCCAGATTAGGATGCGGATTTATTTTTTTGGAAATCTTGAATAATTACCTAATCTTGATTTTTTGTGGTCACACGCATTAAACCACTGTCGGTATTTTTTTCTCGATCATACCTTGCCACCCACTTCTGTACGAAAGATTTTTCATATGTTTTGCAGTAGCTGCCTAACTCATTTTTGAACTTTTTTCTGTCTACGCAGAAAAACTACTTCGAATCTTTTATGATATTTCGTAGTCATTATAAATATTCACGAATTCAATTAACTGAATATGAACTCGCATCGCGGAGTAATTTAGAACCTCGAGTTTTGGACGTACCAAGTAATCAGGCTCAAATAATTCTGGTATTCAAATACGCAACAACACTCGTTGGGCCTAATTCTTGACAGGTGTCATTTTACAGAGCCGATAACTGATTTTTTAAATACTGTGGTCATTCCTCTTCAAAAAATGTACTCTTAATTTATTTCGATAAAACTGACGGTTTGCGAGATAAATCGGCTAATACATACCTAATACATTACTATTGACGGAACTTGTCAAAACCGCCTTCAAGTAAAAATAATTTTAAAAACTGGAAAAATATTCTTACGCAGAGTATTCTGATATGCATTTAATTTATGGTGAAACGTTGTCAAATTCTTCGAAGGCAAGGAGACTTTAAGCTCGAACATTGCCAAGTCCAAAAATCTTTCAAAGAGTTGATTGAAGCCTAAGAGAAACAGCTACAAAAGAAAACAATTATTAGAGTTAACAAATTTATTTTTTACGTATTTCATTCAGGGTCATTTTTGCCGCAACGTGGCGGTGACAGCCTTTCCAAGAGAGCACGAGATCCTCACGTAAAGAAATAAATTTTGCAGGATATTGCTGACAATCTTTCAAACAGCATAAGAAAGCTCAAGATACAAAACAATGTTACAAAATGGGTTTTACATGAAACAGAACAGTTGTCACCCGTACAACGTTGAAAAAGTACACGCTATGTCTCCAGTTGATTAACCCGCAAGACTTAAATACTGCAACTGGTTTATACAGCAACATAACCTAAATTAAAATTTTTCTAACCTTATTTTGTTTGCCGATGAGGCGGGTTTAACAAGAGAAGACATAATAAGCTCACACAATTTAAATTTATACGCATTACATTAAACGCATTATTGCACTCATCTCGTTTACACTCCACAGCTAGAAATAATTACTAGCCGAGACATCGTGATATTGAGCATAAAATGAGACAACGAAAGTCCAATAAATATCTATTACTTCGCAAACAATTAAGCTGAAGTCAAGGCTACAGCTTTCAATTTTACGTAGTCGACATCCGAATGTGACTATTACTGAAATATTGCTCCTGTATTTGAAACTACATATGGATTCTATTAAAAATAGAGCTAATTAGACTGATAAAAAACATGGAATAATCCAAAATCGGAAGATGGTTGAAAAGTTTGTTTTAAAGCCTCTAGAACCAGTAATTTCCTGGAAAGTTGACTTAGTCCGTTGATTTCAGTTCACCTTGGTACTTTCCCTATAACTATTTCAGAACTGTTTCACCAAGAGATCTTTGTTACTTTGACGTATCCTTCTAAGCACCGCGTTAGTGAACAAAATTTCTAGTGGTCAAGGACCAATCGCGTGCCGTTCCTAGAATGCCTTACAAAATTTTCTACAGTGAATGTACTCACTTAAAAAATGAACTCAAAAAATGGTGTTTAAAAAATAATCTTTTTTTTTTCGTTATTTTAAGGAGCAAATTTATGCACCGTCAGGGCCAAATTATCTCACTCCGACAATAAATTTACAAATACCGCATCCTGCTATTTAATCGACTATGAATCAGTATTTATAAGATTTTGTGTGGTCGTAATACCACGTAATAATAGTTTTTACGAGTATGACGAACTGGTTTTAACTGCAGAATTCACTTTTGATTTTACTTTTGCCGACAACTTGTCTACCTGTAATTGAGATGCCAATCAGAGCCACAGATAATACTACAGGTTTCTAATAATATAAATTAAACTAGTTCCTTATGATTTATATTACCATGGGAGGAGGTGAAGGGATCATATAATTATCACCTAGTTTTAAGGACTAACAAAATAAATACTTTATTTGTTCCTTGGTTAAATTCTTACTTAATCTATAACTGCCCAGTATTAAGTTTTTCCGTCTTTTCCCAGTTTATATTTCGCAACACAAGAACACAACTGAATTTTTTTCACATTAATAAAATATAGTAAACCTGTGCTATGAACTCTGAAAAAGGAAAACGTTTTCTTTTTGAGAATCGACAAATTGAATATATTTGTTCTGCTGTAAATCATAACTTTAAAAAAAAAAACAACTAATTTTCTTGACATCAGCTGTCACATAGAACGTTGATTATATTTTGTATATATTTTTAAGTTTCTATATGAGACTGATGTCTCATGGTCACTTAATCGCATATGAATTTTTTCGAACTAGAAGTATGCGTTCCAAATCAATTGTTGTTGACCTATACGAAATTTGATAGCTCACTTAAAATACTTATATTTCTAAGTTTTAAATAGCTTTGTTTGCTACTTTTCTACATAGAAATACACTGCTAAGATAGTTGATCGCAATGCTTCAACCCCGAACTATGTGAAATAAACTCTTCAGAAAATCTTATTTCTCATTCTAGTCGCTTCTCATTTTTCTTCACTGTTCTTCAATATTTCTATGACACCTCTCCAAACTACTAATTTGCAAGGGTAATCACTTTTTTGTGACATAAAAAATTCTTGTCTCGGGTATTTTCTTTAAGTTTTGAAACAGGCGATTGTCACTGAGAGTCAAGTGGGGGGAATATAGTGGTTGTTAAATATATTCAATTCCTGCTTCGGCAAAATCAGAGATGGCAATACAAGATGTATTACTGGGCGCATTATGCTAGTGAGCGGTTATACATTTTGCTAATTTGCCTCTGCATTTATACTATTACGTCCCTCCATTTCGATATACGTTCGGTCCAAAACGGTCCTATAATTTTGTACCCTTTAAATAATCAATTCTCACATCACAAAACCGCAACCTGTCCAGGAGACGCGTGTGCTTCAAAAGTAATATTTTTGGAGGAAAGGGAGCCCCAGTATTTCTATTTTATCTTACAATTTTTGGTAATAGGGTAGTGATGATAGGTCCATACACTATTATAGGGTAGTGATGATGGGTTCATACACTATTTTATCATTGAAAACCTGCCAAGAATGTATGTCTGATCTCTATAAATCTAACTAAATGAAGATTTAAAATATAAATTACTATACTAGTTAATTTTATAGGTATCGTCACTGTTCAAAGTACTCATCTTGCAACAGTTTGCATATCTAAACATTTTGCTTCTTAAAATATCATAGATAATTTTTCCAGATTTCGTCATCAGTTGTCTGCTTTAGAGTTGAGAGTCGGAACAGTTACCGAAGGCTGACATATGTTTATAGAAATAAATTTCCACCATACTAGAATTCACGGCAGTTTTTTCAATATCACAAAAAGCAATTTAGTCACCTAAAGTATTTTTGAAGTAATCATGAATTTAATTTGGTGTATATTGGTTTCTTTCACAGTACATTCATCTATTTTCCGATCTCCCTTGTCCGTTAAAACACTTCTTCAGACGTGAAATGGTTTGTGAATGTTTAGCATGTGTATGCATTAAACTCAGTTTGATAGATAATATAAGAAGAAGATCAGAGGAAGAGAATAAGAATCAGCTCTGGCATTTCAATTGAAATATTAAACTGAATTATGTTTTTAGTTAGGAGCATAAAATTTCCAGGAATTTTTGGTCTCGTGAATCACTTGGTAGAAAGTGTTGTGAACTACTAACAGCTGCAGGCATGGACTAGCTGTAACACTTTATGCCCTGTATGATAAGAACTTTGGACAAAGTATTTTACATACGTTTAACTGTTGACTAAAAATTAAGTACTCGTCATTCATGTCGTTAATCCTAACCGTTTTCGAAAAAACGTCATTTTATTTATACTTTGAGTCCTCTAACTTCTATCGGGTTGAATATGAAAAAGATGAATTTTCCCCTGTCACCATAGTTTCAATAAAAAGTTAAATTAATTGCTTAGTTGAATACTTCGTAAGAGGGTTCAACATGGTTGTTATATATGTATTCTCCTTTCAGGCAGAGAAAAAGGAAGAATAAAGACAAACAGTTTATTTCCTGCAAATACTACTCTGGTCCTCTCTCCATACGCGTTTTGACCACCTCATGGTCTCATGGAGCTGTATCGGACCGCGAGCAACATTTATAACAACTATTTAAATACGGCAGATAGATTTCTTTATTTCTTACTGAAATTTTAGATTTTTTAAAAAAGGGTTCAACATGGGATCCGTGAGGTCTGATAATGGGGCACGACGAATTGAGGACTGCTGTACCCGCCACATTAACTCAGCATTGTCCTTATTTGATCACAATGAAACGTAATTCTCCGTAGAAGTTCCTCCCTACTATCGACCGGAGTAGAATACACCAAGGTTTCGAAGTGCCCCCACAGGTAAAAATCCAACGGCGTTAGGTCGGGAGATCGAGGAGGTCAAGTAATAAGTCCTCTTTGACCTCTCCAATGCTTTTGATAGACGTTATTCAGGTGCTCCCGCACAGCAACGCAGAAATGAGGAGGTACCCCATCGTGCATGTAGTACCTTTTTCGTCAGGTTTCAAGTGGTAAATCGTAAAAATCGTTCTAGAGAAACTTAAATAAAGTTCTATATTCAGTCGAGCCAGCAATATGAATGATCCAATCAAAAAATTACCAGTGATTCCGGCCCAGAAATTAATTGATTGGAACTGATGTTGTTGATACGATACAATAGTTGCATGAGGCTTTTCATCAGCACATACATGTGAATTGTGTAAATTTATGATACAATTTTTAGTAAACCCTGCTTCATCTGTGAAGAGAATGGTGCTAATGAAGTATACATTAATTCGTTGCTGATTTAAAGCTGCATTGTACGGCAAAAATCTTCAGGGATCATTTCATGCACTTTTTTCAAATGATATGAATACAACCGCTATTTTTAAAGAACTTCATGTACTGTTGTTTTCGATATATTAACTGCGCTATTAACGGCATTTAAAATATTTTCTTCTAATTGCGGCGTACGTACTTTCTTTCCCGATCAACATCAGTCCTTCTTTTCCCAAAATTTCCTAAAATTATGGAGAATTTTAATAATATTACCTTATTAAATGGAATCGCCTACCATTCTCTCTTAGACGTCGGTCAATTCCTTGAAATGTTTTTTGTTCTGGATCAGTATGATTAGGATATCTGTCGTGATATAAACTCCTGGCTTCCAAAGCATTGCAAGATGCAAGACCATACATTAGATGTATACCTGCATACTCAATAAACATGCGTTCCATATTTCCAATTATTTCACAATTAATTTCACCACGAAATCTAGGTAAAGAATCAATGTGTCAGCAACGTCAAAGTTGACAAGTTCTAAAATGCTGAATATTTATTTCTTTCGTACCTAGCAACGTTTGCAACAACAATATTTTGTTTTTGGTACCGATAAGATAAAATGCACATTTTTTGACAACCAAGGTCGAACTGAAATTTACAGAATTATATGTTTTTAACTAGAAAGGTAAACTTTTATTTTCGATCGAATTGTTTTTTATCGTATGGTTGAAATCTTTTATCCAAATATGCCAAATACATGATGTAAATAAAATGACGTTTTTTCTAAAACAGTTAAGATTAGCGACATAAATGAAGAGTGCTTAATTTTAAGTCAATAGTTAAGGGTATGTAAAAAACGTTGTCCAAAGTCCTTATCATATAGGGCGTAAAAAATGGGGTCATGAGCGTCACAGCTAGTCCGTCCCTGCAGCTGTGAGTAGTTCACAATACTTTCTTGGATAGTAATTCGAAGGGTCTTATCGGGTAAACATCATACATATACCTAGTAGTATGTAATTAAATGTAAAAAACTTAATTACATTGTAGCTCTTTGAGAGCTGATATTTCCAAAGAGGAGGCATATACGAAAAAAGTTTATATGAAGTTGTAGTGCCATGTTTAAATTACCTATCATTTATCCTTAAACAATTATTTTTGAAAAATACCTACCACTTGTTTTCAAATTTTATGCATTCTTCATTAAAAAATCAAATTTCTAAAATTGCTTTATCAATAGATGTTATTAATGTACATTAGCACAAACGTAGTGAATTAGTTTAATAAAAGCACATACATAATATTGCTTTAAAAGGGGAAGGACTAATTTAAGAACTCTGCAGGAGGGCCCTCGAATCTGTATGTACGCTACTGCTCCTTTGTGATATTTCAAATCAGATTTGGCAAGCTATTGTTATGTCAATTCTTCAATCAAATCGTTCATGTCGGGTGTAAGATTCTCGAAGCCCAATTTATTTACACAAAAAATAAATTAATTCAGTAATCTTTTAAGGTAATTAAAACAAATTGCCCATCTCAAAAGTCTATAGTTCTGATGCCAATCTTGGTAACATAATATAATAATATATCGATCCACATGAGTTTTTAATTTAATTACATATTTATTTTTAATTTAGCGTTACTGCTTTGGGCGAATTCTTGCCAACTAATTTCTTTGAAAATGTGTCTTGTCATTTTATTTAATGGGTTAAATCTTTGAGGACTGTTCATAATTTTCCTACTTTTCTTAACAATATCTACACCTTATTTGGCTTAAGTTAACAAAATACAACTAAGTTGTTATTCTAGTATATGGTTACACAAGTCTAATTTAATAACAGCTGATTGTTTAAAGTTTCGTTAAAAAGATAATGAATCGTTTTTCAGTGCTCATTCATAAAATAGATTTTTTTTTAACAAATCATGTCTACTTTTGGTAATCCAATCATTTGTTAACTTTACTATTAGCTCCCACAAACAAGTAAGTCTGTTGCACACAACTCTTTGTAATCTTTTGTTTCAGGTTTCGATATGATTTAATGAGAAACTAAATGAATTATAGAAAATTAGGTTATTAATTTCACTGTTAAAGTATTGCTCAAGACATTTTCTTTTGCTAGTTTGGGTATATGTGCGCTTGGTGTTTGAAAACAGCGTAAAATTATTAATAATATATATTTTTTATTTTTAACATTATTTTAACATTATAATATAATTAAATATAAAACTAATTACCTTTTTGAAGATGGTATTAATATCCACCCACAATAAGAAGTGAATAATCACCAGTGAAGAAGGTAGTCTGATTTTTTCTGATTTTGAAACATCTGTAACCTATGAACTGATTTTAAATCTTTCTTAAATGACTTAAAAAGGTTTGACTCTTTCTTTGTTTGAAAAAAGAGTTAGGTTTTAGTACTACACCAAAATGCAGCATGTCTTTACATAGACACAAATTTCATCATATCGCTAATTTTCATGGCAAATTGAATCAGCCTAAATGGTCCATCAATAATATAAAAAGTGTAGAAGTGTAATATATATTAAATGAATATGAGGTAGATAAAGTCAGAATGGTGTGGGTGAAAGTATGTGAGAACATGATGTAGGTATAAATGAGCGCTGTCAAAACGCACGTTAGTTTAATCTAAAAAATAAATTTCTTAAATAAAGAGAGTTACATGTCTTAAACATATTGAATTCTTAAATTTAATTTACATAACTTTAATTCTAATAATTATTTTTTTATTTCTATTCATTTGAAGCTTGCCCCGAGTAGGCAGCTTAGAAAATGTTTTTTTTTTTAAATAAGGGAAATCTATGTGTATCCAAAGATCACATTTATTTAATGTTAAATTATTTTCTTGGGTTTAAGAAATTAAGTAAGTATATAAGTAATACAAGCAAATTAGAAACGATTTTATTATTTGTTTTTTAAATGTATCTTGATGAAAATTAATTCTAAAAATTATTTTTTGTGAGTACGTAATTAATATTTTTGTGTTCCCTACTGTTAGTTTAGACTTATTCTTCTGTACAATTAATTTGAGATTCGTAGTCTAGTCGCAAATTTTAATCGAAAATAAAGGAGAAACAAAATATTTTATGTTTTTTTTTTTACTATTATGTTATGTATCACAAAATCTTTAAAAACTTTTCAACATACCTTTATATTTCTTTCCTTGTTCTGCTTCAGGTCTGTTATGACCTGAAACTTGTCTAGTAGCGCGAACATTTACTGTAAATTAAATTTTTAAATTATATTAATATTTTACGACCAAAATGACTTATACTACTTAACAATTTTTCAAAATATATTTTAAAGTGATGAAAATGATATCACGCTACTTTCATGACTGGGTATTGAGTTTAAATTAAGTCATAGTGTAAAAAAATTTCCAAAACTGACAACCTGACAAAATGAGACTAGGAAACATTGCTGAATTTCAGCTATATAACATTGAATTATAGTGAACGTATCAAAGTTTATTGATATTAAATATTGACTCTAAACAGTTGCTCTTCTTTCTTGATTCTAAGACTTAATCTTGTTTGCGTCACCGTTTAAAAATATGCGTGTCTTATTTGTATGGATGTAAGAAGTACAGCGTGTAGAAAATAAGTTGGGAATTTTTAATTCCTTTATCGTTTCATTTTATTATAAAAAAGATACATGACAAGAAAATTGGACAGAGCGACTAAATATATCACTTTGTTTAGCCCAATGTTCCTGATATAAGCTTATTTGAGTATACTGTACATTACAAACAGTTTTTAAAATAAATCTTTTATTAAACTACGTATTTGCCTTGTTAATGATTTTTTGTTGATTTAATCATCATACATACCTTTTAATTTATATAGAAATACAATTGTTTGTAAAATTTGTGGGCGGAACACTTGATAATTTTTATTACAACGTAACAGACTAGTTTTAGTTACAGGAACCTTTTATTGAATTACTTTGATCTCTGCTAATCTAGTTATAATTTAAACACCAATTAAAATTATAAAAAATACTTACAATAATTCAAATTACAAAGAACAGGTTTGTAATGTTTATTAACAAATTCAGATTGCAATATAAATGATGAAATGTAAAAATATAAATAAAGGATTTAGTCATATAGTTATAATTGGTTAACTATTTTAATTTTCAAATTTTTCTCAGAAATATGTTTAACTGAAAACAAAAAACAATTTTGACATGAAATAATTTTTAAATTACGTAACTGTCTAAATAGACGAGTAGACTTTTACGATACAGGGTTTCGTTCTTAACTGAGTATTCAAGTCTTTCATTTTCCAGTTCTGGTAAGATGCGACCTGTATAAAATAAACTGGTAAACAAATATTTTCAGTTTTCAGTAAAATTGAAATGGCTGTATCATAATTTTAATGTCAAATGGTATCTAACAAGCCTCGTTTATCTGAAAAATATGTTATTTTTAATTTAATTTATGATTACATATGATTTAATTTGATAACAACTAATGAAATAAAATAATATAGGGACAATCACAATTCCATAAATTATTATTATATTTTTGTAAATTAGGATTTTTATTAAAATAATGCAGAAGTGAGATTTTTGATTCCAAATTACTGAGGCCTCCTTTTTTAAAAGAAAAACTGTCAGAAATATGCTGAGTATCGGCGGAAGTGTGTTTTTCTCATAAGAAAAAACTAGCTATAAATATGGGCTATTTTTCATTTCGCGAATTTCCCCATAACGAATTGATACCTTTACTTGAAAATATTACACATAATTGTTATTTATGTAGCAAATACATTAAGAAGTACTTTTTCCACGAATGAAAAGATTTCGCTCTCCACCCGTAATGGTGTGCCGTAATCCTATGAGTGAAAAAATGACACTTAATGTACAATGTTCATTCCATATTTTTTCTACAATTATTTTATTTTAAATGTATAAAAATTGATAATAATTTCAACATATTCTGAATGTAAAAATCACAATTAGATACAGTGCTCATTCAATTAAAGGATGCTCGATTTATGTATGAGAATAAGGAAAAGCATAGGGATATTTTGAAGAAGTCCTTTTTTTATTTGTGTTGATTAGAATGACTACTAGTTATCACGTATAAAATAATTTGACCTACTTTTCTTCTATTGCTTGTTGTGAAATAATCACACGTTTATGGGATATTATTTCACTCTATGGCATTTTATTTCATAGCGTGCATAAAGTGAATTCTAAAGTTGAAGGCACCAACCAATTAAAACTGTTATATTTTATACAGGATTTCTCTAAAAGATCTGTACAATACAACACACTAGTGAAAATTCCAGAGGATAAAATATGAGAATCTAGCCCAATTTACTGTAGTATAAAATTTCCGAAATGCAGGATGTCAGAGTTATAAATGTCTCTGTAAATATTTATATTCATATTAGCTTAATTCGCACTAAATTTGTTACTTTGTTTTTTTTTTTATGAGAAATCAAAATATGATTACAGTTCCGATGTATATTGCAGAGGACACCACCACCAGTACTTTGGTTACATCTAAAGCGTCATAAAATTTTTGTGCCCCGGTGTATTCAATGCTTAATTAAAAATTCTAGTACAAATGTTCTAGTTTCCGAAATACAGGGTGTTGGAGAAATATTTTTTTTTGTAAATATTTTCTTAATATTAACTTAATTTGCACCAAATTTGATATTTTAGGCTTTTTTTTAGGATGATAAATTATAATATGATTATAGTTTCAATCTATATTGCAGAGAGCGCTACCACCAGCATATTCCCTGCAGCTAAAGCATCATAACTTTTTTGTGCCTCGGTATATTAAAATTTTAATTAAAAAATATTATTCCTTGACATCTGTGATATAAAAAAGTTATACTTAGTAGGTGTCGTTCCTAGCAATCATTTCCGAGATAATCGAATTTAAGTTTAAGTATTGTGTACTGTGAGTCGTAGCCTCTTCACACTTTATCCAGGCTTGGGACTAGTCCGATAAATTTGGAGTGGTTTTATGACCAACAGATCAACAACAATAAACATTTTTTTACCAACGAACAAACAATAATAAATATAGACATTAGTTACAAAAGAGTATTGTCACACGATTCAATCTGGTCGTTTAGTTTTAAAATTTATCATTAAATTCTGAAATTTTTCGCTGTGATCGATGTTACCTGTACTTTCTGGAAGTGTAATTCTTATGTACTGTAACTTTAGAAACTGTAAATGTCTGGTGTTTAACATCTAGTCGTAGGATTCCATCCATAATTAATCATGGCATGAGCAAAACTATCGGTTTCTTGAAGACGTATGTCAACGAAGGCAAATCTTTTTAGTAATTTGGTACGTGTCTAGTTGTAAATCTTTCTCTTATACTCTCACCAACTCTCGACCATGTCCTTGGCAATAATTGTAAACTGATATTATATCAGTCATTTCTCCATTAGTGTAATATTCGGCCATAACGAAAAATTTATGAATTAAATAATAAATTTTAAAATTAAACGATAAAGATTTGTGAGACTGAATCGTTTGAAAATAATCTTTTGTAATTAATAACGATACTTATCGGTGTTAGTTGGTTAGTATTTGAATTTTTTTTGTTGTTGACCTCTTGGTTTTAAATTTCTGGGACCAATACAATGTCTGGATAAAGTATGAAGCTCACAACGAGTCTCAGTACTCGCAAAAACATTTAAATTCGTTTATCTGAGCAATGGCTGCTTGAAGCGGCACCTACTAAGTACAACTTTTTTTGATAGTTTTTTTAAATCCAATAGAAGATTTAGTATATCAAGGTACAAAAAAGTTATGAAGCTTTAAATGTAGGCAAAGTGCTGCGGGTCGCTCCCTATGCACTGTATATCGAAACTGTAATCTGATCTTGATATTTGATCTTAAACAATTTCCAACTTTCAGATTTGGTACAAATTAAGCTGTTATTAGGATACATGTTTACAAAAATGTTTAAAAAATTATCAATTTGATATCTTGTGTTTCAGAAACAATCAACTTTTGGACTAAAGTAAATTGGGCTAGATCCTCATATTTTAACATCAAGAATTTGCATTAGAGACACGCTGTATAACGGATATCGAAAAAAATGTCCGGTAACAGTATAATTTTTATTAAATATTTGGTACTTTACGACCATACCTTTGACATAAATTTTTAAATAAATTATAAAATTATGGTAACTCGGTGATCTCAACTGGTAACTCAGTGAATTTCCATACTATCAAACTCTATCTTACGTCTCGTATATGTGAACGTTATACTTGTCCCTAGAGATTAACAATTTTGTTATTACATGCAAATAAATATTTACTGCTCTGAAACATTAACAGATCTATCTGCAAAATGGCGGATGCCTGGAGGGTCCAGTATGTAACCGACAAATTAAATCAATATAATCTGTTTCCGTAAATAATAATTAATATTTTTTTGCAAACTATTTTTTTTATTTCTTTTGACCTTCAGAAATAACCCATAAAGAAATATAAAAAGTGTGTTACAGCTATACTCTGTTGCTACAATGATGACGCAGTTGTGAAATTAGTAGTGTGCTTCAAAGAAAATAACTTAATATTATTTCTACTGTACAAAATTAAAAATACACCAAATTTAAACATAGTTCAAAAAAAAACAACAGCCAGCGACAAGTATTGACTCACATATTACGCTAAAAAAATTAATAAAAGGTGTTCCAAAAAGAAACATAAAGTTATTAAGCGGAGGTTTAGAAATCAAAAAAGAAATTGAGAGAGCATCAAAAAGAGCTACAAAAATAACCCGAGATAGGTTAGCATTTACATTAGGTTCCTCTACTTTAAATTCGCTATATTCCTATATTCGACAACGAATAAGGACGAATAGATCAGTAGTACATAGAAAAAAATATAATTTGTATAATTATTATTATAATTAAAAATAATAATTTACCTATTCCTGAAAAATCTCATTCTCAAACTAAGGGAAATCATTAGGATGGAGTGCAGTATTTAGTTTGGTTTTATTTTATTTTCATATAGACGCAATTATAGAAAACTATTAAACAACATATTTATTTAGAGTGCAACACAATATATTGAAAGTATTCTGTGATATAATATTGCGCTAATTTTGATGCCCCCCCTCTCTGGATTCAAATAATATATATTAAGGTATAAACGTAAAAACCCTGAAGTTTTAAATATTTCTTCATCCCGCTGTAATATGAATTGAACCCAGTCTTCTTCTCTAATTCTATTTTTCACATTTTCCACAGATTATTTAAGTTCTTTAAAAGGAAGGAAAAATAATAAAATAGGGAAGTGATTTTAAAACAATAAGGATGTAAGGAAATGTTAGGAGTGTTATTTAGTTATAATTTAGTATATAATATTAAAAGTCCTATTTTAAAGATTTCACTTAATTACCTCTGTAGTAAAGCATTTAAGAAATGAAGAGAAAGAATGTTTTACACGAAAGTAGGAGTCAAAGAGGGACATCTGAAAGTGATCTTGGGGTTCTTGGCATTTGAATTTATCGGTTATTCAAGATCAACTTCATATTTTTAAAACTGGATCCTTATTTCTGACTGCGAAACGAAAAAGGATATACGATTATTTGTTTGAATACGTTACTTCATTCTGAGGTCAAAATGACCCTTAGAGGTCACTTGAAGTTCAAATAAAATACTGTTACAATAATTTATGAGTAAACATGTGAGAAAATATGTCTGCTCAGAAGTTTTAGGATAGTAGTTAAGCTCTATGGCGAGAATTCCAAGTTAAAACTATTTTATGATAACTGAAAAAAAAAATAGAGGAGCTATTTTTAAATGTTTTATTAATTAAATAATGCCTTACATTTTTTAATAGTATAAGCTACTTCCAAAGGAACTCTTTCATTTATTGGCCTTTCGATGTTTCTTTAGCTAACCAATTTCCTACTCGAAACGTAAAGTTTTCTGTTCAGATCATTTCTGTGGTCTAAAATAACGGCTTCTATTTAAATAAAGACAGATACTTCAAGATTTAGATTAAAGTTAAAGCTATCATTAATTATAACCACGGATTACTTGCTTAGAGGAATTTTTCTTCACAGTGGTAACTAACTTTATCTCCAAATAAACCCCATGGGTCATTTTTATCCTATAACATGATGATATCTTTAGTCCCAAAATTTTTCTTTTTGTTATTGTCGCAGTTAGAAATAGAGGTTTCTATTTAATAAAAAAATAGGTTACCTTGAACAACTTCTAAAACTGCTATTATAGTTTGCCTATATTTTCACCTTCAATGTTGATAAGTTATCAAACTTACAAAGCTGCAGGACTAGCCAATAGTCCAAATTTGTTTGCGTAGTATGTTATAAGATGGTTTTAAAATTATTTGTTTTAGGGGATGTAAACAAAAAAAGAATGAACATGAAAACATAATACTTTTTATGAATAGTTATTTTGTTGAACTGAATAAAAAACTTAACCAGAGAAAAGAGATTATTGAAAGTTTGCAGCATAAAAGGAATGAGATAACAAGAGTTGAAATAAAAAAAATGAGATGAAATAATGACAACGTATTATTAATTGAGGGGAATGAAAATTTTAAAGTTTTAAGATGATGTTCTTGAAAAAAAGTAACTGGAGAAAAAATTAAAGGTACCTCATCAATAAGGAAATAACTAATCCTTGAGACAAAAAGAGAGAAATTTCTGGAAGAATCTGAGAAAAATAAAAAGCGTTATAGAAAAGTACAGGTAGAACTACAGGAAATAAATCAATTAGAATAAAAAGTGATCAATTCAATTAGGACAATTGAAATGGAAAATGAATAAGGTGATCAGGAAGTTTAAAAACTATGAGTCGATATGCAGGAGAATATATACAGGAATATCTTTAGAAATATCAAGGCAAGAATTACACTGAGGAAGTCATATAAAGAAGATGGTATAAGAGTTACGTTGCTATATGACCAGCATGGCCTAATATTGATACAATACTTAAACTGGATTGAAAACAATTGTTTTAGGAAAAGTGTAATTGAGTACTTCAGCTATTGAAAACCTTAATCACGTAACATAGCAATAAATTATTTTAAACCCTAACGAGATTGTAAGTAAGATTAAGCTTTGCAAGAATACAAATATCATAATTATTTCTTGTTCATGTGATAAATTTAATTACCGAACGAAACTAAAATTTTTGAATTTAAATGTAAATTAACAAAGCTTTTATGAGAGCCGGAGGGTCACGTTTTTATTTTAGAAACAAATATTAACTCACTGGTAAGCAAAAAATTAATTACGGGACGAGTTGTAGAGGATTTAATTATCCACGTAAAACGATTGCTAATAATAAAACAAATATTGATAGAATAATTAAGTTTTAAAATTCAGTTAAAACTACTCCGACATAATGATACTAGAGCATCAGATACATGCTAATTCAATTAACATTTAAGAGGAGTGAAAAAATAGGATGTCAATTTAAAAACTTGACTGTCAGTTTAATTTTACGACAATTACTGAATGCTGGCTCAGTGAAAGAGTTTGTGTTGCAAAATTTTGTGCAAATTTTAAAATATTTCGTATAGATGGATATCCTGATGTCTTCGGAGGTGGCAGTTTCATTTGTATAAATAGAAACTTTGTTGCTGTGAAACAATGGCCTTTTCGATTAAGATCCGTGAAGGTTAGATCATTTTTTCCTTATAGTAGATGTGTGTGTACCCCTTGGCGGGGTATATATATATATATATATATATATATATATATATATATATATATATATATATATATATATATATACATATAAACCTAGAGTTTTTCCTGTTAAGAACGAAGATAAAGAAAGAAAAAGTGGTTGACTAATGAAACTAATAATTCTAATTTTTAAAGTGCTAATTTTATATTACTCTATATTAAACTATTTACTATTGATTGAGAAGATTTAATTAAACTTCATAGTGTTTCATCTCATTAATATATAAACGAGATTTTTTTCTAAAGTTTGTGAAATTTTGGATTAATGTATTCTTATGGCTAATCACAATATAGAAAAGTATTCACTATGATACAACAAACATAAAATTACTAATGTTAGGAAAATAATACCATTTAAAAAAGAGCCTCAGAGATAGACAGTATTTAGAAAATCAAAAGTGACCCTGTTTCTATACCCTCTTATACGACTTTAAATTGGGTTGACCTGAAACTTTTGAGTTGGCGGATGGGTTTGCGGACTATTCTGCCTGGATGTATTTCATCTGCTCATTTAGTAAGAGATTATTTAAGTGCTTTCTGTGACGGATTTTGTATTCACAATAAAAAATTCCGTAACTAAATCAAAACCTAGATGCTTTATAAGACCTGAGGATATACCTGCCTGTATTGTGAAACAATATTTGATTTCGTTTCTAATTTCTTCTTAATTAGTCTTGAAACTGAGTATCTACCTAACCAAATGGAAATTAAATAAGGTTTTCTTAATTCTGAAATTCAGGGAATAAAATCTACGGAGAATTATAGATCTATTGTTATTGAGCCGGCTGTGTCAAAGGTCTTTAAACTATTTATTAACGACAGAATATTTGATAGATTTCAACATAAAGATGCAGATGAATTGTCTAAAGTGTTTTGTAGTCCAAATATGAGAGATTTTTCTCAATATTTTCTTAGAGCATTTATTGATTGAAGATTGGTATATTACATTACAACCGATTTGGAAAAGGGCTTTGACAAGGTCTGATAGAGAGAAGTTGTAGATTGTTTAACGAATGTCGTTGCAGAAAACAACAATGTTAAGGTAGTATCATCCTATTTGCAAGTGTACAAGTTTTTAAATTCAAGGAATTTCTGCAGAATTGATTCATGTAGTAAATTGGTGCTATGAATATAAATTAAAATGAGCAAATATTCAATAATGTTGTTAGGTTTAAGGAAAATATTATTAAATATTCATATAGTATTTACATTACACTATTAGATCAGGAATTGATTTATAGAGATGTTGGACGGATATATGGTTCAAAATTGAAGCTTAGTTCAAAATTGGCACAATCGTTGTAAGGGTCTGATAATTTCTATGCAAATATGGCTGTGTACAAATCACTATTGTCTAGATTAAAGTACACGTGGTCGCCTCAATGTTATATAAAAATAAGAATTTTCTCGCCAAATTAACTCTAGAATAAGTTGACTAATTAACAGTAAATTTATGAATTTGTTATCTCTCTGTATCAAGAATATATATATATATATATATATATATATATATATATATATATATATATATATATATATATATATATATATATATATATATATATGTACTATGAATATAGTCTGGTTTATGGCATAAGAGATTTAGTCAAAAAGATATTTAAAAATAGAGATATTTTTGCAATAAATATAAAAAATCTAAATAAAATTTTAAATTACTCTGTTAAATAGCTAATTTTAGAATTTGTAACCTCATTTCATGTTTTTATTAATGAAGAACGAAAGCTTTTACAGCTTTGGTCAAGTTGAAAATCATGGTTCTTGGGTTTAGACTGTGTCAAGTTGGAATTGTTATCCGATGTTTTGTCTACGATTGCACGAGGCATCTTTACTCCACAAGATTAGAGCACTAAATGACCGTCGAGGAAAAACAGTCCAGTAGTGATACTCGACTGGTGCTCAGCGAACCAGCGTTACAATCGATTTTCACGTGTGATGTAGACTGTAACCTGTACCTCTATTAATATTATTTGTAAATTTATAAATTTCGACTGATTCTCTAATTTTGCGTTTAAAGAAACCGGACACTGATGTTAGCACCTTAGTTTCTTTTACAATAAAAGTTTGACATGAACAATGCTGGTGTTCAGCTATTGCAGATTGTACAATTTTTTTTCTTTTTTATACATTTTTCTTGTTCCTTAAGCCTGATGGATATATGCCGTCCTGTTTCACCTACATACACTTTACCACAAAAGCAAAATATCTTATAAACACTTTCTGTTTGAAATGGTATTGCATCCTTTTGTGACTTCAAACATTGTCCAACTTTCTTACATGTGTTGAAAATTTTTCGAATTTTTGATTTTTGAAGCAATCTGGCAATTTTGTCAGTGGTTCCGTATATGTAAGGTAAGACAACACTGTCCATAGGTGGTACATTTATAACATTTTGTTGAAGACTCAGGTTTTTATATTTACTAATAGAATATCTAATATCTTCAGCGCAATATCCGTTGCCTCTCAGAGCATTAGTCAGTTGTTCTGTTTCTGATTTCAGTGAGTATTCGTCAAATATTGAAAGTTTTCTATGTACCAAAGAGTTTGTGACGCATTGTTTTTGAGAATGATGATGGTTGCATTGAGATATCGATTTGTATGTGTTTACAGAATGTCCTAATTTGCCATTATCTTTTCTTTGTACTAGTACATCGAGAAAGGGATTTTCCATAGTGAATTTTATGCTAGGGTGTTGTTGGTTCAGATGATTCAAGAAATTATAGAGGTTATCTGGGCCATGCGCCAAACTACGAACGTATTTTCTACACATCTGCACCAAAATGTAGGTTCTAGAAGAGCAGAAGATAAGGCATTTTCTTCGAACGCTTCCATGACGATGTTTGCTAGCACAGGCGATAGCAGAGATCCCATGGCCGCTCCCGAAGTCTGCCCGTAAAAAATTCCTTGAAAAGTAAAATAAGTGGAAATCAGACATGCTTTAATTCTAGTAGGGTGGATTCTATGCTGTTATTTCGTAACTTGTTCAGTATTATGGAAACTGAATCATTTATAAGAACACTTGTACACAGGGATTCTACGTTCAAACTGATCAATACGTCTCCTGGCTCTAGCTGCATTGTTTTTAATCTGTGGACATAGTATCCAGAGTTTTTACCAAATGATTCAGTTTTTTCTGTGAACGGATGTAAAAGTTTGGCCTGATATTGACCTAGTATGTAGGTTGGTGAATCTATTGCGCTGACGATTGGACGTATAGGTACATTTTCTTTATATATTTTGGGCAGTCCGTAGAGGCGTGGAACCTTGAAGCTGCTTGGTTTAACGGCTTTCGCAATCGTAGGCCAAACATCGAATAATAATTCCAATTTGAACGGTTTAAACCCAAGAACCATGATTTTCAACTGTGTTTATTATTATTTTTTAATTAGTGTCTGTTATTGGATAAATTCGTTGATGTTATTGAATCGAATACATGAAACTGACCATAAGGTTGCCTTTAAATGTCCCCCTGTGACTCTTACAACTTTTTGTCTGAAACATTTTTTTTCAAAGAAGAAACTTTAAAGTGAGATACCCAGTATATCCTAAAATAAAAAAAAAATCACTCCTCGTTGCAATATTTTGTCAAACACTGATTAAGGTTTAATATTTCATACACAAAAACAGCTAATTGTAACATATATTTTTCCAAAAAAGCTGTTCATTAAGTCCTTTACTTTAACAAAATTAGTATAAATTTGTTTAGGCAACCGGCCGTAAATCAAGAAGTTAATTAGCATTAATTATAGAAAATTTTAGGTTGCATGGGGCCGCAGAAGTTATTACTAATTAATGTTAAAAAATAAGGTTTGATTTTGAGTAATTTCTATAATTTCCGCTTCAAAGCAGGTAACTGTTTGGAATACAGTTCAGTTTAATAGAATTTTTTATAATTTTTAATTATTTATTTATCAGTTTGTGCCACATAATATCTCAAGTTTGGTGTTATTACAAATTCAGAAAAACAAATCGAACAAGAAAATTATTCAGTGCTAAAAAAATCATCCCAGTCTTTGTAACTCAACTATAAGATTGTTTACAACTTAGTCGATTGATTAGGTATTTTCAACCGTTCATTTAAATCTTATTATGCTTTGAGCACAGTTAACTTTTTTAAGTATCTTGTCAATTCAATTAATCAATTAATATATTTTAAAACGTTGAACACATATAATAGTACATTTTTTTTGTAATCGTATAGAGAACTAGTTTGGATTAAAACTAGCTAGAATATTTATGTGTTTGTAGTATTAGTAACGGTATTGGGAATGTTATTAAATATTTTGTTTATGCAAAGAATAGTGTAGATCTCGTAATAGATATACGCTATAAAATACGTCTAATTAATGGATAGAATGCAATAAAATTTTCTACATCAACTTCTGGCAGCGTTAAGTCTGCTGCATTTTCTATGCAAAAATACTTTTAGGTGAATATTTATTACATTTTTTCTCTAAGCAGTATTTTCCATGTTAAAATGTGACGTGTTTGGAGACTTGATGAGAATTATCTTGACTAGTATATACAAATGCAGCATACTCTAGTCAAGGCGATGCTATATAAATAACCACGTTACATTTTCTTATCAGTATGCCACTGGTGTAGGGAAGACTCCGCAGGGCACGCAGCGCGGGGGACCCTGGCTTGGCAGGGCCCCGCTCAACCAAAAAATCTTTAGAGTTCAACTTAATCAATCTTCAATAAACTTTTTAATTTACAATCCATTTAACGCAAGGTGTCAGTAACTATTTATTATAAATGGACACGTATGCAACGCAGGGCGTTTAGATTTATATTAAATGTACATATATTAAGAAATCACTTTAAGGCTCACTAACTAAACCCATTGAACTCAAGGCCTTTATGACAGTCTTTATCAGTATCTATACTCATGCCGTGCAGGAAGCAAATTTGATTCAAAGCAAAATGTCAATAAAATCAGTCACAACAGAGATTTGAAGTTGTGGCAGATCGTTTACCCGAGATATATATGTTTGAAGTTTTCTTCATTTAAAAATCAGGGTAAAATTTTTCCCATTAAAAAAAACATTCTAAATGAAATAAGAGCTATTACTCGCAATTTAATTGTTGTAGAACTGTGCGTTTTGTGGCTTTCTTGATGCTTAAATCAGGGAATTACGCGTCTTTTGAAGACGCTGTTTCTGCTTTTCAATCGTTCAGAAAGCTCCAAAACTTAGTCCTCAACAAGCAAATTAAGTTGCCAAAAACTTTGAAAAATTGAGTTCATCTCAAATTTAAATGTTTGTGACTCTAAGTTTCGAGATTTGACAATGATTTGAAGTTGAAATGAACACAATTACCATTTAGAATTTGCTTGTTTATGGGATCGCGAGTAGTAAAGCTTTTCGGGCGTTTAAAAATAGAAAGAAGCATCTTCAAAGGATGCACAATTTTTTTTTGTATACGTCTAAAAAGCTCCGAAACTCGTGATTCTAAAGGCGCTTGAAATTAGAGTACTTAATCGCCAATATATTACAATGCTTTTTAAGTAGAGAAAGCAGCACAATGACGCAGGTAAGAATAAGTAGTTTTAGTTACATTATCTATATAATGCGAAAGAACTAAAAAACTTGATGTAAGTCTGTTCATAGATGTTTTTGATGCTTGTTTTGATGTATATAAATAAAATTACTTTCATTTAAATCAATGAAGAACTGTTTTTATTAAATAACATTATTTTTATATGTGCCCTTAGAAAGTTCACGTATTACCTTTCTTCTTCTTCTGTTGGTGCCTATCCTCTGTGGATGTTGGCAATCACATTGGCCCATATGACCTTATTGACAGCTGTTCTAAATATATGTATTGTCGTCACTCCTGTCCATTGTCTGATATTCCTCAGCCATGATGTTCATCGGCGCCCCTGAGTTCTTTTACCCTCTATCTTACCTTGCAAAATTAACTGAATTAGTTGGTATTTCTCATTGCGCATTACATGCCCTAAGTATGATATCTTTCTGATTTTCACATTGCGCATAATTTCTGGGTCTTTTTTCATACGTTGCATCACGGTGTTATTTGTGACATGATGGATGTATGAAATTCTGAGCATGCGGCGGTAACACCACATTTCGAAGGTTCCTGTCGTTTAGATGTTGTTTCTGTCAAAGTCCAGGCTTCCACTCCATATAGAATAGTTGAAAATACATAACATCTCAAGACTCGTGTTCTTATATCAACGTTCAGGTGCATATTGCACAAGATTTTTTTGAGGCGGTTGAAGACAGCTCTCGCCTTTTCTATGCGGCATCTAATCTCCTGTGAGTGGTCCCATTCTCTGTTCAGACTGCATCCTAGACACGTAACTTTGTCAACAGTTTCCAAAGTTTCATTATTTGCTCTAAATTGGTGGTGTATTTCGTCATTTTTGCTTACTATAAGGATTTTTGTCTTTTTACAGTTTAATTTCATGCTGTATCTTTCACAGGCTTCCACTACGCGGTCTATTAGTGTTTGCAGATCCTCTGCATTATCGGCCAACAGAACTATGTCGTCTGCATATCTTAAGTTGTTAATGCTTTCACCATTAATTTTTATGCCCTCTCTCATTTCACTGATAGCTTCCCTGAATAGCATTTCCGAGTACGTATTGAATAACGTCGGCGATAAAATACAGCCCTGACGAACTCCTCGTTTTATTGTAAATTCTTGTGATGTTTCGTTGCCTACACGTACAGTCGCCCTTTGCTGTGAATAAAGGTTTCTAATAAGGCGTAAATCCGTGTCATCGATACCAGATTCATTTAATATTTGAAGCAGTTTGTGATGTTGCACTTTGTCGAATGCTTTCTCGAAATCGATAAAACATGCATAGGCATTGCAGTTTACGTCCCGAGCTCTTTGTATCAAAATTTGAATAGAAAATAGAGCTTCTCGTGTTCCAAGTCCATTTCTAAAGCCAAACTGAACATTGCTAACGTTTTCTTCAAGTTTTCCATATATTCGAGAGTGAATGATACTGAGAAGGACTTTCAGCGCATGGGTCATTAAGCTTATAATTCTGTAATCAGAGCATCTGGTAGCATTTGTTTTCTTAGGAAGAGGAATGAAGGTGGAAACTAGCCAATCTCCAGGCAATTCGCCAGTTTCGTAAATTTTATTAAGTAGACTTGTTAGGAGTTTAAGTTGGTCATCTTCAAATAGTTTTAGTATTTCTGATTGTATATTATCCGGCCCAGGTGACTTATTGTTTTTTAGTCGTTTTATTGCATATGTTACTTCGCTGAGTGTTATTCCTGGTCCGGAAAATCCAAGGACATCTGTTTCTGTCTGCTGTTCTTCATCGAATAATTCTCCCATATATTCCTCCCATCTTTCAAGTATTTTTTCATTCTCGTACAGCAGATTGTTGTGTTTGTCCAGTACTGAATTATTGCTGCGTGAGTTGTTTCCTTTGGTTAGGGCCCTGATTTTCTTATGCAGGTTAAAAATGTCATGTTTTTGTTCTAAGGATTCGATTTCTTTACATTCGTTTTGTAGCCACAACTCTTTTGCTTCCTTGATCCTATTGTTAATAACTTTGTTTATGTCTTTGTACCTTCTTTCATTTTTATGTCTGTATTTTCTTCGCTCTTCCATGAGTTCTAATATTTCTTCTGTCATCCACGGATGTTTCTTTATATTTTTTCCTGCTTTTAGTTTATTATCCACTATTGAATTACAGACATTTTTTATCTTCTTCCACATGTCATCCACATTTATGTTCTCCTTGTTAATATCCGTGGCTATGCTTGTTATTTTGTTGTTTAATTCCTCTTTGACTTCTATTACCTTTATTAACACGTAAATTGTCAAGAACACACCCCAGGCACAGAGCGTGGTGTATGTGGATTTGGGAACTTGGATTTTGGTTTAAAATCTTGCTTTGCTCGCCTGTTTGCTGTGTAATGGATATTGATCTAGCGGCGTATAGGGTATGTGGTTTTGAGAGCTTGGGTTTTGGCTTAAAATCTTGCTTTGCTCGCCGGTCTGTTATGTAGCGATTATAGATCTGGAGCGCGTGCAGTATGTGAGTTTGGGAGCTCGGGTTTTGACTTAAAATCTTGCTTCGATTTCTTGTCTGCTGTGTAACTATTATCGATCCCGCTGCTTAGAGAATATGTGGATTTGGGAGCTTGGGTTTTGGCTATACACTTTTAAAAACTCTCTTCACTTGCATGTCTGCTGTGTAACGAACGTCGATCTCGCCACGCATCGGGTATGTGGGATTGGAAGCTTGACATCTAAAAGTACATATTATGATTAATGAATGTCAAAAACAATCTGTATCATAGTTCATTTAGCATTTGAACTATGTTATATTGCTAAATTAAAAAGGGGACCCCATTAAGATTTCGCAGGGGGACCCTTGAGCTTTCAGCCACGTCACTGCCCTATATCCTGTAATTTAAATCAATAAACAAATAGTTTTATGTGACTCACAAATAATATAAGTGTTTATTGATGTGATATATATGGATGATGGTTGAATGAATGAATGAATGAATGAAACAAAGGTGGCGACACTCGAACATCGATACCTAGGCTTCGTTGGGAAGGTTATTCGAAGCTAATTGTCTTAGCGAATCCAAGCAGTCTGGTTAATTGAACATGCCCAGCTGCTTTCAGTAACAAAATAGTATCTCCGAGATATCCCTGTCTCAATCCGTAGAGTGCTGTGCACTTTCTGAAGACATGGTCAACAGTTTTAATCTCTTCTAGACACCATCTGCAAGTCAAGTCATCAGCGACACCAACCGTGAGAAGATGGCTCCTCAGGTGATAATGTCGTGTTAACAGTCCCACCATAATTCCTAAGTAGAGAAGATCCCTAGTAAGCCGTGCGCTAGGTCCACTTATATGTTCCTTGGCACACCTCATTCCAGGATCTTCTCACCACATTCAATATAATAATTTTAATTCCCATTTTCTGGCAGTTGCAACAGGTATTGTTTGTGTTCTTATGATTCAATTGTGGTTCCCATTTTTGCGAGACGATCTACTTCTTCATTCCCGTATATACCCGAATGGTTTATTTTTTATTTAAGCCAAATACAACTGTGAGAATTACAGACAATGTTTAATTTTGATTAAAAATTGATAATCAGACTGTTATAATTACAACGTTAGAACTAGTATATGCATCCCTAGAGTGTTCACTTGATTATGCCCTGTATTTGATCCATCTCATATAGACAATTTTGCGTGACCGGTACCAGCCCGAGACCACCCAGCAATATGATGCTTTTAGCACCTAATACAAGAACAACAAATGTAGTTTACAAAGAAATTCTTAAATTATCTTAGAACGCCAAAATAAAATTTGTTATTATCGCTATTTTTCCTAATGTAGAAATACCATAAATTTAAATTATTTAAATTATTTCCTTATTTAATACAAATTTGTATTTTATAAGATATTGTGTGGTCGTAATTCTTTATCATTTTATTCGGCTTTTGATCACAACAATTTACTTGCCATATTTCAATTTTGCCGACAACCTGTCTGGCTGTGGGTATAAACCAGTCATTAATGATTGATATAGTTATATTAATATACACTTTTATTACGTTACTGTCACCAAAGTAGAAAAAAAAATATTTTTATCGAATTATATCTTAGAATTCATTAAATTTTCCTTTAGGCATTCAAATTAAAATAAAATAAATTATTTGTATGTCTTAAAGGCAAGAATTTTTTTTTATCATAATAATAGAAAGTTTTAAACTATTACATTAACTTAAAAATAAAAGTAATATTAAGGATTGAAATGGTTCTATAAATAAAATAATATTTACATTGGCCTTTATGATAATGCCTTCAAGGCACCATTTTTTGAATGATCTTTATTAAAATAAAAATTCATAATTCGATTCCATAGATTTATGTAACTTGTTTGTTTTACATCATATGTTTATGATGCAAATATATTTAATTTAAAAATTTATAAACTATATAGTTCAGAGAAGAGAATTTTTAAATTTACTTAATTCTCTTTTAGGTAAACAAAATAAGATGTTTATTTCTCAAAACTGCTCGTCAAACACCATACAAACTCTTCAACTTTATATACTACTGTATTTATAGTAGATTTTGTAAAACTGTTCTATTTTTAATGAATGATAATGAATAAATGAAGAAGAGTGATGTTGCTTGTTCTTCGATGCCTAGGTCTGGTTGAGTCCATTACTTCCCACCTTGAGCACAAGTTCTTCAAAATCAATCACCTAGAAGAATCTAAACAGACCAGTTACCTGACTGCGTCAGGTGACATTACTGTATCCCTTAAATGTCTTGGCCTCAGTTCTTTGAGTACCGGGCACTCTCTAAGAATATCGTCAACAGTTTAATTTCTTCCCAGGCACTATCTGTATACCGGGTTATCCGTGATGTCATTCTTATAAAGATGGCCTCAACTGACAGTTTCCATTCGCGGACTCACCTTTGTTAAATAACTTACTTCCACATTTTCTTGTATACCAAAGTGACTCAGGAGATACACGAGTTTGATTATGCAGCCCTCCTATGTTAGATTATTAAGCAGCCATACACTAAACCTCAGAGCCAATATTGCAGCCTTACTGTCTGAGCATATGTTAATTGTCCTATTGTTATTTGTCTCTCTTACAGAGATGGCCACGTTGCCGCATAGTATAAATTTCCACTTATTGAACTTTTGCGTGCTGTCCTAGAGAGTAAAACTCTTTGCCTCTGTGGTTCTACCAAATACTCTATCTCCAACTCTTTCATCCTGTCGAGATCCATTTGTTTACTACCAGAATCCATTCCTAGGCAGAGTTTGTTCATCCTCTCAGTCCTTACTCCTTGGTAAATGTATCTCGAGAAAGTGGTATGATTTCAAAACTGGCGCCATGTAATTTGTTTGAATAGGGAGCGATATGCATGTTTCCACACTCCTCCAGTAATACCGGTAGCCGCCAGTTACTGCTCTAAAATGCACTAGGCGACGGAGATGGTAAATTGCCTTTAGAGCCTCATTTTCTATAAATAAATGGAAAGTGGGGACGTTCATTGAAACCCCCGGAGCTTTAGCAAGGGCAGACCTCATAGCACTCATCATTCTTACTCAAGCCATTCTTTGAACTTTGCCAAGTTGAAGACAGTGTTTGCGCTTGACTGTACTAGGCCACTATACAATAGTGAAGTAATTATTCATAGGACGGATTACCATTGTGTACATCCACAATATTACTTTAGTTTCAGGTACCAAGAGCACCCACCAGTTCGCTCCAATTTGATCATTCCAGTCCACTGAGTCCAGAATTACTCCAGGATATTTAACGATTCCGTTATATTGAAGGATCTTTCTCGACAGTATAATTGTGAATAGTCTCCCTCTTTTGGCCATTTTAACAAAGAGTTACACCTTTACATTGCTCAAACTTTTTCCGATCCCCTTCTTTTCACGATCTGGAAAGTTTGTATCATCGATCCCCGACTAGGACACAGAATGACCAGGTCAACGACATAGGCATATTTAAACCAGCTTCGTTTAACTCATTTAATAGGTTGTCCACTACAAGGCTCCACAGCTTGGGTGATAAACTCTCACAGAAGGTAAATACCCAGACCCCTAATCTTACTATAATTTAGCCATGGCTCATATATTAGAACCATTTGAATTTGCGATTCATTAAATCTTTTACATAGGATAGCTGATGATACTTTCCCATGTTCTCAGTTAACCTGTGTGATTTTTATAGGCTTATTTATATAATAATGTTACTTTAAACTATCCTTATATTTGCATAAGATTAAAAACCTAAGTTGAGAAAAAGCATGTGTACTGACCTGAGGAAATTCAGCACCTAGATCAGTGGCGTAGCTTGCCCTAGATGGGCCCTGTATCAAAATTTGTCAGTCTACCAAACTGCGGCGAAGCCCAATGGAGGGTAAATGTTTTTCACAAAAGCAACAAAAACGGTCGCATTAAGTGAAATAAATATATATTAATCACAAGAATGAATTTGCTGAATATTTGAAAAAAAAATGGCAGGTGACAGAAGATTTTACATAATCACGTGCTACAAACTCTTTTTGCATTTCTTTTCTATTTCATACAGAAGTCAAATGGATTTCTCGTTTTTGATTCGCTTGTTTGGATTGAAGTCTAAAATTGAAGCTTTTTTTCTTGACCATCCATTTTATTTGTGCTTTGTGTATGTTATATTTTTTTGACTGAGAAAGCTAGAATACTTAGCTGATATTTTTTCTAAATTAAATATTTTAAATCTGTCCTTGTAAAGCCTATGTATCACCATTTAAAATGCGGATGATAGAATAGCCTCTATGCGAAAGAAGTTCAACTTTAAGCTCAATATCTGCGGGTACATGAAATTCAACTTAACGATAATAAAAATATTAAAATGGATATTACTGAACACTTCAAACAACTTCAATTCACGTTCAAGGGCTATTTTTCTAATAAGCCTATTATATCTGGATTAAACAGATGGATAACTAATCCTTTTCAAGGAGGTCTAACTTTCGATACTTCTTTAAATTTACTGCAAAAGAAGAAAAGCTTAGTGATGCATCCTCTGACAATTCGCTATAAACTTTTTTTAAAGATCATTCATTAATTCATTTTTGGCTCAGTGTAAGTAATGAGTATCCTGTTTTGGCGGAAAAAGCCAGTAAAGTTTTATTGCCCTTTTTTCCAATATATTTATGTGAAAAAGAATTTTCAACGTACATTTACCTGAAAGATAAGTACAAAAACAGGGTAAATGCAGAACTTGATCTAAAATTCACACTTTAAGATATCGAGCAAAATTTTGAATTTCTTTGTTCCACCAAACAGGTATAAATATCCCATTGAGGGTATTTTTCAAGTTCTGTATTATTGTATTCATTTTGTATTAATTCTTTTTTGTTAGTTAAGCTATCACTTTAGTTTTAATAATGTTTATCTGTAAATGTTTTATGATTGTTTTAGTGATATTCAATATGGAAAATACATTGTTATAACCCAATTTTACTGTTTCATTTACTGTTCCTAATGAGTGCACAAGAGTTTCGCCAATTTATTCTGATTCGCAAGTTGAAAAAGGTTGAGAACCGCTGGTCTATAGAATATACACCCTAAAACCAACAAATGTGAAACACTTTAAACTCTCTATAGAATCCGAGTATTCTACAGATTTCAACGCGGATTAGTATATCATGTTGCATTTAACATTATTTGAAGAAAACTAAAGCAATGGTAATAGAAAAAGAACCGGTAAAATGCAAACTAATGGTTGATGACAAACATATCGAACAGGTTGGGAAGTTTAAATACTTGGGAGCACATATAAAAAGTAACAGGGCAGTAACGGAAGAAGTACGCACACAAGCCAACAAAGCGGCCATGATATCAGGCCAACTAAGAGACATAATCTGTAACAATAAACAAATGGCGGTTGAGAGCAAAGCAAAAATTTACAAGGTTTGTGTAAGACCGATACTGACCTACGGCATAGAAACAAGAAATGAAATAACAAAGACAAAACAAATTTTGAGAACCACAGAAATGAAAACGCTGAGAATGATCACGGGAACAAGTTTAAGAGATAGAATAAGAAACGCAAAAATATGCGAGAACAGCGGAGTGGGGGATGTTGTGAAGTGGGTTCGAAATCGTCGTAGGTAGTGGAGAGATCACGTGGAAGGAATGGACGATGATAGACTAGCAAAAACCGTGATGAGAGAAAAACCAAACACCAAACGGCCGCCTGAACGGCCCCCAAAAGACAGAGAGACAGCTGGATTTCGACCTCAAACGACGATCGATGAGGCATTGTGTAGAACTTGGTTCTACCTAGAAGATGAAGAAGAAGAAGAACATTATTTGAATATAAAATTTGTTACTTATTTAAATAAATATCTTACAAATTGTTATTTTTCAAATTTTTTATAAGTTGTGTTGATGAAAACAATAATGTGACACTTAAGTTTTTAAAAGATACTCGGCTGTTATGGACATATGGACACAAGTGTTTATGTTAAATCCATAATTAGAACTAACCGTAGTAAAACAATTTTTAAACAGCATGCTCATACTATTATGATATGAATAGAATTTAGTGTTAATAATATAATCTATAATCGCAAATCTACTTGAAATTTGAGAGACATTCAATTTCTAAGAATATTTTAATTAAAAATTAGAAAATACTGAAAATAACTTTAAAATTCTTAGTTTAAAATATGGACAATTGTTTGAATAGATAGCGATAAGTTTTCCATGCTTTATTAGACCACCATTTTTTGTAAAAAATCAATTATTGTATCAATTATTTTGAAACGAAAATTGCAAAATATGCCATCTAGGTCTCTTTTAGTGGCTTAAAGAAACCGACATAAATTCATCATATTCTTATTCATCTATGATCTACGTGAGATATACTTTTAAATGTAATGTATGAAATAGCTTTGAGTCATAATGGAGTTTATTTTATTGGCGACGCCGACAAAGCGTGAATTGTGAAGTGTAACCTTATGAAACCCAGTGGCGTAGCTAAGAATATGTGCGTCCCTCGTAGATTTCTGAATGCGCCCTACTGTTTTGCACTCGTCTTGATCCTTCGTATTTATTCATTTCCATCAGGGGACTTGAGGGCGCCCCTGGATCGATTGCGCCCCCTGCACCGCGGTGTCTGCTGGGCATTATTTACACCATTAATGAAACCTCTCCGAGTCATATTGAAGTTCATTTTACCGGCGGTGCCGACAAAAGCATTTACGCATATAAATACTGATTTTAACATTAAAGTTGCGAAAAATTTAAATAGCAAAGCTGAAAATCCCGTCATAAAAACATCATTTACGGTTTTCATGCTACTCACTCAGTGTAATTATTGAAGCGCTCTTAGAAGATAAAAATGCCCCTTAATTTCATTCAACGCCCGCTTAAAGTGTTGTGTGGTCATGATACTCAATCATTATAATTTTTTATGATCCCATCTTAAACTGGTTTTATTTGCAGAATTTACTTGTTATATCACTCTTGCGGACTGCCTGTCTACCTGTAGTTACTATGTGAACATTATACCATTTTAAGATTTATATGGAATTAAGTTAATGGAGTTTTTATGGCTTTCATTTGCAATAAAAAAGCATAATGTTGTTATTGTATATTGATACTACTAGACAGAATGAGTATATTTATTTTTTGCTTCTTGACGCTTATTCGTTGTATTAAATAACAATAGTTTAGTTACAAAAAAAAACATTATTTTTTTGCAGTAGGGGCAAGGTCACTTTGATGAGAAACAGGGCTTTAAAACATTAAACGAAAATTAAAAAATTTTCACTGTTACTAATTCTTGGAAACCAATAATTTTTGGGACACATTTCAAACTAATGGAGAAATTTTAAGTTTCATTCTAACTGCATGTTATTGTCCAAAAAAGATATTTATTCATTACGAAGACAGTGAAATTATTTTACTTCGAAGTATACTTCTTAATGTTAGTGGATAAATAATTATTTGTTCGGTTGCTAACATTACTCGAATACGAACTGTTTTGCATATTTACACTTCATCTCATTACACAATTAATTGCTGTTTTAATCGCTACTTGTAATATTATAATTATAACTTCAATTTGAAATAAACCCATGTTAAAAAGTGGCGATAAAATATAACATTAGGATGGAAAATGTGAAGAAATAACAAAGAGATTATATTATATAACTACAAAACCTCAATTTATTTTTTATTTTAGGAAAAAATGTTTCTTTATGTTATTTTTTTTTTAAAGAATTTAATTGGTTGTTTATATGTATTATCCTTCCAGGCAGAGAAAAGAAACAATATATACAAACAGTTTATTCCCTGCAAATATCACTCTGATCCTCTGTCCATGTGGCCTCGTCAGTGGAGCTATATCGAACCGAGAGCAACATTCGCATGAAACAAATGCTACATAAAATATAAATTCTAAGGTATATTGGTAGGGTATTAAAAACCTGCCACCTGCCGACTTCGATGTCAGACTGAAAAATATCGCCAGTCGAACGACATCTATGAATCACTGGAGTAGTGACAGATTCTTAAAAAATCAAAATTTCTGTACAAAATAAAGAAATCTATCCATATGCCGTATTTAAATGGTTGTTTGTTTGTTGACATATATAATCGAAATTATGAAAATATCCTGAGCAAAATAACACTGGACAACTAGAAGGTCCATGGCAATTAAATCGAAAATAAAAATTAAATTATTTTAGTCAATCTGGCTCTATATTTATTTGAATGTGAAATTAAATCATTTTTAAACTAGTTCTTTCGACTAGTTAAAATACTAGATTCCCAAATAGCATAGTAAACTTTTGTATTTCAGCAATATTTTGAAATATATTTTTGGCTCGGAACAACCCAAGAAAACTTTTATATTCTCTTATAACAAGTTTTTTGTTTAGTCTTATTACGAAATTTGTCAGTATTTCCAAACATAACTATTTTAATGAAAATATTAAGCGATGAATCTCTCATATAAGAGGAAATTATCGGTCACTGCGATGGATTACTGATTGCAAGAAATTCCCATGCAAGTAACGATTATTATGACAATCGATTATATTTATTAATCATAGAAATAACTTTTAGTTATTTATAATATCGTTACATTTTATAAATCTTTTACGAAAAATTACACAAATTAACTAGTCTCTTCGGTAGACTAGACCCTTCCAGCGATATAAAATTTCCCCCGCTTAATCCAAATTCCGGGTTTAAATAGCCCCGTCAGATTAAGATTCTTTGTAAATCTACGAAAATTACCAAAATCGACTATTTCTCGGATTGATGGGTATTTCTGACAAGTCAATTTCTTCTTATCAGAGTAACTTCATGCTGGACTCCCTTCAGACAGTTATAACTGCAGGAAAATATAAGTACGGAATTTGTGTATGTATGTATATATGCAGTAATATATATAAATTTGCAATAGGCTTGAAGTATAAGTATGTGTATGTACTGTACACGCGTATAAATTTTTTGTGCGTACTACATGCTAATGTTGCAATTTGCTTGTCGTTTGTATTGCTTTAGTCCTAAATAACTGCAGTTTTGTTGTAGTTCCAGCTGTAGAATTCCAAAAAGGATTTTTACAATTCTGTACGATCGAATTCATGTTTGGACTCGTGTGTGCTCGCAATCAAACCGTCTGATTCCCACTTCATCGAGATATCCTCTAACAACTCTGGCTACGTGAGATCTAGCATTATCTTGCATGAAAATGCCATGCACGCCCATAGTGGTCATGTTCTTCTGGAACTTCCGTAATGTACCTGTGAGCTGCCATGGAGCCATTCTGTATGAAGGCCAACTCTGTGCGTGCTCATGATGAGATTCCCGCCCAAATCATTACCGACCCACCGCCGAATTGTAGACCCTCGTAAATACAAAGTAAAGCATATCTTCCTCCAGGTTTTTGCCATACTCGTAGACGTCCGTCTAACCCATTGAGGCAAAAATGCGACTTATATGTAAACAAAACCTTGCTCCAGTGCTCATTATTCCAGGTCGAGGGATTTCGAGCATTGCCGGTGTTGCAGTAGTAGACCCAGTAGCCATCCTTCTACAAGACAATCCAGCACTATGAAGCCTTCTTCTAACCGTTCATTCACTAACATTTTCATTTCTAACTTCTTGGAGTTATTTTGCAGCAAAACTGAAGAAGCTGTTCTATTCGGCATATATATATATATATATATATATATATATATATATATATATATATATATATATATATATGTATATATATATATATATATATATATGTATATATATATATATATATATATATATATATATATATATATATACATATATGTATACAATCAATACTTATAAGAAGAATTTTGACCGAATTTCTATCTCACTCCCTGATCCCACCTATCACTTCTTGTACATACGATGCCCGAGCGCCAGCGATTCGTAGAATTATTGATGTAAGTTTCGTTATTATGAGACACGATATACTGACAAGTACTGCTCCTGGTATCGTGTTTTACGTTAATCCAAAATCTTGTTATTTTGAAGCGTATTTCTCTGCTATGTTGTCGGATGCTAAACTTAAAACATGATTCAATCTCTTTCGCACACATGTTTCTTCCGACTCCATCATGTGTGGAACTCTTTATTAGTTATATGACAGGCCAACTTCATAAAAGATACTAAATATTATCAATATACAATGCTCGGGAATTCAAATTAATATTTTTAAGAATATTACTAGTGTATGTTGTGTTGCATCGTCTTTCAAAGCATCGAGAGAAAAATTCTGCTTTCAATAATAGTCATATTTTAGAATCTGTAAATATGGTTTTACTAAAGTTAGTAAAAGGACAGACAAAAACTTATGAAAATTGACAAAAACTAAGGCTTGTTTTAAATATATCAAAATAATTGAATAATAACTGTAGGTATAGTCAAATTAATATTTTTAAGAATATTACTAGTGTATGTTGTGTTGCATCGTCTTTCAAAGCATCGAGAGAAAAATTCTGCTTTCAATAATAGTCATATTTTGAATCTGTAAATATGGTTTTACTAAAGTTAGTAAAAGGACAGACAAAAACTTATGAAAATTGACAAAAACTAAGGCTTGTTTTAAATATATCAAAATAATTGAATAATAACTGTAGGTATAGTCAAAAAAAGAAATGCAAATATGCAATAAAAAGAATCATATGTCAGTTGATCTTTGAAGACAAATATACTTCGATTGAAAATAGTTCCTCTATTAGCACTCATTGTAAAACTCATGCTAAGATAATATCATGAAAAAGAGTAAGGAGAATGTGTAATGATTGAGGTATCCATGCCTGGCTACTGCAATACCTGCCCTCTTTTTTTAAATTTTCAGATTATATATTATTAAATTCAACGGATATATATATATATATATATATATATATATATATATATATATATATATATATACATATATATATATATATATATATATATATATAGATATATATATATATATATATATATATATATATATATATATATATATATATATATATATATATATATGATATGATTTCATATCATATTTGCCAAAGTTGTTTCAGTGAAATTTAAGATGGCGCTTATAATATGACAAAAAATTTAATGTTGGTTCATTTTCTTCAAAACTGGTATGCGGAAATTCAAAAATTATTTTAGCATTAAAGATTTTATATTTCTCGAACTTATCCAAATTGGTATTAGGCAGTTTCCAAAGTTATGAATTACGAGGTGAATTTCTTGAAATTTAATATGGCAGGTTCAGTATGTCAGACTAAATTATTTGTTCAATAAAGAATACCTTTTTTGCATAGAAATGATAGAAGAATGTCCTAGTAAGCTTCAACATCTCAAATATGGCAACAATTCAAAAATGTTTTATGGCGATCAATGCTGAGATATTCAGATATATAATGGCTATTGTTAACTACCAAACGTTACAGCGCTTACAGCAGCTCATTCATTGTAGATACTAGAAAAGTTTCTGGTTTTTGTGGCAATAATTCAAAATATCATGGCATCACTCAGTTTTATAAGATTGAAAACTAAGAAAAACTTACCGAATAAAATTTGTTGGAAGTTTCAATAAAACACAGGAAACTCTGTTACGTAACAAGAACTTTATTAATTTAGGGAGTTTTGAATACAGGGTGAGTCAACGATTGGATGAAGTAGGTTTGTGCCTTTTCGGTGAAATTAACAAAGAAACTATATTTATTGTTTGATACAGTTTATTTTTACGCAGATTTTAAAAATATTTAAGACTCTACAGGGTGAGCCAAAAAACTAGGACAGCATAAAGTTGTATTTTTTTAAATTGAACACCCTATATACGAATCGTATTTTCGATTTAGCTTATAATTTTAAATCTTTTTTATTAAGGGTTTACTATAACAAAACTTTATAGTTTCTGAGATAATTAAGTTTAAAGAAAAAAAGTCACATTTTCAAGCATCAATTCAATCCTAAATAACGTTTTCAATTTTGTGACAAATATATTCAAATTTGGAATTTAGCAAGGCCAAGGACAAGTTAACATAATTTTTACCTAATATTTGCAATAAAAGCTACAGGGTGTTGAACACATCGGCTCAAATTTGAACAAGTTTAAATGAATAAATATGTTTTTTTTTAAATGGTACACCCTGTATATTTTCATGTTACTTAATAGAGTAATAAAAACCCTAAAAGTTTTGTTCAATATATCCTATACCTATTTATAATAGTTTTTGAGATATTTCAGTTTTTCTTATTTTCCATACTTTTTTACAGAAATAGTCTTCATTATCATAGTAGCCATGGCAAAAACAATGTAAAAGAACATTTTTCTGTGTGTCAAATTTATAACCGAAATCGCTTCTTTTGGTTTTTATGTAATGTAGTTTGGTTTTTTTTGCATTCATCTTATATTGTAAAATGAATTTTCCAAAGAATGAGTTAATAGATATGATTTATATAATAGGAGAGGCTCAAAAAAATTGCCTTCTTGCTCAAAGAATTTACAAAATGAAGTATCCTGATCGACGCCAGCCTAATACCCATACTTTTCAAAACTTAATGCAAAGATTTGATTTTTCTGATACTGTTGATTATCCAAAACGTAAAGTGGTCAACAAACCAGTAACTAATGAAGAAAAAGAACTACAAATATTGTTAAATGTTCAGGAAAATCCTTATATTGGTAGCCGTCAGTTAGCAGCATTATGTGAAACATCACAATCCACCGCTAATCGTACTACCAAGAAATATACGTATCATCCATTACACATGGAATTACACCAAGAATTGCATGGACAGGATTTTGAAAGTCGTGTAAACTTTTGTCGTACAATAAATGCGGAGATTCAGTTAAATCCAAATTTATTATGCAAGGTAATGTTTAGTGATGAAGCTACTTTTAGAAGTAACGGTGCCGTAAATAGACGCAACATGCATTATTATGCCACAGAAAACCCATGGTCATTAAATGTGTGGTGTGGTATTCATCATAATCGAATTATTGGACCCCACTTTTTTAATGAACCACTAAATGGCCATAGTTACCTGAACTTTCTACAAGAAGAACTACCCCAACTGCTTCAAGGTCTCGATAGGGATAAGCTCGACAGTATGTGGTTCCAGCACGATGGTGCGCCTCCGCATTACTGTCGTGAAGTTCGTGCGTTTTTGGACCAACGATATCCGCAAAAATGGATTGGACGTGGGGGTTTCATTGAGTGGCCACCAAGGTCTTGCGACATCACCCCATTAGATTTCTTCCTATGGGATTATATTAAAAATAAGGTGTATGTTAATCCACCAACAACAGTGGAAGATATGCGAAACAGGATTAGGGATACCTGTAGAACAATAACGCCACTAATTTTGTCCAGGGTCCGAGAAAATCTGCAAAAAAGACTAAATTTGTGCATTGCACAAGAGGATCGTTTATTCGAACACTTATTAAAAAGAAATAATTAATCTCAGTATTTAATAGGTAATTTTTTTGTTTCAATTTAGTATAAAAGTAAATATGTATTTGCCTTGTCGTTATTGTTGTGTTAATTTTTTCACATTATGTTTAATTAAACTATTGCCGTTGTAATATAACGAATAATGTATTTCATCATATTTAACCACATTCTGTTTGTTTCTGTAGTTTCTTTTTATTATTTTACATGGCTACTATGATAATGAAGACTATTTCTGTAAAAAAGTATGGAAAATAAGAAAAACTAAAATATCTCAAAAACTATTATAAATAGGTATAGGACATATTGAACAAAACTTTTAGGGTTTTTATTACTCTATTAAATAACATGAAAATATACAGGGTGTAACATTTAAAAAAAAAAGATATTTATTCATTTAAACTTGTTCAAATTTGAGCCGATGTGTTCAACACCCTGTAGCTTTTATTGCAAATATTAGGTAAAAATTATGTTAACTTGTCCTTGGCCTTGCTAAATTCCAAATTTGAATATATTTGTCACAAAATTGAGTTATTTAGGATTGAATTGATGCTTGAAAATGTGACTTTTTTTCTTTAAACTTAATTACCTCAGAAACTATAAAGTTTTGTTATAGTAAACCCTTAATAAAAAAGATTTAAAATTATAAGTTAAATCGAAAATACGATTCGTATATAAGGTGTTCTATTTAAAAAAATACAACTTTATGCTGTCCTAGTTTTTTGGCTCACCCTGTAGAGTCCTAAATATTTTTAAAATCTGCGTAAAAATAAACTGTATCAAACAATAAATATAGTTTCTTTGTTAATTTCACCGAAAAGGCACAAACCTACTTCATCCAATCGTTGACTCACCCTGTACAATGTTAATTAAATTAAATTTGTGATATTATGAAGTATTTAATAATATTTGACTCGAACCGTATTTAGGCTTCTCTAGACCAAATGATCCAATATAATATTGAGGTAGCCTCACATCTATAAATCAGTTAAATTGATGTTAAGAATCTTCTTGTAAAGAGGGAATGGATGAAGCTTTTTGTTACATTTTTTGATATTAAGGAAAGTTAAACTGGCTTGTCTATCAGTGAAGTTTGATTCTCGGCTGTGCCATTTTTGTAATAAAACTCACCTCTAAAAGGGCATCGGCCTCCTAAAAAAGAGATATCTAAGGGAGATGCTAACATTCTTTAAAGCAGATGTCAAGAGAGGCGAATTATTGATTTTGACAAACTTCTACCACATTTTTAACACGGATGACGTGTCATCTTTCACGATCAAATCCACATTTGTTATTGAATACCTAACCTACTCAGTAACGCAGCAATATCAAAAGCTACAATTTTTTACAAATTTGATAGTCCGAACCTATTATCTTAGATGTTTTCTGGACATTTTGTAGTCTTTAATACACAACAGTTATTAGCTTCATTGTTAGGTTGTACAAGCCTCTCCAGAGTTCCTAATTCAAAATAAATTTTCATTTGTTACCCTTAAGGGTTAATAGTTCGGTGGAATGGGTGCATAGAACCAAAAGTTATATAAAATTGTGACCTTATATAATCCAATCTACATGATATTATATACAGTTATTTTTCACTTTTTAGCGCTTTGTTAAAAAAGTTAAATTTTTCAACAAAAAAATATATAAATCATCAACTCAGGGAAACATTAGAAATATCAAATCTCGAAGATCTTTATTAATGTCAAAATAGATTTGTTATTGGCGTTTATATCTTAAGTACCATATTTAGATAAAACCTTTGATAATACAGTATAGATCTATAAATTGTGATATTAACAATGCCAATGCTTGCCTAAACGTAACTATTAATCACGTTGATAAATATACATTTCTCTACAAAACACGTGCTATTAAAGTAAACAATATATTTTGTGACACGTTTCCATGTAAGAAAAAGTTGACCACCCACATAAGTTTATTCTAAACAGAATACAATCAATATTTTGACTGTAAAAGTGTCAACCGCTTCTTTATATTTTGTACTTTATGATATTTAATATCAGATGGTAAATTAACGAAAAGACCATATGTTTCGAAACGGAGAAAAAAATGAACAAAATAGATATAGCACATGCTATTGATAATATCAAACAAATAGAGTTTCAAAAAATATATTTAAATAATTATCAGAAATTCAATTCCTTTATCCTCAGGAATTTTGGACACACCCTATAGTCTGACTGTACAAATATATATATATATATATATATATATATATATATATATATATATATATATATATATATATATATATATATATATATATATATATATATATATATATATATATATATAAACAAATAGATAAGTTTTCGTCAGTGTAATTTTAAAATAAAATAAATCTCAGGTAAGCGGACATAAGATTTGTCAATAAACATTACTCTCATGTTGAAAAGTGCGGAGAACTCCAAAAAAATGGAAAAACTCTGAGTCCGAAAAATGACGACAACGCTGTTTCGTACGAATATGGGACTCGTCTGGCCATTGAATTCGGCATAAACCATCACCTCGCACTTGTCCTATAAGCTGATTTTAAAATTAAAAAACAGCAATCAAGACAACAAAGGCGACATTTCGATGGTTCACTTAATATTACAAGAGCAACATAAATTAACAATGTTGGATAAAACCGCCAGACGGTAAATTGAAATAGAACTCGATATACGAAACACGCTTCCCAAAAGATTGTACCCAATAGTGTGAACCCTATCCTGAAAAACTTCATTTAATAATCAATAATTTTTTTAATAGAACTTTTTTTGTAGCAATGATAATTATAGAAAAAAATGCCCTTAGATAATGCATGTTTTTGCGAAGTCAGAAAGTAAAATGTTTCTATTTGATGTAGAACAAAATAATGTCACTGTAGAGGGTTTTAATAGTTACTGAATCTGAGGTTATATTTTAGGAATAGTAAGATTGCGAATACAATATGATGAACAAACTAAATTCAGAAATATTAAAACATAGTAAATTAGTAAAAGAAAGTAGCAGAAAAAAATTATCATTAATTGTAAATATCTACAACTAGTACTCCAATTTATTCAAATAAAACAAAAAATACTCATTTCATAACAATTAATATACGCAAAAATTTAAACTAGCATTAAATATGTTTCACAACCATATTTTAAATAAACATATTAGTGATGCTTATGCCAAAATTAATTTCTTAAAAAAATCGATGTATAACATCAAAACTAAATTCATTATTCATTTAATTTAAAACTTCTTCAAAAGTCTTACAACAATCAAAATAAAAGATTAAATATTATTTCAGATGAAATGAAGATTAATTAAAAAAAAAACCTATTACAAATCATTTTACCGGAACATTTAAAATAAATTCCTGGACAAAAATTATCTTTTTCTTTGCCCACAAATCGTTTTCCCTGTGAAGATATCATATCCAGCATTGAAAATATCATTAAATCACTAAGCCCAAATAATTAAAAAAATAATTTGTAATAAAATCTGTAATATTTTAACCAACTATAAACGTATTCTCTATTTAAGTAAAAAAGTAAATATCCAAAATAAATTTAGTATCAAAGAAACCAAAGAATTTAAAAAATAACAATCCAAACTTATATACTTTAACAGCCGACAAATGTAATAAAACTGTAATTATGGAGAAAAATGGCTATAACACCAAAAAGCATAATCTGGTAAATGACACTTCCACTTTCAATAAAGAAAACCAGTCTAAAGGCAAAAGAATTAAGACAAAACTTAATTGTAATAACAAACCATGCTCATTACAAAAATGACATATCATAATGACATATACCTGATTTCACAACGTTCAATTGTTAGTAATATACACTTTCTCATATACAAATTAACAAAATACCTATTTAATATTATAAGTAATCTACTAGGTTAAAATGAATTTTATATCAAAAACTCATGGGACTTGTGCGACTATATTAAAGATAAAACTATTTCCTAAGGGCACATATTAGAGCTCTATACACCAATACCCCATTAACTTGGCTATACAAAGTCATAAAAACAAATAAAAAACTTCACACCATTTTATTGAAGTCACTAAAATATGTTTAACACAAATATTTTTCCGCTTTCAAAATTCGTTCTGTACCCTAATTTACGATGTTACTATGGATTTACCAATTTCTGCAATAATACCAAACCTCATCGTGGAACTTTTACTAGAAAATATAATCAAACATTTTGATTACACACCTTTTTTTTAAATATAAGCCATTGACTGTATATATAAATACCAAAGGACAAAATTCCGTACACCCTCATTAAATTATATAGTTATTATAACAAAATACAATTTACAGTAGACAAAGATAAAAGTAAATCCATTAATTTCCTGGACATCGCTATTCATTGTGATTAAAATCATAATAGAAGAACAAACTGGCACACAAAACCAGCGAGATACCTAAACTATAATTATATGGGACTTAAGAAATACAAAAAAAAATGTTGTCACAGCACTAACCGATAGAGTTATAAAGTTGTCCCATGCGCTGTTTAGACCCCAAACTATTAAACAGTTAAAGACAAATTTATTAAGTTAAAAATAATGAAAATCCTATTAAAAAAATAATGAAACCATAGGATATCTAAGTTGCTGAAAAACCTTCTAATAATTTCAAAAGCCTGTATACAAAACTTAAACGCGATGTCCCTAAAGACGAACAAACAGAGATTTATAAGTTCAATTGTTTGGATTGTCTGCAAACACTCGGTCGAATATAACAATACTTAAAAAACAGAATACAAAACCACAAATACAGTATTAGACATCACAATAACGATAAAAAAAAAATGCCTGAGACAGACTTGCATTAGATAATTTACATAGTATCGACTTAAACAATTTTGAGATTTTAGACACATAAATTAATTACAAAAATAGAACGATTACAAAAGTGATTCATATTAACAGAACAACCTATACCAGGAATTTTAGGATGGACACAAATGACCTGAGAAATATTTATAACAACTTACTAGGACAATAAAATTGCAGATGTTCGAAAAACTTTCTGTCCTTTTACACCTATATATTTTCAAACACAAAGAAACATACCAAAAGAATGTAAAAATAATATATATGTGTTTTTATATAAAAAAGTTGAATGTATTTTAGTTTAAGCGTAACCATTAGTTAATATTAGGTGGGAAATTTTTCATTATATATATTAACAAAGTATTAATTCTGTTCCTGTTCAGTTTAATTTAATAACCGAAACGGAAGAATAAAAATTTTTTATAAAAAAAGTTAAACCGACTTCTAAGAATGCGCTAAAATGTGAAAAATAACAATAAGTTTCTATATGAAATTAAAATTTTTGAAGTCGACGCCAAACTAATATCTGATAAATGTGAACCATAATTTGTATATATTATTAGCTATTTATTTCATTTAGAATTAATTTGGCGCCGACTTCAAAAATTTCAGTTTCATATAGAAACTTATTGTTATTTTTCACTTTTTAGCGCACTTTTAGAAGTGGGTTCAATTTTTTTTATCAAAATTTTATTTTTCTATTTTTAGTTTTGAACTCATAATGATAACCATAAATTATTTGAAGTAAGTACTAATCGAGATTAGCTTACCTCGCAATGACTCCAAGGTGGCAAAAAATTACCCATTTTACCCAAAGTTGTAAATCACCCTGAAATGAACCAATAAAAATTCTTTGATTCTTGGAGTTCTCCAAATACCAGTGAAATTGTGTCAAACAATTAGTCTGTCATAGTAAATCCACTATCTTAAATTTCAAATTAATTTTAGATTGGTAATATATATCCCAAAACATTCCAATATCGATATCTAAAGTAGTTAAAATGTAAATTTCTTAGCCCGATATATTTTATGTTGCACGTTGAGTTTGTATACGCCCCAAGAACCCCGCAATATCAATTTTAGACAAAATCGGTAAAATGTAAAATTTTCAGTCTCTCATATTGTATCTTATCAACTTAATAATTGTAAAAAGTTAACTTCATATTCGTAATATAATACCCCAAAAACCCTGTAAAACAATTCAGTCCCACCTTTGAACAAAATCGGAAAATGTAAAATTTTTAGTTCGCTATATTGGATTCGCCATATTGAATCCTGAAAAAATACTTTTAAATTCATAATTTACACCCTCAAGAACCCTTATATCAGTTTTGGAGAAAATCCAAAAATGTAAAAGTTTCAGGACGCCATATTGAATCCGCCAGATTGAGTTTTTCAAACAATATTATAAATTCGTAATTAAATCCCCCAATACTGATTTTAGACAAAATCGAACTCGAAACTCCCCCATATCAATTTTGAAAAAAATCGGCCAAAATTAATTTTTCATTCGAAATATTGGATACATCATATTGAATTTTTTAAAAATAATTTCAGATTCGCTATGTGCGACCCCGAAAACTCCCCCGTACCAGTTTTGGAGAAAATCGGACGAAAATAATTTTTTCGTCCGCCATATTGAATTTCTAAGAAATAATTTTAAATTCGTCATGTGCGATCTCAAAAACTCTCCTGTACCAATTTTGGAGAGAATCGGACAAAATTGATTTTTTTGTCCGCCATATTGTATCCGCGATATTGAATTTTTAAAAAATATTTTGGATTCGTTATGTGCGACCCCAAAAATTCCCTGACACCAATTTTTGAGAAAATCAGACAAAACTAAAAATTTTTCTCCGCCATATTGAATTTTTTAAAAATAATTTCAGATTCGTTGTGTACGACCCCGAAAATTTCTCCGTAGCAATTTTGGAGAAAATCGGACAAAATTAATTTTTTTGGCCGCCATATTGTCGGCGCCATTTTGGAATATACTGCACCAGTTTCGTCCAAAAAAATATGGAACTACCGCCGCAACTTCTTGAACATAACGTAAAAAATTTTATTCAAATCGGTGTCGCCGTTCCGGAGTAATCGGTGTACATACATAAAAAAAACATACATACTCGACGAATCGAGAACCTTCTCCTTTTAGAAGTCGGTTAAAAACATGTATTGTCAATAAGAAGTAATATTACGAGCGAAACCCAAAAAAGAAAAATCTAATGTGGGGGACGTCTAATTTACAATTAAATAATTAGGTTATGAAAATTTTTTTATGTTTTGCAAGAATTTCAGATAAAAAATTGTGCTTTTATTATTTTTCGCTGAAACACTTAGTTTCCGAGAAAAAAAGTTTCAACGTGTCTTGTTGAAACATATAAATATAATCTCAAAATGGAAATATTTTCTCAGAAACTGAAAAATTTAATATGGATTTTCTGTTACTATCTGCGATTCTTGACCCTTATGGGCACCATATTGAATACGCCATTTCGATATTCCATCATTTGATTTTAAAAAATGGATGATTGTCTTAGATAAGCCGTTAGTAAGTCATGTTGAGCGAAACAAAATCCTTGAGTAATCAATTTTATGGATTTGCTGCGAATTTTGGCTATTTTTGACGCTTGTGGGTATCATACTGTATTTGCCATCTTGAATTTCACAATTAAACTATCACAATTTCAGTAGTATGTCAAATTCAAATTGAATTGTTTTAAGCCAATATACGGTCTGTGTTTTTTAATAACTATTCTTTTCTCAATGCTGGCTTTTTCGATAATTTTTAGCAGCCATATTGGGTCATCATTATGAAATTTGCAAATGTGCCTCCCGCTATTCGAAAGAGGTATTCCCAACATATATTTTGATCCCTCAGTTGTTCAAATCCGTTGACGTGAAATCATAGTGAATGTAAAAAAGTTCAAATAATAACCTAAGTGAAATAACTTTTATTGAATAAAAAATTAAAATTTTTTAACATTTGTGTATAAATCTCATATACAAATATTGAAATATTAAAAATATAATCATTAACTCATCGTAGAATATATTCATCTAGCTTCGAGTTTTCCTGGATAAATTTCGCATTGATATTTTTTCGTAAATCTTGCTTTTAACCTAATATTCTCCTCTTAAGTATTTACGAATCATCAAATTATTAAATCGGAAATACTTTTAAAGCAAAATTTATTATATGAAATATTACTCCAAAATATAATGTATTAACTCCAAATGAGGAATATTTTTGCAGTAATGGTTGAACTAGAATGTTGCGTTCTCCAAAGCTATTGTTAGGATTTGTAGTCGCCGTTTCGCCATTTCCGTTCTCGGGTAGCTAACACGCGGTGACCCTAATGACCACGCAGGCATAGTGCGGCCACCGCTCTATTTTGACAATTGTTTCGGATATGATTAAATAACTGTTTTAGAAAATAATGAAAAGTAATGAAAAACTTAACCTTTTAACTATTCAATGCCGCTGAAATGGTTTCTTCATTTTTATGAACAAAGCTACAGTGATGTTTTGAAAAAAATGTGTTACTCTTCTCTTATTGGTCATAGAAAGTTTTTTTTAAGTGTGCAGAAAATCTCCAGCTTTCGGAATATCGAAACTAGAATGTGGCATAAACAATAATTGAGGTTTTAACTACAATTAATTTGTTTCTTATATTAAAAACCGTAACTTTTTACAAAAAGATCAACTTAAGAATCATATTTTATGACAATATAGACCCTAAGAGTAGATTGGGGTTTGGTTTGGATCTAAAAAGGCACTGTTTTCCCATCTAAAGTTTTTTTCACCGATTCTTGTATAATGGTTTTCAGTTTATTTTTTATCCAAACTCTAAAAAATATTTTTGTATGTTAACATACCAACCAGGACAGTTTACAAACCTATTTAAGTTGGCTGAAACAATATTTTAAAATAGATTCAATTAAAAAAGAGGCTAGTGACGTCCAAACAGCAGTAATTTTTTACAAAACATACATTAGATCTATCCTCGATTATGGAAGCATTCTTTATGGTTCTGCTTGTAAAACTCATTTACAAAAGGTTCTCTAAGAATTTGTATAGGGGCAATGTGTTCTACTCCAGTAGAAGCACTTATGGTTGAGGCTTTAGAGTCTCCCTTATGTTTTTGTAGAGAAATGTTAATCGCTAAATTTTTATTTAAACATAAATTTTTTGATACCGATTTAATACAAAATACATTTGATCTAATTAATAATCACTGATGTCTTAAAAAAAAGTCAATTGTGTGAAGCATTCAGAAATTATAACTAAATACTAAATGATATCATTATTTTTAGCATTGTCGCCTACGAATATTATAGTTGCATCTACAGAATAGATATACGATTTCTCCCCTTCACAGATAACAGATTACTGAACAAACACATTTTAAACAGTGAACTTTATTATCTCAAAGACTCTATACAAATATACACAGATGCTTCTAAGACACCAGAAGGTAATGGGGCAGCAATTTTCATCCACCAAATGAACATTAAACGTAAATATAAAATAATTGATGATTGAAGCATTTTTATCAGTGAAGCTATAGCTATATCTGTAGCGCTGAAGTTTGTTATGGATAGATTCAGCATTATATTATTTTGTCTGCCTCAATGTCTGTCCTTAAATCCTTGGATAAAGCTAAACCTTGGAACTTTAAAAGGAATCCGTTCATTTGAAGCATGAGAAAATTATTGCGAAGATTTGTGCTACGCAATAAACATATCAGATAGCGTTCTAAAAGGCATTCATCTTAAAAATAAATTTACTCTTTCTGATACATTTAATAGTTTAGGACACAAATACTGGCATAAACATATAACAGTCTCAAGGCGCTACATAACAACTATCATTCGTATGAAATTTGGCCATGCCTGTTATCCTGTTCATTTACAGAAAACTGTGATGTCTGTCATATTAGATATGATCTGGATAATATAATTCTACAGTGTAGAAAATACCAGAATGAAACAAATACACTGTTTGAAATTTTGTTAAACAATTGTAAAGTTGATAGTCTTGTAGCGTTAACAAGAATAGAAGTATATAATGGAAATATGCTTTATCTACATAAAATTAATTTAAAACTATGATCACATACTTCAAATTTTATCCTTCAGTGTACATCCTTTTATAGTGATCTTTCTTGTTTTTCTATTCAAAAGACGCCCTGAAAGACCCCAGCGGCGTGAAGTGTGTGCCCCTGTTAAACACCAATGTTAACTCATTTTTTAAATATCTCAAAACCTAATGAAGAATTTGTTTTTTACTATTGATATCAATATATTTTTGAATAAAATAACACTTCGTAACTGGCTGCATGCCAATACAAAAAAAGAGTCTAATCATCATTTTAATACTTAGTTGTTTTCCACTTTTTATTATTTATATATATATATATATATATATATATATATATATATATATATATATATATATATATATAAAGTATACGAAAAAAGCTAAAGTTAGGTTCCTAACGAATAAACCTAGGTATCCTATTTCGCGTTTTTCCACAGTATTATCCTTCACAGTCATTGAACCGGTAAAAGAAGACATTTAAATATCATTTTATTTTTAGTCGGAGAGAAAACCAGGGTCATCTCATCAGAAAACCTGTTTTTTAGAAGATTTAAGGCCTAACTATTTCAATGTCACCAACTTAGAAGATAATCTTTCTTGTTGAGATTAAATATATCTTTTAATAAGGTAGTTGAAGTTGGTTATTTGTTATTGTTACATTTTCCAAATTAACTCATTTAAATTTTTTAATTCAGTTTTGACATTTACAGGGATATACTCATATATTTAAAAAACTTGCAGGTTAATAGCAATAAATAAAAATTTATTAAGAAATATATAAACAGCTCTTTAGGATTAAATAAATAATAAAAATTATTTATATGGGCATTCTTTTTCAAACAAGCCACCCCATCTGCCCATTTTATTTTTAGGAAAAAAAAAATTGACAGGTATCAAAATTTTTGTTTTAAACTCTAATTGTTAATGCAGTATGGTGTTTTGTAAAAATCATCAAACATAACCTCAAAATGGAGGTTTAATTAAGACACTTCACAAAAAAATATATATTATTTTCACAAAAATGCTTTAAAACAAAAAGAAAAAAACATTTTATTGACCAAAATAACATGCTCTATGGTATTTCGAGTCTCTAGATCCGAATCTGCCGTCAGAATTAAGATAGCGAGTCTCATTTTTTTTCTAACTTAAAAAAAAATTTAAAATGAAGATTTTCAAAAAATACATAGAATTAAGCAGTTAAAGAAAGTTTTGTATATGGGGGTTTTCAAGGTCGAATTTAAAATGTCGGATCCAATATGGCGAAATTAACATGGCGAATCTAACATGGCGAACGAAATTTTGGAAAAATTAATATATTAAAGCCAAATTTAGTATACAGGGATTTTTCGGGTCACTGATCACAATTACGATGTCAAATTTATAAAATTCAAAATGGCGGATTCAATATGATAGTCACAAATCGTAAATTCGACTGACTTTCGACTCTACGGTAAGTTAGTGAAATATTGGTTATTAAAGATTCTATGCATTAGCTAGCTATTTTTGGTTCGCCCCGAGGGTTTAATTCCCTAGTACCTATTTTTTTTTTGGAAGCGTGCTCTATTCACCACCTATGGAGGCGCTCGATGTGGGATTAATAAACTCGGCACGAGTCTGCTTTACAAACAGATATAGTCTGGAAATATTTAGTTTCCCATCTGTATAGTGCCTATGGTGTTAACATTGGTTCAGTTGGTTTTGCTGTAAGGCTTGCCCTGTATGCTGTACATTCTTTTACCATAAGAAATTGGTGTAAAATGTCTTTCTGCTTCAATGTGAAAATCCTCCTTATGACGAATTACATTGGCTATTTGATAAATATTTTTCAAATGTTGCTTAGCACCATTAGTTAGATAATACTTTTCTAATCTTCTTTCTAATTACTGGAATCAATAACGTTTGTATTGCATACACAGCAGCTGTATTATGTTTTAGGCTCTCCGATTCTAGTCCCACATCGAATGTCTTCCTAGATGGTGGATAGGGGCAGTACTCTAAGAAAGGAGTTACTGAGTACAATTATTGTTATTCCAATAAAGTACCTTGGAGTCGGAAGTCGATCCTTCATTTTGAATCTTGTAAATCTGACTTCGCAATCATTATCAGCTACCCGAAAAACCTCTGTATACCAAATTTGGCATTAATGAGTTGAATTTTCCAAAATTTCGTACACTGTATTGGATCCGTCATATTGGATCTGCCATACTGAATCCGTCACTTTGAATTTTGCAAATTTGACTTAATATTCGACCTCGAAAACCTCCATTTATGAAACTTGCTTAAACTGTTTAATTCTATCCATTTTTTGAAAATATTAATTTTTTAAGTTTTTTTTTAAGGTCAGAAAAAAAAATGAACCTAGCTATCTTAATTCTGTGTATTCGGATTCAGCGATTTGGAAAACCATAGAATGTGTTGTTTTGGTCAAAAGAATGTTGTTTTTTTTTTCGTTTTAAAACATTTTTTGTGAAAATAACGTATTTTTTGTGAGGTATCTTAATAGAACCGCCATTTCGAAGTTATGTTTGACGATTTTTGTAAAACACCAGACGGCATCAAAAACGAAAATTTTGATACCTGGCTAAGTTTTTTTTCGTAAAAATAAAATGGGCAGATGGGGTGGCTTTCAAATACACGCAGTTATCCGACAGAAATATATAAGTTATCGTAACGTTGACGACATCAAAAATCAGGAATGGTGTTTACAAGTGACGTCACTTTTATTACCCTTACACTACTTTATAGCTGATCGCTATACCACTAGAATACGTCATATTAGAATGTTAAACCACATACCAAAAATCCATTTATCACATTTTTAAAAAATTTGAGAAAAATCAATAGTTTCTTGGAACTTTGACAAAATGAAGAAGTATCGTAGCAGCTCGCCAAGAAGTCAACTCTGGAGAACATGGTGGGCATCTTACTGGTGCCTCATTATCTCTTTCAAACCATCGGATGGAATATTGGTCTTGTAAATATTGTCAAACAGCAACAGAAAAATGGAGTGGAGCTCCATCACGCATATACCATAGTTCTCATCGAGGTAAAATAGGCAAATTTTTCAGAAGAATTTATAATGTGTTTTGCAAATAATTTAGATAAATATTTCCACATATTCTGTCAGGAATAACAACAGGGCCAGTAAAGTAGCCATTAATAATACCTGCCCATACAGTTATGCTGATGGTGTGCAACTTTAATGACACATGGACTTTTATCCCCATAAACATGTTCGTTATGCAGGTTGGTGACTCCAGATATTGTATAATACGCCTAGTCAATAAACAAAATTTTTCTATTACAATTTGGATTACCAATTTATTTGTTTCAAATGTATTCACAAAATGTAAGCGATCAATCGGTAAGAGTCCCTGAAACTTTTGGACGTGATATGGATATAACAACTGTCCTTTTAAAATACCGTTTACATTAGTTTTCGCGATATCTAACTCACGTGGCGGGTACAAACACTTGGCTCTTCTTCAGCTCTTAACAAAATTTCCCATTCTTTTTCGACTGTTCAAGTTGTTCGAATACCTGCCCTAGCTTAAAAGTTTTTCTTAAATTTGCCCATTTCTCGGAGATGACACTCAATATTAGCACATGTTTGGATTTCGGAGGTTAGAAAATCTTTCCATGCAAACCCTAATACTTTGACGCCCAGTTCCTTTAGAAAACCCATGCACCAGGAATATATCAACCTTCTCGGTTTGTGTGTAGTTCTCCATATTTAATAGTAAAGTAGGATTAGAAATTTAGAATATTAAATTTACTATAGTCGACTTCTTAGACAGTGATGGAGATTTCTCAATAGTCAAATTATAAATGCCATAGCAACAAAGTCACTCAAAAAATTTTTTTTCAGGCATTTTTTCTCATTAAAGTAATTGGTGTATGCATGTAATTGAATATATTTTTTTCCTGGTGAAACCGCCAACTCAAAGAAAATTTTTCTAAAGGTAAAGAAACTTTCAAATACATGCGATTATCCTGTTGAAATATCTAGGCTGTTATAACGTTAATGACATAAAGAATGAGAAGCGATGCTTACAAGGGACGTCACTTTTATAATACTTACACTACTTTACAACTGGTCGCTGTACCACTAGAAAACATTCATTATATATATATATATATATATATATATATATATATATATATATATATATATATATATATATATATATATCACTTTCTAGCAAAATATTCATTATGCACTGTTCATATGTGGTGAAGGTCATTCGATATAATAACTTAACGAATCTCCCATTAATAAGTAAATGTTAAACTACCTGTTCTTTCTATTCCTCATTGTGAAAGGTTATGTATCTTTAATATATTTTTAGTAATTATCATTTTAAGATGCAATTCTACCTTTAAAATTTGTAAAAATTGGTGTAGAATTTGGAGGTCATATTTGTTACAAAACATATAGGAAGAAGAAAAATGCTGAATTTATTAATCACTTTTACTATCTGAATTTCTGGCATAGATAACACTTGGTGGATCAATGGGTGATATTTCAGTTTTAAATAAGTCATTAAATCAATTACATGATTCGTAAAATATCTAATAAAAAAATTTAAACAACAAATTGGATTACCCAAGCTAACTACAAAATTTTTTTAAATATTTTTTCTAATGTTGATTGGGCAGAACAGAATGCTGCAATTAGAGGAACATATTATAAATGCTGTAGATAATACTCCTTCAACGAGCACTCGAAAACTATCAGCGCAGTTTAATAGGTCGAAAACAAAAGTACATGAAATTTTTCAAGCACAGCTGTTATATCTATATCATTTGAAAAAAGTGCATGAACTGATTCTTGAAGATTTTCCCCGAAGAATGCAGTTTAAAAACTGGCTATTGAGTTAGCAACTTATCTTCCTTAAAACTTCACTAGCACCATTCTCTTCACAGATGAAGCTGGGTTTTACAAAATCCATCATCCTCCGCAACTATCAGTTATATAAAAAACGTTGTCCAAAGTTCTTATTATATAGGGCGTAAAAAAATGATGTCATGAGTGTCATAGCTAGTCTATCCCTGCAGCTCTGAGTTTTTCACAACACTTTCTTGAATAGTCATTTGAAAGGTTCTATCCCATTGCAGTTCTTTGAGAGCCCTAATCTTCGAAGAGGAGACCTATAAGAAAAAAGTTTATATGAACTTCTAATATTCCTTTCACAAGTTTTTTCATGTCCAGGAAATTTCCCACATTTTGCCGGACACCCTGTTCTCTCACAATCAGTGTAGAATTCATTTTTACTAAAAATTCTTACATCGTTTTACGAATGGACAATAATAAACGGAATGAATGGAAAAAAATTCGAAAAGGCATTACAAATATTAAGGGTTGCAAGTTCCAGACGATATAGTCGACCACCATTAAATAACCCTTGCTTGTCTACTTATATATTGCTACATTAAATATTTTCATTCTCGTTTAGTAATCAATGCTAAATGTATAATAATTTGTTTAATAATCAATGGTAAATTTAAAATGACTTGAAAATCAAGAAAAATTGTTCAGAAAATTTGGGGGTATGTACAGGGTGAGTCAACGATTGGATGAAGTAGGTTTGTGCCTTTTCGGTGAAATCAACAAAGAAACTATATTTATTGTTTGATACAGTTTATTTTTACGCAGATTTTAAAAATATTTAGGACTCTACAGGGTGAGCCAAAAAACTAGGACAGCATAAAGTTGTATTTTTTTAAATAGAACACCCTATATACGAATCGTATTTTCGATTTAGCTTATAATTTTAAATCTTTTTTATTAAGGATTTACTATAACAAAACTTTATAGTTTCTGAGATAATTAAGTTTAAAGAAAAAAAGTCACATTTTCAAGCATCAATTCAATCCTAAATAACGTTTTCAATTTTGTGACAAATATATTCAAATTTGGAATTTTGGCAAGGCCAAGGACAAGTTAACATAATTTTTACCTAATATTTGCAATAAAAGCTACAGGGTGTTGAACACATCGGCTCAAATTTGAACAAGTTTAAATGAATAAATATCTTTTGTTTTAAATGGTATATTTTCATGTTATTTAATAGAGTAATAAAAACCCTAAAAGTTTTGTTCAATATATCCTATACCTATTTATAATAGTTTTTGAGATATTTCAGTTTTTCTTATTTTCCATACTTTTTTACAGAAATAGTCTTCATTATCATAGTAGCCATGGCAAAAACAATCTAAAAGAACATTTTTCTATGTGTCAAATTTATAACCGCAATCGCTTCTTTTGGTTTTTATGTAGTGTAGTTTGGTTTTTTTGCATTCATCTTATATTGTAAAATGAATTTTCCAAAGAATGAGTTAATAGATATGATTTATACAATAGGAGAGGCTCAAAAAAATTGCCTTCTTTCTCAAAGAATTTACAAAATGAAGTATCCTGATCGACGCCAGCCTAATACCCATACTTTTCAAACCTTAATGCAAAAATTTGATTCTTCTGGTACTGTTGATTATCCAAAACGTAAATTGGTCAACAAATCAGTAACTAATGAAGAAAAAGAACTACAAGTATTGTTAAATGTTCAGGAAAATCCTTATATTGGTAGCCGTCAGTTAGCAGCATTATGTGAAACATCACAATCCACCGCTAATCGTACTACCAAGAAATATAGGTATCATCCATATCACATGGAATTACGCCAAGAATTGCATGGACAGGATTTTGAAAGTCGTGTAAACTTTTGTCGTACAATAAATGCGGAGATTCAATTAAATCCAAATTTATTATGCAAGGTAATGTTTAGTGATGAAGCTACTTTTAGAAGTAATGGTGCCGTAAATAGACGCAACATGCATTATTATGCCACAGAAAACCCATTTTGGATTAGAGAGGTGCAACATCAAAACCACAGGTCATTAAATGTTTGGTGTGGTATTCATCATAATCGAATTATTGGACCCCACTTTTTTAATGAACCACTAAATGGCCATAGTTACCTGAACTTTCTACAAGAAGAACTACCCCAACTGCTTCAAGGTCTCGATAGGAATGAGCTCGACAGTATGTGGTTCCAGCACGATGGTGCGCCTCCGCATTACCATCGTGAAGTTCGTGCGTTTTTGGACCAACGATATCCGCAAAAATAGATTGGACGTGGGGGTTTCATTGAGTGGCCACCAAGGTCTTGTGACATCACCCCATTAGATTTCTTCCTATGCGGTTATGTTAAAAATAAGGTGTATGTTAATCCACCAACAACAGTGGAAGATATGCGAAACAGGATTAGGGATACCTGTAAAACAATAACGCCACTAATTTTGTCCAGGGTCCGAGAAAATCTGCAAAAAAAGAAATTTGTGCATTGCACAAGAGGGTCGTTTATTCGAACACTTATTAAAAAGAAATAATTAATCTCAGTATTTAATAGGTAATTTTTTTGTTTCAATTTAGTATAAAAGTAAATATGTATTTGCCTTGTCGTTATTGTTGTGTTAATTTTTTCACATTATGTTTAATTAAACTATTGCCGTTGTAATATAACGAATAATGTATTTCATCATATTTAACCACATTCTGTTTGTTTCTGTAGTTTCTTTTTATTATTTTACATGGCTACTATGATAATGAAGACTATTTCTGTAAAAAAGTATGGAAAATAGGAAAAACTGAAATATCTCAAAAACTATTATAAATAGGTATAGGATATATTGAACAAAACTTTTAGGATTTTTATTACTCTATTAAATAACATGAAAATATACAGGGTGTACCATTTAAAAAAAAAGATATTTATTCATTTAAACTTGTTCAAATTTGAGCCGATGTGTTCAACACCCTGTAGCTTTTATTGCAAATATTAGGTAAAAATTATATTAACTTGTCCTTGGCCTTGCTAAATTCCAAATATTGAAATATTTGTCACAAAATTGAAAACGTTATTTAGGATTGAATTGATGCTTAAAAATGTGACTTTTTTTCTTTAAACTTAATTATCTCAGAAACTATAAAGTTTTGTTAGAGTAAACCCTTAATAAAAAAAGATTTAAAATTATAAGCTAAATCGAAAATATGATTCGTATATAGGGTGTTCTATTTAAAAAAATACAACTTTGTGCTGTCCTAGTTTTTTGGCTCACCCTGTAGAGCTTAATCGTGGCATCAATGTAAAGTGCACATGTTTTAATGTTTTTTTTGTACTTATATAAGTTTCTTTATCTGTGTATTCGATTAAAATTTCGGGAAAAGTTTCGAAATTTACCGAAATAGAGCAAAGCGACGATAGACGAAAGGTAATAATCTTCAAATTATTCCCCTACATATCGTTGGAGCACATAAACTTGAGCAATATTTTAATTAATTAATTCGTCATTGTAACACAATCTAAGTATAAATAAGGATAAAGTTGTAACCTTAATACACCCAAATCCTTTCGAAAATTCAAACCGTGAGACATCAGAATATCTGGCTTAAGCCAAATTTAATTTTATGCTCATGTTATTTGTAGAGCCCATTTTGCAAACGTTTACCTAACTGTGCTAACCTGGGATCTAAAATTTAATAATCTAACGTAGGTGTGTTGTGTACTTTATAATGAATCAACGGAATTTATAATTTTACAACTGATTGGCCTTCTAACTGCTAATAAAAAAATACAATGCTAATAAGACATCTTTAAAGAAGTAAACAATCCAGGAAATATTTATTTTTATTGAAGTTGATTTTGACCTTTGAAGTTGCTTGCAAATTAAACCATGAATATTGACATCCGTACTGTTATGCGAAATCTATACTTGGTAAATTCGAAAGGTGAAAAATAATTCCTTTCACAGAAGATAAAATTGTTACCATTTTTAAAAAATACCTTAAACTTGATAAAATTAATATTAGTACACGTTAGAACACGTTAGTGCATAAACAAACAAGAGGTTATTAACACCATAAAATTGGAGTTGTTTCAAATACAAAATTAACAAATCTCAAATATTTTTACAAATACCCGAATACAAGTTTATCCGTTGTAATATACAAGGTGTTCGGCAAAATTTGGAAAATTTCTCGGATATTAAAAAAAAATACTTGAAAGGAATACTACAAGTTCATGTAAACTTTTTTCGTAAATGCCTCTTCTTCGGAGATATGGGCTCCCAAAGAGCGGCAATTTAATCCAGTTTTTTAAACATAATGATTGAACCACTAGGAATATTTAATTTTTTTTAATATGATGTATACCAGGTTAGACCCTTCAAATTACTATCTAAGAAAATGTTGTGATTTACTCACAGCTGCAGGGGCGGACTAGCGTGACATCATGACTATAGGAGCATAATTTCTACGTCTTATACATACCTTTAACTATTGACTTAAAATTAAGTGATCTTCATTCATGTCGCTAATCTTAACCATTTTCGAAAAAACATCTTACTTACGTCATATATTTGGCGTATTTCGATAAAAGATAGAATGGTTGGCGATTCCATCCAGATAATATTATTAAATTTCTTCCTAATTTTAGGACATTTTGGGAAAAGAAGTACTCATGCTGATCGGGGAAGAAAAGTACGTAGGCCGCAATTAGAGGAAAATATTTTAAATACTGTAGATGACACTCCTTCAACGAGCATTCAAAAATTATTAGCGCAGTTTAATACGTCGAAAACAATAGTACATGAAGTTCTTCAAGAACAGCTTTTATGTCTATATCATTTGAAAAAAGTGATTCCTGAAGATTTTTCCCGCAGAATGCAGTTTGCAAACTGGCTGTTGGATCAGCAACGAAATAATGTAATCTTAGCACCATTCTCTTCACGGATGAAGCAGGGTTTACCAAGTAGGGTATCATAAATTTACACAACTCACATGTATGGGCTGATAAAAATGTCCATGCAACTATTGTTTCGCATCATCAACATCAGTTCCAATCAATTAATGTCCGGGCAAGAATCACTGGCAAATTTTTGATTAGACCATTCGTATTGCCGACACGATTGAATAGAGAAGTTTACATGGAGTTCTTCCAGAATGCTTTACACTATCTAGTAGAGCACTTACCACCGGAACATGTACTACATGCACCATGGGACACCATCTCATTTCAGCGTTACTAGGCGGGAACACCTGAATAACCCAAACCAATGGATTAACAGAGGAAGACCTATTGTCTGACCTTCTCGATCTCCCGAGATCCCCCACTAGATTTTCATCTGTGGGGAAACCTCAAAACCTTGGTGTAATTTCACCGCGGTCGATAGTAGGGAGGAGCATGTACAATACGTTTCATTGTGACCAAATATGGAACAATGCTGAGTTAATGTTGCGGGTACAGCGGTCCTCAATTCGTCTTGCCCGCGAGTGGTTCATATTTCATAGAGCCCATGCTGAACCTTCTTAAAAAGTTTTTAACTAAGCAATTAGTTTAACTTTTTATTGAAACTATCGTGACAGAGAAAAAATTGGAACCCATGTTGAACCCTCTTATGAAGTTTTCAACTAAGCAGTTAGCATTGAAACTATGGTGACAGGGGAAAATTCCTCGTTTTCATACTCAACCCGACAGAAGTTAGGGGACTAACAGTGTAAATAAAATGACTTTTGTTCCGAACACGGTTAAGGTTAGCGATATAAATGAAGAAAGAAAAATATATTGCATATATTTCATACTGCAGCAAAACAAGCCTCCTGTGATATAAAATAAGCATGCACAATTTCATTTTGCATAGTGAATTTGTTTATAACTTTTGAGGTTGTGTTCAGTTGTTTATTCACAGAGATCGAATGGCTCAAGGGTAATCTGCGGGTGCTCAAATTAAATTTCAAGGCCTATACTAGTAATATCAGAAAAGAACGAAAGAAAGCATTGAATTTGAATTATTGAAATAGATTAATAAAGTTAGCGTTCATTTTTTCGTTTTAAAAGAAGGGTATTCCGCTGATATTCTTGTGTGAATGTAAAAAAGAAAAAAAAAGTCTCTACAACCCCTAAAACCCGAGGTAGAGTTTTGTTTTTAATCATTGTGACGTTGTTTATTAATATTAAGGGATTATATCTGCAGGACTTCACAGGGCACTACTTAAACTATCGTATATTGAAGTTTTCGACTCAATTATTTGAAAATTGTTGATGTGACAATGGTATAAAGGTGCAGCTTATCTGAGAGTCAGTGTGGGTACGGTGGTGGGGGATGCCGACAGCGCGCGGACGAAAACGGGACTAAGATGTTTCAAATTCGTTTCGCTAGAAAAATTTGGATTATTTCGATGAATATCGGTCGTACAATCTTTACAACAATCTTAGTTCTAGTTCCCATGTGTGCAGTTTTTCCTATAGATTTGTTTCGGATTTCTCACTTAACATTATGTCGTCTGCAAATGCCCGCCTCATATCCTATGTTTATTTTGTGTTTGTGTTGCTTTAGTCATATCATCCAATGTTATGATGAATAATGCTGGGCTCATAACTTTACCTTGGCTTATTCCGTCTTTTATATTAAAGGTTCTTAATTGTATGTTGTCCTTTCTGACGTAACTTATATTATTGTCGAATTCATTTTGGATCTCTGTCGTCAGTCTTTTTTATATGTTTCTATCTTCTAGATTTTCTTATGTTCTTTTTGTGTCTCTGTATTAAATGCCTTTTCTTTATCCAAGAATGTCATGTATATTTCTACTCCCTTGCTCAGTGGTTTCTCTATCATTATTTTTATAGAAAATATATGGACTTGAGTTTTTTGCCCTTTCCTGGAGTCGCACTATGCTTCATCCAACTGCCTTTCTCCTACATCCATTCATCTCTATATTTTTTTTTCATATATTTTTAATACTATGCTCAGCATGGTGATCCCTCTGTAATTTTCACGTACTTTAGGGTCACCCTTCTTATGTGTTGGTATTGTTATTCCTACTTTGCAATCGTCAGGTGTTCTTCCTCCTCTCCAGGCTTTGTTAAACATTCCCGGAAGTATTTCTTTCTCTATTTGTCCTAAATTTTTCAGCATTTCCGACACTGTCTCGTCATGTTCGACCACTTTTGCTTTTTTCAAATTTATGATTGATTCTTCTACCTCTTCCATTTTTACCTCACCGTCCTTCTTACAAGGTTACCTGTCTATTTCGTTACTTTCTTTTTCTGGTGTTAGTTGGAATTCACTATTTGATAGTTCCTCGAAATGTTGCTTCCACCTTTCCATAACTTGTCACCTTTTGTTATCGGTTGTTCCTCTTTGTCTTGAACTGTCTTTGTTTTGTGAGTTTTTCTTTTCCGGAGCAAGTTTAGTGCTCTATCAAATTGTTTTTGGTTAGTTTTGCAATCCCATATTCTTGTCTTTAATTGATTTACCATATCCTTGACTAACATTCTTTGTTGCTTCTATTCTCTTTAACTGGTTTTGGTTTACTTTAGGTATACTTTCTATTTTTCCTTCTTAATTTTTATTTGTTTTTTTTTTTATCTCTTCATTCCACTATCTTATCTTTTTTTGTTTATTTCTATTGCAGTAGTTTCACAGCTATCTATAACATTGCGAATTACAATTTCTCTGAATTTTTTCACAGTCCTTTTAGTTCTATGTTCGCGATCACCCTTTGTTGTTCTTTGATTTGCTCTTCTGTCCTCTGGAATTTTGCCGCTGCACCAACAGAAAGTAATAATTAATACTTGGTTAAGGGGTATCTCTTTAAGGATATCGTAGAATATTTTCTGTGAATGAACGATTTTTTTCTAAAATTGACTACTTTTTTGATAATTTCTTATATTTATAAATTAGTTCTAATTTGAGCTAAACCTACATTCCTAATGCAGCAGGCAAGAGGGTCAATTTTTCTATTTTTTATTCGAAGCCCTTGGGGGAGGGGCATGACCCTCTCTAGGATCCAGGCCTGTAGCTAGGTGACTTGACACAAAAATATTGATTATAGAAAACAACTACTGTTATTCGAGTCCGACGAAATATAATTTTAACTTGAAAAAATCAGAGTATAATTCCAACACACTATCAAATAGAGATGCCCTCGACTAAATATTTACTAACAAAACAAATGTTTTTAATTTAAAATGACACTCATCAGACATTTTTCCATAAAGAACAGTCAATTTGTTTAGAAACCCTTTCGCAGCAAGATTATATCACCTTAAAGTTTCCAAAAAAAAAGTTTAAATGTTATTCTGTTTCCTATAAATATATTAAAATCATTATGTTTAGAAATTTTATATACCTTCATTTCTTATTTATTATTTTTTTTAGATTTTGTATCTAAGATTTGTGAAACTGTATTAAAATAAAAATTAATTAACAAAAACAATAATTTAACAGCAATTACGCGACAAACCAATGAACAAGGAAAAATATTCCATTTAAATTATATTATGATATTTAGGGATAACAAAAATAAATTATTTTTATCTTTAATAAGATCTTTAAAATTAATTACAGACCATAATTAAAAACGCCGTCCTTCCACTCTGTTTATATCCATATATATAGATACTACTATAAGATTAGAGATTTATTTTAACGATTAAGCGAATAATTCCACAAGATACTTTTGAAAATTATGGTTTCAAAGCAACCTTTTTTGTATTTTACATACAACACTATTCGGGCTAGTATTTCACCAATACGCCAAGATTTTCATGATATTGTTTGGTATTGGCTGGAAAAATCATAACAAAATAATTTCTAAGAATCTCGAGAAACCATTTTAGAGGTACTAATATTATCGGCTCTGCCAATAATATTGATTTTATTATCGTCGTTTGAGAATTATTTTTACTGCTGTTAAAAACATAAACGCGATTTTATTTCTGAGAAAATGTATTTATATATAAATATGAATCTCTATGTATACGAAATTTGCATATAAGAAATGTATTATCTTAAGTAACTAACCATTTTGAGATATATATATGTATATATATATATATATATATATATATATATATATATATATATATATATATATATATATATATATGTATATATATATATATATATATATATATATATATATATATATATATATATATATATATATATATATATATATATATAGAACTTAGTTTTCGTTAATATATCGTTTGTTGATCGCATATGAATTGCTTATACTTACTAAATATCTTGGCTTGTGAAACAAAAAGAGTGAGTGTTTAAAATATTGTGATAACTACTTTTCAACTTATTGTTTAAAGATATAATGGTCTTTACGGATGCAGCCATGGTTTTTATCCTTTCCAGAATAATTTAAAAGTTTGTTTAAAGATTTACGAGAAACTTTGAATAAATATAATTTAATTTTAATTTTAATATTAGACATGCGACGAAATATACTTGAATTGATACCAATACAAAACATTATATCTTAGTCTCAACCAAGACAAGATCACTGAGATACAATAAATACTTACAAATTTTCAGTATAATACAATAATAAAACTATTCTTGTGTTGTGTTTTGGAATTGGTGAATAAAGATTAACAAACTGTCTATTTATATGTATGGTTAACAGAAACCCATAATTTTTATAATATTTCTTGTTGTATCCATTAGGAAAGATTATTGTAACTTACAGAGATTAGCTATTTTTTTTTTGAATTTAGTTAAATTAAATTTCAAGAATTCTATTACCTATTATCGGTAATTATGAATTTTTTTCCACTTAAATCACATACCAATTAAGTTCCCAGTATAGTAAAAAACCCATATCCGTCTATTACATTGTTGTTAAAACTGACCTTTAAAACCTGCTCCTTAAGCTATAATAAAAGAAAAAATAAATTACATAAGCAATTTTTCAAATAAAAAAAAAATGGTTTGTAGCTGATACTAAATCAATAACCTGAATAAATGTGTGTTACTTAGCTTTTCCCTTATTATTGACGAATTTTAGAAATACTAAAATTGCACCTAAAAAAATTTAAGAAAATACACCACAAAGGAGAGGAGATACGTTCGGGTTAACCCTCAAAAGTTTTCTAAGGAAATTTAATGAGTATTTTACATGTTTAAATTTATGTTAGCTCTTATTTTAGAAAATTCATCTAGACCCAATTACTTATTTAAATCATCAAATCTCGGCTTCAAAATTTGAATATAAAAATATAATTGTTTTCGGTGAAATTATGTACATTTAGCTTGAAAAAAAATAAATAATTGCCGTTCTTTCATAGGATATAGAAATTTTATAAAAAGACGTTTTTTAAACCTCTGTCAAAAAATGTCAAAAACTTAGAAAACTGCCCTTTATTTCCGATTTATTATTATAGATTATTAGGGTATATGCTTCAAATTTTGACCGCCTTAAGATATAAAAATTCTATAAATAACATTTTTATAAAAATTGATTCCACTTTTAAAACACCGCTTAAAAGCGATAAATAATATAAATTTTTATATAAAATTGGAGTCGGCGACAAAATATGATTCATACAGAAAGAGTGAGAAATCTTTTATTTTTAATTGCTTTTTTGCTGTACCTTGTTAGTATTTGACGCCGACTGCAAAAATTTAATTTTCTCATAAAAATTTATATTGTTATTTTTCGCTTTTCTGCTCATTTTTAAAAGTTGGTGAAATTTCGCAGTGTCGTTATTGTCTGGCATGCAAATGTGTCATAATATTATTTCGTAATTGTAAAAAAAAAATTCGGCTATTTCTCTTTATGTATTTAGATAATGCATTTTATTGGTCTTTATTTGGTACCAAACACAAACAAAAAAAAATGTTTCATGTCACCCTAAAATTACCCCTAAAACTGCAAATTAAAAATTTCGAATTTTACCGCTCTGAATACGTTAAAAAACAACTTACTAATCGCGTATTCTTTTAGAAATAAAGATGAAAGTTCAGAGGTATAGACATCCTTTTCTACTTTCTTCTTTTTTATTTTCACTTGCGCCAATCTCTCTTTATAAATTGAATAAAACAACCTATATTCTAACAGAGAATATTATCTTTCCAGCGGTAAAATAAACTTTCAAATATGTCTGATAGAAAAATTAGTGAGCGATTATAACCTTTTACTTCTTTATACAGATCTTTAGTAGAGTTAAGATCTGGAAATTGTGCCGGCCACTACAAAACCCGAACATTATTTCCCTGAAAACACCCGTGATCAATAAACTCGAACTGAACAGAACACGCGTAAGAAAAATATGAATAAATCAGAAATAGTAGGGAACTGCGATGATTATGGAACATCTCCGACTGATTATGATAAAAAACTGTACAAGGCAATAAAATCGTCAGAAATAACAACGAGACAATTGTGAGCACTCCAGTCATCAATGAATTCTTAATAAACAAATACTGATAGTTAACTTTTACTGGGAAATTAGCGATAATTGAACTCTTTCGGATCCAGTTTTTCACCCGAGGCTTGATAACCTGGCGAAATGGCATTAAAGTCACAAAGGAAAAGTACTAAGTGGTCAAAAAGCTGTTTGCCAGAGCAGTTCATCAGCAAACTTTGTTAAATACTGAGGGCACTTTAGCTAGAGGCGGACCCACAAGAGTACACTATAGCAAATGTAAATTATCGACGAGGAGGAGGGGGGAGTGTAAGCGATATTCAGATTCCTAATGCAATAGGAAGGAGCGAGTCTATTTTTCTGAATTCCAAGCTCTTGGGGAGAAGGCGATCGCACAGTATAGCAAGCGAAAACGAGTTGTCGATAGGAGGGGAGAGGTACCAGCGACATTCACGTTCCTAATGATGAAGCAGGTGGACGACGAGTTTATTTTTCTGAATTTGAAGATCTTGGGGAAGGGCAATCTCCTCCACCCTCCTAGATTCTCATCTTACTCTAACTCTATAATACATATCAAATAATACATAATCCTCTTTATTAAAAGAGACATAATTCCATTCCCCAAGAGGTTAGATAAATGGAATTAATCTTGGGAATTCAAGTTTAATATAACAAGCACGTAGAAAAGATAAGAATATCGGAAACAACCGATTTTCTTTGACGCACGTACGAAAAAATATGAGATCTTGCTCACGAAACTGTGGATTTGCCATCCACCAGTGCGGTGAGACCAGCAGTCATATAGGCAATTTTTGTGTGGTGGCTAAAGTGAAGCAGAATACTACTATGCAAAAGGTAAACGCTGCATAAATTATTGACCACTTAGGCATTACAGTGGCTATCAAATTAACTCCAACTTCATGGAATACATTTTAGAACTCATTTAAGTGATTCAGAGTGAGCTATACCCTCCAGCGATGATTGCACTAATGCAAATGACAAAAAGTGAAACATTATATAATAAAATTAGAGACACTGAATAGCAAATGGAAATAGGACATATAACCTCAAGATATCATTACAATATACTATTTAAGGTCATTATAGAGAATGAGATAGTATGAAAATAAAATATATTCTAGTACATTAATGGATCAAAAATCAAAGAGTGCAAGTTGACATATATGGTTTACAACCAAGAAAATACCTAACTCTCTCTTTGGGAAAATTCCTTATAATATTTCAGGCTGAAATATTTGCAAATTTATAATGCATAGGGAAAATTGTAAAGAGAACTCACCCTAAAAAGCAGATCAATCACATATTTTGAGACTAGAGCAGGCCCTGAAGGGGCAAAATATATCATCTAGACTGACGTGGTAATGTCTAAGCGATATCATAACTCTGGCAGAAAATAACAAGTGCGTCTCAGGATACGAGGACAATTACAGCAGAAAAATTCCCGAAAAAACCATTATATGATATTGTCAGTCGTTGAATCTAAAAAGATCAACTTTTCAAGATTAAAACCAGACGAGATTCATACTTATTCCTAAGCCGACCTATACAAATTAGTCCAGGCAGTAAGTATATAGGAGAGCACAATAAGCATTTTCAAAACTTAGAGCAGATGAATCCATGAAAACAAAAAACAATTATTTCATTGTAATAAAAAAAATAATTAATTTAATGAGGTATTTTTTTTCTATAATCTTTATTTACGTAACAGTCAAATAATTATTTCTTGATCGTGTCTGCTGATATTTTTCCTTTTTAATATAAAAATATATTTATAACATATATACAAAATTAATATTTCATTAATGTAAAGCAATTTACTTTTATCAATATATTATTTCGTGTCGTGTATAAAGAAGGGTTCATTTACGACCAGAAAAGACTATTATAATAATCGACCAGATAAAGGTTTAACACATATACATTATTTTTTGTCAACCTAGTGCTCAAGACTCATGATTGAAAAGTTATTAAATGGGAAAAATAGCCTTAGTTCGTACATACTCTTTATTTTATTAAGTTACTTACTACATTCACTATAATCGGTCAGGTATATGCGCCAAAGACCTACATTATATACAATTCTAATGAAACTTTCATTCTAATGCAATAAACCAACACTATTCTGCACCAGAATCCTCTCTACGAAACTAAAGGGTATATTACGTAATTTTGCTCTTAATTTGTCCAATTTGAAAATAATAGATTAGGCGCTAATTTTTAGCTGGGTCCTACTAACATCATGCAAGTCAAAGTTCCTTAATCCCCCCCCCCCCCAGCATTTTTGGAAGATGAAGTCACACTGCATAACACTAGAAGGTTTGTACTGAAAGTATGGCAATAATTGGGGAGACCTTAAGAAAGATACCCTACATATTATTGTTTTTTGAATGAGCTAAAAATTATGACCTTTTCGTGAAAATTCTGTACCAGATCGATACACGTGGCACACGAGACTATGGTTGAAAAGCAAAATCTACATTTACCATTTCTCCATATAAGATTGGGCCTTATATTGTATCAAAACCTTGCATAAGGATAGAAATACGTTTTTCAGTCAACGAAAAACTTTCAAGTTCCTATTAGGTGAAGGTAAAAGAAAGATTTCTTGTTGATCTTCAAACAACAGCACCAAAACACTAGCTTTGGAACAACCCTTAATAGCCTGTATTACAAAATATCTACAGTAATTTTTTGAGAAAAAAATCCAAAAATTACCAGTTAAGGAACTGCTGTCGTCCTATAGCCTACAACATTGATACCCAAAGCAGCCCATTTGTAAATAAGAGCACCATAACATCCTAAATAACCATGAACTATATTCCAAAATATTTGCAATAATAAGGTTTTACGTGGGAATTAATTTCCAATTGCTAAGTCTTATCATATTTCAATAGCTCTGATTTTCTTCACAGATAACTGCTACAAAATGTGGCTGAATATAAAAGGAAACGTATGCAGGATAACGTTAATCACTTGAAACCATCCACGTTGAAGGATCATCTAAGAATATGTCATCCTGATAAAATAAGTAAAGATTTGATATCTTTTAAAAAACTGAAAGAAAACTTTAGCTGTCTCTTGAAAGACTTATGTTTGGCAAGATTGTTGAGACTATTTTAGAGTTTTTCGATGCTGAAGATTCGTTTTTTTAAAAAAACCTAAATTGAAACAAAATATTGTTGCTTTAATATATTCCTTTACCAAATTCAGCGAGGTCAACTTACAATTGTTAGGTGATTGAATTTAACGGGAAGAAAAACGTGAACCATCATTACCAGAAATAACCTTATAAAACAAAATAATGGACAGGGAGAATTTTCCCAGTTTTCTAGTCACAAATATGCTACCATACTGATGACGTTCGACTTACTTTAACATTAAAATATCTTATTCACAGATTTTAAAACCATTTGAGAATATTTTGGCCATGGAAATACCACAATTAACCTATATGGTGACATTGATGAATCGAATGCTATATTACAAGAAGGTGCAGTTTGGAAATATAGATCTGCAACTTTGGTTTTAGAGAGACACACCTGCTATTTATCCTACATCATGGAAGATCGCAAGAAAGTTTTTGATAGCTTTTTAGTTTTCGTGTCTCGTGGCAACGGGTTTAAAGAGGGTTGCTAATCATCTTATAAAAAAAGAACCAGATTTGGAATAACTGGCAAAGAAGATTTAATATTAAACCTGACCAATTTGAAGCCAAAATTAGTTAAACCTTATGACAAGTTTAGAAAGAGGAGCCGAAAGAAAAAATAGAATTTGCGTCATAAAATTTGACGAGTAGAATAAAAGGATTAATTTTCTTGTATATTCAATTTATTCAAAAAGTCTACAAAATTTGATTTTATGTCGTTTTAATAAATAAATATGAGTTGCAATTCAAACATTTTTTTTGTTATTTTATATTTCCCACTCTACAGTAATGCTGATCTGGTGATCCTCACCTTATCTTAAATTTTATGAAAACGCCAATAGCGTCTGTTGTTACGTCGACATTTTTCATACTACTCCTGAATCGCCGCGTTGTACTTTCGATCACCAGACTAAAACGGCAACTGTTGAGAACAGAAAAACTCGTTGCCTCCGGAACAAAATAGTTTGGATGCCTGGATATATTTTCTACAACCCATTTAAACTTTTTCCTGGGCAATTTAGGTGCAGTCAGACGAGCATGGAAAATATTTCACTAAGACATTGCTCGAATCGAAAAATGTTATCGTGAAAAACAAAACGCAGATGACCACTGATAAATTTTGTTTAAATAAAATGAAAAGACAAACCTCTGGAACCTTTTGTAATTCTTTAAGAATAAACAAGACATAATTCACTATTACGTTTTACATTCTATATCCCTCCGTATATCGAGAAATAATTAGGATTTAGTCGTAATTGAAATTCATATTTAGAATCAGCTCTACGAAATACGTATAATATCAAAAAATTACAGGCTGGAAAAATGGTTTAAATAGTAGAACTGTGTAACTAATTAAACATGATAGAAACATCGAAATGAATTACGGCAATTATTAAAGTTTAATTTAATTGTCCTTATATTTAATTATACGAAATACGTACTTCCAAAAATGTAACAAGTAAAAAAAAATTTTTATATAGTAGAATTGTGTAATTAATTAAATACAAAAAAAGATGAATTTAAACACGCTGGGTATTAAAGTTTAATTTAATAATCTTTATCTTAAATTATTTTAACCTTCCTTTAAAGTTTATAAAAAATTAGTTGTATAAAAAAATTTGATTTAATCAAATTTTTTGTTGGATTAATTTATTTTTTTTTAAAGCCGCCTTACTTGCCATGTTTCTTTAAACAATGTAGTTCGCTTAATGTTTTCTTTTATATTTTTTACCGATTATGTAGTACTGCGCGGATTATTATGATTGAAACTACTTGGTGTGAAAAAAAATGTTTTATTATTATTATGATTTAGCCAAACTATTTTTACACTCCCTTCAACGAACCTTTCGGGCCCCAGATCATATTATGCTTCTTTCACGCTTTCAACTTCCGAATAGTTCGAGCAGTCCCAACTAACACTACCCTTGGCAGAACCTCATACAGGTGTTCACTAAGGGCCAATCCTTCAATAATAAATAGAAAACTCTTAGGTACTACGCCGATTGTTGTTAAGGATGGCTTCTGTGGTGGATGTTTTATCTTCTAAAATGAGGTTCTAGTTTGTTATGAGCATCTTCATGATACGTAAGCACAGTTCGATTGCAGTACAGCTTGAACTCGCTATGACACTTTCTCTACCTGCTAGAGCTTGAATTTCTCTGCCAACTCTTGATGGATTATCTAGGTTTCTGAATCGTGTCTTTTCTTATACTCTGAAGCAACAAGTTCTTGGCGTCCTTCTGTTATATGCTGAAATATCTTTGATGTTCGACATCCATTTCAGCATTGATCATTCTGGATCGAGGTTATGTCTTCCAGATCGTTGGGATGACAGCTAATAGAAAACCTTCGGTTTCAGAAAACTTTACCTTAGATGTTAACCAGCACATCAACGCTGATTTTCCTATATTTCTCGATTGACCTCATTTGAGTATCATACATGTAGCCAGCTTAAAGCTTTTCTTAATCTGATTGCTGATAAAAAGTCAGCTTATGGTTCCTCAATCACAACGGTGATGAGTGATGCTTCGTACATTTTCCGGTGGAGCACAGAAGACTGCTAATCTGTGAAAATATGTACGTAAGTTTGTTAGTTGTATCTTTTTAGCATTGTCCGTTCAGTACCACTACAAGAATGATATTTGTGTGCTTTTCTCAAAATTTTGCAGACTTTCTATGTCCCTCCTACTCCATTTTACAATTTCAGAAGTAACTGAGTGCAGAACACATATAAATGTTTACTATTTAGATTGGCTCATAGTATCTGCCTCACCTGTCTTATTAACTCGTTTGTTAGTTCTATCTTCCTAGTTCGCTGGTCAATTTTTACGGTTGTTTCATGTCATGGTATTTATGTGTGTATTTTGCTCCAATTATCACAGTGGGTTGACCATTCTGCATCTCAAATGTTCCCTCAAGACTTATTTCGGTAATGTAAATAATCAAATTACACAGCGTCAAAAAACTAGAAAACTATAAATCTTAAATATATATATATATATATATATATATATATATATATATATATATATATATATATATATATATATATATATAATTTGGCCCTGAAATATGGTGCTGATATCATTAAGATTGATAATAGAAAAATTTAATTAAAATTTCAATTTTCACATATTTTGTCATCTTTTTCCTTTTAAGTGAACCTTTTTTTCTATATACGAATGAGCTTATTTTTAATTATCAGTTTAATAATACTCTAATTAGTTATTTTACAATCAAAATATTCTGTAGAACGTATATAAAATTTGATATTATCAAAATAAATCTGGCAAAACATAATAATTTTTCCATTTTATAAAATATAATAAGTTGCCTAATTAAATAATGTTTTAATCATAACCTTTTAGGGCAAGATATAATAGAACGCATATTACAAAACCTTGACCTTATAAAATTTTACGTAAAAATTATTAAAAATTAATTACTTGTTTGAGCTAATACGAGGGGCGCTAGGAAAGTTTTCTACCTAACAGTGAAACAAAAGATTTAAAATATTTTAACTATTTTTATTTTCCAACATGACCTTTCTGGTTTGCTTGTAAAATAGGCCTCAATATCCATTTTCAACTGATTATAGTCAGCAAAACGACAACCTCTAGGGTTATTTTTCAAATTTATGAACAGAAAAAATCACATGGAATTAAATCTGACCCATATGGTACTTTGGGTGTCTTTTAATCTTGCGCGTTATTATGTAGAACCTCGATATTCATGTGACAAAAACCAAGACGTTTTTGATCGGCACGTAATATTGTTAATGTATTTTAGTACATACTGCTATTATTGTAAGACCCGTTGGTACTTTGGGTGTCTTTTAATCTTGCGCGTTATTATGTAGAACCTCGATATTCATGTGACAAAAACCAAGACGTTTTTGATCGGCATGTAATATTGTTAATGTATTTTAGTACATACTGCTATTATTGTAAGACCCGTTGGCAATGGTGACTATCAGCTTCACAGCATAAAATTGTGCGCGGGATATTTTTGGAGCAAAAGAACTCTAATAGACTAATTTTGTTTCTGGATCTCAGTGATGTACCCAAGTCTTAGCGTCCTCGTACAAGGAAACCACCCCAACTCGACCTCACCCATTTTGGTCATTTTTGGATATGTTGTAGTACTTGAAAAAATAGTAGATCCGTATCTTTTTTATCTGCTGACATCCAATTTTAAGGAGTGAAATTCACCCTCAAAGTCAACCCTTAAAATTCTTTTTTTCAATATATCTCAGCATCCGATGAATGTTTTTAAATAAAATCAAGTGGAAAATATTTGTCATAAAAAGTCACAAATAGGAGATATATTTAATACCAAAGGGGTTATAACCTCTATTCTATATTTAAAAAAAATACATTTTTCCGGAATGAATGAATGATAATTTCCGTTAACAATATCGATCACTAGTGTTGTCGTGTTTCAGGATTTCTCAAATCACCAACCCTAAGTACCGTTAACTACCTCTTACATTGATGGACCACCTATAAGTGGCAAAAAAGTTTTTTCTTTCCTAAAAGTCATCCAGTGTGTAAAGCAAATGTAATTGTATTAATAATATATTAATTTTGTTTAAATAATATTACCAAAAGGGTGAAAAAAGTTACCCCCAAAAGTAAATAACTGATACATCACGAGTTAGAACTAAAATTTTTTAATAAAAAAAAAAGAAAATAAGTCCTGTATTACTGAAAAAGAAAACAACATTATTCTTTTCAATATACCAACATTTCTTAAAGACATGAAAACCATCCGTAAAATTTACCCTCAAAATTCATCTTAATGCACTTTACCATTTAATGGATATTTTTGAATAAAACCAAGTGTAATTATCGCTCCAAAATAATGTCTTTTATATTTTGCATTGGTTTGTTTTAGCATTTTAATTAAAGAAAAGGAATTAAAATCATTTTGTAATGCCCACCCGCTCAAACACACATACACACCTACACACACATAAACACTTTCGCGTACACAATTACACACTATACTTTTTTGTTCCACACTTCTATTTTACCCACCAGCATTATCAGCTGCAGCTTTTGGTCTTTTCTAAATCCCACTATACATATCGGAGTATATCTCTGTATGCTTCTGTCTCTCTTTCTCCCTCTACCTCTCGTTCCATTTCACTCACTAGTCATTCTGCACATTGTACTGAGGCTTGAATACTTGTCTCGTTTCATTTTCTAGTACCTTTTCCTAATCGAATATTCCACTTATTTTTTTGAAAAAAAAAATGCATTAAAAAAAGCGCACAGCTTAATTTTGTTTTATTTTATAGACAATATTTTTGTTTGCTATCTCTAATAAGTACGATGCTCGAATAGGAGAGAATATATAAACTATTTTCTGAATTAGGGTCATTTTTGTTCATTTTAAAGATGTAGTAATTACATGTATATATTCATCTCCAACAATATTTTATTGAAACGGTTAATATTCAATATTTATTGAAATAGTTTATATACTTTGAGAAATTGATTCCGTTTTATTAGATTACGATTCATAAAATCTCGAATATTCTACGTGCTCTTAAGGGCACGCGTCAATTTCTCATTTCTCTTTTCACTTGCTGCTACTCGAATGAAGGTTGCGTTCCCAATGGTTCACAAGAAGGGATTTTGGGAAAAGGGTCGTATTGTGAACGGTTTCTGTCTCTAAGGGGTTCACTTTGCCAACTCAGTGATAAAAAGGCCCTAACTAGAAACTATTTCTTTCGACTTTTGGTCAGAAAATGGGGCCTTCGGCCCCATTGTGCATCGACTTAAAAATTTTGTATTTCCGAATTATGTCTAAAATTGGTTGTGAGGGGTTTTCGAGGGTGTAGATTAAGAGTAGATTATGAGGTTAAAATATTTTTTTTCAAATTCAATATAGCCGTGGATTAAATATTTTGTGTTATTCAAATTTATTCAAAATTGATATTAAGGGATTTTCGGAATCGTAAATTACTAATTTTACAATTTAATATGACAGATAGAATATGGGGACTAGAAATTTGACATTTTCCCGATTTTGTCCATATTGATATTGGAAGGTTCCTGGGGCGAATATTAGGGATCTTAAATTAATTTCTTCAAACTCAATATGCAGGATTTTTGGTACAATTTCATTTTAAAGTGGTATTTGGGGTATTCTTAGGTTCTAAGAATTTTTTGTTGTTCATATTAATGTGGAGTAACCTATGGATAAAACAGGTATTTTTTACGATCTTAGAAACTTAGCTCAAATTAAAACTAAAAGTCACAAAATAAAAGTTTTATAAAAAAAATTAAACCGCGCGAAAGCACCAAAAAACGAAAGAAAAACGATATAAATTTTTATATAAAATTGAAACCAACAGGAGATATATACAAGCTTGGGTGAGAAAGCAAATGAGAAATAAAGTATTTCCCAAACTTTTTATTTGAATCGCATTTTGTCAAATACGAAGTTGGCGCCGACTTCAAAAAATTCAATTTATATATATATATATATATATATATATATATATATATATATTATATATATATATATATATATATATATATATATATTCACTTTTTAATGCTTTTTTAGAACTCATTTCAATTTTTTTTATAAAAATTTCATATTATTTTTCCATTGAAATCTGTTGTGGGAAATAAAATGTTGTTTTCGAAATAAAGATTCACAGTTTCTCCGTTTTCGTCATTTAGTTTCTTAAATGTTATTCACTAAGAAGATTTGGCTACACATACATCTTCGCAAAGAATAAAATTTTCTTGATAAACAATAATAAAAAATCTTCCAGTTGTTTAAATTAAATACCTTTAACTACATTTAAAATTTACCTCTACTGATAAAACGAATTTTACGCACTCTGACCTTAAAACATTTAGGATCAAAATACTATTATGATAAATAATTTATTTGAGCTTGTAAAAGTCATCATAACTCAAAGCAGAGATATTTAGTAATATTAGAATATATGGTTGCTATAAAAATGTAATGATATCTTCAAACGTGTCTGTCACCTACACATTTTTTTTATTGATTTTCTAATTCGTGAAATATTTAACAATAAATTGCTTTGTTGAACCGGCTTCAATGACATTTATAAAGTAAAAGATTTTGGATACCGAAATATATTAATAAGAATATAAGAAAAGTAAGATTTCATGTAGCTAAATTGCTACTTTTTTTATTTTAATCAAAGTTTTATAAAAACCTTGAATCGACATCTAAAAAAACTCTAAAAAGCTAAAAATAACAATGTCAATTTTTATATGAAATTGAAATTTTTGAAACTGGTGCCAAACTAATACCTGACAAAATGTGATTGGCTTTCGTACTATAGTTTGTATATATCTCGTGTTAGTATTTGTTTTATTAAGAAATAATTTGGCGCCCACTTCAACCATTTCAATTTCATATAAAAATTTATATTGGTCTTTTTCGCTTTTTGCAGTTTTTTAGAAGTCGGTTCAATATTTTTATAACAATTTTATTTTTGGATTTTTAGTTTTGAATTTGTTATGATATCCATAAATTATCTGAACTAAGTACTAAATAAGTATTCTTTATTGTTTTTAACCGACTTCTAAAAGAAGGAGGTTCTCAGTTCGTCGACTATGTATTTTTTTTATGTATCTACACCGATTACTCCGGAACGGTGGCACCGATTTGAATGAAATTTTTTACATTATATTCAAGAAGTTGCTCCAGTAGTTTTAAATCTTTTGGACGAAATTGGTGTAGTAAAATCTAAGATGGCGCTGACAATATGGTGGCCAAAAAAATTAATTTTGCCTGATTTTCCCTAAAATTGGTATGAGTGAATTTTCGGGGTCGTACACGACGAATCTGTAATTATTTTTTTTAAATTCGATATGGTGGATCTAATATGGCGGACAAAAAAATTTGATTGTGTCCCATTTTCTACAAAATTGGTGTGGGGGAGTTTTCGGGGTCGCACATAATGAATCCAAAATATTTTTAACAAATTCAATATGGCGGATATAATATGGCGAACCAAAAAATCAATTTTGTACAATTTTCTCCAAAATTGGTACAGCAGAGTTTTCGAGGTCGCACATGATGAATTTAAAATTATTTAAAAAATTCAATATGGCGGATATAATATGGCTGATCCAATATGGCGGACGAAAAATTCAATTTTTTCCGATTTTCTCCAAAATTACTATGGGGGAGTATTCGGAGTGGCACATAACGAATCTGAAATTATTAAAAAAAATTCAATATGGCGGATCCAATATAGCGAACGAAAAAGTAAATTTTCTCCGATTTTCTTAACAATTGATATGGGGGAGTTTTTGGGATCGCACATTACGAATCTGACATTATTTAAAAGAATTGAATATGGCGAATTCAAGATGGCGGTTTAAATATTCTACATCAGTAATAGGGGATTTTTGTTAGTGCTGATTACAAATTGAAAATAGTTTTTGAAAAACTCAATCTGGCGGATTCAATATGGTGCCCAAAAAATTTTACATTTTTCGATTTTCTCCAAAACCGATATGGGGGGTTCGGGGGTTCTTGAGGGTGTAAATTATGAATTTAATAGTATTTTTTCAGGATTCAATATGGCGAATGTAATATAGCGAACTATTTTTTCAAAGGTGGGACTGAATTGTTTTTTAGGATGTAAGTACCGAATATAGATTTATTTTAAGAAAATCTGATATATCTGATGCAATATGCCGGTCTAGAAAATTTAAATTTCCGGATTTCATCGAAAATTGGTACAAGAGGGCTTTGTAGGGTTTAGAGTTAGATAGGTGTAAGACGTTAAACTTATTGAAATTCAATATGGCGGATCTAATAGGTGGGTTGATACTACTATTAGGTAGATACAATATGAGGGACTGAAAATTTTACATTTTCCGATTTTGTCCAAAATTGATATTGTGGGGTTCAAACTCAATATGCAGTATAACATATATCGAGCAAAGAAATTTACGTCCCAATTTATTTAAATATCGATGTTGAAAGGTTTTGGGGCCTATATTACCAATCTAAAATTAATTTGAAATTTAAGATAGTGGACTTTATGTGACCAACTAAATATTTGTTTGATACAATTTCACTGGTATTTGGAGAACTCTAGGAATCAAAGAATTTTGAGTGGTTCATTTTAGGGTGATTTAAAACTTTGGATAAAATGGATACTTTTTTGCCACCTTGGAGTCATTGAGAGGTATACTAATCTCGATTAGTGCTTAATTCAAATAATTTATGGATATCATAACGAATTCAAAACTAAAAATGGAAAAATCAAATTTTTATAAAAAAAAATTGAACCGACTTCTAAAAGTGCGCTGAAAAGTGAAAAATAAATATAAATTTTTATATGAAATTGAAATTTTTGAAGTCGGTGCCAAATTATTTCTAAATGGAACAAATAACTACTAATATATACAGATTATGGTAAGAGAGCAATTACGAATAAAGTATTTTAAATCTGTTTATGCGAATCACATTTTGTCAGGTATTAGTTTGGCGCCGACTTCTAAAATTTCAATTTCATATAAAAATTTATTTTTATTTTTTATTTTTTAGCAAGAAATATTGTTATTCAAGAAATACTATAGCTCTGGATTGCCCTATTCGATTTTAATGAACTTGATCATATCTAGAGGTTGATTTTTGCAGAAATAAATACAGATTTAAAAATTATTTTTCCGTTTCTAAATTTGTCACAAGGGATAATATGATAATATAAGATATAAATATTGTTATTTGATAAATACTGTCACTCTACATTGTTTGGTATTATTTAATACGTAATTCTTATATAGTATAAGAGCTTTATGTTTAAATAATATTGTATTAATCAAGCGGTATCCATTAAGTTATAAATTTTTCCAAATTTGTCAAATATTATTCTTAATAATCCGTTTTATAAAACTTAAAATGAGAAATGCAAAGCTACAAACTAGAACTTGCTATTGTTTTTAGAATTTATATTACAGATAAAAATGAATTTATTTTAAAGTGTAGTAAAGAATTAGAGTAAGACTATTTTTTAATTAGCAGTATTCCTTGCTTTCTTTCTCCTTTTTTAAAGTTAACAGTATAAAGTTGATGTCAAAAGCTTTAAAACCTAAGAACTAGGTGTTAAACATATAAAATCACATTTACATTTACTTTTGATTTTTTGAGAACATACGCCACTTGTGGCGTATTTAGAAACGTAAAAATATTTTGCTAATGTATATTTATTACTTTTGAAATTATCTCCTAAATATGATCAAGTTCATAAAATCGTTACGTTACTTTTTTGAATAACAATAATTCTTGCTCTACCCTCTTTCCATTTTGGAAGATAAAAACGAAAGTTTAAAAATATAAGCAGTAGATAATAAAAACATAAAAGAGCACCTAGTAATATATTTTATTTTTTTGAGAAATTGCTCTTTTTCTGTTTTATACATTAAGATAAGCCCAATTACGGTCTATTCTATATTAATTTATCTTAGCAATATTACTTATGCCTTTTTTTCCACGACCTCAGTGGCCAATATTTTCCGAGATACAGCCCGTGAATAGCTTTACCAGGGCAACCTCCATATATTTGCATCATCTCACTTAATTTATTATTGTTCTAAAATCATGTTATCTTATGGTAAACTAGGACCTTTAAAATGAGCCGTCATACGAAAAAAAATTTAATTAGCAGCCGGAATAAATTCTAATTTGTTTGAGCACTGTGCACGCCTCTCATTTTTGGAATTAAATTTGCAATATCTCAACTTCTAGTATTTTTAGTGTTGAAAATGCTATTCTTAAATTTGAAACCAAAAAGTTTGAGTCCGAAATCGATATCTTATTTAACAATTTTACGGTGTTATAAATAATGAAACCATTAATAACAAATTCCCTGACCACGTATCTGCTTATTATGTTGATGATTTGGATTCAGCAACTTAAAAATCAATTATAAATCTTCATGGATCATAATGAATTAGGAAAATCGCTCGGCGCTTACGCAACTTATTTGCTTTTAACTCTCCGCCAAAATGAATTTCGACTCTCTATGTAACTGGACAGTGTAATTATAATAACCAACATAAATTATTTAAAAAATCAAAATTCCAGTAAGAAATGAAGAAATCTATCTGTCGTATTTAAACAGCTGTTTATATGTATTATCCTTTCAAGCAGAGAAAAGGAAAGAATATATACAAATAGTTATATTTGCAGGAAACAAACTGTGTGTTTCTTTCCTTTTTTCTGCATGAGAGAAGAATACATATAAACAACTAAACATGAATTATATTATAAATGTTTCTATATGACGAAAGAAAACCAAGTTAAATGAAGTAAACCATATCATCTGATTTGAAAAGAAAATTATTTGTGAAATAGTCTTTATTCACCAATTTAGTCCCTATGACGAAGCATTAAAAAAAAGTTGATATTCCGTCTGTCGGTTCATTAGATCGGAAGTACACTTGATGATTCGCGTTCGTAATAGCTCAACTACTAACGGCAGTCACACGTTGCGATCTGCAGTTATCATACCTTTTTAACGACGTTTCGCCAACACGGAGTCATATGTCGCTGTACTCAGCAACAAAGTAAGTTGAAAAAACGTGTGAGAAATGCTGACTGTAGCCTTTCACCACGACTAGTGGCTGAGCTGTAACTAACGTAGAGGTCCAAGTGTGAGCTTTGCCTTATTATTACATTATATTAAGACGATAATACCGTGTAAAGCCCAATAAATCTTGTATTTAAAAGCTTTTGGTCAAATTTGTATATATATATATATATATATATATATATATATATATATATATATATATATATATATATATATAAACATATGTAAGTCATTTGTATATGACTACCCACTTTTCATTTTTGCAATAAAAAAGATCGTTTCCATTAAAAAAAAAACCTGCCTTAATACAGCATTCGAGGTCACTTTCAAAGTCAAATTCACTACTTTTCCGTTAGATGTCCCACTCAAACTTTTATTAGGGTCATTTTTTATGAAACATTATATACAAATAGGTTTTACCAATAATTTCTCAAAAAAAAACATATATAATGGTAGGTGCTCGTTATTGTGTGTTTTACTGATTATATAACTTTTTGTTCAAGCTTTTAAAATAAAGGTAGGGGGATGCAAGAAATAATCTTATATAAAAAATATAACTCTGGATTGGCTCAGTCCATTTTAAGGAACTTGATCTTATTTAGGAGGTAATTTTTAGGAAAATAAATATAATTAAATAAAATATTTTTGCGTTTCTAAATTGCAACCTATTTAGAAAGAAGATGTGAAGTAGAAAAATTATAATTTCTCAAAAAAACAAATTTAAATGTTATTTTTCGTTGTTATTATCTAGGAATTATACTCTTAAACTCTCATATTCAACTGCTATATATATATATATATATATATATATATATATATATATATATATATATATATATATATATATATATATAGTTGTTTTTTTTTCTCTTTAGGGCTATTAAGAAAGATGACAAACGGACAAACAGTTTATTCGCTGCGAATTCTTCTCTGGTTTTCTCTCTAAACGAGTTTCGACCATCTAATAGTCTCATGAATGGAGCTGTAATAAACTGAGAGCAAAATGCGGAGAAAAGATCTGCTTACTTAAAATCCCCATTCCGTAAAGTGTCGGCCGGATATTACTCGCCGAACTTGATGCGACTCTTATCATCAAGAGCACAAACGGACATCTAAATATACCTCAGAGCAACAGCATTTTGCTCTCGGTTCATTACTGTTCCACTGATGAAACCATTAAATGGTCAAACTAGTATTGAGAGAGAATCAGAGTGGGATTCGCAGAGAATCAACTGTGTGCCCTCTGTCCAAACGGTCCTAAGGAGAAAAAACAATTTTTGCGAATAGATATAACGTTAAATTATTTATTTTTATAATTTCATACCACTCATCGGTATATTTGGACGTGTTTGTTTGTATTGTTGACGAAAACAGTCCAACATCCAGTTCTACATACTATTAAAAATAACCTTAAATTTAATACAAATTTAATGTCCTTTCTACATTAAATTTAATGATTTTGTACCAAAAATCGTGAATAATTCACTTTTAGTCAAAACATACATCAAATTCAATGAACACTGGCTGTATATTTAACGTAGATAGTCACCCTAAAAAGTAATGATCTAACTTTAAATTTAATGTATGATTACATTAAATTTAATGGAATAAATTAATTTAGATTAATGTAATTTAATAATTTACATTAATCGCAATTAATTTATTCCATTAAATTTAATGGAATTAATTAATTTAGATAAATGTAAATTATTAAATTTAATGCATTACATTAAATGAAATTAGTAAACGTTTGTGAAATTTGCTTTCAGCACATTTACATTAAATTTAGTGCAGTTGTTTTCTGTGTATTTGGTTCTCGGTTTGTTATAGCTCTACTGACGAGACCATTAGATGTTCGAAACTAGTATGGTGAGACAACCAGAGTGAAATTCGCAGAGAATAAACTCTTTTCCCCCTTTCTTAATATATATATATATATATATATATATATATATATATATATATATATATATATATATATATATATATAGAGGTATCCTAATTTATGGGCCAAGCCGCCAAAAATATTCTGTTACTAAAGTGGGACCGCAGCTGCAGTTTGTTTAATTTAAAACTGAAGTTTTGTTAGAATAGAGCGTGTTCCATCAACACCTTAATTTATTACAAAATCTTGTCCATATACTTGAACAGCAAACAGTTTAACATAATTTAACAAGAAAGTAATTACCCAATAGATTTATTTTTACATATAGACTACTAATTTCCGTTATGCATATACTTTTATTATATATTTTTTTAAAGGTTCTTTAAGTAAACATATTTTATGTTTAAATCCTTGCCAAATATTTCGGTTTCTGTATGTATAAAATGTATGTTATATTTCATATTTTCCCTGATAAATTCGATCTCGTATCTCCAAATATCAAATCTAAAGCAGGGTGCTGCGCTGCGGTAGACAGCCTCTCTATCTCCAAACCTCTTGTTGAGGATTACTTTAGAAAAGTTCTGAATTATGAATATTACATGCGAGCTTTTCAGATGCTTTTTTAGTGCTTTTGTATTCTAAAGTGGTTCCCATCGAAAACTAATTTCGGATAAGGAGTTTAAACGAAATTAAATATGTATTTAGGAAAAAATTTAATATGAAACTTGTAATATATAATATTTATAAGAAAGTTAAGGCTCACGTATACATATAATGTTTTCTGTTACATAATATAGTAATATACATTATTTAATTTAAGTTTATAATATAATAGCCTTTCTATCTCATTTTTCCTCGAAATTTGCAGATTTTATGCCCATTTAAACATTTTGTGAAAAATCCAAAACAAATGTCTAAAAATAGTCGAAAGCCCGCACAAAATTTTATTTTTAGGTTATCAATTAGTTAAAGTTCTTCAGCGGTATCCCCCCTTATATCTGTGTTTTCCTATAGAACATTTTGTGACACAGAGTGTATTTAAAAATGTGTACAAAACTTTAGAGCAAGTTACTGAGACTAAAATGTCTACCCCAATTTACCTAAGTCCGACATATAAGGTGTGAAAGTTATAATTTTTTTAAACAGGTAAATATTTTTCTTAATAATAGCTTGATTTTAACCAAGTTGTATATAAAATTAAGATCTCATTACAATTTCGGCGTATATTGCACCACCAGCGGCACTTGGTTTACATTTAAAGACTCATAACTTTTTTGTCCCTCGATATATTAAATTTATAATTGAAAATTCTTAGTTCTTTATATTTTTGATCTAAAAAAGTTATATGTAGTAGATGTCGGTTTAAGCAGCCATTTTTAAGATAATTGAATTTAAATGTTTTACTGCGTACTAAGCGTCCTCGGAGTCCCTTTTCACACTTTATTCACGATTAGGTCCAAGAAAATTGGACTATGTTTAAAAGTGAATAGGCCAATAGACCAAAAATAAATACATCGCAACTAGCTAGTAGTGATAATGATATACTAATGAGCTGGTAAAGAACAGTAACAATAAATACAAAGTCAATAACAAATCAAATCGGAAAAATTTTATTTATTTAATTTTGCTATTCAAACGCTTATTCTTCTTCTTCGGCCTCATCTATTACGGATGTTGGCTATCATCATGGCTGTGCGAGAAGATTCTCCTTCCTTCCACTTTATCTTGTCGGAACAGTTGCAACAGGTGGTATTTCACAGGGTTTCTCACGATATGGCTTAAGTACTTCATTTTTTGTTGTGTTATTGTGTATATAAAAACCAGTTGACAGTTCATCTTTTTCAAGAGCATGTTTAACCTCATCAACTTTGGCCCTTCCATATTGTTTATTTATTTGGGTTTTTCGGGACGCTGATCCTTGAAGAGTTTAAGTATGCATTTCTGCCATATCTGTAGTTTTTCATTCAACTCGTAGATAAGCGTGCCCTGTTCTTTTTTTTGTGTCTACTTGTGATTTTTTCGATCTTTTTGTACATATTGAACGCATCATGCTTACGATATAGTTCTTCAATTTCTTGGCATTTCTTATTTATCCAGCTTTCCTTCGCTTCTCCTATTTTTTGTTTGATGACCTTATGAATTTGTCGGTAAGCCTCGGGGTCGGAACTTTTTACTTTTCTTCTTTCATCCATCACCTTAAAATTTCGTCGGTTATTCTTTTACTGAAGTTTAACAGGAGTCTAACAACATGTCTTCTCAAAGATTTTCTAGTGGAGTCTTTCCTGGTTCTGTACTTATTGCCATTTCCACTGTATGCCGAATATTCTCGTCCTGGAGCTTGCCGATTTCATATATATTTTTTTATTCTGTATAACATGATTATTCTGGGACCTTGGTTGTTTAGCTCTCAGTACGCAAACTATAGGGGTGGGTTCAGATGGAACATCTACACCTGGGTAAATTTTGACCGAGATGCTGTTTCTAAATCTCTGATTGATTGGAATGAAATCTATCCGATTTCTTACTATATTATCAGGCTTATCCGCTGGTGCTTTTCAAGTGTACACGCATCTCAGTGGCAATTTGGATAGTGTGTTTGTTATTACCATGCGTTCTTGTTTGCAGAACAGTATTAATCTTTCTCCTCTTTCATTTCTTTTTCCTAGGTCCACCTTACCCACTATGACATCTTCCTTTCTTTGTCCACCCTTCGCATTGAAGTCTCCCATTATTATAAACTCTCATTATATGCTCACGATTACCTCCGTTTTTATGTATATATAGATTAGTTCTACGGGGAAAGTTGAACTATAACCTTTTTATCATCTCTGCAACTAAGCATAAAGTCTTTACTAACCACCATTCAACGTTTTCAGCTTTAAAATATACCATTGGTTTAGGATACCCAATTTCCAGGATCATTATTTCCTCTAGCAATCCTTCGATTTTGAAAATTTTAATTTAAATGATTTCTAACATTTAATGTTCGTCAGTATAAACAAGTTCATTATGTAAATTTTTCATTCTTCTTTTTTTTATGAAAATTTACATCTAGGGGCAAAAGCTCTTGTACCGTCTGGAGATGAAAAGGATGGAACGAACAGATTTTTTTTTAAAGCCTTATTTATTATTTTTTTAGAAATTCTGAGTTACATACCTAAGTACCTGATGATCCACTAGGATTTTCTTTAAGTCGTTCAAACATTTCAAACAATTAAGGTTTTCCTAATTAAATAGTTTGACAATATTTTTTTGTAACTAATGACATTTGTTATGGTTAGCTCATTGATATGTACATTTTTTTTTGGTTTTTGGCCTGGGCTCTTAAACAAAATACAAATTTCTTGTATCGGTTCTAAGTCTGCATAAAATATGAAGCAGGCTGCAACGAGTCTCAATATGCAAGGAAACATTTAAAATTCGATTGTCTCAGAAACGACTACTAGAAGCGACACGTACCAGATATAGCATATTTGGATAAAGAATCTTCCAAAATAAGAATTTTAATTTAAAAATTTAATATATCGGAGTACAAAAAAGTTATGAAACTTTAGATTTAGGTGACGCCCTCTACAATGTACATTGAAATTGTATTTAGATCATGATTTCTCATCTTTAAAAACTCCAAAGCGCCAAATTTAGTGCAAATCAAGCTATCATTAAGATAAATATTTACAAAAAGGTTTAAAAACAGTATTATCTTGGTACCTTGTATAGCGGAAACTTATCAACTTATGGACCAAGGTAAAATGGGCTAGATCCTCATACTTTAGTCCTAGGAATTAGCTCTAGTCTTTTGTACAGACCTTTTAAAATTATCCTCTATATAAAATATCGGTTAATTAATTAGGAAACCACACAATTTCTTGAAATATGTTGATCAAATATTTTGATATACACAATACAACTTGTGCCGGCACCTGGAGGAATATCGCTTGACGTGGTCTATGGATATTTTAAGAAGACATGAATATTCTAAAAAGAACCCTAGACAAGTTTCCTGCCTCATCCTGATACAAGAGATATATTTGACAATTTTATTTTTCAAAATAATTTCTTTTAACTTAGGCTATCTGTTTCCCAATGACTTTATTCCTTCGAAAAAAAAATACTTTCAGTTAATTTTCAAAATAAGAATTAACTGCCTACAAAATGACGTTATCTAAGATGTTTTTCCAAATATTTAATAACAAGGAAAACAGACAGAGCCAATTATGGACTATATGACAAATGATCTAGCGAAGTTTGAAACTCGCGAAAAAACTTATGGTGTCTTGTGAACTAGCATATTGTTATAAAGAAGGTGAACATTCTTGATACTCAAACCCGCATGTTTTTAATTAATGGCCGCACATATTATGCTTAATGTATTATAATAGATAACTGCTGTTATTGCAGAGTTTTTCGACATATATTCAACAAAAATAACTCTTGTGTGTTCCCAAAGGGCATGTACGATCAATCTCCCAGCTGGAGATTGTATGTATTTTTTTCGCAAGCAAAGGACTTTTTTGGACCTTTTACATAGACATAATTCTATTTCTGGATCTCAGTGATGTCCCTGATTTTCATCGTCTGTCACGTTCTCAAAGAAAGCGTTTATATTCAAAAATTCCAAAAAATTATTGTCAAAGCGGTTTTTGTTAAGGAGTTGAAAATTATAAATCTCACTCTGCTGCACTTTCTCGAAACTAATACAAAAAAGTCTTTAAACATGGTAACATAGATATTTCTAAGGACAGTAATTACAAATGTTAGGATGGAATGACATAAGTTAAAATGGTCGTTCTAAATGAATTAAAGCAAGTTGAAAATCATGTCCTACAATTTTCATGAGGTCTTATCACAAATTACTAATCCGACGTTACGAGATATCATTCAAATCAGGTAGCTATACATCTAATTTTTGCATTATAAATTACTCTAAATGTATTCTTAATTATTTTAGTTAAATTTGAGCAACTCAACATGTGAAGGTAGCCTTGGGACGCTATATTGGCTGATCCACCATTTTAAATTTGCAACTTAAACTTAAAATTTTTAATCAATGGCCTTAAGATTATCTAAGTAGCCATTTTAAAGTCATTTTGAGGCTTTTTTGCATTATTTTTAGGAAATTTACCAAATATATATATGTATATATATATATATATATATATATATATATATATATATATATATATATATATATATATATATATATATATATGGCCAAATGTTCTATTCTCTATTAAATAAAAATTAGAGGTATGAAACTTTAAGTTGGCAACACTTTTTTAACTGGCGGCCATTTTGTCAGCTGTCAAATGATTTATGTTTAGTTTGATTTGGAATTTCAACATGACGCCTGAACAACGCTTCCAAATTGTGCAAGTTTATTTTGAAAATCATGGTTCTGTTCGAAATACGTATCGCGCAATACGTCCATTTTACGGTCAACATAATCGTCCATCAGAGCAATTAATTCGATTAACTATGGAACGTTTTCGCACCACATTTACTCTAAAAGATAATACGAATCCACAGAGATGTCGTACAGTGCGTACAGAAGAAGTCATTGCTGCTGTAGAGCGTAGCGTAGAGGAAGACCCGAATCCGTCTATCCGCCATCGTGCACAGGAATTGGATATGTGTCCATTCACTTTATGTAAGATTTTGCGAAAGATCTTGGTTTTCGTGCTTACAAAATCCAACTCGTGCAAGAATTGAAGCCACACGATCCACCTAGCAAGGCGTAGATTCGCTGAATGGGCCCAAAACAAGATTGCCGTTGATCCCGATTTTCATAAGCGAATTTTGTTTAGCGATGAAGCTCACTTTTGTTTGAATGGATACGTCAGTAAACAAAACTGCCGTCTTTGGAGTGATGATAATCTTCAAGTGTAGGTTGAGACACCGTTACATCCAGAAAAACTGACTGTTTGGTGTGCTTTATGGGCTGGTGGAATCATTGGTCCGTACTTCTTTAAAAACGATGCTGGTCAGAACGTTACAGTCAATGGTGACCGCTATAGAGCCATGATTACTGACTTTTTCGTTCATAAATTGAACAACCATGACGTGCAGGAGCTGTGGTTTCAACAAGACGGCGCAACATGTCACACAGCTCGTGCCACAATTGATTTATTGAACGAAACTTTTAGTAACCGCATAGTTTCACGTTTTGGACCCGTGAATTGGCCTCCAAGATCGCGCGACTTAACGCCGCTAGACTATTTTCTGTGGGGATATCTGAATTCGCTAGTCTACGCCGATAAGCCCGAAACGATTGATCACTTGGAGGACAACATTCGCCGCGTTATTGCCGATATACGGCCACAAATGTTGGAAAAAGTCATCGAAAATTGGACCTCCAGATTAGACTACGTCCGAGCCAGCCGTGGCGGTCATATGCCAGAAGTCATATTTAAATTATAATGCCAGAAGATTATCTTACGAATAAAGTAAATTTCATGTCAATTTTAAAAAATTAATCTTTGTTTTATTCCATTTAAAACTTCTATACCTCTATAAAAAAACACCCTTTACTATTACAGGAAGAATAGTTTAGCTTATGATTAAAACTAATATAATATTCTTAAACAGGGAATTTGAAATGGGCAATAGCATGTATTCGAGAATTGATAGATCGCAATTGAATAGATTAAAACAAACCCTCTTGATAAAATGACAATTATTTTATGGGGTTTATTCAGTCAAAATTATAATGTCTTTCCAGCATACTGAGTTTAGAAATTCACAGTCTCAAAATGGGTATTCAGACATTTTTATATTGATATCAAAGTTATCTTGCTTTTACTGTTCGGAATTTTCAAGCCTGAAAATGGCACGGAAATTCCCCTGAAGCTCTATCGATTTTTGATTGTAATAATTAACATAATTAACCAAAAACTGATTAGGTCTAATCAAAATAATTACTTCTATGTTAAAGTACTATAATTTGAACGCCGCATTTGTATATTTCGTAATCGTTAATAATTTATGTATTCGAATGGATTATTTTTGGAACATAACGTATTGAAAGGCTGGAAACTAGTTTTGAGTTACTGAATGATGAACCTCAAGATGTGATATCACATCCATTATTTAATTTCTGTGCGAATATTGCATCCCATGAAGCAAGAGATAAATCTATAAAAAAAGATATTTTTGTTTATCCATTAGCATATTTAGGCAATTTGATTTTACGTAATGTATAGTACTGAAGGCAAAATTTGTAGATATATCTAATTTTTTTTTAATTGATCCTCCTCCTAAAAAGTGTTAAAGGGCAACAAAAAACTCTATACGCTTTAAAATTGAATTGAAATTTTTTATGTCGACTTAAATAAATAAATTGGTTCATAGTAAATATCTGTAACCTATTGACTTATCAATATTAAAACATACATAGGTAGTTTAGATCTTGTGTTAGTATGAAAAATTATCATAACGAGCGGTAGCTATTATAATCTTTGGTTAGTATTTATTTGTTTTATTTAGTAACTGTCCGGAGTAATTGCTTTTTTTTGATATTGTTTAGTGGTTTCCTTCACACACCAAAAAAAAATACTTCGGGAAGTATCTACTCGTTGCTGCTGGCATATTAGTGATGATGATATCTGTCAAATTTCAATAAGTATTGAGATGTGATGAACAGGAAGGTATTCCTTTATTTGTTCCTGAGAGTGATAACTTTATTAGTGTCTCACAGTTCTAGTTCTTAAATGTGACTCTATATTTTATTGATTATTGATATTCGTCTGAGTTTTATTATGAATCGATCCTTTATGGGTACGTTATTATTAAACCGACAAATAAAATACAGAATACAGGAGAAAACTGAGCTAAAAAAATAATAGAACATATAATTAGTGGGCAATCAATTGAGTGGTGATGAAAGAGTAATTAGGAGTAAAACGAAATTCAAAGAAAAACTAATGTCATCTTCTCAAACTTATTTGACACATCATAGAGATAAGAAAATGAATCTCTCTAAACGACATGCTTCAATATCAAGCTAAAACAAAATTTAGGTTAATAGAGAAATTGATCAAAAATGATTTTAGTTACAGTCACTAGGAAATAAAAACTACACAACCTATACGTCCATACCATCATCGAAAATATAATTAATTTAAAAATAAGACCACTTTTGAGCCCTTAAAAAAAATGATATTTTAGGTACTCAGTATGCAACTGCTTGTGAGCCGGCACGTGATCTACACGATGTCCGTATAGATCTCAAAAGGTTAATTTAACGGGAATACTTACATGAAAGTGTGTTACAAAACGACAGGTGGTCCATACTTCTTTGCATGTAAGAGGAATCTTTTAGCCGCGTTATTAAACCAGTAAATGATCAACCTAATATAATCCTTAAAAATTAGTAATAAACAAATAGCTTAGCGATAAAAGTTAAATTGGCCTAACGAGCCAGTAGCGTAGAATTTAAGCCATGTTCGAGTAGGCTCAACAAGACCACTCCATAACTGTTACATTAATCTCTCGTACCAGATCAAGCTTACGCCATTAACAGGACGTTAACGTCAAAATTGTAAGATGTATGTAGACGAAAGATATAAACATCATAGTGGGATTACTATTGCAGAAATTAAAACTAAGAGGACCACAAGGTGAAGAACGGAGTGACAAAAAGAGGAGAAAAAGAGAAGAGGCCTAAATGAAAAGAACAAAGTTAGTAATTACTTTTATTGACTCGTTTGAAAAAGTTGAAAAAATAACTGTACAGTAAAAGTCAACTGCAAGAGATGAACTTAAATTCACATACCCTTTATGACATCTGGCCTCATGGTGGAATGACAGGTTTATTGTGTTTATGCGAAAAACATCCGGTAAAACTCCTCTAAAACTTTCAATGGGAACTATTTCAACGTTACTAACTCAAATAATAAGTCTTAAGTGGAAACATTGCTTTAAATTCACAAGCTAGTTCGAATAATATACGGCCAACTGGTATAAGAGCTCTTCTCGAAAAGAGAATTTATATCCGCTTATATCCTACAACAGAAAAAGCACAAAAATATTAAACTACAACTGCCGACCTCACTGATCCTCTGAACCACGTTATTGCTAAATGTTCTGTTGTTGGCAACTGTGATGCAATAAGCGGTTAAATAGTGCCTATAAAAAGCAAATACTGTTAATTTTAATTTTAAATTTAACACCAAATTGTGGCAGAGAATTTAGTCTTAGATTTTGAGACGAAGTGCAGAAAAAGTGGCCCCCAACAAACCTCTCCAAAACAGCCTACACTATTTTTCATAAACAGAAGGGAATTTCTGATTTTGGTTTAACTTTTCTACCTCAATTAACTTCAGTAATGATTTGTGTTATTAGATACAAAATAATTGTTGTTGATAAGCTGAAATCGACATACTTTGCGAAATCTTACAGCTATTTTCTATGAAGAACAACTCTTTAATATACATTACACGGTAGCAAATTCACTCCTAAAATAACTCGTACTATTTTGGTGCCAATTTACTGATTGCGATAGATACTTTATACTAAAAAAAATTTGTTAGGCTTAACTTTAAAAATAATTCCTTAATTCTAGAAGAATTGCAAATTAAAAAAAAAACTTTTCAAAGTTTTTCTTTGAATGTGAGGAAGCTTTTGGTCTATAAAATGAAGTGGCATTTAGCATGTGTATTCCAGTAAAAACCTTCTGGAACTCACACGCGGACTCTCAGTCCGCTGACGAATTTTTCTGCCATTTATATTAAAATCCGCCACTGTATCTTTAAGCACCGCTGAGTATCTTTTAGTCACAGCGTCCTGGATAAATAGTCTTTAAATGACTATTGGTTAGTGTGTTTGTTTGGGATATTTTTGCATATGCGGACTGTGAGTCTGCGTGGGAGCGTTGGCTTTATAATATTTGGTTTCTATTTTCCGTTATTTTCTATATTCATAAAATACAAAAATAAGTTTCATATTTCATTTTTTTAATTATATTTATTTAAATTTAAAATTATAAACATTTAAAATTGATTTTGTAATTCCTTACAGATGGCGTGTTCTGGGGAAAAAGAACATGTCCATTTGAACCCGCTTATGACGCAATATTTGGAAGAAGATAATGTGGAACCAGTTATTCAGTATGATGACCATGAAGAGCTTGGAGAAGAGAACAACTTAGAATTTAAATAGTGGCCCAGAGCAAGAAACTTCGAACTCAAAAGGAGCTGATATAGAAAAACAACCTATGTTTGCTGGAACAAATGGCAGAACACAAAGGGAGAAACTTGTTTCAAACAGAAATATGAAAACTAGTGCAACAAATTTAATAAAACATCTATAAAAGGAGCTGCAAAAAGTTTAAAAACAGAAATTGAAATTTAGAAGTCTTTTTTTCCAAACAAATTACTAAACTTGATTGTTCTATATACATCTAAATGTAAATGAGTTATGGAACAAAAATGGTACAGGAGTGGAACTATTTAGACCGTCCATGTCTCAGTGTAGATTTCGATTCCTCTTGGAACATTTGAGATTCGAAGATTAGGTAACTAGAGATGGAATATGGGATAAAATATTTGCTATGGCTGATTCTAAGACGTTCTATACTAGTAATATGGAGGTTTACGTAGGCGAATAACCTAATGGACCATTTAAATGCAGCCATTCACGAGCTGCCGTAGTATAAAGATTATGTCAATCAATAAAAGAGATCAGTCGTAACGTAACAATTAACAACTGATTTACCAATATGGACTTACTGAATTTCCTGCATTTTAAGCTAACTATTTTTGGTACAGTGAGAAAAAATAAGAAGGAATTGCCTCTACAGTTTTCTGCTCCAGTAGGCCGTCCAGTTTCATCAATTACGTTTGCTTTTCGAAAAAACTATACACTAGTTTCATATATACCAAAAAGAAACAAATGTGTTGATTTGGTCAAATATGCTGTAACGAAGTTACTAAATTTTTGGGCAAGTGTATGTTTGCCGGGGTTTTATTTCTTTATTTAACATCCGAAAAATCTGATTCTTGCGGGAAAAGTTTGCTCGAAGTTTTAATATTACCGGAATATAATTAGATTCACCGCGCTATGCCGGGAAATATAATTTTCCGAGATTTTCAGAGCGTCCGACCATAGTAATCGCGCGCCGCATACAGCAGTATCGTATGCGCGATCACCGCACACCGTCACACGTCAGCGTAGTGGGAGCTCGGGCCGTCTATTTAAGTCCCAGCAGACCATTATTTCGCTGAGAACCAAACGGTCTCCACCCGGGCCAACAGTCCAAACGGACTGGACTGGGTCGCCTGCTGGGCCGCGCCTTCCTGGTCTAGTGATGTAGATGAGGCTAGGCTTGTGTGTATATGGTGTTTACCATACACTTCCTTCCTTACGTCCTACCCCTCTAATGGCCAGTATTGCCGAGGACCCTTATAAGAACGGGCAATGTTGTGTCATCCCACCGTCACTGTCGAGGACCCTTATAAGAATGGGCAGTGACGGTTCCTTTCCTAATTCCCTACCGCTAGTGGTCGACATTGTCGAGGAGCCTTATAAGAACGGGCAATGTCGCTCCATCCTGCTGACGCTGTCGAGGACCCTTATAAGAACGGGCAGCGTCAGTTCCTTTCTTTCCTTCCTTCCGTCACCGATACACACACGCACTGATTCCGTAAGTTGGTTATTGTTTCCGTATTGACCAGGAATGTGTTTACTGCCAGGTGCCCTCCGATGTCCGTTGACAAGGGCGCTAAACAACTGCCGCCCCGACGCCTATCGCCGCCGCCGCGTATAAAGACCGTCGCCGTGTAGAGACGCCGCCTATCGCCGATCGACGCCGTGTTGTTGTTACATACCGCGTGTACCGCCGTCGGTCGAGTTTTAATACGAAGCGCCGCGAACCGGGAACGCGGATTTTAGATACGAGGCGCGATAATTTGCGTACAAGCCGTCGTGAGTAGCGTCGCGACCGGATAGTACGAGGTACGTGAACAGAGTCGCGAATGATACCGCCGGGTTACCGTCTGCAGCGCAACCGAACAGAATGAGCTACCGTGAACTGCTCTAAAACATACTCTTGCCCTCCAGACTGTTTTATTTGTTAATATTGTTGTATATCTTAGATTTTAAGTTAGTTTTAAGCCATGTCTTTGTATAAAAGAATGGAATACAGGATACAGGATGTTTTATAACCGTTTGTTTTCTTACCTAGTCCCATTATTACCATTACATGTAACAATTGGCAGCCGGCAGCCAGCACTAATACACGCAATTGACCCCTGGCTTGCCGTTTCTCCACTGTAACAAGCTGCCCGGTGCAAAAAGTGGGCCCTCGACCACATTAAATCCCGAGGGTGGCGCCCGAGAACCGACCCCCCGAGTGGATGTTTTGACCTTCAGGCAGTCAGACCGTTGATCAGTTGAGAGAGCAGGGATATCCCGAATTTACGTAGCTGCCGCTGACCCGATACCCCTGCGCTGAGCATTTGACCGATGACTGTCTGCACGAGAAATATCCACTGACCGATGTTCCGCTGCCGTGAACGAAGAAGAGCCGCAGAGCACGACCTTGCTCCCCGCTCCCCGCTTACGTAAAAAAAACGCGTCACAATGCGTTGTGATGACAAAATAGATAATAATACAAATAAACCAGATATGATCATGGACAATTATGCAATTAAGGGAGGAGTCGACTGCATAGACAAACTATGTGCCGCTTCCGATTGTGCTACCAACACGACGAGATAGCCCATGATCATATTTTATTCGTTACTTAATGTATCCTGTATAAACTAATTCGTGATCTTTTTTATGAATAACTCTACTTATCAACAAAGAAGGATTTTTTACGAACTAGTGGAAAAATATATTTGCCAACGTATCACTGAATCTATTCCCAGGGTTATATAAGCAAAAATAAGAGAAAGTTTTGGAATAGAGGCACCTATGCCTGAGTCAGTACCTGCGAATCAGTGGGGACGTTGTTCGAGTTATGACCGAAAAAAATAGACTTACCCATTTTTCTTGTGTTTACTACCATACATTTTTGTGTTTGGAACAATCCATCATGGTATGTAATGAATATCACCAAGAATAAAGGTGTTTTATTATTTTATTTTGTGTAGCTTAAGTCAGAATTTATCTCATTTTTTTAGAGACTAATATTAACGTTGTAAATCTACTGTTTTATAAATAAATATGTTATCTAAAATCAATATAATTTCATTTTTTTTTTTTCGATTAAATTTACATGGGAGCTTAAAAAAAGGTTGTGGATAAGGACTGTGAGTCCGCGCGCGAAATTTTAATTTCAGAAATAAACGCGAGCGCCGAAATGTTAAGCGGATCTACAAGAAAAGGATTCTGTTTAGTGTTAAGAGCTAATGGACGTATTAAAACAAAAAATAAGAATAACCCCGAATGTAAAATCACCGGCTATATCTGAAACCAGATCTCTTCCTTACCATGTTACCTTTGTCCGTTCTAATAGAAAATTAAATCTTCAGCTCGTTTTAGAAAGTGGATCAAAATTCTTTTTTGGAATGCTGCATTTTTGTAGGATTAAAACTCGTCTTAGATATATGAAACTATCTAAAAAGAATGTGTTGTCAGTTACATTATTTAATCCCTGATAAAATATAATAATAGAGATACTTTTTATGAAGTCTAATATATGACATCTGATATTTCAAAGTCCTAAATTCTTATTAGTTATTATGCAAATTGTACAAAATAGAATTAGTTATTACATAAAGGTCTTGATAAATGGTATTTAACAGTTTGACAACTCGTCGAATACTGTATTTAAAATAGGATATTACGAAAGCAATCATGTAAATAATTACTTCCAATAACACCATTTCAATTGAAGGACATGTCATAACACACGGTCAAAATATATCTAAAATAAAATCGACTAAATCTTACCATTTTTGGTGTGCTAAAACTGAAACTAAACTTATCTATTATTGAATTGAATAGAAAATTCTCGACTATCCTCTAGTAAAAAATTATCTATGCGATTTGCTGTCCCAATGATTTGGAAAGAGCCTTCAATTTATGTTAACGATTTCTATTTCTGCATCATACCTCGTGTTGGGCAAGGCACACGATACAATAACTTCTCAAGAAGAAGATATGCCGTCAACATCAAGAGATCCTGATTTCTCACCCAGAACGTTATACCGCTAACTGCACAAAATTACCCAATCAGACTTAACTTGTTAGAGACTTACAACTTCCAACAAGTAAAGCAGTGTTAGCAAGATCAAGAGTGCAGCAGTGAAATTTACTAGAAAACGATGTTTCAGTACGTATTTTTCGTAAACGCCATAAAGACCTAGCAACATTTTTTAACATGAAAAAAAACTTGGTTTTCGGCAATAACATTCGCGGCTTATTAACAGCTTTAATTATACATCTCAAGCCAGATGGAGATTGTTTATAGATAGTTTCACATTGAGTTTGAAAGCAGTACCATTGCATTTGGGAAATATTTTACCGTATGTTCCTTTTGGATATGAAATCATACGATAATATAAAGTACCTATTGACAAGTATAAAATATGAGGAGAACCAATGGCAGATCTGTGTCGACCTAAAGGTGATTGTATTTTTACTTGAGTTGTGCTGTTTTTTTATTATGAATGTGACAATCGGGCAAAGGCACTTCATTACAAAAGAAAAAACTGGACAATCATTAGAGCCAGGTGAAAAGGATGTACAACGTGTGCCATTGGTAGACCCCAAAAAAATTTTGTCGCCACCACTCCATATCAAATTGGGCCAAATGAAAAACTTTGTTAAGGCACTGAATACAGATGGGCTAGCTTTTCAGTATCTGCGCCAGAAGTTCCCAACACTAAGTGATGCAAGAATTAAAGAAGGTATTTTTGTTGGGCCACAGATTCTATGTATTCTGAAAGACAGACATTTTGATAGCACTCTATCAGATATTGAAACAAATGGTATATTGAACCAGACCGAAGGAGTGAAGGTGAGCGCCAACATGTGGCCGTCATTGGCAATATTTTGGCACCCTTTCAACTTTTCTGCACCAGGCAGTATGTCGTCTGCATATATGCTGACCCTTGTTGATCCCACGACGCGAGGAAACTTTTTGTATTTGACTAGTGTTTTAAACAGTAATATCCTTTTTTGTTTTACCTGTCGATAAACATTAAAATACTAATTATAAGTACTGAATAATAAACTGCAATGATAGCATGTGCAGTAGCTTGACTCATGTCCTACTTTGCGTTGGCCTAATTACTATAAAACGGAACATATCATCATCTTAATCAAAAATAATATTTGGGGGTACATAATCCCTAGACGGAGGTGAAAATATTATTAGAGTAAAAGTAGCCTTTACTTTAATACAGGGTCCAAGCTGCTTTCTAGTGAAAGTTTGATCAAATTCCATTCCAGCATAGCCTAAAACTTTGAGATGTACACCAGAACCTCTCCTACCTAGTTAAGCCGATGAAACGTATACATAACTGTGTAATATTTAAAATGGTAGAATATACCTAATTTTCGGCAAAAAATAAGCGAAGAGATCAATTTTGCTATTAGGCAAAATCCATAAGTAGCAATTGATACTTCATGGGTATCATCCACGGTGTAGAAATTCATTGGATACGTTCCGGACCCTTTACTGGTTTATTGAGCATTAATAATTATTCTGAAACTATACCATTTGAATCAACAATTTTAAACCGAGAAATACATTTTCCGAATGACATTGTTAAGATATCGGTGAAGATCACTTTGTTGCAACTTAAATGGAACAAGAGTTTAACTATGGGTTTGGAAACTTCTATGTAAGAACAACATCTGTTGACTATAGTTCAGAGTTATTATGAACATTCTCTACATATTGTGAAATGTAATGTTTTTCGGTCGATTAATACTCTCCAGTTGTTTGTTCTTATTTAAGTCTTATGTTACTCACTCTCAAAATAAAGAGAAACAATTTAAACATTCTTGGTGCCAATTTCATAAAACATTGATAATCTGTATAGAGAATCTATTCAATCCTATGTTCTAAAATAGAATATTTTACAACTTAATGTCATGCTTGCGTTAGATACCCGCAGCATGAATAGATTTTATCAGTTGGTAATTATTTACTTCTTTAGTAAGATTCCGCTGATGTTCATTCAAAAAGTCGCTCCATAAAATGAATCAAGATATTTTCATTAAGGTTGGCAGCTTTGCCATCCTGGTAGCAGTATAGTAGTCATCGGCCTACTCGATATTTAAATGAAGATAAAAATTACTTTAAAACTTGTTTTATAACCAGAAATGTCGACTTTAAGGTTAGTGTGTATCTTAATTTTGATTACAATAATTTAAAAGATTTTCAAGATTACGTTCTCACGATGGTGTTGTATAATCTCTTTGATAAAATAAAACTATTTAATAATGTAAATATATTTAAATTCTAAAATATTCTTTTACACAGATGGTAAAACTAAATCGCCAAGTAGGTCACAGATGGTACGAGATCATTTTGCAAATTTAGGTATTGTAAATATTATTTACCATATTCAGAGGTTAAGAAGAAACTTTATATTTATTAAGTCAGTGTTAAATCTTACCAAGTGTCTAATATCCCGAATGTGTACCATATACCCATATTAGATATTTGATGTTTATCCTACAACACATTTTATAAAAATCATAACAAAATGACTTCCTGATGATTTTTACACAAATCTTGAATCAAAAATTTTTTCCTATACAAGATATAGAAATAACTATTATTTGTAAATAATAAATTTTTTAAAACCGTCTTCCCGAATACGTCATTTCACAGTCAAAATATATAACATTTTTAACTGATACTTAAAAAACCAACTATATATATCATTGGTTTATTGAATTCAATCGTGTTGTATTGCAAGAAAATATCAATGCTGTGTGTGCACAAACTGATAATGTAGGCCTTCATGTGATATGCATGAATATTTGGCGGTGAGGAAGATATGCTATATATATAATTTAACAACCGCTTAAGACAGGGCTCGTGTCGATTGATGCAACGAAATGCTCAAACAATAAGAGCGCAATGCTTCAAAAAACATTTATAATATCGTGGTAGATCGAGTCTGATATCTATAAGTATGAACTCGGAAATAAACAGTTGTTAACCATATGGATCTTCCCTGATGAGAAAAAACAATAAATATTGTTGGCTCTAGAAGTATATCAAAGCAAATGATTGCCTGCGTTTTGGGGAAATCTGGTCATGTAGAAACTGTACATAAAGTGAATAGTAGAACGGTCAATTCTGAATAGTATAAAACCATTCTTTATAAGCAGTATCACTTTGCTCGGAAAATCAAACTTTTAACAAGGTGTGAAGTGATTTACTTCAATTAAAAACAAACACACAATATACTAAGAAGAAGAATATAGTTTTATAAATGAATGTAACTAAAAAAAAAATATAGACAAATTAAATTACTGGAGTAAATGATCTAGGTTCGTCTTACCTGCTCAAACTACTTTATTTCAATAAGGGTGCCACTATATTTTTTGAAGGGATAAAGGAAGAAAAACCAACTGTATAATCTCTGGTTGGAAACTTCAATAAAACACATGAGATACTGCTACATATCTAAAACTATATTGTGTTATTAAAGAAATGAATTTAACATAATATCCAAGCTTCTCTGGAGTAACAATCTGATATATCAAGATAGCCTCACATCTAGAAATATGTTAACTGATGTTGAATATATATTTATACAGTCGTATTTAATCAGGCGTAACCATTGCTAGGGCTCGATACCGGCTACTGCCTTTCTCAAGCTTGCTGCTACTGAAGTTTTATTCCAAATTTTTCATTACTACATACGTTAATTCCAACTGGAATTGAAAACGGGGAGTTCATCCTAATGAAGACTATAAAAATTTCCCTTTAGTTAACCAGTCAAACCCAACTGACATGAATAAGGATAAACAATCAAACTCAAAACTTTATGAAGGGAAAGAGAGAGAACCCTAATGTAATGCAAATAATAATACAAGAAAAATGGGCTACCTTTTAAATAAAAAAAAACTCTAAAAGGCGTGAGGGAAATCTCAGAATAGGCCCTTCGAAGACCCGAATCAAAATGAAATTAAAAAATCAACAGTATAACATTTATACAATTCTCCCCACGCGAATTACGAGAGTTACTACTTGCTTGCATTCTTTCAAACTTTGCTTATCAATCGAGCGAATTCCGAATACTATACGAAATGCATCAACGACAAAATAGCGTTTACATTTTCGCGACAGAATGGATTTAATGAAACACAACCAACCAGTGGCATTTACCTGGAAAATTAAACTAAATACTTCTGATCAAAAAATATCCAAGACAGAGCTTAGAGTTTAGGAAAATCCACCCGATTATGCCTCTCACACTAGGAATGTGCATGCTGTTGGCTTCCACTCCTCCATCGACAACTTGTTTTTTCTTGCGACCCCCCCCCCCCACAGAGATTTTGAGTTTAGGAAATAGACCCGATTCTCTCTTATACTAGGACTGTGAATGCTGCTGGCTCCCCCCCCCCCCCCGGTTGTGTTTTTCTCGCGATCGCCCCCCCAACAACTTTGAGTTTAGGAAAATAGACCCGACTCTGGGTCTTATACTAGGAATGTGTATACTGCTGGCTTCCACTCCCTCGTCGACAACTTGTATTTTTGCGATTATCCGACCCTGACTTTTACACTAGAAATGGGAATGTTGCTGGCGCCTCTCTCCCTCGTCGACAACTTGCTCTCGCTTGTCATACTGTACTTTTGTTATATCTCCCCCCCCCCCCCCAAATATATATATATATATATATATATATATATATATATATATATATATATATATATGAATAGTTTGGTTATTCCGGGTTTCAATCCGTTCATTCAAAAAATCGTTTTCACCACGTTTCGCCAAAACCTCATTTGGCATTTTCAAGTGCAGTTCGTCTCGTTACTCGCTAAGAACTGCATAACGAGACGAACCGCACTTGAAAATGTCAAATGAGATTTTGGCGCAACGTGCGAAAACGATTTTTTGAACGAACGAATTGAAACCCGGAATAACCAAACTATTCATTCTACCATCCGTGAAAATCTACGATATAACATATATATGTATATAAATATATATATATATATATATATATATATATATATATATATATATATATATATATATATATATATATATATATATCACATTTATACGGCTTTCACGGATTCCTCCGTGTGAGATGCATTAGCAGTGGTTATATCCACATTATGCTGTTGTAGTGCTGAAATCTCATTCAGCAAACATACAACTATATGCAACTCCGTATATAAGTGAAGTAAAATGCGAAACAGTGAATGCAAACTTCGCTCCACCATATATTTTCTCTGTTAGAGGTTGCACAGTTAGAATAAATTGTAATAAAACTCAATTCATCCTATTCCACCACCATCGAGATGGTGGCCTACCTGTACCACCATGCCGAGAAGAAAGTCAAAGCTTACCCTCCCCGCCACAGTGATACGACAGAGATACATGTTTCGTCTCTCACTAGACTCATCAGGGTACCGACATGCACCTGGCTGTGCAAAGGACAGATCGGAAGGAAGCATGCAACACTGAATGCGGATGGCTTATATATGTTTATACGGCTTTCACGGATTCCTCCGTGTGAGATGCATTAGCAGTGGTTATATCCACATTATGCTGTTGTAGTGCTGAAATCTCATTCAGCAAACGTACAACTATATGCAACTCCGTATATAAGTGAAGTAAAATGCGGTGGAGCGAAGTTTGCATTCACTGTTTCGCATTTTACTTCATATATATATATATATATATATATATATATATATATATATATATATATATATATATATTGGTGTCCGGACAATACGTCTAATAAATGTTGGAAGCACATATATATTAAAAAGATGTAAAAAACTAACTAATAAATAAACTTTTATTAAGTATATCTCAGGATTATTAGAAAGGTTGTCAGCTCTTAAACTGCGCATTGATAATTCTTCGCGGGTGCTTACCGGAGTCTTGTATACTTCCCACAAAAATATATCCAACATATCTAACTCTGTAGAACGTGGTGACCATCTTGCTGATGCCTCTTCCAATCTATCGGTTGGGATATTGGTCATGTAAATATTGCCGAACAGCAATGGAAAAATGGGGCGAGGCACCATCATGCATATACCTTAGTCCTCAGTGAAGTAAAATAGGCGAATTTTCTAAAATAGCTCGTAATGTGTTTTGCAAACAATTCGGATCACAAATTCTTCTGTTTCGAATAAATTCACAAAATGTAAGGCGCATCTGTTAAAGTTCTTGAACCTTTTGGACGTTATATGGATGTAACAACTCTTCCTTTAAAATATCATTTCCAGTAGTTTTAGAAATATCGAAGTCCCGTTCTAAGCAGCGGGTACTAATACTTGGTTCTTTTTTAACTCTTTCCAAAGTTTTCTCTTCTTTTTCGAATGATCGAGTTATTCGAGTACGACTCCTACCTTCAAATTTTTTCTCAAAGCTGCTCGTTTCTCGAAGATGACTCTCAATATCGACAAATGCTTGATGGTTTAGTATTCAGCGGTTACTAAATCTCTCGATGTAAACCCTAACACTCCGAAGCCAACTTCTATCACAAAATTCATACATCAGGAGCATGTCAACCGAAAAGCATGTAGTTGTCCACGTTTAGTTGTAAAATAGGTTTAGACACAGCGGTGGCAATTTTTCACTAGTCAAATTATAAAATGCCATATCAAAAAAGTCACTCGAAAAATTATTGTTACAAGTATTTTTTATTAATTGGTGTATGCATGTAATTGAAAATATTTTTTCCTGGCGAAACCGCTCATCCCATGAAAATTTTTATATGTAAAATGGCTTCCCAATATATCGAATATCTAGGCTGTAATAACAATGATGACATAAAAAATTAGAAGCGATGTTTACAAGTGACGTCACTTTTATAATATTTACACTACTTTATAGCTGGTCGCTATACCTCTAGAAAACGTGTGTGGTAACCAAAAATCATTAAACACAGGAGTTTTTGAAATATTGAATAAGAGAATCTAGTGTGTTTTCCTTTTGCCAAGTTAGATTAATTTGATACACAGGTAATTAATTAGCCGTCAAGATTATGTGATTCAAGTGACTATTGTGAAAAAAGAAAATTGAAATTAGAAGCAGAACTTAGAACTAATCAGAGGAGTCCGTGAAACCGCTGCGTTGGGCATATTTTATCCTTTCTATTTCAATATTGTTTCTATCAATTAGACTTACAATTTTTAAAACTTATTTGATGAATCAAAAATCAAAATATATGTGGTTTCAGTCTTATTATTTCGATGGGCGAATAAAATTTTAACCAACCAAGTAAACATCAATATATGAAAATAAAATATAAATATTCCCTTTTAACAATATGTTTGCTTAAAATAAATTATTTGGTTGGTGGTTACCATCGATCAAATAACGATGAAAAATTAATACTATTTTTAGGAACAGCATTTTTTATGGTCATATTTATTTAAGCAATTCAACATTCTATAAAACGTACTAAATAAATAAATCGTTTAATGTATACGGGAACAAAAAACACCTAGTATTTTGAACGCGTAAAACTAAAATATAAAATTGAAAATTCACAGAAAGTGAATTAGCTATAATTTTTTTTCATCTGCTTTATCTAAACTTGGATTTATTAATTCTAAGCTTCGAGTTTGACATAGGTGTTCTTGTAATACAGACATTTTTCCAGAACCTTACAAGGTTTCAAAAATTTCTTTTATTTTGTAATATAATATTTACCTTATAATTTTTTTCAGTAATTTGGCTCCCCACATACTTTTGTTTTAAATGTAACAACTTTCATAGCGCGAACGCAATTTATTCGTATGCGCTCTCTAGTGTTCGATAAAGTAAATAGTATTATTCGCATAGTTTGACTCGAGTTTTAAGTAAAAAGTTCATTTTATCGTCTTAGCCCTCTAAAGCACATATATGAGTATATTTACCACCTTTTTTTATAGTGTTTGGTGATTTTCGTAAATTTTATTGACAAATCATTATATCTCGGAATTTTTGGGAGTAGGTACAAATAACTAAAATGAAGTCTGAATTAAAAAGAAATTTTGAACCAAAAATGTAACCCAAATACAGTAGCGTAACTAAGAGTATGTACGCCCCCCAACAGATTTTTGAATGCACCCTACTATTTTGCATCCCTCTTGGTCCTTCGTATTTCTTCATTTTCATCAAGAGACTTGAGGGCACCCCTGGATTGGTTGCGCCCCCCTTCCGCACCGCAGGGTCTGCGGGGTCGTTATCTACGCCACTGTTCAAATACCATTTAATACAAAAGTCTTTTTAATCAAGTTCCCATATCGTCATATTGGGTTTCATCAGTTAAGATTTATTATTCAGTTCTTAGCTTGTTGAATAATAAATTACCATTCTTATTTACTTCATCTTAAGATTTTCTGCTGCAAAAAATAATTTCGATTAAACATAGTGTTTTTTTAGTACTACTAATAACGTTATAATTATCAGCTTACATAAATTAACTTAAAAATCTAAGCTAATAACGATACGGATGCCGATGATCATAATTATATTACATACATGAGAAATAAATTCACTAAAGATTTTTCTTAGATATAACTGGATTATTTAATAAATTTTTCTCCTAATTAACTAACATGGTCCATCTTTATAACTGACAACTTTAAAAATAAAAAAAATCAACTTGTGTTTTTCTGTTTCCGGACTGGCAGAAACGAAAATTTTGTCGGAACTTAAAAAGTTCCCTTTATTAGTCCAAGCCATAGGTAAATATAGTGACATAAATTCCGAGATGGATGGGACCTATCCAGAGGTGTTGGGGACAATGTAAGAATAAATCCTACATAAAGTGTAACAGCAAAAAATAGGTTGGGCCCAAGAGGTGGGGGTCAAAGTTGGCTAAAACAGGTTTTTTGAATTTTTAGACCAAGGAACACATTTTGACAAAAAAAAGTTTCAAATAAAAGGTGTAGAGATCCTAAAAACCGACAATTTGAGCTTTTGTGAGTTCATTTTTGTTAATTTTTTATTGCAAAACCCTCAAATTTAGCCATTTCTTTCATACTAATTATTTATGGTAAAATTAATTTTTTTGCGCTTTTATGCCTTTAAAGGGAAGTCCTCGTCTTTTTGAAAAAAATGATATTTTATAATAGTAAATCGGATAATTTGTTGCTGAGATATTGCTAATTATATATCCCTTTAAAAAGGGGGTGTTTTTTTTATAAAGAAATTGACCTCTAGCGTGCTAGAGAGCTTAAGTCGCAGTTTCAAATCAGTTGTTTTTGGAAAAATTCACCGTATTATAGCAACAAATGGAACAATTTTGGTGTTTTTTTTTTTAAATCTGGGGTAGCTCGAAAAATTAGGAACATGGTATTTTCTTTAGAACCATTTTCAAGTTATTAAAAATTAATTTTTTTATTTGCTCCTAACAAGATATGAAAATCTGTGCCTTCATGAAGAAATTAGGCCTTTGTGGAGATCAAAGTGTTCACCCAAAAAAAAGTTAAGTTAAAATTAAGGCGTCTCGAGATAAACAAATAGCAATATCTTAATAAATTACCTGATTTATTATTATAAAATATTATTTTGTTCAAAATAACGAGGGCTTCCATTTAAATTCAAAAAAAATGGAAAAAAGTTGACCCCCTCCCTCTTGACCCCAAACTATTTTTTGCTGTTACATTTTATGTAGGGTTTGTTCTTATATCGTCCCCAACACTCCTGAATAGGTCTCATCCATCTCAGAATTTACGTCAAAAACAGCACTAATTTTTACCTATGGCGTCGCCTATCATTGCTTATATTATTTTATTTCTAGGTCATCTTTTTTTGTATATGAAGGGTTGTTTACTGACATTATATTAATTATAACAATACCACAAGCAAAACATAACTAGCTAAATAGAAAATCTAACTTTCATGACAACTAGATCCGGTCTAAACTCAATTTCACTAAAATGGCTAATTGTTTTTTCATCTTCATAGTAAATTATATTTCCTGTTTAATAAAATTTTTAAAATTCAGCAATTACACGGGGTGAGAAAGCACATTTTTGTCGGTTCATTTAAAAAGAACCATAAAATATTTTAAAATTATTTCTAATAAGGGATATGTTGGTCCATTGGGACCACAGCTTTTAATTATTGTGAAGTAAACAAAGTGACCCAAAAAAAAAGTTTCACACCATAATTGGCAAAATTTAAATGAAATGCGCTATATATTATTGCACATTTTGATAGACCTGGTCAAATAAGGGTAAGTTACCACCAGTGTGATTAAAAACATATAATTATTATCATTAAAGCCAAATAATGTTTTTATCTTACATGAAACACCCTGTGTTTGTTATCAAATTTATATTCTAGTTGCAACAGTCCCTAAACTACTATTAAGGTTTTATAGACTTATCTTTTATAGTTGTTCAGTAATTCAGAATTTTAAATTTATATAAATTTGTAATTTATTTTTGAAAAGTAGGCATTGTGTAAGCTAACATCATAATTCACCATCCGAAAAAAAGACAAAATCAAAGGAAATTTTAAAATCTCCAAATATTTCTAGAACCCTTAAACAAAATTTAAGTTGTCGGTCACAGTCCAAAAGTTTCCGATGAAGCTGAATGTCATGTGGGTAAAACTTGTGTTGTTTTATTATTCTTTCAATGTTACAGCTACTTAATCTCGTAGTAATTTTTCGATTACATATGCGGATTTTCGATCATTTCTTTATTTCTGGTACGAACTCTTTTCCTATAAGCGACAATTCCTGTTCTTCGAAAAATATGCAATTCTTGAGCATAAATTCTTGATGCTAGTAAGCAATTTTCTTCATACCCGCCAGTTACTAAAATCATAGTCTTTTCTGCTTGGGAGTAGGTTCTTATAAATAAATAGGGTTTTCAAATAACCTCGAACAACGGTGGTAATTTAACTAAAAAGAAGTATCCCTAAATTATTTATCAACTTTTTTTGTATATGATGAATTATGACGTTAGCTCAGTCAATGTCTACTTTTCAAAAATAAATTGCAAAAAATTTATGTCTAAAATTGAAGATGCTAAATTACCAAAAAATATCAAAGAACCTTAATGGAATTTTAAAGACCGTCAAAATTAGAATATTAGTTCGATTTTAAATACAAGGTGATCTATTTAATATAAGAAAGGTGTTTGGCTTTAATAATAATAAACATCAAATGTTAGTTTTTATCAATCCTGTATAATTTTTTGAGATCATTTTTATTTTACAATTGTAATATACTTTAAAACATCGGACTTCGATTCGATATGCAATGCTCTACAACGGCGAGGCTCTGAACCGACAGTAGTCGCATGAGTCAGAGCAATGTTAACTAAGAGAATAATATATGCTGATCTTAACAATGTAACTGTTAAAGCATTGTCAAGTAGGGGTTGTCCACAGGGAGGAGTTCTGTCGCCCTTGATGTGGAGCCTTGTAGTGGAGAGCCTGTTGAGTGAACTGAATGATGCCGCTTTGTATACACAGGCACATGCTGACGACCTGGTCATTTTGTGCCCTGGTCGTCATGTTTGGGACCTGGAGGGACCAATGATGTGGGCCCTCCGGATCACGGAACGATGGTGCCGTAGGGAGGGGCTCGGAATAAATCCGGACAAGGCCGAGCTAGTACTCTTTACAAAAAGGAGGAAAATGGGGAGACTTCCCATAATTACATCCATGGTAAGGACTCTTCAACTTAAGGGGACAGTTAAATATCTGGGAGTAATTCTGTAATCACGACTGAGCTGAAATGATCATATTGAGGCTCGAACTAAGAAAGCTATATGTGCTTTCTGGGCTTGTAAACTCGCCTTTGGGTGTACATGGAGACTGACACCTAAAGTACTATTTTGGATATACACTATGGTGATCCGCCCCATGATAACGTACGCCGCTATTGTATGGTGGCGTAGTACAACAAAGCGCAAACACATTCTTCAACTTGACAAAGTTCAGAGAATGGCTTGTGTGGGAATATTGAGTGCGATGAGGACTGCTCCCATCAGGGCTCTGAAAGTCCTGGTGAACCTGCCTCCTCTTCACTTATACATAGAGAATGAGGCCCTGAAGACTGTTTATCGTCTCAGTTGCCTGGGACATCTTGGAATTCAGACAGGCGGCGACTCAGGTGTCTGGGAAAGCGTGGTGGAAAGGTGTCCATCACTCCTCATATGGACAGACTACATGACGCCGTTTTTAAAACCTAACCTTTTTCTGGAGATACTTATGCCAAGTAGAGAGGATTGGGAGGGAGAACAAGATCTTCCAAAAAATGGATCCTGGTGGTATACTGATGGATCTCGACAAGATGAAAGAGCTGGAGCCGGAGTATTCGGCAGGAGCACAGGAGTCAGAGAGTACTACGCTCTTGGACAATGTGCGACAATTTTTACAGCGGAAATTTATGCTATTCTGCAGTGTGCCCATCTCTGTGAGAGAGACATAGACAGGAATAAAGTAATAAATATATGCTCAGACAGTAAGGCTGCGATATTGGCACTTAAGTCGAGTGTCGTGACTTCGCAAATGGTGTCTGAGTGCTAGGATGTACTAAATGGTATGATAAGGAAAGGCTGCACAGTCTCGTATGGGTCCCGGGTCACTCAGGCATACGCGGGAATGAGGAAGCAGACCGTCTGGCAAAGTTGGGTTCGGCGATTGAACCGTATGGACCCCAACCAATATTACCTGTTCCAATTGCTATTGGCAAAAGGGAATTGAAATTGTTGCTGGAAAGCAAATTTATTGAATCATGAAGGGGAGCTCCTGGAATGAGGTGTGCTAAGGATCATATAACGGGGCCTAGCGCACGGCGTACTAAAGAGCTTCTCTCCTTGGGAAGGAAAGAGCTGCGAATTGTGGTGGGATTGTTGACAGGACATTGTCACCTCCGGGGCCATCTTCATAGAATCGGTGTCGAGGGCGACCTGACGTGCAGATGGTGTTTGGAGGAGGATGAAACTGTTGACCATGTTCTCAGAGGGTGCCCAGCACTCAACGGACTGAGACAGAGATATTTCGGAGATATAGTTTTGTTACCGGAAGCAGTTAGGCAAATTCAAATAACGAGGCTGCTTGGATTCGCAAAGGCGATCGGCCTCGAATAACCTGCAGTAAAGGGCCCAATGGAGGCCTAGGCATCGATGATCTAGTATCACCACCCCTTTTTCATTCATTCATTGAGACATCTGGCTTGAATAGGTAAGCCAGGCACATCTCTTTTTTTATTTTTTATTATACAATTTCGAATATGGTTATTAAATATCTCAAGAACGGCTTGTCTTAGTTATATGAAATATAACAGTTACTTAGTCTTATTTGGCCCACGCTATAAAAATATGCGATAATGTTCAGGGCATTTCGTTTAAATTTAAAAACTTGAGTGTGAAACATTAGTCACAGTGTATATTTTAAAATAATTTTAAAACATAGTCTCTTACTAAAAACATTTTTTAAATATTTTATCGTTTTCTGTATATAAAGCGATGAAAATATGTGGCGCTACCCTGTATATTGACATGTAAAAAAACAATATACTTGTTATGTTCAGTTGAAACACTGAAAACATAAATCAATTAAATATTACGCAAGTTTACATTTCTAGATCTTCCAAGGAAGGGGAGAATTTCTATTTCTGTCAGTCTCAAAAAACAATTTTCAAAGAGTGAATTTCAATTATAGAATGTATTTCGGCAATTAAAAAATAATTTGTACATTTTGATTTCATAACTAAATACAAATAAGTTATTGTTTCCTATTGGTTTGACAATAGATTGGGTTACAACATATAAACTAAAAACTTTTTAAAATTAAATTCATATATTTTAAATATCATATTCTTATTTGCTCATATTGTTTTGCCTAGAAAGTGTTCTGAAACCAAGAAAAGTAAATTAAAAATTAAAAATTTTATTATGTGTAACTATTTCACCTAACCACTTAAAAAAACCTGGTTCTTCAAATAAAATTTAGTTTACTACTTTCTTAATCAATCAGACAATATTCTTGTGGTGCATTTTTCATGCCATTGTCTTTGTTCTTAGACGTAGTATAAAATCAGACTAAAAGTAACGTTTTTTTATACCATATGTATTATTTGTTTGGCAAGAAAATTCAAATTAACATCAATATCATATCATATCTTATCGTTATTATTTTGCTCTTTGCTAACACGATAACAAGGTAATGAAACTTTTCAAAGGAGTTTTACTTAATTGCAAATAAACTTCCTTGGTGAATCAAGATTTAGATAAAGAGGCCTATCCTAATACCATAACTAATAGTAAAGCTTTTCTAACGAATTTAATTCGGCAAACATATATAAAACATGTAAATCACTAAAAAAAGTGTAATGAACATAAAGACAATAGTTGCAGATTTAGACAAATTTAACTGCTAATTATCATTAGGACTGATGAGCCAGTTGATTACTCTTGAAGTATTCTATATCAACAGATTTCATATGGTGGTACCATTCAGCTTCATTAGGAGTCAAAAATTGTTATAACAAGAGGAAAGGATCTTTTGTGTCAGGTTTTTAAAAATGGTTTATCAATATTCAAGTTCTGCCAAAAAAAAAATGTTTTAACAGAATTTTCGGTTTCCTCGTAGCATTCATATCATATTTTCGGAAGTAGTGCATTAAGGTATTCAATTTATCAAATAATATCTATTTAATACATTAGTCTATTTTTTCTATATATTTAGTTTTTTTAGTAAATTATATTAAATGTTTTATACGATAATCCAATAAGATAATACAAAATAAACAATTACTTAAAATAATACAAAAATACAGGGTTTTACGAAACGAGATATTTCTCATAATTGAAACAAATATTTTAACGCTGTAAGCTGAGCTTGAGAAAAATGTAGAACAGTAAAAAACCTGTATCTGGTTGTTATAGTTTTTTTGATCTTGTGAAAAAAAGGGAAAAATAGTTTTATATATAAATAAAATTTATACATAATAAAATTTTTGAAATCGGTTCCAAATTAGTACATATCAAATAGCCAATTAACAAAAATAAAGCTTCCTATATCTTACTAACTTTACTTTATGCAAACACGGCTCTTTATGCTTCCGCAATAGTTTTAAAATTGTAGTTTTATTTCATATTAATTCGTTGCCGATTTCAAAAATTTATGTGGTGTATAATAACTTTTAGAATTAATTTTTGATTTTTAGAGCTTTTTTTTTAAAGAAGGTTCAACTGTTTTCAAAATTTTGTTCTTTGATTTTCTGTTTAATTTATTATTAAACTTATCCCAATGTTCATTAGTTATTTGAGAAAGGTGCTATTAAAATGGTGCAAAATACTTAGTAATGTTGCTAAAATTGCAAAAAAGTACCCAACGATAAATTTTTGATTCTTACAAAGAAGATACCTGAAATGTCCGGCTCCGATTTTAATGAAACTTCTGCGGAGATTGATTTTAACAGTGTGAAAACTGCCCCTGAAGTTCACCCCTAAAAAGAGTATTTTTGAAAAATCTGAGGTTCTAAGTGAGATATCTTTACAAAACAAAATGAAAATTACTTGTTGATTGAAATGATGTTAAATTATGTTTTTTTACCCCCAAACATATCATCTCTTATTTTTTATAAGAGTAAACCATCTATTCGTGCGCATAATTTAATTCTAAAAGTTACAAAATTTAATAAAATTGCTTGAAACTATTTTTTTCACAAATATTATAGTTAACTCAAGTTGACGTCTTCCGGGGTTTTCAAAAATAAACTAGTAAAAGAGGGTGAGTCACCCCCAAATACTTTTTTTAATATCTCAAGTTCTAATTAAGATAACGCTACAAAACAAAATGAAAATTATTTGTTATTCGAAATGATTCATATTCATAACAAATGGTGATTTCTAATTCTGCAACGTTTATTTAAATTAAAATTTGACAGTTTTAAGAATAATAATAATATAATATAATATATATATATATATATATATATATATATATATATATATATATATATGCAATGACGGTCCACTTTTATAAAAAGTAAGGGTTAATATCCTTGAGAGTGAGTATACCTTAGTTTAACATCAATTCGAATAAAAAATAATTTTAATTTTTTTTTTGTATACGTATCTTTATTAGAACTGAAGATCTTAAAAAACATATTTGGGGGTGACTCACCCTCTTTTACTAGTTTATTTCCGGAAACCCCGAAACACGTTAACGTAAGTTACTTATTGCATTCTTAAAAGAAAATATTAACAACCAATTTGGTTTAATTTCGTAATGTCCAGAACTAAATTATGTAAATAAATTAAAAGATCAACCCTCATAAAAAGTAAGAGATGCTATATATGGGGTTAAAACAACATGGTATAACGTCACTTCAACTAACAAGTAATTTTTACTTTGTTTTGTAAATATATCTCACCCTCTTTTACTATTTAATTTTTGAAACTCAAAAACATGTCAACTTGAGTTAATTATAGTATTCGTAAAATAATACTTTGAAACAATTTCATTAAATTTTATAATTATTAGAATTAAATTACTTGCGTTAGTAGATGGTTTACCGTTATAAAAAATAAAGGATGAAATCTTTGGGGGTAAAAATACCATAATTAATCATCGTTTCAAATAACAAGTAATTTCCATTTTGTTATGTAAATATATCTTAATTATAACTTGAAATTTAAGAAAACGTATTCGGGGGTGTGTTAACCTCTTTTACTAGTTTATTGTTAGAAACCCTGAAACCTGACAACACAGGTTACTTATGGCATTCGTGAAAAAATTATTTCAATTAACAAATAACTTTCACATTATTTTGTAAAAATATCTCACTTAGAATCCGAGATACTTCAAAAATACTGTTTTTAGGGGTGAACTTTAGGGGTAGTTTTCACCCTTCAAATCAACGAAGACAAAACTAAATACATGTTCATGAGTCGGAATAGCCGAAACAGAGATAGAATAGGTCAAAACATCACCATCGATGAATATAACTTTGAACGAGTCAAAGAATTTAAATACCTAGGAACAACAATATGCGAAGATAACAACGGATCACAGGAAATAAACAATAGAATACAAGCAGGAAATAAATACCTGTACTCACTGAAAGATCTGATGAAATCGAAACACCTCACAAGACGAACAAAGATGGACCTATACAAAATAGTTATAAGATCGATAGTTATATTTGGTTGCGAAACATGGACGCTAACGGTAGCGAACGAAGAGAGACTACGAGTCTTTGAAAGAAAAATCTTGAGGAAAATCTCGGGACCAACGATAGATGAAACCGCAGGACAATACAGAACAAGAACTAACAAGGAACTACAAGAACTATTCCCAGATACAGATGTAGTAAAAGAAATAAAGGCCAGAAGACTCCAGTGGGCAGGACATATCAGAAGGCTTCCTGACGACAGAATAATAAGACTAGCTTGGGAGGAAGCACCGACTGGGAGAAGGCCACTGGGACGACCCCGACTCCGGTGGAAAGATAATATAACAAAAGAATTCAAACAACATCGAATACTGGATGGAGGTTGCGAGAGATCGAAATGAATGGAGGCATGTCGTAAAGTCGGCTAAAACCCACCCAGGGTTATAACGCCACGCAGTAAGTAAGTAAGTAACAGTACATTTTGCATTATAGATAAATCCATCCATGTTATCATTAAGAAAGTGTTATGCCGTGAGAGAGAACCCCACAGAAAAACTTTCTTTTTAGTGTGTTTAACTGTGGGTGTTAAATTTTTCGGATTACATCTTATATTGATTGGCTGTCTTAAAGCCTAGCTACAACGAGGCCCGTACTTGGCATCACCAATTTAATATAATTTGACATAGAAATTTTATTTTGGTAGAAAAGCCTTTTGTCGCATTTGGTGAGGAGATTTTTCCAGGTGGAAGAAGATTAAGTGCATCTTCTCTCTTATTCAGAGGGCCTTTCTTTTCAATTTCGATAAACTACTGCTGAAAAATTTGGTAAACGCTAACCTTCAACTAACCATACCAGGACGCATTATTGAAATAAATATTTCAAACAAGTTACAGGATTCAAAACAGGATATCTGGTGATGACCTTGGCGTTGCTCCCGAGGTCAAATTAAAGGATCGTTTCAAGACCAATATGAAAATTTTAAACAGAAACCCCTATTTTACACCTGGAATTCGAACAGAGCCCGGGAATTTTACCTTTTTTTATAGGTCTAGGGGCCATTTGAAGGTCAAATGATTCACTGAAATAAATAGTCTCGAACTTTCGAGATATTCAGAATTCTTTCTCACTTCCTCAGGCCGGTTTTTACAATTTAGGCCCGTACTACAAAAAAACATATAGAGATATTCAAATATATAACAAATATTTACTATGACGAAAGTAGTTTATGCGTAGGCAAATTATGGATTATGGACGATAATTTTTTAATGTTTATTTGTACTTATAACTATAAATAAAAAAAATATTGTTATAAAACAACTCATAAAATAAAAATTTAAAACGCTACATAAGGTGTCAGTTTATGGACATTTATATTTTATTAAGGTAATAATATTTAAATGGCAACGTTCAGCAATAAATAAAATTCCAATAAAGTATACTTTACGTGTTTTATTTAAAATGAACCACCTGATGCAAAATAGGTTATATAAGCAATATTTTAATGAAATTTTTAAAAACTTACGCTATTTTTGTAAGGAACTTAATTCTTCTAACGTTCCATTCGGTGTTTTGTGACTATCGATGTTTTATAAAGACAACTTTTTTGTTAACAACAAAACACTTTCCTCGAATAGATAAATAATGTCTGTCCACTATTAGAAAATCAAAACTAAAAAGTAGAAGCATCGCTTAAAGTGTTTCGATTAACTTTGAATGATTATTTATTTAATGAAAATAAGTAATTTTAAAGATATGAAATACGAACCAAAAATGATTTTAAAGTGTTTTACTTATTGCTGCTTAAAAGCATATTATTCTACAGCTTATACCATTAGCTCTCTTTGTAGACCAGTATAGCAACCTAGTAGTTTTATCGGTAAGGTTGTAACAAAACAAGTTTGAAATCCTTCGAAAAATCTGCCCACGTTGAGTCATTGGTACCTTGTAACTAAATGTTTATTTAACATTGTACACCTGTTTCTTTCTACGAGTTCAATTATCCGAATAATTTTCACCAACAATCAGTCTGCATCATTGAGATTCTACTGTAATTGTATTGTTTATTAGTACTAGTATAAAAACCTTTATGACGCGGTATTTAAGAATAACAAATTATTACTCTAAATTCATGCACAAATTTTCGACAAATTTAATTTTGGTATTTTTCAAATAATGAATATAGCCGAAATAAAAGTATGACATACTACAATGAACTTACTAATTAATAAAAAATTTATAAAAATGCGTTGTTATCCTTTAATTCTGAATTTGGATACGTGATTGATTATCTTGTATGTAGCGACTTTGTTGACACTGATTGACATTTGGTTCTTTGAGCCGTATTTTCTGTCTTTAATATTGAAACTGTTGTTAGTGAAGTCCTCTGTTATGAATCGCTATACGAACGCCGAGATGGCTGGCATGAATTTATGGACTTGCTGATGGAAATTCATTAGAAACTAGGCTGCTGTACATTGAATGATTTCCTAACCCTAATGTTCCTAATAGAAAAACCTTTTAAAGTATTCATCAACGTCTTCGTGAAACAGGAATATTGAAGCGAAGTGGAGGACCAGGAAAGCCTATGACAGTAAGAATGGTAGAAGTAGGAGAGAATGTGCTGGACATGATAGAAGAAGATCTAGGTATTTTTAGTCGAAAAATTGTAAATACTTTGTCTATAAGTAATGGGACTGTTCGGAACATTCTTAGGGACTATTTGTACTCGTACCATATACAACGCGCTCGGCACTTATTCCTGCTGATATTTTTCCACGTATTGCATTCTGTCAATGGCTTTTGTATACATTGGTTCGAATCCCGCAACTACTGACACTGATTCTTTTTACCGATGAACCAAGTTTTTCAAGAAATGCAATATAGAACTTGAACAATAAACATATGTGGCCTGAAAAAAATCCACGAGAGGTACTTGAAGATCGTTCTAAACATCGGTTCTCATTGAACGTTTGGGGTGGAATTGTGGATGACTCGTTAACTGGACCGGTATCTCTACCAGGAAGACTTACCGGCGAGGTATACCGCAACTTTTTTGAACAAACGCTACTTTACCTTCTAGAGGAGGTACTATTAGCTACAAGAAATGCAATGTAGCTAATACACGATGGCGCATTAGCGTATTTTAGTGTGATTGTCCGAGAATTGGTAACAGTAAGTTATGGAGATCGCTGGATTAGTCGATGTGGATCTCATTTATGGCGAGCTCGATCTCCGGACTTAAATCTCCTGAATTATTTCATATGGGGCCATCTAAAGTCATTTGTTTATACTACTCCAGTGGAAGATGTGGAAGATTTAATAAATCGGATAATTGCTGGCAATAAGAAACGACCCTGGTGTTTTGAAAGAGTTCGGCAGTTACTTATCTTTGAAACAAATCATCAAAGAACAAAATATCCTTAGAATAGTCCAGGGAATCCCTCTTAAATTTTTGCCGAATGTTTAATAAATACCCTGTATAATGATTGTAATAAATATGAAACCGACCAATTAACCACAAATTGATGAAATGCGCTAACAAATAATGAAATCCTATACGATCTGCAGCCATTTTAACGGAATATGTCTTGGCACATTCACCAAAATTTATACTTAGCAACTTAAGAAGATTATATTTATTTCGAGAGTAAAACAACTAAATAAATATATATACATATATATATATATATATATATATATATATATATATATATATATATATATATATATATATATATATATATATATATATATATTAAATTTTTCTTGCATATATTTTAGTAATAACTCTTATATCGAATTTTTCCTGATTTTTTAAATTTACGGCTGGAAAGTTAGAAGGAGGAGATATTTAAAAAGTGATTTTGGAGGCTCATAGAATGTGAGGAAAAAAATCAACTTTTTACAGTTGTTTCTAATTTCGCCTCAGATCTGTTACTAGAATTGTCGTCCAGAAACATTGTTTGTATTTGTACTTGTATTTCTAGTAATGTATAATGCTCCAAAATCAGAATAAGTATTGACAATTTTCGATATACATAGTTTGTCAAATCAACAAGATTTAACAAACCAATTCAATTTTCATTTCTTCCACTTATAGATGCAGTAGCTCGACAGCATACCAATCGTATCTACTACCAGATCAAAACTTGATTAAATAATGACGTATAACCCAAGTAATGGGGATGACTATTGCAAAATAAAACCCTGGAACCGAAGACAACATTATTACCACCAGTACCAGAAGAAATGCTCAATAAGATATTTTGCAATTGCAAGAAAGGCTGTGGTTCAAGTTGCTGTTGTAGACAAGTAGGGATGCAATATTCCCCAGTTTGTTGTCAGTTTAATGGATAACCATGTCTCAATGCTTCATCATATCCCAATGTTTCTCATAAAGAAAGTGAATATGTACATGAAGTCGTTGCAGCGTTAGAGCTAAACAAACAACGAGGATGATGATAGAGAACTGAAAATTAGAGCCACCAGAAGAACAAAATAGTAACGAACAAAACGATGATTAAGTTGTATGCTTGCTATTAATAAGGAAAATAACAGGAAAAAGGCTCACGTTTAAACTTAAATTGTAATAGATGTACGATAAACTGATGGAACATAAAAATATAATTAAAATGTATTTAAACCATTTCATTTTAATATCTCATTATTAATACAAATTAATTAAATATTATTAAACAAATGTCATATTTATAAATATGATTTATTAATTAGAAATAATTAACTTTATAAAGCGTACTATATACTGGAATCCACAGTGTTTTCATGCACCCGGCTACTCTATCTCAAAAACAATTAATTATATAAAATAATGTTTAAGACCAAACATAAACACAATTTTACTCTACAACTTTTCTTATAACTTTAAATACCATTTAGAGCAAAGAAAATAGGATATTTAACAAAAAAAAAACGTTTTTTCGACCTTTGACTTTGAAAAGAAAGATTTATATACATTTATAGCTTATTGTCTCTCATTTCGTGGTTGATTTTCTATTTTACTGGATAAATATGACATACTCGTATGACAACACAGAAAAACTTATATAGAATTATTAAGAAAAATAATCTAGCTATTAAGCCATTAAATCGGTAAAAGGAATACTTGTGTTCCAAATATAAATTTGTTTTTCCATTTTTGCCGGTTTGGAAATAAAATAAAATTATTTTTAGGCTTGTATTTATGTTGAAAATTTCCATGACTTATTTTTGCACATGTCAACTTAAACGCTCTATATTCAACCTAGACCGGTTTGAAAGTTAGAGCATATCAGATAATTAATGAGAGTAGTGTTGTTTTCTATTTTGTCTTCATTTGTTTTATAAATAAATATGAAATTTTACTCTGCTCCTTTTCAAATTCTAGCAGCAGAATTTAAAAACCTGGATGAATTCAGTACAATAGCAATGCAAAACACTTTGAATTTTAAATTGGTGTGATTAATATACTAAAGTATGATATAAAAAAAAATTTATCTTCAATATTTCACTTCGCGTTCCAACAAAGAGTCGATCGTGTGTGACGCAATCTTGCAAGCGCATGCTTTTTAAATACAGACTGGTAACGGAATTGTAGGAAAAACTAACAACCTCAGTTACAAAACTCTATTATTATGCGTGTCCAATAATTACTCGACCTGTTTTTTTATTAAGTATACATTAATTCCACATTTTTACCTACTGGTCAACCTAATTGTGACAAATATAACGATTAAACTAGTAAGCCATTCCTTAGTCTTTTTTTATTTATGAACTTATCACAAAGAAAAAAATGTTTCATAGAATTCAGGCTTTTCTGGGTGCTTAACTTTTTATTTACGTTTTCTACCCACCAACCTCATTTATGAGCATTTTCAATGAATTTTTGTTTGCAACATTTTCCTTACATATTTGATCGACCTCTCTAAAATGTAATATGTATACAGCATTTTCATTCAAACTAACTTTTTATTTTGACGTAAGAAATACGTTTCCAGATATATTCCATATATTTATTTTTTGCTTTTTCTGTCCTTATCCGTTTGTATATATGCTCCGTATCTGATATATTTTCTGCACAAAAATATTTGTGAATTTCTGTCACAGAGTTGCACATTTGCTCTGTAAACTACATTATGGAATTTTATTTTAAAAATAACCCAAACTTTGGAGTTTAGATAGATATTATCAGATATTAAAATGAGAAGATACTTCTAAACATTTTTCTCTTGTTTACAATTTTAATAGAAATCTCAAGATTCCTGTTGTTTAATGTGTCAGGGAATAAATTTACTTTTAAAATTGATAATTTTTTATACAGAGTGTAACCTAAAAGTTAGAAATAAATTAAACAGTGGATTCCTTAGGAAAAACAATTTTTTTCATATGTAGTTTTGCTCTTGCTCTACGAATAGTCGTTTCTAAGTTACAGGATGTTAAAAAATTTTAAAAAAAATCGTCTTAGCGTAATAACTTTCGAACGCTAGAAGACAATGGATCGAAATTTTAGCCAGAGCTTAATTTGATACTGCCACAGTAACAAAATTGACTTTGTTCTTTACTCAGTAGCATCCGTACGGATATTACCGTAGTGATATGCTACTAGTATAATATTTTTTTTTCATTTCCTCAAATTTGATATTTTATTTTAAACAAAATTTTCCTTTTGCCTTTTCTTTGTATCTCTCGTCATTTTTTTGTAATTAAAGCTTTTGTAGATACCATTTTTTCCATTATATACACAGAAAAATGTAAAAACAAGAACAAAAATGTAAAAAACACAAATATTATCCAGTATGTTTTGATACATTTTTAAAAACTGCTCGCATGGGCATTTAAAAAAGCTCTTACACGTTTGAAATAAAATACTACTCTTAATTAACAGTAATAAATATACTATTAACTTACAAACCTAAAGTAATTACTAATTAACAAAAAATATTCAAACAAAAAATATCACAAAAGATACCAAAAACGTTGTTCCCCAGCAGCAATACATTTTCCAATGTATTTCTTCATGGATTCTCTTACAGGTACCTCTCGAATTTCCCAACATCCCATTTCAACTCTTTGACGAAGAGTCTGACCTTCAGGAATTTCAACGGAATAAGCTATGTTTTTTAAGTGCCCCCATAAATAATAATCCAAATAATTAAGGTCAAGGAAACGAGGGGACCATGTTATTGGCGCTCCACGACCTATTCATTTATTCCGGAACGTTTCATTAAGGTATTCCCTCACCTCTCGTCTAAAGTGAGCTGTAGCGTCATTATGCATAAACCACATCCGTTAGCGTAATTCAAGTGAGACCTCTTCTAACAAAGATTGCAATCCATTTTGAAGTAAATCCAGATATGTTAACTGTCTAATCGATTCGGTCATACTACCGGACCAATAAAAAAATCGCCAATTATTTCTGCCCAAATGTTTCTGGTTGATCTTATTTAAAAACCAGTTACAAAATCTGAGACGTGGAGCATAATCCTCGGCAGAAAGTGTCTGTGCTCTTTGCAGATGGTATTAGTGTAACAAATTATCATGGAGTAATCGTTAGACAGTCATATGGCTTACTCTCTCCATTCTTCCAATTGTTCTTCCACTTGATCAGGATTTGCCTCGACCGTCTGAAGTATTCGTTCCTCGAGCTGCCCTGTCCTTACATTTTGAGGTCTTCCGCTGGAGGTACAAGGCTTTAAGGAGACGGTTTCACGTAAACGAGCATGAATTCTTGAAAAAGTCTTCCTATTCGGAATGCGTCAAACCGGAAAACGTTCAGCATACAGACGCGCAGCTAACACTGTATTCCCGTTTGCAAGGCCATAAATAAAACTCATATCTGCTAGCTCTTCAAATGAGTAGTCCATTTTTATCAATTAACCAAATTAAAAACGCGTAATGAAAGCTTATCTTAACTGATAATTACGTTTTAACTGAAAACAAAATTAAGCATCATGTCATTGAATGCTGGATAATGTTTGTGTTTTCTACATTTCTCTGTGTATGCAATGGAAAAAATGGTATTTACAAAAGGTTTAGTTACGCAAAAATTACGAGAGATACAAAGAAACCCAAGAGGATTTTTTTTTGGAACCAAAAATCTAATTTGAAGAAAAGATCAAAAAAATTTTTACCAGTGGCATACCACATTTTTTTAAACCTTACGATAATATCCATACGCACGCCACTGATTAAACTACGTACAATTTTTTACTGTTACTAAAGCAAGTCAAATTAAGCTCTGGCTTAAATTTGGTTCCATTATCTTCTAGCGTTCAAAAATTATTACACTAAAACGATTTTTCTTTTTAAATTTTTTAACATCCTGTAAATTAGAAACGAATATTCGTAGAGCAAAACTACATATGAAAAAAAAAATTACTAAGGAATCCACTGTTTAGTTTATTCCCAACCTTAATATTACACCCTGTATGAGAAAACAGATATAATCATTTAACTAAAATTATACTTTAAATATATTTAATAGAAAAATTACTTATTAGCCAATTAATTTTTTTTTCTGCGGCAAGTAAAAATTGGGAACAAAGTTGCACATGGTAATTAATTTATTTTAATATATACTTTTTTTTTCAGGTATGTATAGAAGTCAGCACAACTAAACCTTAAAAGACTAAATACAAAGTTTTAGAAAAACACTGGGTATAAGGTAAGATTTAGATAAAAATTCCTACCCCTAAATTACTTCCTAAATTATCGCAATTTCCTCTTCAACAATTTACTCTTTCATCTAGAATCCCACAAGCGGGCATATTACCACGGCTCGTGTACATAATGCTTACTTCGAACCTATCTACTTGCAAAGAAGCTGTGTACAGCTGCTTTTGTTGATTAAACAGTAGAGCATCCCAGACAAATTTATACGTCTCATCACAATTATTACAAACTGTTCTCAATGAAGTTCATGATTCAATTAGATAATGGAGAACTAAAGCTAATGAAGCGAAAGTAGTGCACATAACATTTACGAAAGGACAAGGAAACTATCTATCAGTTAAGACCCTTCAAATTACTCTCCAAGAAAGTGTTGTGAATTACTCACAGCTACAGGGACGGTCTAACTGTGACATTCATGATCCCATTTTTTTTACGCTCTCTATGATAAAAACTTTAGACAACTTTTTTACATACCTTTAACTATTGACTAAAAATTAAGTACACTTCATTCATGTCGCTAATCCTAACCATTTCCGAAAAAACGTCATTTTATTTTCATCACGTATTTGGAGTATTTCGACAAAAGATACATCTTTATCCATATCACACATGATTCGCTCCTCCTGGTAACGGATAACGCGACCAGGGTACAAAATTACCAGGTAATTTTGAGCCTATAAATACCTGTGATTACTTTTACGTATTCATTATCGGTTACGCAAATAACAATCCTAGGTAAATTACTTACATGGAAGTCTTCACATTTCTAATTTCAGCAAAGCAAAAGTTACTGTTTGTTGCGAAGAAATTAGCCACCATAAAACAATCAATTCTGGGCAAATTCGAAATATTTGCCTTAATAAATCCACTTTCCATCATGGGAAAACGTCTTAGAATCGTTTTCCAAGTTAGCAGTAAGCTAATTTCAAAGAAATTACATGAAAATGAATATAAAATATTAGCTAAGCAACGTAGCCCTTAGAAGCGATCACAAATGTGACATAAAACCAAAAACTTTATATGTCAAGATCGTGACAGCAATGACGTTGGCTATATTCTCTAGAATAATTATCAAATGATCAAAGTGAAAAAAGTTACACTGATAACTTCATATTCTTTTGAATGTCCATTTACTTGTCATTAGGTCGAAATAATCGTGATTAATTCAAATGATAGAACTGAAAGTAATAACGATTCAAAAGAATAACCGTATCAGGACGGAGTACCAATGATGACGTTAGTATGGAGTGACATCATTCACTATGATTGATGTTAGTTGTCACGTGACTCGAAGGACATTTAGTTACATTTTGATTATTAAATAGAAATTATATTCCTTAAAAATAAAGAAAAATATTGTATTTTTAAAATATCTCTTATGGAAACAACTGTTTCGCGGCAAAATTATATTTTTATTTGAATACAGTCAACATCCCAATTCTCGCCTCACCCTTTTTAAAAAGTAGGGTGACCCCTGCAAAATTCCCCGCAACCGCGACACTTGTTCAAATATTTCTTATGAAGCACCTGTAGTGATTATTCTGGTAACTTTTTCCATTTTCAATATGTTGCAAGTGCTGGAAATTCCTTGCGACAAAAGAATTGCGAATGATTTTAATAAAATAAGTATACAATTAATCTGAATTTAAGAATATGTTTAAAGTGAAACTTTATCATAAAATATTAATAATAAGTAAAATTCCATACAATTTCCATTGTCTGTAAGTTATCGGAATTCTAGCTTATAGAATTGTGAAGCAATGTTTTTGTATATACAGACAAAATTTTAAACCAATAATTTTAGGAATTAAAGATTCATAGGACACATTATATACATAAAGAACTAGTTTAAAACAACAGTATCAAGTCACCTTCATGTAGAATTCCTTAGAGGTCTCCCGCCTTATAGATTTTATGTTATAATCCACCATTTTTAGTAGAGGAAGCTCGAACATTTATCGGCCATTACAAATTGAGTTAAAGGTTTCATTAAAAAGAGTTTTTTAACTGAAAAATGAGATTTATACTTACATCTTTTTCTGATAATGTGAAACTGGTAACCGAAACTGCATTAGAGATTTTTTTTTATTAGGATACGTTTTAAAAATATTTTTTCGAATATATAATTTTCAACAGTTCATTATATAAGTCTCAAAAAGTTGTCACTATTGTTAATAAAACAACAAAATACAGTTATGAGAGAATCTATATGGCTAAGCCATACTTGCAAACTAAGATTTATATCTTTTTTTTTTAATTAAATTAATCATCAAATGGAAAATAAATAAATTTATTTAATTCCGATAATTAATGTTTCTAAAAATATCCAATTCATTTGAATAATAAAAATTGTTAACTAAGCAAGCAGGTCCATTAATTAGTGATTACATCTTTACCACTGTGTATTTTATTAATGCTAGTAATAATTTTAACTAATATGTAACGTAAATAATGAGACCCTAATTTTTTAACCTAAATGTATTCATGATAAAATAACTTATTAATTTTTCCGTTGTTTGACTGCAGGTATATTGTATACTATGCTTAGGTTATGATGGATTAAAAGTTAGTTCGGATCCTACCTGCTATTACATAGTCATATATTTCAGCCTATTAACCGGTTGATCCGTTAGTGCAATAATTTTGTTTTCAAATATGAGGACTGTGGATCGCGACAGCTGGAGCAGGTGGACAGTATGTGTGCTACTTAATTTTTCGTCTTCATTGCTACCTGTTCTATTACTATTACAAGTATTCTTGTAATCGTTAATTTTTAGAAATATTAGCCAACCAATAGGCTACGAAACATCACATTCCATTAATGTACATCATAGTCTTAAAACAATTTAAAAATATAATATTTGACATTTGCGAAATAATCCACAAAGTATTCGAGTAACCAATGAAGAAATTGGTTATCTTCATAGATTACTTAGTATGTTGCAATATCTTCGAAATACTGCCAGATCAAGATAGGAGCTAGTAGGGGCTATAGCCTCGGGCCTAGTCCTCGAGTGTGCCCCACATTAACTCCTTGTTTCTCAAGTAAGTGATTTTGAAGTATATTCAATTGTGGATAAAATGACCTCATTCGAGTATGTAATCCTGGGCCCCTGGACGCCTTAATCCGCTACTGCTTTAAAGTAGATATAAGGTTTTTAAAGGCTAATGAACAGAGATGATTCCTTACGTATTGATATCAACCATTAGTCACACAAAGATTTATAATTCCTCCTTTGTTACTGACATCACCTAATGAATTATTAATACTGGAAAAAATTCTTCTACACAACAAAAAGGAAGCTAAGCTATATTTAACTGTATTTCCATTTTTGCTAACACAGATTTGATGTTCAGGACTAGTTTTATTTAGCTGGCTAGTGATCCAGTAAATAGCCCTCCAGAAATAGAAACATTTTAAAGAAAACATCCAAAATTGACCTCCTGACTATACTAGAGTTGAAACGAGCTCTATTTATTTTTTAAATGTAGAATATTTAGTTTTAGATATCCCTAGAGTTTCAGTTTTGATAAAAAAAAAACAAGTGGTTTTTGTAAAATACACTAAAAAATAAACATTAAAATGCATAGGCGTCCAATTTTTTTCATATAAATATATGGTATATGCCTGTAACTATTACACGGCCGGCTTGTGAAAATGGTGATGCAAAAAACTTTTGGGAAATCGATACATATCCCAAATAGATAAATTATCCAGAAAAATTAAAATCCTAACTGATCCTTTTTTTCAGTTATGACTGTCTAAAAAAGTCAGATAACACACGCTAAACTTATTAAAGTAGTAATTAGATTTATAACATTTATAACTAATTGTAGTGTAACCCAGGACCAACGACAGAGACGTAGTGACTTTCTGGCCCCATATTAAAAGAAAAAAAATCCATTTAAAATTATTATTATTTAAGGTAAACAAAAACTTCAGACTTATAATAAGCAATTAACTCGAAATAGCGTGTAAGTTCTGGTGTCAGTAACTAAATATTTATTATTTCAAATAAATAACTATGTATTGTCCTAATTCAATCCAAATATGCCTTGATGAGCATTCAAGGACAACATTTTTTAATCTTAGAATAGAACTCATTTGATGTTTCTCCCAATATTTATCAAATACACCATGTACTTGAATGAACTCCTCAAGCTGTTCCAACCATAGAGTCAATCCTCCGTTGTTGATTAATTTTAGCCATTCTTAAACGTGGCTAAACATAATATGTTCTTTGTAGGTCTCCGAAACATTTGATATATCATAAAAACATTTGTTTAACTCTTCCAAATGTAAGTGAAAATCCGCTGAAACTTTGTAGGAAAACAGCCATCAACAACTTTTTTCACGGCTTTAAAAGCATTAATATAGGGCTGAATTTTTAATTGATCATACGTTATTTCGAAATAATTCAGTTTATCAGTTCCTTTAAGAAGTTGTCGGCAAGCATTATCATCAAAAAAGTCACCATGGTAACTTTTGGCCACAATTTTTAATGTTTTAGGCCATACTAAAACTAATCTAACTAAACTCTTCCAGAATAGATGGTTCACAAATCCTGGTAACAAATGCAGTTCAGGGACTATACAGTTTAGAAGAACGTAAATATTATCATTTTCTTGGATGAGAAAGGATTAATTGTATACAAAAGTTACCATGGTAACGTTTTTGAGGGCAATGTGTACCGACAACTTCTTAAAGAAGCTGATAAATTGAATGATTCCGAAAAAACGTGTGATCAATTAAAAATTCAGCCCTATATCAGCGGCTGATGGCTGTTTTTCTACAAACAAAGTTTCAACGGATTTGCACTTACATTTGGAAGAGTTAGAAAAATATTTTTCTGATATATCAAATGTTTCGGAGACCTTCAAAGTACGTAGTTTGTTAAACCACATTCAAGAATGGATCAAATTAATCAACAACGAAGGATTGGGTCTATGGTCGGAATAATCCGGAGAGTCAATTAATCATATATTTGATAAATATTGGGAAAAACAATGTATCAATTCAATGGAATGTGAGTGAAGTTATATTTTAAGATTAAAAATGCTGTTGTTAAATGCGCATTTGGGCATTTTTGAACTGAATTAGGACAAAACATAGTAACTTTTATTTGAAGTAAAGAATATATACATCAGGTCCTACACGCTATTTTGAGTTGTTTATTATAATTCTGAAATTTTTGTTTACCATTAGATAATAATAACTTAAAATTGATTTTTTTCTTTTAATATGAGGCTAGGTCCTGGGTAATGCTAAAAGTGGTTATAAATGTTAAAAATCCGATTACTACTTTAATAAGTTTAGCGTGTGTTATCTGACTTTTTCAAACACTCATATATATCTATTTGAGATACGTAATCGATCTGCGCAAATTCTTTGCGTCACCATTTTCACAAATGTTATGTTGGCTTCAGGCCGACCATGATCAGCTACTACTTAATTACTGGTTATCTAATTTTGTGATATCTGAAAAAGAACAGAAGAAGAAAGAAACTTCATAATGAAAAATGATTTTATTTTTCAGCAACACTAATTTTGTTTTAAAGTCAGCTTGTGAGAGGTCATGGCAATTAGGCCAAAATGATAGAATAATGCTTTGCTCTTATTTACTGTGCCAATAAAATTCTGATAGAGAAGACAAATCAGTCTTTGTTTTCCCTTGGTACATTATTTCAGTAAAGCATTAAAGAAAAATTCACAATCTTAAAATTCCTTTATTATTATTTATGGTTAGAACAAAATTTTGTTCTCAACTCTAGTGGAGATTAATTTTTTTTAAAGTTCACTGTATCGATCACACATTACCTTACGATCTATTGGTGTTTGGTGAAACACTGGAGATTAAGTTTGAATTTTTTTTATTTTGTCAATTAGTTAACGTCATGGGCACGTATTAGTTTCCATTGAAAGTATTTACTAAGTACTTTTATGATGAAATATACCGTGAAAAGACTCAAGGAGAGCACAGTAAAATTTTAGGTTTATGTACAAAACAAATAATGATGTTAATTTATATTAAAAATTCTCTGTTTAAATGTTAATCAGTATAAAGATTGTAGAAAATATTAAATTTACAAATTAAAAACAAAGTACTGAACAGAACTGGGCTAAAAAAATAATTTACGTACGTGCGAGTCCCATACGAGTATGCACTCCTGATAACATAAAATATCTTTCCCAGCGCATTCACTAAAAGATGTGATTTTAAAATGGAGCGACAATTGTAAGTATTTTTGGTAGAGACTATTAGATCAGGAATGACACAATTAAATAGAAAATTTGATAAGATATTTAATTGCATTTTTGAAGACTTATTTAACGGTTTTCGCTCAATCGAATAAAGAAAATAGACAAAATTAAATTTCCAACTTTTTTTTACCTCATAACTTAGTGAGCGAACTTACCCGTAATACTTTGCGTTGCATAGTAAGACCTTTTATACCAATTTCTTTAAAATTTTTAAAGTTTGCCGTTAAAAAATTACAGGTACCGGGAACATCTCAAAGCCATTTTGAAGACTGATATTGCGCTACACGATTAAAAATGACCTTAATTTTAATGCAAATTTAATGTACATTCTACATTAAATTTATTTATTTTATACTTTAAATCGTGAATAATAACTCAATCAGTTCGTTGTACATTAAATTTGATTCAATGGTATCTTAAATTTCAATAAAGTATCTGAAAAGATATTTCAACTTTCTGTACATTAAAATTAATTCACATGGGCTTTAACATTAAAGGAATTTACATTAATATTCATAGTACATTGAATGAGATTGCGGAAAAAGGCGCAACTTGTACTGAACTTTTTATTTAATATGATATATTTTGCTTAAACGACTCAATTTTCTTATGATATGTACAGGGTGAGTCAACGATTGGATGAAGTAAGTTTGTGCCTTTTCGGTGAAATTTACAAATAAACTATATTTATTGTTTGATACAGTTTATTTTTACGCAGATTTTAAAAATATTTAGGACTCTACAGGGTGAGCCAAAAAACTAGGACGGCATAAAGTTTTATTTTTTTAAATAGAACTCCCTATATACGAATCGTATTTTCGATTTAGCTTATAATTTTAAATCATTTTTAATAAGGGTTTACTATAACAAAACTTTATAGTTTCTGAGATAATTAAGTTTAAAGAAAAAAAGTCACATTTTCAAGCATCAATTCAAGCCTAAATAATGTTTTCAATTTTGTGACAAATATATTCAAATTTGGAATTTAGCAAGGCCAAGAACAAGTTAACATAATTTTTACCTAATATTTGCAATAAAAGCTACAGGGTGTTGAACACATCGGCTCAAATTTGAACAAGTTTAAATGAATAAATATCTTTTTTTTTTAAATGGTACACCCTGTATATTTTCATGTTATTTAATAGAGTAATAAAAACCCTAAAAGTTTTATTCAATATATTCTATACCTATTTATAATAGTTTTTGAGATATTTCAGTTTTTCTTATTTTCCATACTTTTTTACAGAAATAGTCTTCATTATCATAGTAGCCATGTAAAATAATAAAAAGAAACTACAGAATGTGGTTAAATATGATGAAATACATTATTCGTTATATTACAACGGCAATAGTTTAAACATAATGTGAAAAAAATAACACAACAATAACGACAAGGCAAATACATATTTACTTTTATAATAAATTGAAACAAAAAAATTACCTATTAAATACTGAGATTAATTATTTCTTTTTAATAAGTGTTCGAATAAACGACCCTCTTGTGCAACGCACAAATTTAGTCTTTTTTGTAGACTGGACAAAATTAGTGGCGTTATTGTTCTACAGGTATCCCTAATCCTGTTTCGCATAACTTCCACTGTTGTTGGTGGATTAACATACACCTTATTTTTAATATACCCCCATAGGAAGAAATCTAATGGGGTGATATCGCAAGACCTTGGTGGCCACTCAATGAAACCCCCACGTCCAATCCATTTTTGCGGATATCGTTGGTCCAAAAACGCACGAACTTCACGATGGTAATGCGGAGGCGCACCATCGTGCTGGAACCACATACTGTTGAGCTCATCCCTATCGAGACCTTGAAGCAGTTGGGGTAGTTCTTCTTGTAGAAAGTTCAGGTAACTATGGCCATTTAGTGGTTCATTAAAAAAGTGGGGTCCAATAATTCGATTAGGATGAATACCACACCAAACATTTAATGGTCAGTGGTTTTGATGTTGCACCTCTCTAATCCAAAATGGGTTTTCTGTTGCATAATAATGCATGTTGCGTCTATTTACGGCACTGTTACTTCTAAAAGTAGCTTCATCACTAAACATTACCTTGCATAATAAATTTGGATTTAATTGAATCTCCGCATTTATTGTACGACAAAAGTTTACACGACTTTCAAAATCCTGTCCATGCAATTCTTGGTGTAATTCCATGTGTAATGGATGATACGTATATTTCTTGGTAGTACGATTAGCGGTGGATTGTGATGTTTCACATAATGCTGCTAACTGACGGCTACCAATATAAGGATTTTCCTGAACATTTAACAATACTTGTAGTTCTTTTTCTTCATTAGTTACTGGTTTGTTGATCACTTTACGTTTTGGATAATCAACAGTACCAGAAGAATCAAATCTTTGCATTAACTTTTGAAAAGTATGGTTATTAGGCTGGCGTCGATCAGGATACTTCATTTTGTAAATTCTTTGAGCAAGAAGGCAATTTTTTTGAGCCTCTCCTATTGTATAAATCATATCTATTAACTCATTCTTTGGAAAATTCATTTTACAATATAAGATGAATGCAAAAAAAAACCAAACTACACTACATAAAAACCAAAAGAAGCGATTGCCGTTATAAATTTGACACACAGAAAAATGTTCTTTTACATTGTTTTTGCCATGGCTACTATGATAATGAAGACTTTTTCTGTAAAAAAGTATGGAAAATAAGAAAAACTGAAATATCTCAAAAACTATTATGAATAGCTATAGGATATATTGAACAAAACTTTTAGGGTTTTTATTACTCTATTAAATAACATGAAAATATACAGGGTGTACCATTTAAAAAAAAAGATATTTATTCATTTAAACTTGTTCAAATTTGAGCCGATGTGTTCAACACCCTGTCGCTTTTATTGCAAATATTAGGTAAAAATTATATTAACTTGTCCTTGGCCTTGCTAAATTCCAAATTTTAATATATTTGTCACAAAATTGAAAACGTTATTTAGGATTGAATTGATGCTTGAAAATGTGACTTTTTTTCTTTAAACTTAATTATCTCAGAAACTATAAAGTTTTGTTATAGTAAACCCTTAATAAAAAAGATTTAAAATTATAAGCTAAATCGAAAATACGATTCCTATATAGGGTGTTCTATTTAAAAAAATACAACTTTATGCTGTCCTAGTTTTTTTGGCTCACCCTGTAGAGTCCTAAATATTTTTAAAATCTGCGTAAAAATAAACTGTATCAAACAATAAATATAGTTTCTTTGTTAATTTCACCGAAAAGGCACAAACCTACTTCATCCAATCGTTGACTCACCCTGTACATGTCTGCCGGTACTGACGGAAACCAATGTGTTTGAAACCGGTGTATAGATGACGGTACACTACCTATTGGAAAAATTTCCACCTTTTCCTGGTAGCAGATTTTTTTGACCTCATATTAATGTTGGTGCATTAACTATATGATAACATATCTTAATTTCAATGAACACTGGCTGTATATTTAATGTACATAGTCACCTTAAAAAGCAATGATCAAACTTTAAATTTGATTGTATGATTACATAAGATTTAATTGAATAAATTAATTTAGAATGCAAAAATTAATAAATTCAATACATTACATTAATTGAATTTAAGGAACGGTTTATGAAATTTGCTTCCAGCACATTTACCTTAAATTTAATGAACTTCCTTTTTAAAGTGTATCAAATAAAATATGTGATTTAAAATATTTATTTGTATTTTTGAGAACTAAACCAGTAAAGGGATAAGTAAAAAACATTTTTTTCAAACTCCGTTTTCACATTGGGGAAGTAATATAATTTCTTTTCCAATTTGGCCTCAGATCAGTTTTTGGGTTACTGGAACGCATTTTCTTGCAAAATTTTATTGCAAAAAATTGACTACTGGCGAAGTTTTAGGGCTGTTACAAACAGATAGATAGATAGACATGAAAGAAAAAAGGTTTTTCGGCAGTCTAATAAAAAAAAGTTACGTTCTTACTTTTAGACTTCGACTACATTCTACCTGGTAAATTATAATCACACTACAATTTATTTGCGATGCCGTTTTTATTGTTTGCGATTTTATTCTGATCATTCCGTCCCGACACTGGAATTTTAAGTTGGTAGATTCTTTATTAAATATAACAATCGTACTGGAACAACGAGTTGTCAAAATTGAGCTACGGACTCAACGGTCGGTGCTACCAGTTCATAGTACTAGTCGGTTTAACAGTATAAAGCAGCAAATAACTTTTGCCTCTATAGATCGTAAACGTTTACGTAGTATTTTAACTGCTGACGCACTATAGTATATTTTTCATACCGATTTGGTTATTTGGGAACATTTTTATACCCAAGGCATATTTGGGTCATTAATTCTTGTTGCACTATTTTGTTCAGGAGAAGTAAGGCGACTAAGATCCAGCTCATAATTGCTGGATTTAATTAAGGACGTTCGGGGCGCCCACCTTGTGCACATATTTGTTGTTAAGTAAATTATCTTTTATGATCACATATTTTTTAAAGTTTAATCGAAGAATTTGTATTCCCCTGATTTTAAAATCCGACCCTGAGGAGCATAATGGTATTAACTTATAAATCATATAATGTAGGACTTATTTTTTAGAAAACTGGATATCACGTAATTATACTTTAATCATGTAGGCATTTTAATCAATGTGATCTTATGTTGTACCTGTTTTAGTTATAATTATCTGTCAATAGCAATAGCTACGTATTTACATGAGTAACTACGTAAAAAGTAATTTTACGAACATTTTTACTCTAATAAAATTGAGGTTGTGGGCGTTATAATTTTGTTGAGTGCATAACATGTTAGTAAAAAAGTAATTTTAGTTTAAGAGAATTTTTCAGAAATCATTAAATATATGCTCGTAGGCATCTTAAAATAAAGTATTGTGTAAAATATCTAAAGAAAATAAAAATAACCATAAAAATAAGTGAACCTGATTTTTGCCGCGAAATTATTGCAATGTTTTTAACTCTGAAATGAGGGTTTTCTTCATAACTATTTAATATTATATTCTTAATGAGAATCTCGTAAATGACAAAGGGTACAGAAAAACTTAAATTGAAGCAGAGCTGTGCAACTTAGTCTCAACTAATTTTCCGACTAATTTGCCATCAGTCCAAAGGCAGCAGTAAAAACAAATATCAGTATTTTGATTTTCAGTCCTTCCAGTTCTATTTGAAGAAAAAAATAAAATTGATGTTAGTATCCGGTTACCTTTTTTTACTTTTTATAGTGGTCTATTCAGATTTTACGTTTGTTTAACTTCTTTAGAACAATTAACGTTTAGACAGAGACAAGTTTTATATAAATTATGTGGAATGAAAAAAATTTTGTTTATATCAAGTACTCGTACGTTATTATATTCAAGATGTTCAAAGCTATCAAGAAATTTCAATAAAGAAGACAGGTACAAGTTTTTAAAAACTAATCTGATAATGATGATTGTAAGACCAAACATCAAGCTTAAAAGAGCCTGAATGCATCTTATTGAGAAGTAGCAATGGAAATTTAATAACCACTTTAGTTTAGAACTAAGATGTATAGTTTCATATTTTACTAATATGATTTGAAGTAGAAATGTTATTCCCAGTAATGCATTTTACCTTAATTTAATATCAGTGTAAACATCGAATTAATTTAAGCTGTTTTTTAATATGTAACAATACCTTTAATTAGTAACAATTTGGCGACGAGACGAAAAGTAGCGTTATTCTAAATTATTTTGAATTCTCGGGAACAGCAACCAAGTATAAACTTTGTGTCTAATTTCAGAACAAAAATAAACAATGGAGTATAATTGTATGTTTGAGTTGTAGAAGAAAATTATATATTTTATTGCCAAATTTTACAGGTTACAGCAAAAACTTGTTTAAGAATTTGGCTTTGTTTTTTGTATTTACAACCAAAAACAGCATTCTGTCTATATTAAATGGAACCTAGAGCCACTTCTCCATGTATAACCGAATTTGGTACTGAATCTCATAACATAATAGAGTCACAAACCAAAGTAAATATAGACTTTAGTAGTTGTTCCAAGACTTTATAGTTTCATGCCTTTATTTTAACACATGTTGTATAGTTACAATTACTGGCACATCAAGTAATGGACGACAAATAAACCCGGAAAATTTTTTTCAAATTTTTTGTTTGTTTTATTGGATAACTCACTACCTACAAATCGTAGAATAATTCATTCGAAAAGACCGCCATTCACCTTTTAGCATTGCTGAAGTCGGTATAGCTACTCGTTCATTGCAGTACGTACTACTTGCATAGGGAAGTTGTCCACCGCATGGATGAGGGCTCACTTTACAGACTCAATATTTGAGTGACAAGTGGAGTAAATTATAACCTTTAATACTAACGACAGTTTGTAATCCAGATGGTTTAGGTCTGAGCTACCAGTTGTTAATATAAAGTAATTTTTATCTTGTGCGCTGGAACAGAGTCTTACTGGAAAGTTCAGGGCTTGTTGGTGAACACTGTTTACTTGACAGGCGTGCCAAGATGTTTGACTTATACGCTTTGGCCGATGTTTTTACTCCTTTCTTGCAAAAATGGACACCATACCTTTACATTCGCGGGAAGGTGATCTTTTTCTATTCACTGGATAAGTTTAAAACGCTTCTCTTAATGACCGAGCATAGACGTAATCATTCTGTTTATTGAACGAGTCCTCTTCAGTGACGATTTTCTCGTCAGTGAACAAAATTTGTCTGTGAGCGTTCTTTGTCAACCGACTTCGATTTTTGTTTACGTTTTTGCTTAGGTGCAGCCGTCAGCAGATTTTCAGTATAAGGTTTATACGCACGTAGTCCCAGATCATCTTTTATAATGCAAGATATAGATTTCCACGAAATCTGCATTTCTTGTGACAAGATTTTCTGTTTGAGTAGAGATTTCCGCTCGATTTGTGCCCTCACGAATTTAATCCCTTTCGGCGCTCGCACAGTATGCGAACGACCAAATCGTTGACGATCTCGCACGTCCATTTTTGTGAAGCTCCCTATTACAACATGATTTGCAATGTCTCCCTATTCCATGATTGTAAAAAATTTATGCCACAAATATATTGCGTAGTTATGAAGCACTTACAACAATCGTCAAATCACAAATAAAACGAAATGGATGCGTTCGATCCTGGTTAAGTATTGAGCGAGTTTACTCATAAACCAGTAATTGTGACTATACTAGGTATCAGAATCATAGACATACGAAACTGGTCAACTTGAAGATCTAACCAGATCGGGTCTGTCTTAAATATTTTAGTGAATCTGTAGATCATTTACATTAAAAAAATCTGTAATTAAATATAAAAAATATAAATCTTGTATAATTTTATCATTTCTGTTTGCAACTAAAAATTGAATATTCACAAGATATTTGTTTTGTGTCCTATTAGTAATTTTCTACAAAAAATTTGTTGTTGAGGATGAAAGCTTTCAGTTACCATCTACTTGTCACACATCAGCATCCTGTTGAAATAATCTTAAATCAGTTACTCTATCTTGGTCATTTTGCCAAATGTATGTAGCCATCTAATCTAAGGATTTACAGTGTGAATATATGTCCTAATGTCGGTAGCAAATTGTATACGAAACTACTACAGCAATAATTTACATTATTTGTCACGATAACGCAGATACAGTGTGTGCACGCATAGGGAACCGCACTTTCTTAATGTCTATATTTTGGTTGCCTTCAAATTGCAAAAACATTGATCAAAGTCATGATAAGATATACAGGGTGTTCAAAATATTAAAAAATGTAGAACTAATCTTAAGTATAATATCTTTTATTTGTAATTTTTTTCAAATTTTATTTAACTACACTGTTAAAAATAACCTTAAATGTAATGCAAATCTAATGTCCATTCTACATTAAATTTAATGATTTTGTCTCCAAAATCGTAAATAATTTACATACATTTTACATCTAAAGCAAATCATTTAAATATCAGTTCGGTGTACATTACTTTTGATTAAACGGTATCTTAAATTTCAATAAAGTAATTAAAAAGATATTTCAACTTTCTGTACATTAAAATTAATTCACATGTACCTTAACATTAAAGAAATTTACATTATTATTCATGGTACATTGCATCAAATTCCGAGAGGTGACTCAACTTGTTCTGAACTTTTTATTTAGTATGATATAAGCTGATTAAAGGACTCAATTTTGTTATGATGAGGTGTACATATCTGCCGGTACTGACGGAAATCAATGAGTTGGAAACTGGTCCACAGATGATGGTATTAATGTTAGTGCATTAAACGCATTTAATAAACGGTTATGAAATTTGCTTCCCGCACATTCACCTTAAATTTAATGCATTTCCTTTTTACAGTGTAAGTAGTTTCGAAAGAGAAATTTAATTTAAAAAATACACAAAAATTAATATAACCTATATTTTTCATTGTTAAACAACATTATGCAATATTAGCAATAAGTTTGCAATGAAAAGATAATTATTCCACATTAACCTTCAACCATTACACCTTTTTCTAATCTTTTTCTAAGCTTCCACACTTTTGTTCTCTTGTATATCAATGATGTCATTAAGATCATTGTTCTAAACCTTTTGCTTTAAATAATCCATAAAAAATAATCTAATGGGGTTGGATGAGGCTACCGATAAGGCCAGACCACTGGTTCAAAATGACCAATCCACTTATCCTGGAAATGAATATTTAAGCAGTTTGTCACTCGGAATATAGAGTAAGTTGGACAATCGTCTTATTGAAAAATAGGGTTTCTTATACTAAATGTTCATGCTCCAGTTTGGTTATAACAAAATTGATTAAAATTTTCAAATATGAATTTTGATTTAAATTGTCTACTAAAAAATAAGATGCCGTTATTCTACCACTATAAGTGGCAATTCTAAAACTATAATTTTTCTGTGCCCAGTACAACTTTGTGAAGAGGTCACTCCATTAGTCGTAAAACAAAATGTCCCTATAAAAGAATTTATTCAGTAAAATTTGTTCACCATTTATTAAACAAACCTCCAAATGGCGAGCATTATCTCCTTCAGCAGTTTGTGTCAAGAAGATGAGAAACTTGACCTCGATCTGTATAACATCGGCAGACTTTTTTACGGACACAAAGAAAGGCTCCAGTAACATACGAGCAGGCTCTCAACCACAAAATAGTTCAACTTCAGTGATCTTCCCAAACTAAGTGGTTTTAAAAAGTTTAACCGAAAGTCATTTCTCATAAGATTTCTGCGGGGTCTTCTAGGTTTGAACGTCCGAAATTTGTTGCTTACAAAAGTATTATGAATAAGAAACTTGCTAATTGTACCCAGGTGTTTACTTTTTTCATTAAGAATAGTTTAAGATTTTGTTGTACTGCGTCAAGAACTATCAAGGTGATGATTACCTTCTCGATATTTGTCATGTCCCTAGTAGCGTCAGATTTTTCAATTAATTTATTCACGGCTGTTCGAGTTAACATTTGCACATTTTTTATTGAATAAATTCTTAATTCCATAACATTTTACTTGGGAAATCCCTTGTTCTAAAGTTAGCATGGCCACTTTGTTATTTATTAACTATTTTATTGGCAAAACATGAATAATATCTGTTCACATTCACATTTACAGGAAAATATCCATTTTCGAGATAATTCACCTATTCAATCAAAAATAGAAATATTTGTTACAAAGTTGTAAATAAGAGTATTTTATTTAAGATTAATTTTACATTTTTGAATATTTTGAGCACCCTGTATACGTTATCATAACTGATCCCTGTTTCTGAAATCCGAAGGCAAGGAAATTTTTCCTCGAAAAATCAAAAATAATGAAGTTTACCAGAATATGGTACCCTATCCGTGTACGGGGTGGATCGTTTAGGATATTTTATAGGCTTTCTGGAAAACCGTAACAGATTTTAAAAATTTGATAATTTGGTCGCGAGCTGTTTTCTGAGAAAATTATAATGGCGCAAACAAATTACGGCTATCGCTATCGGTTTCGGATTTACAGTGGTATAATTACGGACTTATAATATCAAATTTTAATTTTTTAAATGGGACATCCTATATTTTTCACATAATTTTTTTGGCATTTTCCATTTTTTTTTAAGAATATATTATATTGATAATATAAACTTGACAATAAATAGGCTAAAACTAACATTAAAAATCTCACTACTCCACTGGATTTAAAAAAAAATACCTAAACAATGCGTTATTAGTTTTATCCTAGTTGCTTTGATAAATAAAATATAGGACATTTTAGGAAATGAGAAAATTCGAAAATCGCCCTGTAAATCTGAAATTTGAAATAATAATTTGTAATTTGTCTCCGCCATTAGAATATTCTCAAAAAAAGAGCTGGGAACTAGTTCCTCAGATTTTTAAAATCTCTAACGGTTTCCCAGGTAGCCTATAAAAACTTCCAGAACGATCCACCCTGTACACACTATATAATTAAAAGTACTAACACGAGATTAGAAAATCAGATCTAATTCCGTCCATTCTAACATGTAATTCAAATTATGAATAAATTTCAATTAGCACTAACATTAAACTTTTTCCTTATATATGACGACATTATAATTTTCAATAAATATTTAAGTTTTTTGTCACACTGATTATTTTCTAATCCCTTTATATACAATATAACAATATACTGACCAAATAACAATAGAATATCGATTATGGGAATATGAAATTAACATTTTGTAATTTATTTGGACCTTTGTAATGTATATTCGTGGGAAGTAAAAGATAAAAGGTAAAATTATACTTGAGTCAAGAGTTCAACATATTCCTTAAAAGGCCCCTACTTAAATATTTGGGTTCCCAGATCTCTTGTTGTTTTGTATTCGAAGATTGCATTATTAAGTTAGTTATTTTTTAAAGTGTGATTTATTTTTCTTATGCTCTTGACTTAATTAATTTTCCAACAAATAATAAACACTTTTTTTTAAATTATACTTACATTAATCAATAAAACTTATGAAGACAAAATCTTGTGTAACCTAGAAAACGTATTTTACCGATTCCATTCAAAATCATGCAATGAAAATAGCCAAAAAAATAGAATGTTTTTCCGTTAACTATATTATTCTAGAACCCAAAGAAGTATACAAGAATTTTGCCAATTTGCGAAAAAGCTATCGAGATTTTAAAGTGGAGCTTGGAAGTTTTTCAGTGAAGAGAAATTACATTTTTATTCAAAATTGTATTTTCTTATGTCTAATTGACTTAATTCAGTTTCCCCTTTCGATTAGGATTACATTAATCATACACTTACAGAAAAAGATTTGAAAAACCTAAAAATCCTCAAAACTAACAAAATGGTCGTTGTTCCTCAAAACAACATTCCCTATTATATGCTTCATTATATAATTATCATATTTTAACTTTTTTATATAATTTATTTACCAAAATAGGTTTTGTATGATTGTCAAAAAGTTGAATAATATGAGCAAATATTTGCGGGTAGCAGCTACTTTATGGAATATTATTTCAATAAATCAACTTCGAAAACAAATTGCTACTAGCACATATTTGCTCATATTATTCTACATTTTTCATAAAACGTATAAAATGTAGTTTTTGAGAAAATCTCGTTTTTTTGTTTTTTAAACGGCCGCCATTTTGTTAATTTTGAAAAGTTTTCGGTTCTCAAAGTTTTTTCTGAAAATTTATGACTTATGTGACCATAATCGAAATCGAAAACTGAATTACCTAGATTAGTCATAAAAATATACAATTTTGAATTAAAAAAATGAGTTACATTTTTCTTCACTGCAAAAGCTCTAAGTTCAACTTTAAAAACTTGCTTGAACTTTTTTGCAAAATATCAAAATACATGTACACTTTTCTGGGTTCTAGAAAAATATATTTCACGGAGGAAGCATTTTTTTTTGATTATTTTTACTGCAGGATCTTCATGGAATCAATTATTTACAACAACTCATTGGACGAAGTACAGGAACGCAAATATTTTCAATAATTTCTTATTTTATATTACATATTTAACATAATTATAACATTTCTTCTCTGAATTTTTCCTTTCAAAATTAATAACTCCCTTCATTTCCAACACAAGCTAGAATTTAGAAAAAAGGGTAGTGTCTAAAATTTACTTAAAATTTACAACACAGCTATAGTGACGGATGTAATAATTTATGAAAAGTACATGGTACTACTTATATCAATGTTCATCGTAGGTGGTTTAATTCGTGTCTCGAAGTTAATAACTGTTTAGACTTGTTTAAAAAACACCATACGACTCGTACGTGTTACTACTTGCTCATTTGGCTACTAAAAGTAGCTAGTCTAATATTTTAGACAAATCAGTTGAGTACTCTAAATTTCGTGAATGGTTAAATGAGAGAAAAACGATTAATTGAAAATATAAAACTAAATGATCGGTTCACCACATTTTGTATAATCGTTCTGATTTTAAGCATCTCTGGGAACTTGTGGATATAGGATGCTCTGCCTTTGTAGTGAAAACTAGGACAATTTTTGTTAAGTGTCTATAGAAGAAAAGAGTGAACCGTAAAACGCTGATTTTTTTCGAGATTATGAACCTATGAAATAAATTGTAAATGCCTCACGTAATATGTTAAAGTTATGGTAAAAATTTATAAGACTGGGGACTTCTTATCGATTAAGTTTAACTTTCCTAAAACCAGTAATATGCAGAGAGCAAAAGAATCAGTTTAAAACTGTTCAAAACAGTATAATTTAAACTGTGTCTAGACCTTTGCAAAGAAAAAAGCTATAGGGTAAAAGGACATGACCATAGAAAATAAAAGGCACGACCAGCAAAATAAGACGCATTTGTTTCGCAAGTAATTAACCAATCACCTTTAAAAATAATGTCTATTTTCTCTTTAAAGTTAAATACTCCAATAACACTTGCCACCAGTTTGTACATAATATATTCGCACTCAGCACTCACACCGGAAATCACCAATTCTTCGTTTATTTTCACCATCACCCTAATCCGTCATAAGCACAAAAAATAACTAACTTTGCATTTGATTTTATTAATTCTTAAGTTCTAAACCACATATTTTGTTATAAATAGCAAATCTAATTTCTCAGGTCAGTTTACGCACAAAAAATACTGATAGATCTTAACCTAATTTTAATTAATAATAATATTATTTAAATAACTAAATAGACCCAATAAGCTGCTTAATTTTCAAATCCCCCAAAAAGGTATATATTGATCTCGTACCGAGCGTGTTGTCTTACCTTCTGGTTGAGGATTTGATATATCTTCTGCCCAAGAAGTACCACGAATTCTTCAATTAAACGAAAACGGTTCAATTATTCATCGATATTCATTTTATTTCCTTCAAAATAACCGCTATTGCAAGCAATAAAGATATTCCAACGCTTCCTCCAATCTTGAAAACACTGTTCAGAGGTCGATTTTGGAATCAACTTCAACTCCTTCTGCAAATTCTCCTTTGTCGCCTCAATCGAATAAAACGCTTTCCGCGAAGTGGTAACTTAAGCTGTGGAAGTAGAAAAAAGTCACAAGGACCATGTCGGGTAAATATGCAGCTTGCGGGACGGTATGAACGTTGTTTTTTTTTTATCAAATACTCGTGTACAAGATGAGATATGTGAGCCGGTCCATTATCGGGGTGAAAAAATCATGAATTATTTCTCCACAATTCTAGCCTACTGCGATGAACATTTTCTCTCAAAGGCTATAATACGCTCTTATAATACTTATTTACTGTTTGGCTTGGCGGAAGAAATTCGGAGTGGACCACACCACGGCAATAAAAAAAAAGGTCAACAAAACCATAATTTTAGATCGACTTTATCGTGATTTTTTGAGCTTTGGCTCATCTGAAAAGCATCATTCCGATGATTATTGGTTAGTTTCGATATTATATTCATAGACTTATGTCTCGTCACCGGTAATGAGGCCGTCTATAAAATTTTGGCCCAAAGAAAATATTTCTTTAACGACATTAAGCCGATGCTGTTTTTGCAACAAATTCAGCATTCTTGGCACAAGCCGCGCTTCAACTCGTCTCATGCCCAAAACATCATGTTTAACACTTTGTACCGATCCGTACGAGGCACCAAGATTGGGTGTTATCTCTCTGATGCTGACAAGACGATCTGCGAGGATAATTTTCTTAATGTCTTCGATGTGTTCGTCAGTCAGACTGGTGAATGGACAACCGGAATGAGGCAAATAATCAACCACAGCCCGGCCCACTTTAAACTCTTTGTATCACTCGTACGCTTATGTTTTCGACATCGTCGAGTCCCCGTAGCCCACCGTTAACATTTTCAATGCTTCCGCATATAATATGTTGTTAGAAACATAAATTCTTGGCCCGACGAAATTGGACATTGCGAAATTCCTAGACCACAATAACAAATGACTTATTTACAAAGATATTACGTACAAACTCTCAACAGATCGTACTTGAACAGATATTTGACCACCAGATGACAGATGTACTAACCCAAAAAAAAGATTTTGACCATACTTCAAGAGCGGTATGTTTGAATGGGAAATTCGAGGTACCTTGTGATTAAAAGATAATATAATATTAATAGCTGCACGACGCTGTTCCATGGTGATCACACCACTCTCTTTTATTAAAAACGACGATCCTACAAATGCGGATTTTTTATGTCAGCCGATGTTCATCTGAACCTGGTTTTGTTGAGAGCACAAGCATAATCTTTTGTTTTGCGTCTTCAGCAACTATAGATAGAGATAGAGAGCTTCTTCGCTGCAATGATATAAAAGCGATACTTTTACTCAAATATAACATTCATATAGACCACGCTGTTTATATAATTTGTATCAAAATAAGTATCACTAATTTATTTTATTTGATGATCTGATTTATTTGTAGATAAATCTGAGATGACGAAGTTCCACTCTCGGGTCGTGATTTCTACAAAATATCCATTTAGGTCTCTGCCGGATGTAATACGGTTTAAAGTTCGATATCTCTAATTGTTATAAAATATATTGATTTACGCTTTGATTTATGTGCTTTTATAATGTGTCAAGTCAAGCTGTTAGGGAGTTTTGGAATATACCTAATGGAGTTTTCGTAGTTTCGTCAAATTAGGCGTCTACAATGTAAATATTTTTGTTGTTAAAATACTGTTGGTCTACACTAAGTAGATTTTATCAATTTGTTGGCAGTATTACATTCCGAAAAAGAGTTTTGTCGATTTTGTGTAGCTTGCAAAAGACTTTTGTTATATTTCCAATTTTAGTACTTTATAAATCGATAGTTCTACAAAAAATATCCAGTCTAATCCACTGTAAAGGCGCGTTTTTGTTATATTCAAATACAGTGTGGTAACGTATACAGATAACAAAAAAAGTTTATTGTGTCGAAAATATGAGTTTTAGTTCAATCTGTAAAGCCTTCTTACAAAACTTAAAATTTCAAATTGTAATACAGCATGAGAAACCGTATTTCTTTGAGTTTTATAGATACTTGTATGAAATTATAGCTTCAAACATCGATGCCTTATACTGGGATTGGTAAAAAATACCCTTATAATGTTCCAAAGAAAATGATCTTTATTTATTTTTTAAAAATAGAATATGTCAAAAACTTGAATTTTAATTGCAGTCTTCTTCTTGCAAGCAAGATAATTTTACTACATAAAGATAAGCCACTAAAATTACAGTTTCAAGGTACTTTGGTGAAAACAATGGAGTTCTGGTTATATAAAAATTATTTTCTTTTTTACCTTTAGTATTAGTCGCCTAAAAAATATATCTTTAAATGTCTAAAACTAACGTTGACTACTTAGAAAATATAGAATCGTCGTTAAAAGATAAACACTGGAATAAAGTAACACAACTGTAAAATATCAACTCACCAAATGTAAATAACAATAATAAAATTTGCCACAAATTTAATTTTGGGAAATTAAAATCAGAATAATAAAGAGCGGATGAATTTTTTTTTTAAATATATTAATTTTATAGAAATCTAGATTGCGAGATGCGTCTAACCATTAAATAAATAATTTAAATAATTAAGTGTCGCGTAATCATAATATATTATTTTATTTTGTTTTTATTAATTTTATTGCCTAAACCTACAGGTGCCATACTGGTGTGTTTAAGGTCACAGCCTGCAAATAAAAATAGTATGGATTATTTGGAAAATTAACTATTTTTTAAAATCATGCCATTTTTACTTTTTGCAGAAATTCCAATAGCAATTGTATTTAAAAATTAATAATCGGGAAAATTGTAAATAAGAAAAAAACTAACAGTAAGAACAGATTTAGTTCTAGAAATTTCCACTTTCGACTCGACCTGCAGAACCAGAAATCAGACCATACTTTTCCGGAGATTTTTGGCGTGGTTAATCTGAATCTGGTGTTGAAAGTGACTTGTTTCTTCGAATTTTCACGATATTTTAACCTGAAAACTCTAATATCACGGTTTTTCGCTATTTTTAAGGTTATGTAACAGGACAAGTTTCACGTTTTTCGCTGAAGTATATATGATAGTATTAATTAGTAGTCTTCCCTTTTATGTTCTATTTGGACATATATCTATATCTTTTTTCATCTTTAAAGTATCGTCAATTGAAATTTATTAGTTAGGCATATTAACCTGTCAACGGCCAACCGTCCAATATTAATTTAAATTTTCCGAATTTTCATATTTAAAATGGCATATACTTAAATTCATAAGATTTCAGATTTCACTCACTTATAGCATCGGATGAAGACTACGTCAGTGATCTCATCCATCTTATGCATTGAAATGGGTATGCCATCTTAAATACGAAAATTTGGAAAATTTTAATTGATTTTCATATTTAGCGACCTCAAAAATACCTTCAAGCACAAATACGTATTTTTCAAAAATTTTAATTCGCTATATTGATTTCACCATCTTGAAAATGACAGTTTTACGATAGTTTTGACAATATTTTAGGGATCAAAAAAGATAACAATATAAATATAAATAGATTTTGAAGAGGAGGACCAGTACTTTTAACTACCGTATATAGTTTAGCGATAAAAAATTAATTTGTCACATACATAACCTCAAAAAAGTAAAAAACTGTGATTTTTGCAATTTAGGTTAGAATATTGCGAAAACCCGAAGTAGCTGGTCACCTCGGACTTCATATTTTTATTCACAGTGTATGGGAAACCTTCGAAAAAGTATAGTCTGATTTCTAGTTCTAAAATTTGTCAGCCTGTCTTATTGAATCGTAATATTAGAATCACAGAGTAGTCCTAAGTTTTTGCATGGATCCATATAAATGCTGATCTTTAACAAGCCAGGAAAACTTAAGGCTTTAAAATTTATTAAATTAAAATAGTAACAAGTTTTAGAACACAATGTTTGTAAAAATAGGACGTAAAAATTTGTTACAAAAAGAGAAGTTTCTAAATATATCGTAAAATCTTGCGAAGGGAGCGTTTCAAGTTTGAATACATTTATTCCCGCTTCCTTCTATTAAATATTGTTGGAATCTAAAGTGTTGCCTCATCAGTTAAGACAAAAAGATAAATTCTCGACATATTTTACACCGTAGTAACTAATCTTGAATTGTTTTACAATTTTACCAAAATAATGTTAATTGTAATCATCAAACTCATGAAATATTTTACTGCTAGCCTGGATGAAAGTTTTCATAAACTTGTTCTCGATTTACAGTAATTAAATACTCAGTTATCTGAACTACGTCCAGACTGGTAAAATTTTGTATTAAAATTTGCTGACCTAGTAATGATATTCTGGACTTATGAAATTAAGCAAAAACTATGATAAGTTTTGAATATTGATTACCTGTATTTATTCTTGACATTGGTATTCGACACTTCTATAAGGTATCCCATAACTAATGAATCATAAAACAACTGAATATACCAGAGTTTATTCGAAATGTTGCATGTTAAAAAGATACAAGTTGTTCAAGGTGAAAATTGATTTCATTATTTTTTTTTTTGAACACATTTTTCAAAAAAATTTAACTTTTTACGAAATATTTCATTATATTTGAAAATAAGCTTAAAAAAAACGAGACCGCGTTTCATGAAGTACATAATACTAAATAACAAATGTTATACAGTTTTTGTTCTAGATTCAATTCCAAAGGCTTTAGGAATGTATGCCAATACCAAAACTGCACGATCCCCCGCTTTGATTACTCAAATCTCAAAACTAAGACGGAATTTTGAGGCAAAATTTTTCTGTATGATTAAATTAATAAAGAGCAATAAATGTCTCACATTTCATGTATGCCAAATACTTTTTTTGTAATCCACGCGCAAAATTTTCTCAGAAAAAATATCTTCTATATGTAATGGCTCTCTTAAGAATTTTACGAGATTTGATTTTGGCTCCATTTTTCGAAAACCCGTTTAAGTTAATAAAATACGAAAGCTTTCACGGCTTCGCTCAAGTTTAACATCATGGTTCTTGGGTTTAGACTGTATCAAATTAAAATTATTATCCGATGTCTCGCCTACGATTGCACTAGACATCTTCAGGAATGTTTACTCCACGCATTCAATGTTCTAATCTTGTGGAGTAAAGATCCCTGAAGAAGATACGTGCAATCCTAGGCGAAACGTCGGATAATAATTTCATTTTGACACCGTCTAAACTCAAGAACCATGATTTTCCATAAGTTTATGTCGATAAAATTATAAAAATTCTATAATAGGGTTACATGAGGAGGGGAAGATATCTACAGAAGACCGAAAATATTGGTTATTGGTCTATGGGCTATAATAGCTTAAGAACTTCTGACTTAGATATTATATCGTTGTGATATTGTTTAGACCTCATAATCATGATTTAAAAGTTTATTTAAAACGAATTTTGATATCTTTAAATCTCCAAAACTCTATTATGCTAATTGTGGGAAAACAAAAGCCATTAATAAAATTTTTTGTGTAGAATAAGAAAAAAGGAAATTTAAAAAATGGTATATGCGCAAGAGATATTTAGGTAAAAAGTATACTTACCACAATTCATTAGCTCTCTGTCAATTTTAAATAAATTTGGAAAATAATGCTGTATTTTTTGAAAAAACTTCTATAAATTATAACGATCATTGAAAATCCTCCCCTAAATAATTCTTATCGCAATGTGTAACTACTTGTAATTTTCGCTCGTCACAAACGCAAAAGACGCAATAAATATTTTTATTAAACTGTAAAATGGAAGTGCATTACATTTAATGTAAATCTGCTGAAAGCAAATTTAACAAACGTTTATTAAATGCATGTAATTTAATGCAGTAAATTTAATAATTTACATTATTCTAAATTAATTTATTCCACTAAATTTAATGTAACCGTACATTAAATTTAAAGTTTGATCATTATTTTTAAGGTGACTATGTACATTAAATATACAGTCAGTGTTCATTGAATTTCAGATATGTTATCACATATTTAATGCACCAACATTAACATGAATTCAAAAAATTCTGAAACTAACCGGAAAAGGTGGACATTTTTCCCATGGGGAGTGTCCGCCGTTTAGACCGGTTTCGAACTCATTGATTCCCGTCAGTCCGGGGCAGACATGTACACCTCACCATAAAAAAATTAAGGCATTTAAGCAACTTATATCATACTAAACAAAAAGTTCAATACACGTTGCGGTATCACCTGGAATCTCATGCAATGTATATTGACTAATAATGTAAATTCCTCTAGTACTACGATTGATGTGAATTAATTTTAGTATACAGAAGTTGAAATATTTTTTTAGCTACTTTATTGAAATTTAAGATACCATTGAATCAAATTTAATGTACAACGAACTGATTTTTGAATGAACTGTTTTAAATTCAAAGTAAATGTAAATTATTCATGAATTTTGTATACAAAATCATTAAATTTAATGTACACTGAACATTCAATTTGTATTAAATTTAAGGTTATTTTTAACAGAATACATTAAATAATCACCAATATGGATTTAAATAATAAATCACAATTTTTCATATTGCATCACACTATGCTGCCGAAATCGACATCTTTCATTTTTGATCCCAGATGCTCTAAATAAAAAGGCTTTAATAAGAAAGAAATCCCAAATAGAACATCAATTATAGTATAATGGATATTTAGGGCAAGAATTGACAATTTTCTAATAAAGCTCATGTAATCATACATTATTGCTATTACATCATCATAAATTCCTCAAAAAGTAAACTTATATGATAAAAAATATTGCGTGTATATTTTTCGGGGGAAATTTCTGGAGTTTTTTTAAATGTAAAAGATCGTTGGTTAATAATTTGTATTATTAATGTGAAGGGACAATTTTTCCTGTCATTTTTACGTAAGGCAAAAAATAAATTCTACCACAATTGAGTTTCATTATATCGTTTTTATTTTATTTAAATATATTGGAAATATGTACATAATGACACGTGTAACTAGGGTGACTTTACTTACAAAGCATGAAATACCACTAGTCTTGTTTATGTATATAAATTATTTTTTAACTTGAAATGTGTCATAAAAGTTTGGATACTTTACTTCGAAAATAATTGTCTAGTAAATGTTGTTGTTATTTGTCTCCGAAACCTGGGCAGTATATATTGAGAATTTTACGCTTTTCTGTTCAAAGCATTAACAAAATGTATTAGGAATATGACATTGAAATTTCGCCGTTTGTTTATTTAATAAATAAAAACACTTTTCCTTTTTTTTTATAAGAATCTCTCTTCTTCTTGCAAGAAAATAATTTAAACATTAAAATGACACTTAAAGTTACTTTAATGTTATGGGTACGCTTGACTAGAATATATTTACTAAAGCCCAATAAATATTTATTTTATGGCACCGATATTTTGCAAGGGGATCTAACTTTGAATAGATCCCTCGAAAATAAACTATAAATGAAATGCACATTAAAAAAATCCAATATTATAAATGAATTTCAACACGGTGTTACTGGGGATAGAAAAGATGCTTCTTTATTCTCATTCGTAAATGAAATTGAGTCTTGCGCAGATCAATATTCTTTTGCTGAGGTTCTCTATCTTGATTTGCGTAAGGCTTTTGATTGAACTAAACCTAAAAACATGAAACGTTCTTTTACAAGTTGTCGCGTACGGTTGCTTCGAAAGCAATTGGGTATACTTAAGGCTTCAATTCTGGGACCGTTAGTATTTATTATTTTTTCCAGTGCTCTATACAGATCATTTTCCGATTTTCAAATTCTTCTTATATCTTATTAAAAGATCGCATCATTTCGACATGAATAAATTGATCTTCCTTAAAACTACTGGAAAATTATACGGAAAACATCTATAATACTAAATTGCTTTTATACATTAGTTTAACCTAAAAATCTTCGAGCTATTTTCATTATTTTTATATATTTTTTTGTCATATATTAACATTTCATCAAGAATATTCGAATAAAATAACAGTTTTAGGATTATTTCAGACAACATGAAAAATGTTTTTTAATCCTTTGAAAAACATGATTTTGATGACAATTTTGCAAAGAATTTGGTTTAAATATCCATCAGGATCTAAATAACTAAGAAAATACGTGCTTCGAAAAACAGGAAGAAAAAATTTTACGTTATTTTGACAATAGGGAGCGATAGAAACAAAGTTTAACTAAAAGAGAATAAGATATTACCAAACTAAATGACAGGTAAACAAACAATAATTAATACGTTTTAAAATCAACTATTATTTTTTAGGTTCAAATAAGAAAATAAGAAATATTTTAAAATTCAGAATTAATGACTAATTTGTCGACCCTAAAAGTCAATAATAAAATGCACTATGTGTTAACTTAGAATGTTACAAGAGCACAAAAAGTTAATATTATTTACGAATTCATTAGTTCATGTAAAGTAGCTAAAAACTATTGTTTTTTCTATGAATTCGTGTAAAATATATTATAATATCTTAACTACAGATCAAGGAACAGAATATTTCCAAACATGATGTTTAAAAAAAAAAAACGTATTCTTTTACTATTGCCAGTGTTATCACTATCAAAGATAAGTAAGTCAGTCGCGTATTGTATATTATCACTACTCATTGATATAGGTTTATTTGGAGACGTGTTTACCATGAAAGATAGGGAAACAGCGTCCCGTAAACTTTTTTTTAGTAGTTAAATTTTGTACAAAAAACTCCACTTTATACAAAAAATAAAGTTAAGAGGAGAATATGTATTTCTTTTTTCTTTACTTATGTCCCTTCACTCAAGTCTCTTCACTCAACCGCTTCCCTGTTTACAAAAGTCTAGATTCGCTACTACATTTAATTATTGGGGACTGCCAAAAAGATATTGACAAACTTGTATTGTGTAACTGCCAACTTAAAATTAGCTACGGAAGTAAAACGTAAAAAATTTTGGTGAATTTGGCGTTACTTAATTGGCATCACTCAATTGTGATATAGCTATGATCATAGCAGAATAATGATTTATCTCTATTGATACAGATTTTGGCTCGTATTATTGTTAACTATGCTTTTCAGACATACGTAATTGAAGCAGTAACTAAATAAAGGTAGAAATTGTTATTTATATTGAAGATATGATATACATATTATCAGTCCTAAATCTTGATTTGTTATTATCTAATTTTAATATTATACTAAAAATTATATTAATTTAATTAACTATTTAATAAATTAATTTTGTCAACATAAAAATATTTTTGTTTCGATTGCCTTGTAAGTTTCTATAATTAAATCTTCTTTATTAATTAAAGATTCCATAATTAAAATGAAGGAGACAAAAGTACTTATTAATAAGTGATTATTTAAATAATTAAATAGGACAGACTCAAATTATTATAACTATATTTTTAAAGAGCATTATTATGCTACCTTCTATATAATTCACTTTATTGCGTAAAATGAAGGTATCACATGGTTCTTTTAAATTAATTGAATGGGAATTTGACATTGCGAGTTTTTGTTCGAGTAGTATTAACGACAAAGATGTATTCAAAAGTGGTCCCGTAATTCGCATTCTCTGTCAAAAATATTTACAAAAAATCAAAATTTCAGTAGGAAATAGATGAAGAAATCTATCTACCGTATTTAAATGGTAATTTTTATGTATTATCGTTTCAGGTAGAAAAAGGAAAGAATACATACAAACAGTTTATTTCCTGCAAATACCACTATTGTCCTCTCTCCATACGCGTTTTGACCACCTTATGGTCTAGTCGCTAGAGCTGTATCGAATCAAGAGCAACAATCGCAGGAAACAACTGCTACATAGAATATAAATTTTAAGCAGATAGATTTCTTCATTTATTTCTTACTGAATTTTTTTTTTTTTTTTTTTAATTTCGCACTACTCCGGTGTTTCAAAGATGTTGTTCGACTGGCGATATTTTTCAATCTGACATCAAAGTCGGCAGGTGGGAGATTTTTAATATCCTACCGACAGTTCTTGAAATGATTTATTATGTAGCTGCGAATGTTGCTCTCGATTCAATACAGCTCCACTGACGAGATCATAAGGTAGTCGAAACGCGTATGGAGAGAGGATCACAATGGTATTTGAAGAAAATATATTGTTTGTATATATTCTTTGCTTTTCTCTGCCTGAAAGGATAAAACATATAAACAATAAAATTTTTATAAAAAAATTGAACCGACTTCTAAAGGTGTGCTAAAAAGTAAAAAATAACTAGACATTTTTATATGAAATTGAAATTTTTGAAGTCAGCGCCAAACAAATACCTGAGAAAATGTGATTCGCATAAACAGATTAAAAATACTCTATTTGTAATTGCTTTCTTACCATAATTTGTATATATTAGTAGTTATTTATTGCATCTAGAAATAATTTGGCGCCGACTTCAAAAATTTCAATTTCAAATAAAAATGTCTAGTTATTTTTTACTTTTTAGCACACTTTTAGAAGTCGGTTCAATTTTGTATAAAAATGTTATTTTTTGATTTTTAGTTTTGAATTCATTATGTTATTCATAAATTATTTGAACTAAATGCTAATCGAGATTAGTGTATCTTGCAATGACTCCAGGGTGGCAAGAAAACACCTACTTTATCCCAAATTGTAAATTATTCTAAAATGAAAAACTAAAAAGTTTTTGATTATTAGTAGTTCTCCAAATAGTAATGAAATTGTGTCAAACAAATATTTAGTCTGTCATAGTAAATCCACTATCTTAAATTTCAAAATAATTTTAGATTGGTAATATAGATCTCAAATTATTCCAATATCGATATTTAAAGAATTTGAGACGTAAATTTCTTAGCCAGATATATTTTATATTGCCTATTAAGTTTGTATACGCCCAAGAACCCCGTAATATAAATTTTAGATAAAACCTTAAAATATAAAATTTTTAGTCTCTCATATTGTATCTTATCAACCTAATAGTTGTAAAAAATTAACTTCATATTCGTAATATACCACCCTTCGACACTCTAATACCAAATCTGAAAAAATGCGAATTAGGTAAAATTTGCAACCCACCATATTGGATCTGCCATACTGAATTTCAAGAAAATAATTTTAACGTCTTAACCTAATCTAAATCTAAACTCTTCAAAGCCCCCTTTTAAATGAAATCCAGGAACTTAAAATTTCTAAACGGTTATGTTGCATCTGACATAATAGATTTTCTTAAAATAACTTTATATTCGCTATTTACATCCTCAAAAACGATTCAGTTCCACATTTGAACAAAATCGAAAAAACTAAAATTTTTAGTTAGCTATATTGCATTCGTCATATTGAATCCTGAAAAAATACTATTTAATTCATAATTTACACCCTCAAGAATCCTCTATATCAGTTTCGGAGAAAATAGAAAAATGTAAAATTTTTAGGATATCATATTGAATCCGCCAGATTGAGTTTTTCAAAAAATATTTTAATTTTTAATTTGGTAATTAACACTAACAAAAATCCCCCAATACTGACTTTAGACAAAATCGAGATATGTAGAATCTTTAATCCGCCATCTTAGATCCACCATGTATATTTTTTTTAAATAATATCAGATTCGTAATGTTCTATTCCAAAAACTTCCCCATATCAATTTTGAAAAATATCAGACAAAATTAATTTTTTATCCACCATATTAGGTACGCCATAATGAATTTTTTTTTTTAATTTTTGATTCGTCATGTGCGACACCGAGAACTCCCCCGTACCAATTTTGGATCAAATCGGTCAAAATTAATTTTTTGTCCGCCATATCGAATTTTTTAAAAATAATTTTAGATTCGTTATGTGAGATCCCGAAAACTCCCCCATATCAAGTTTGGAGAAAATCGGACGAAATTGATTTTTTGGTCCGCCATATGGATTCCCCATATTGAATTTTTTTTAAATATTTTGAATTCGTTATGTGCGACCTTGAAAACTACCTCATACCAATTTTGGAGAAAATCGGAGAAAATTCATTTATTTTATCCACCATATTGGATCCGCCATTTTGAATTTTTTAAAAATAATATCAGATTCGTTGGGTACAACCCCGAAAATTTCTCCATACTAATTTTGGAGAAAATCGGACAAATTTTTTTTTTTTGGCCGCTATATTGTCAGCGCCATCTTAGATTTTACTGCACCAATTTCATCTAAAAAATTATGGGACCACCGCAGCAACTTCCTGAACATAACACAAAAAATTTCATTCAAATCGGTGCAGCCGTTCCGGAGTAATCGGTGTACATACATAAAAAAAATACATAGTCGACGAATTAAGAACCTCCTTATTTAGAAGTCGGTTAAAAATATGGTTGTTTAATAATACAAGCAGACTTGAACATTTTTCATAACATTTAAAATAAGAAATAGGGGAAATACATTTTATTCGGAATTTCCTAATTAAACGGCAATTCTAATTTGAACTCATCAATCTTAATTTTACAGCTTTTTTATAAACTACATATACTACACTACTGTTGTTAAATTTAATTTAGCTCAACCCAGCTAGCACTGTTTGGATCTAGATCTGGAAAGTATAAAGAGTGGGTTAGGCTCCCCAGCACTCAGGCTTCTTTAGACTCATTGTGTCCCCTCCTATAGGGGTCTGTTTCCAGTCTATAGATTTAAATCGGCAAAGACGTAGCCTGGAGGCATTTCTCTTATGTCTGTCAAAGCAGGCCAGTACTCGCCTGGCATGGATTCTCTTTTTAGTGAAAAAGGGACAGTCGCATATAACATATTCTATAATGTCATCTTATTATATAAGTGTTTCCCTAGCTAACCTTTCTCTAATATCAGTTTTGTTCTGAACATCGCCAGATATTCTGTTTGTTTCCGCCTCTGGATAATGATAGTAGGTGTAATTTTTAATTAGTTTTGTCATGACTGATTTAATCAGAGCTACTATTGGGTCTGCTTATTAACAATTAACTTAATTAGATTTCATTTTTACTATAAAAAATTTCTGCAATTTGTGCAATACTGGATATGTGTTTTTTAGGGAAATAATCTGGAGGTTAGTAAAATTAATAAAATAAAAAAAAAAGATTTCAACCATTAATTATTTTTCTTAACACAATAAAATGAATAGAGTGTTGAATTTAATTTTCGATTTAGCTTTTATTCGGGAAAGTTTTCAAATCACAAGAAATGTCTAGTTGGTGATGAATAATTGTCACAACCGGAAAACTATAATAATTGTTGTGAAGTTGAATATTAGGGATTACTGTCAGTCGTTTCTAATTCTCACAGCATGACGATATGATTTTAATATTATTACAATATTTCTTAACAGAAAGCTCATCATAATCTTGAAAAGATTTCGACGAAGAGTTGTGTGACGATAAGGTGAGATGTAACGCGAACGTTGATTAGTTAACTACTGCTTGTTCATTTTGTGTCTTTCAAACATTTTCAGGTATAAGTTTATGTAAAACATTGATTTTAAAATAATTGTTCATTCTTTGATAATAAATTATTTTAGTAGGAGAATTTATTCTGAAATTGATAGTTATATCAAAATCACTTAAATAAATTTTAATTTTGAAGTGTTTTGCTAAAGACTGTTTATAACGACATACTTTAAATTCTCTTATTTAACTATATGGTTCAAACTATGCTCCAGCATAAATAAGAACATAAATAATAATTATTTATTCCATAATAATATCATAATGCTAATTAAATTGTTTCGATATATAACAATAATAGTCCCTTTTCATTGCGAATTGGCCATAGAATATAGCAAGTACAGCTGTTAAGTTCTAGGGCTGATCGATCTGTATTGAAAGTATTATTACTCCATGCATTCCATTCCATTTAAAATATCTTTATTCATAAAAATGTACCACGTGTCACGGTGGCTTAAAACTTCACGCATAATACAATATACACAAAATACATGATAACATATACATAATATATACAAATTGTCTCTCGTGTGTAGCATATTTAAACACAAAGAGTTGGGAAATTACAATTCTTTCGAATCGCCGTCGATGTCATGCCGATGAACCACGAACATTCACATAGACCAATCAATAGAGGTTTTTTCGTGACAAAAATACTGTTAGAATACAGGCTATGCTATCACACCAAAAACAATCCGTAGTAATATTTTGTTATATTTTCTACTTTCACCTATGATTCATTAATTTGTTATTAACAATTTAAACCAAAAAATTGTGTTTTCTTTTATTTTTACTTATAAAATCAAAACTAATGAAGCAATCTCGATAGTGTGGGCAGACAAATTGTAGATAATAAAAATAGCAACAAAATGGGCCCCGGATCGATTGAATCAGATCAGTAACGACGAAAAACAGAGAAAAATCGAAAATTCTAGTTTTATTCAAAACTCTCCGTTATTTTTCATGTTGTAGCGCTAGTTTTTCGCGACATAATATGTTCTCTATACGTACCGAAACCAGGTGCGTCGATTCACTAGATTTTGCACAATTGACATTTGAAATTCTTAGTGCACTTTGTTTCATCGCGCTTTGATTCGTCAAGGATTGTCCGATTTTAATTTTGTAAAAGGATTTTAAAAGTCGAAGTATCAGTCTACAAGGATATTTTTAGTTTGCACCAAAAAGTGTGTGCATAGCTGAAAACGGTCGAGCGCGTGAAAGTAAAAGAGTAATGGGGTTAGCTCTGCTGCCGAAGGAGTCACACAAGCGTTTAGGTACACAGCAATGAATATCACTTGCAAAGCTTCATGCTAAGAATGTGATTTATTTTTAATAAAAGTATCCGTATCAATCAACGGTATCGATACAGGAAAATGTCGTCAAAAAGGCTAACGCAACAAGATGTAAAATAAAACGAGAAAAAAATAAAGTAGTAAACTGTTTTTTATTTTATGAAGTTATTAAATTTGAGTGTAAAAAAAAATTCAGGGTTTTGCATCAGCTGCACAGCTAAGAGGTGGGCAATATATTTTTTTGCTTCTGAGGGCCTCCAGTGATAATTTTAATGGTACTAACGAAAATATAGAATTTAGCTACCCGATTTTGGTGTAGATTGATCAAATAAAATAATATTACGCACATATGATCACTGTTTTTGCTCGTTAATAATTCTACATTACTGCTAGAATGACCAGTTACAAAGAAAATCGCTGAATTCATCCAAAATATTAATACTAGACTTGTCAAAATACGTATTTTAAGAGATTTTTAAAGCCGTATCCTAACTATTGGGAACATGTTCGACACGGTTTATCCCCAAAATTTAATATTATTCATCCAAAACTGCAACATATACCTAAGAAAGTTAAGAATACTTATGTAGAAAACCTGCTTGAAATAGCGACTGTTTAAGAACGGTACCGATAGATCGCGAGAGGCATATAGTCTTTTACGAAATCCAAATAAAACCGGCATTAAAGTAGGCATATATCAGCTTTTACCACAAAATTTACATGAAAATATACATTGAATTTATTTATGTCTTTGCTTTAAAATACTCATTATGCAAATACCAAATAAATAGTATTTTTTTTTTGTATTACCTATGGCTTTTTCTAGGTTTTTAATAAATTTGCTACCAAATATGGATGTCCTCTTATTCTGTGCATTCTTTCTACATGCGTATTACTGTTAAGGTCACTTTTTACTCTGTAGTAGAAAGATCATTGGAAAATATTTAAAAACTCTATGCCTCACTTGCTAATTCTTCCAACTTATCTAAAAAAACATAAAAAATATGTTTGAAAGACTTCATTTTAAGCTTTAACTTCTTTCCTACCTTCATGTTTTAATTTTTCAAGCGCCAATAAATTTACCAAGTTCACAAAATTAGCTTTACATTTATTACTATATAAGTTTCATGTTGATTTTGGTACAAAGGAGTCATCTATTAAAAATATATGTTGATTAATAACTATTATAAACACAACACAGTTTTTCTAACATAAAGGATCTACAAAATTATGCAAAAACACAAAAACGAAAGAATCAATTTTAACATAAAAACATTTAAAAATGTTAGTATACTAGCTGCCAGATAAACACCGGGGATGTCCGAAGTTTTGCAGTGGATATTCGTTGGGGTATACCTAGACGCCTGTTATAAATACGATTCCTTTTGGCAGGCGCGTTGCCCTGACTAATCTTTTACTTTCACGAGCTGATGATATTTCTCTTTTTAAAATATTTTTACAAAATTAAAATCAGACCATCCATGAACTCATCAAGGAGGGCTAAAAATTTCTAATGGCAATTGTGCAAAAATTAATGAAATGACAGCGCATAGTTTTCGAGCGCATAAATACGTATAGACTATAATTATTTCGGGGATTGCCAACGCTACAACTTGAAAAATCACGAAGATATGAATTTTTGAAGAAACGCTAAATTTGTCGGCTTTTCCTGTTTTTATCCGTTACTAATGATCCGATAGAGTCAATGATGGTATTCTTAATACCTACAATTCATTTGTTATATCATTGAAATTGCTTCATTAGTTTTAATTTTATAAACAAAAAGCAAGGAAAAAATCAATTTTTTTGTTTTAATTGTTTATAACAAATAATTGTTCATAGTAGAGGGTGGAAAGAAAACACAACAAAATATCAATTGAGTTTATTTTCAGTGTGATGATATACTCGATATCCTATATATATATATATATATATATATATATATATATATATATATATATATATATATATATATATATGTATTTTTGTCACAGAATAATTTATTTTTTCTCTATTGATAGGTCTAATACGAAACAGTTCAGATGGGCGTCAACAAGCTTTAACTCCTATTGGAGTTTGTAAAACTTACTTTAGGAAAAACTGTATTTAGTTTTTATCGATACTTGGGTAGGTAATCTTGGTTTTATGGGGAAGAGCAATGAAGCCCCATTTGATCTTACAAGGAAGGTACTTGAAGTGTTCGGTTCCAATTTTAATAGAACTTCAATATGTCGTAGAGAGCACAAAAATAAACGACCCTTTTTTTATCTGCGGAGGTTCATTTTAATGGGGTGTAAACCATCCTTAAAGTGCAAACATAAAAGCAGTATATTGGAAATATCTCAGGTTCTAAGTGAGATATTTTTACAAAATAAAATGAAAGTCCCTTTTTAATCGAAACAATGTGAAGTTATGTTATTTTCACCACAAGAGATATCATCCCTTATTTTTATAAGGGTAAAACCTCTATTCGGGTTTCGGGTTTCTAAACATAACTAGTAAAAGAGAGTGAGCTACACCCAAATGCTTTTTCCCCTAAATCTCAAGTTCTAATTGAGATATCTTTACAAAACAAAATGGAAATTATTTGTTATGTTGAACTAAGGTATTTTAATCCCCAAGAACATCATCCCTTATTTTTATAAGGGCAAATCATCTACTCGTGCACGTAGTATAATTCTAAAAATTACGAAATTTAATAAAATTGTTTGAAAATATTTTTTTCATGAATACCAGACTCAAGGTGAAATTTTTCGGAATTTCTAAAAATAAACTAGTAAAAGGGGATGAGTCACCCGCAAATATTTTTTTTAATATATCAGTTTCTAATTAACACACAACAAAATGAAAATTACTTGTTACTCGAAATGATATTAATTTAAGTATTTTCACCCCCAAGGATTTAATCCCTTATTTTCTATTAGGGTAAACCATATATTTACGTATGTAATTTAATTGTAAAATTTATGAAATTTAATGGAATTGTTTGCAAATATTTTTTTTTACGAATACCATGAGTCACTTTAGTTGTCGTGTTTCTGGATTTCTAAAAATAAACTATTAAAAGAGGGTGAGCCACCCCCAAATACTTTTTTTACATATCAAGTTCTTATTGAGATACCATTACAAAGCAAATTAGAAATTACTTGCTATTTGAAATGAAGTTAAAATATAGTATTTTCACCCTCAAGGATATCATTCGCAGGATGTCATTTCATACATTTATAATTATTCTTTAAGTTATTAAATTTCAATTTATATGAACGTTACGAAGCTTACTAATTTTTTTTTCTTTTAATTAACAAGATAATATAAACTTATTTAGTTGGTTGAGCATTCGTGTCTCTAAATTATTATAATTCTTGACGAATAGAGATTTCTAATTCTGCAACGTTCATTTATATTAAAATTTGACAATTTTAAGAATAATGATATATGTATGAAATAACGGTTTACTTTCTTAGAAAAAAAAACAGGAACAGGAATAATATCCTTGAAAGTAAAAATCATTTCGAATAACAAGTAATTTTAGTTTTATTTTGTAGAGATATCTTAATTAGAACTGGTTTAGTTTCGGAAATCTTGAAACATCCATCTTAAATTACTTATTGTTTTCATGAAAACAATATTATCAACAATTTTTTAAAATTTCTAAAACTCTTATAAAAAGTAAGGGATAATATCTATAGGATTAAAACCACATGGTAAAATCTCACTTCAACTAACAAGTAATTTCTATTTTATTTTGTAAAGATATCTCAATTAGAATTTGAGATTGGCAAAAAATGTGTGTCGGGGGAGTTCAAGGTTTCCGAAATTAAACGAGTTCTCATCAAGATATCTCTACAAAACAAAATTAAAATTATTTATTATTCGAAATGATTTTCACTCTCAAGGATATTATTCCTTATTTTTTATAAAGTAAACCGTTATTTCATACATACATTATTATTTTTGAAATTGTCAAATTTTAATATAAATGAACGTTACAGAATTGGAAATCTCTATTTGTCAAGAATTATAATAATTTACAGACATGAATGCTTAACCAATTAAATTTTTAGAATTTAAATTTAAGAAAAAAAGTATTTGGGAGTGGCTCACTCTCTTTTACCAGTTTTGTTCAGAAACCCGAAACCCGCCAACTTAAATTACTTATGGTATTCGTGAAAAAAGTATTTTCAAACAATTATATTGAATTTCGAAATTTTTAGAATTAATCTACGTGCGTAAATATATGGTTTACCCTAATAAAAAATAAGGGATGTTATCTTTGGGGATGAAAATACAATAGTTTAACGTCATTTCTAATAGCAAGTAACTTTCATTTTGTATTGTAAAAATATCTCATTTAGAACCTAAGATATTTCAAAAATATTGTTTTTTGGGGTGAATTTTAGGGCCGGTTTTCACCCCATTATAATGAATGTTCGCAGATAAAAAATACTTGTTTCTTATTTTTGTATACTCTACAATAATATATAGTTTCATTAAAATCGGAGTCGAATACATCAGGTACCTTCCTTGTTAGTAGTACGGTTAGAGTTAGTTCATTTATGATCACTACTCCATTTCAAGTTCTCTTATTACCAAGCCAGTCATGATTAAATGGGGAAACAGTGATTATTATTCCTGGTTTCAATCAGGTACTCTTTTATAGGCTGACTCGTCCTAGTCACTGTAACTACTACAAAATGCATCTGGGATTGAACCAGGGATCTTTTTAATGGTTGATAAATACTGTATCATTGCGTCGCCAGTTCTGATATATCATTTTTATGAAACTAAGTAACCAATAAGAATATAATGATCTGAAATTGGTGAATGTCAATAGTACATAAATTTATAACATTAATAAAATTATTTCAATTTTTCTGATTTGACAATTATCCTGTAACATATTCATTGACTACGACTTTTTCAACATCTTATTATAAAAGTAATTTAATATTCCATTTCCAAAACTAAGGCAAAAGTTCTTCAACATACAATATATTCTCTAAAATTTTCTGTACAAAAAGCAAGTTACATAATGAAACAATAGAATAATACAACTTAATCTGAAACTAGCTGTTCTAAAAGGGTACTTTTTTAAACACTGGCATCAAACTTTAATTCCAAATTTTAAGTCTAACAATTCAGTACATCAAATGCAATAAAAGGAATCATTTTTTGTGAGTAACGTTTCCAAGGCAAACCTAAAATTTAACTTTTAGTTTTTTGATAAAAAATTAGCGAAAAATTTCTCATTTAAGTTGAATTGGCTTTTATTTAAAAAATTCAGAACAGTTATTTACAAATTCAGTTATAATGTTTTATTTCGCCTTTATTTGACGTATTTTCAACTTGAGAAAGCAAAGTGTTTTCAAATAAGTCGACGACCGGAAATATTTAAATTATTTTGTTAATGTATTGCTTTTTATCATATTTCCAGCTTTTTTAGGTAAAAACAAAAATTTACATAAATAATCAATAAAAATCTTCTAGAAAACTAACGAGGTTTCGATTAGAGTGTATTTCTTATCGTTATCAAACATAAACCGAAAGTATTGTTTTAAGGCTTCGAGCTTTAATATAAATTATGTATAAGGTATCCAATTTTCGATACTTTTGCGGGGTATCTCTATTATTATAGATAGTTTTGTGATTGTTGCGAAAATATACTACTTTTTGTTAAACAAAAGGTATATTAAACAAAATTTTCCTAATTATCCTCTATTTTTAAAATATAGGGCGAAACTGACAATTGTCCATTCACGTTGTTATACAGTTTTTATGTAAAATCCACTGGCATACTTAGTTTTTTTTCTAAGGCATCAGATTTTTCGTTACAGACTAAACTTATGCTTGTTTAAATAAAACAATCTGTTTAATATTTGACGGCTCGATTAAATTTTTTTTAAGAATTGCAAAAATATATAATAGGTGATATTTGATTTCACTATTAAATTTAGAATTTAGACATAAATTATTATAAAATATGTATGCATATTCATTCATTAATAATTATCTCTTACCCGCGAGTTCGTCCGCTTAAAACTTAAATACAATTGATGTAATCAATCGACAGTTTAAAAGAGCGGCCTATATGACTCCTGATAATCTCATTTTCGTGTCTGTAAAGCTTCATTGACATCGGTTCAGTTATTTCGACGATTAATCCATGCAGACAAACAGGCAAGAAAAAGGCAGCTTATATTATTCCCGACAATCTCTTCTTCAGGTCTGTAAAGTTTTATCTAATTCAATTCCGCAGGTCAGCCGTTTCGAAGATTAGCCCATACAAACAAACTGACAGACAGAAAATAAGCGGCATATGTCTGTTGTGACAGCTTTTTCTTCACCTCTGTCAAGTTTTAACGAAATTGCTTCCGCCGATTAGCCCGTACAGACAGACAGTGAAAAGCACCATGTATCACTTCTGTTAATCACTAATTCATGCCTGTAAGGTTTCATGGTAATCGGGTCAGCTGTTTTAAAGATTAGCCATACAGAGAGACACACAGACACTTTAATTTTATTTATATGTATAAATACTACTTTTGAGACAACGCCGTGAATATCATTTGGAACTCTAGTTTGTAAATTTCTATGGTCCCCTAAATATATTATGTTTTAAGAAAGACAATTTTTATTGCTGCTGTAAATCTGGATTACTAGTTATAAAAAAAAAACTACGCGAAAAATTAAAATAGGCTTGCTAATTTAACAGCTGAAAATTTAATTAGATTTGAAATAGTATGGTAAAAAGAGAACTTATGACAATTATGAAAAGTTTGATATGCTAAGGTATTTTATCCAATAGAATGAGATATCTCACGAGGCTTCTAAATTATATATTAACAGGTGCGTATAATAAGAAGCCAGCCATAACCAGGCATACTTTCTAGATTAAAGAATAACTTAGTAGAACTTGGAACTTTTGCGCAACCACGTCCCAGGTGAATGAAGAAGGAACAAAAACAGAGTCGAAGTGAATGTTCTGGTTTGTATAGATGCAGCGTCTTCAATGCGTGAACCAACAATATTAAAAAATAGTGCCACCCGTATAAAGTTCACATTGTGCAAAATTTACGTCCTGTGTAATATTCTGTAATTGACACTCATATATGAAACAAATCAGATCCAGAGACAATTTAAGAAGATCTGGTTCGATGGACGTTATCTTACAAGTGTGGGTATTTTTAACAACAAGGCCTTCGGATTTGGTATCGCTTGTTTTATCTTAGGAATTTAGTTGATCCTCAGATCGCCTAATCCATCTGTTTTGGATTTTTCTTATAGAGCTGATTATTTATGAGCCTCGACGGTAGAAGAACTTTGCAATGCAACAAATTTGATTTTTTAATTTTTTCATAGCATTATTTTAAATGCGTTAAGAAAAATTTCAGAAAAATATCAATTCTGTATCAGGGAAAATGGCAACTTGAAAACTTATTCTGGACAGTATAACAAAGGTATTATCTATACATAAAGTAAAATTGAAGTGTTTGGGCTAATCTTTGAAACGGCTAGACCGATTTCGTTGAAACTCGACAGAGATGAAGAGAAGGTTGTCAAGAGTGATTTTTTCTGTCTGCCCGCACGGGCTAATCATCGAAATGGTGGAACGGATTTCGATAAAACCTTACAGACATGAAGAGGAAGTTATCTAGAGTGATACAGTCTACTTTTTTCTATCTGTCTGTCTGTCTGCATGGACTAGTCTTTGACATGGCTGAATGCAGTGAAATTTGACATTCAAGAGGAGGAGGTTGTCAGGGGTGATATAAAGACTGATTTTTTCCGTCTGTCTATATGGGCGAATCTTCGAAACGGCTCAATTGATTTCGATGAAACTTTTCAGATATGTAGAGAAGGTTGTCAGGAGGAATATAGGCTGCTCTTTTAATTATTGTTGATAACAATTTGTATTTATTATTAATTTTCCAAGTCTTATGCAGACGAAGTAGTAAATAAAAGCTAGTTATTAATAAGATATGTATTCAGTATTCATAGTCTAGTCTGAAATTAAGTCTGAATTTTCGAAAAATCTAAATTTCAGATTTATAAATCAAATATCCACGATTATACATTTTTGAAAAGCTTGACATAACTGAAATCGAGCATTATATAGGGATTTCATTTAAAAAGCATAAGTGTGATCTGTGAGTCAAAATGTAATGCCTTAGAGAAACGCTAAGTACGCCAGTGGATTTTACGGAGTCTGTATGGTTCAATTGCGAACCCCAGACCTGTATATATAAACCAGCCTCATTTAATCAAATATGTTATCGCTAATCTTACAACAAAAGCCACTGGACCTCAAGAAATACATTCACTCTTCATAATCCTGCATACTAAAGAATCTTCAATGAAAATAAGGCAAGTCTACAACATATGAACAATCTACAAATCATGAAATATACTTAGAGCTTATTTAATAAATAAAACTCTAAAACACCGATACGATAGGATGTGTTAATAATGATCCATGTGAGGGTGGTGAAATGTATATTGAAGAAATCAAGCGTCTACTAGAGGCTAAATTAAGGAATATAATACTTTGCGTAAAAAGGTAAAACCGCCGATAATTTACAAAAAACATTTAGGCCAAACAACATCATGTAAAATGGTTATAAGCTGCAACAATACATATATATTAACGAATATGAGAAAGACAAAATTTGTATAAGCTGGTCATATTAAAAATAACAATAATTATTAAATATTCTGTAAAAGCAGTATTCAGATATATATTCTTTGATAATTACTACTTTGTGACATCAAACTACTTTATAATTGATGACGATTAGAAACACAAACTAAACAAAACCTTGTGCAAACAAACAAAGAATAGAGGTATTGTAAGTTCTACAATCGCAATTTAATAAATTTTCAACTTTGTTTACAACCTCAAAACAAACAGTGCATATCTTTCATTTACGATCTAATAAAATAACAAGATTGTTAGTTTCGAGAGATAAGGGAAACTAGTTATAAAAACTGCATTAGTCTCCTACACCGTTGTTTTACAAGGCTTTAATTCACAAAAAAATAAAACAATATGTCGATATCTTTGTAATATCAAATCATTAAGTTGTGCACAGTAAAGCAAAACCTTCCTCTTTATGCTCGTAATTATTTAGTTTATAGTCGATATCGATTAGAAACCAAACAAAATGTCATACAAACAAAAAAAAACTAAAGGCAATGCAAGTACAATAATCACTAATTAGTAAATTTTCAACATTTTCTATAACCTTTAAACAAAAATTGCATATCCTTCATCTACTGTATAATAAAATAACAAACAAAAGCGCATTATTCTCCTGCACCGTATCATAAATTTGTTTTATGTAGCTATAATTCACAAGAAATAAAATTACATTTCTATATAATAGTTACAATTACATATTTTTATCTATATGTCATATTACCACTGCGTGAGAAAACATCTACATAACTTTGTTAGTAATTGAAATAATGGCCAGTAAAATAAAAGTACTACGAAACAATCAAATTTAGGACGATAAACGTGATTTCATAAATATATTTTTTAATGTATTTTTAATTGAACAATTGCTGTATTGTTTTAGAAAACCACGATCTCAGGGAGCCGTAAACCGAGTGCATTTAAATTGTTATATTGTTACATTGTCAATTCATTACATTAATATAAAACGCTAATATAAGACCATTAAAGAAAGGGTACGTAGTTTTCTTACAAGTTTCACTCTGGTTCGCTCTTCATGAGCGATTCGACTATTTGATTATCTCATTGGCGAGGTTTTAACCAATCAAGAGCAAAATTCGCACAAGATCATTTTCTATATAAAATACCCTTTCCGAAATATATCAGCAGGTTGTCATAACTACAGACATTTTTAATGGCAGACTGTAAAAATTCAACTGTGAAATGACATCCGTTTATAATGAAAAGTAAGAAGTTTGAAAGTTAAGTAATATATATAGAAATAGTTAGTTTCCTGCGAATTCCACTTTGGTTCTATAACAAGGTCTTTTCATTAGAGTGTGGCATAAACTAACGTGTTTTTCCATTTTTATGAAACGTTTTATTTCATTTTTCAATTCAAGGACTTGGTCAGTAACATTTCCTTTTAATAACCAACTAACAGTACCGTAGAAAAGAAGAACTTTATGATCAGAGTTCAGGGTTTTGCAGGTGTAACGGCATTGCTTTGGATTCAAGCTTCTGACTTCCATTATAAAATAATGAACTTTTCATCCCCATAACATTTCCACCTTCCGAAGTAGTTTATAGAGTTCTAGAAAACCCAAGCTCTTCTTTGAGGATCTCCAAGTGAATATACTTCATGAAAACGAATAACTGGGAACATTGTTGGACTAGTTAAATTCAAAAGAAAAGATGGGAGATGCCTTGATTTCATGGAAAGTTCGTTCCACCACGCCTTTGGATATGTCTGAAATGCACCTCTTAATTGTGTTGTTAGACAAGGATATATTACGCATTTTAATCACATTTATTTCTCAAAGAATTAGCTAAATAGATTTTAATATAAAGGGTTAGATCGGGTTTCTGCAATTATGTTTTTTTTTTGGTTTCCAGAGCTGTAACAAACCAAGAGCAGAATTCGCAAAAAATTGGAAAAAAATTGTCTATATAAAACTTATTTCCTGAGATATTTCAGCAGGGTGTTATTTCATTACAAATAATTTAATTCAGTTAGTTTTTTAATTATAGAAGACAATTTTTGTGATATACTGCTCACCGACAATAAACATGGCTATTTTAATTACACGTCATCATTTTTGAAACAAACCTATATATCCGCCTGCTAGATGAATAACTCCAGTACATATTTAAATTTACAGCGCTAATTTAAAATTATTTTCCGATAAGAGTGATAACAAAAAATGTACGATAACTTTGTCGATGAGTGCATGGCTTGCATAAATAAAAGGAACGGAACTTAGTTTGCAAAATATGTTTTAGCGATATCTCTTTAGCTGTCTGAAGTCAAATTCTAAAACAATACTTTTTAAATACCAAAAAAATTGCCTCCAATTAAACTGAGTCTCCTCGAAATTTGTAAAGTTTTTACTACGGAGTTCATAAGCGCTAAAAAGCGGAAACTAACAATATACATTTTTATATGAAATTGAAATCGGCACCAAACTAATACCTGATAGAATGAGATTCACATAAAAACATTGAGAACTACTTTATTTGTAATGGTTTTCTTACCGTAGCTTGTATGTATCTTGTATTAGTATATATAATAGTATAAAATATAGTAATATAATTTGGTGCCAATTTCAAAAATATTAATTTCGTAATAAAAATTTATATTATTATTTTTCGCTTTTTAGCGCTCTTTTAAAAGTCGGGTCAATTTTTTTATAAATATTTTATTTTTCGATTTTTAATTTTGAATTTGAGTTCACCTAAGATCACAAAAATGTACCGATTTTATCCAAAGTTGACGACACTAAATTGTACAATAAAAAATTCTTTGATTCTGCGAATTTTCCAAATTTTCAATGAAATTGTACCAAACAAATATTTAGTGTGCTATAGTAAATCTGCGATGTTGAATTATAAGAAATTAATTTTAGATTCGTAACCTGGGAATCCAAAACCCCTAACATGGATATTGACAGAACTTGACACGTGTAAATTTTCTAGTAACATATATTTTATCCTACATATTGAATTTGAAGAAATTAATTTACCATCCGTATTATACACCCCAAGAACCCTCCAATATCAATTTCTACAAAATCGGAAAACTGTAAAATTTTTAGATCCCCCTATCTTCTTCTTCATGTACCTTCTCCATTTCGGAGGTTGGCTATCATCATTGCTATTCTGACCTTGGAAGCTGCGGCCTTGAATAGATCAGATGACTTGATGTTGAACCATTCTCGAAAATTCCTAAGCCAGGATATTCTTCTTCTTCTAACAGATCTTTTTCCCACAATCTTTCCCTGGATTATGAGTTGCAGAATCTTACACCTTGGACCTCTCATGATGTGGCCCAGATATTGCAATTTTCTCTTTTTTACTTCATATAGGATCTCTATGTCCTTCTTCATTCTTCTCAGAACCTCCAAGTTGGTCACATGTTCTGTCCATGATATTCGCAGCATCCTATGGTAGGTCCACATTTCGAAGGCTTCTAGTTTCTGCTCGCAATGTAAGTTGAGGGTCCAAGCTTCTACACCATACAATAGGACTGGGAATACATAACATTTAAGCATCCGAATTCTTAGGTCCAGACTCAGATCGCAACTACAGAGTAGCTTCTTGATCTTCACAAAGGATGCACGGGCCTTCTCAATGCAAATCTTTATTTCTGAACAATAGTCCACCGAACAGTTGACACTTGTACCCAAATAGTCATATCTCTCGACTCTTTCCAACCTTTCGCCTTCGACATACAGATGTTCATTGGGTACTTCAGTTTTGGTGACAATCATGTATTTGGTCTTCTTAACATTAAGTGTCAGACCATATTCTCGACTAGTGACATTATTCAACATATTCTGAAGGTCTTGCATGTTTTCGGCGAGAAGTACAGTGTCATCTGCGTAGCGCAAATTGTTCAGTGGAATGCTATTAACTCGTATTCTACCGGTGTCACTTTCAAGGGCTTTGGCGAAGATTTCCTCTGAGTAGAGGTTAAAAAGGAGTGGTGAGAGAACACATCCTTGTCTCACCCCTCGCTTGATCTCCACTGCATTCGTTAGTTCAGATTGGACGCGGACAGACGCACTTTGGTTTAGGTACAGTTTTACAATTATTTGTATATCTCTTGTGTCAAGGTTTTTTCGTTTCAGCGCTTCTATTAGTTGTTTATGTCTCACTTTATCAAATGCTTTATTATAATCAATAAAACAAGTGTATACATTTTGGTTGACATCGAGACACCGCTGCATCAAAACATTGTAGGCGAACAAGGCCTCCCTAGTGCCACATCCGTTTCTAAAGCCAAACTGAGTATCTGCTATATTTTCTTCCAGCTTCTTATAAATTCTACGATGGATGACTTTGAGAAAGATCTTTAGTGTATGGTTCGTTAGGCTGATCGTACGGTGTTCTTCGCATTTTCTGGCATTCTGCTTTTTAGGAATTGTGACAAACGTTGATTTAAGCCATTTTTCTGGTATTATTCCTGTTTCATAGATCTTATTAAATAGAGAAGTTACAGCACCTAAATTCTGCTCTTCGATCAACTTAAGCACATTTGCAGGTAGATCGTCCGGGCCAGGGGCCTTTCCATCTTTAGCAGATTTTATTGCTACTTGTATTTCTTCTTTTAAAATAGGTGGTCCAGTCTCATTATTTGTGTTGGTAGTTATTTCCTCTCTTTGGTCATTGAAAAGGGTTTTAATGTATTCTTCCCAAAGAATCAGTTGGTCTTTAATGTCCAACACAGTGTTTCCTTCTTCATCTGCCAGGATGTATGCTGTTTGCTTCCGGCCAGTTCCAGTAAACTCTTTAATTTTCTTATGCACACTGTGGGAGTCGTGTAGTTTCTGCAGATTTTCTATTTTAGTACACTTCTCTTTTAGCCACTCCTCTTTAGCTTGGCGACATTTATATTTGATGTCCTTCTGTACTTCTTTATATTTCTGTCTATCTGTATTTTTTTGGTTTCTTCTTTCTTCCATTAGCACTATTATTTCATCCGTCATCCAATCTTTTCGATTTTTCCGTTTCTCAGGTTTCAGATACTTCTTACAAGGTTCCACAATAGCCGATTTAAAAATTTTACACATGTCTCCAGGTTGACTCTGAGTTGTCGAATAGGTGTTTATTGATTTACTTAAGTTTTCATTTATATCGTGGTACACCTTCTCCTTCATAGCATTACTTCTCAGCAGGCTGGTATCAATAGGCCTCTGGTTTGATAAAACTTTCAGCTTCTTGAGCTTCACCATAATCTCTGCCACAAGGAGGGTATGATCCGAGCCCACATCTGCTCCTGGATAAGTTTTGGCACTTTTCACTGCATTCCTGTATCTATGGTTGACAAGAATGTAATCGATTTGATTTGGGACTATACGTTCTTCGTTGTCTTGTGGCGATTTCCATGTGTACAGGCGACGTTTCGGTAATTTGAAAAATGTATTGGTTATTACCATGGAATTTTCTTGGCAGAATTGTAGGAGTCGATCTCCTCGTTCATTACGTTCGCCCAGTCCATACATCCCAGCCCACTTGTCACATGGACCTTGTCCAATCTTTGCATTCATGTCACCCAGGAGTAATGTGACATCTTTGTTCTTAATCAGTTTCATGACCCCATCAATGTCCTTGTAGAAAGATTCCACTTCTTCATCGCTTTTATCTGCCGTTGGAGCATACACTTGAACAAGGTTGAATGTTCCACAGTATGTCTCGAGTTGCAACAGCAAAACACGGGGAGAGAAGGGTACGAAATTCTTTACAGATCTCTGGATAGTCTCGTCAAGTATAATCGCAACTCCATGAAGGTGTTGTCTATCCTTATTTCCCGAATAATAGATAATTTTATCTTGAAGTTTACTCTGTCCGCAGCATCGAGCTTCACTGATTCCCATTATTTTGATGTTCAGTCTATTCATTTCCAAGACAACATTATGGGTTTTCCCTTGGTCGTACATGCTTTGAACATTCCATGTTCCAACCCTTATTGATTTTTGTAGCAGGGTGTTTTTCATATCGGTTGCATTATTTATATCAGTCACAACTGTCCTCCCCGGAGATCCGATTGGAGGATTTGAAACTCCGGAATTATGTTTAGCTCTGATTTCAGCCATGATGATAATGCATGGAATATCACTATGTGATCTTTAATGCAGTGGTTTTCCATTGCCTTCTGCATCCTTATGCCGTTCACTACGTAATGCAATTCCTCTGCCTTCTGGGTTGATTTCTCAGCCCAAGGACAAAAGAGTGTCCTTGCACTTTCTGGCTCCTCCACCTGACGCTGTTGGCCGGAAAATGAGGGACTGCTTATTTCGGCAGTCATTCGGTCGTCAGAGCCTCGTTAGTTATCTAGCAAGGTGCACTGGATAACCGAGATTATCACACGAGCAGGTGAAGTTGACATTTGGGCTGGCATCTCCTTCTTCTTCGCCCCTTACACCTTCTATGGTATCTGCTAAATTACATTGTAAAAAATTAACTTCAGATTAGCAACCTACGATTCCGAAAACCACCTAATAAATATTTTGAAAGAATGGAAATACAGTAAAATTTACAACCCTCCATATTGAATCCGCCATATTAAAATTCAAAAAAAAAATTAACTGCTAATCTAATCTTAAGTTATATCCCCCAGAACCATCAAGTACCAATTTTAGGTACCATCTGAAAAAATAAAATCTTTAGACCGCCACATTGTACCTATAATATCGAATTGTTTTTAAACAATTTTAAATTCGTTACTTACACTCTCAAAAATCCCTCAGTACTAATTTTCAGCAAAATCGAGAGATATTAATTTTTGGTCCAACATATTGATTTTTTTTAATAATTTGAAATTCGGTAGTTTACGCCCTCAAAAACCCCCCTATACCAGTTTTGGACAATATCGAGGGATGTTAAATTTTTGGTCCTACATATTGGACACCTCTATCCTCAAAAACTCGCCTATAAAAATTTTAGCAAAATGCAGAGATATAACATTTTTAATCTTCCATACTGAATCCGCCATATTGACTTTTTTTTATATTATCAGCGCCATCTTAGATCTTACTGAATCAGTTTCTGCCAAAAGAATATGGGACCACCGTAACAACTTCTTGAACGTTACTCAAAAAATTTAATTCAAATCGATGTCACCGTTCTGGACTAATCGACGTGTATACATAAAAAATATATGGCGGTCTTCTTCTTTTGGAAGTCAGTTAAAAACAGTTTCAGTTTTGTACCGACAAAACTATTATTAATAAAGTCAAAGGAATCCCATCGCAAAACTGTGCGGATTTTTATCGTAGATCTATTTATTACCTCTAATACCTCTCCAGACACGACAAAGGTTAGTAATTTTTCATTTTTTTTTCTATTTTCAAGGCATTTCTTGTTTTCTATTAATCATTCTAAAACAGAAGGTCAGTTAAGTTAGTTTTTCTTTATCTTGGCATTAAATTATAAATCGACGTCAAGTCAAAAGGTTTATACAATCATCACGCAGCAGCAGTCATGAAAAGTAGTTTTCCGATATAGACCGTACTCAGGATCACTTCTTAAATGTAGGGTCTAAAAAAATATTTGTAAAAGTGACAAATTGTATATATATATATATATATATATATATATATATATATATATATATATATATATATATATATATATATATATATACATATCTTAAATGTACTGTATTATGTATTTTTGGAAGAGGAACTATCAAAATGAAAATGAGGGAACGGTAAGTTAATTTTCATATAATTATGTTCCTTCTTTCTTTGTTGCCGATTAGTCGTAACACTAATTAATTTTTAAACCTTATAAGACATAAGTTCTAGAAATAATGTAATTGCCCTGATGACTTCTTATGAAAATTTAAAAAAGTTATCGCTATTCCAACTACTTCTAGTTTAGCACCTGCGGCAAAATGGAATTTTGTCCCATATTATGAGAAAAAGACATAACATGGATCTTCAAAATTTCTCATACGTAACGCGTAGCCATTAATGAATCGTTTCTAATAATCGCTAGCTTAATGCAACTATTTAAAGTCATTTCAACGTTTACTATAACTGACATACCGCCAAATCGAACAGTTTTTTGAATAATCGGATCCAAATACCAATCAAAAATATGGGTTCCCATGGTAGCTGTTAATTAATTTTGAAATACTCGTGCAGTATTTGTGCATTCTCTAGTTTCCCATCGCGACAATTGATAATCTTCTCGGTGTATTACAACTCTTTGACGACGAGGATAAAACCTTTTGACAAGACGAACAAGTTAATGTCTAGTTGTTGCTCAAATTCTACCTTATGGATGGACATTCATCATTTCTTAAATCCGTCTAGAATAAACCTCCTGCATTACGGCCCTATCCATTTTAATTTCATTGAAGTACCGCCTACGCCGTGACTTTGTACCTTATTCATTAACATTCATGTTTATGTTCTAAAATCAATTCATAAAGAAAAAAAAAAGTTTAAATGCAATATGCATTGAATGAAATGTCTATTATTATTATAGTGTTATTCATTTACCAAGGAACAACAAGTTATCGCAAAATTACACCTTCATATCATTGCACCAACTGTAAAGACGTATGTTCGAGTGTCTTCTGGACTTGATTTTTTTCCAAATACTTACAGTAGTAGCCTGAAGATTTGTATAGTAATTGTATCATTTTTCCTAATTTTACTATAGTTACTTGTATTAGATTCGTCAGTTTATTAAGATGTTCAAAAAATGCTTATAAGTTACTGGAATTTTAAGCTTTTACCTATTAAGTTTTAATTTGTATGTATATGTATGTGTGTGGAATTTGTACACTGCGAGCTAAAAGATCTATTGTGTTCCCCTTCTGCTGCCAACTCGTTAGGCATGCCTTGCCGACTAACAGGTCTTTTAGTCCTGTTTCCTTCGGGAGCCTTAGAATGTTGGACAGCTTTAAAATGGATAGCTCCCCTTCTATTTAATGTGCTCCCAAGAATCGCATTCCAAAGTTTCCTAAATCGCTGCACTTTGAAAAGATTTGAATAGAGGTTTCGTCCTCCTCCTCGCAAAATCTGCACTCTTCTCTTTGTCCTGATGCGAGTTTTTTCATGTATCCCGGCAGGTAGCAATGCTCCATTAGGATTCCTGTTTGAACTCTGAGTTGATTTTTGTATAGGCTTATGCATTCCTTGAATATTTTCTGGTTGTAGTCCCCAAGAAGTATCTTCGCTTGTCTAATTCTTTGCAGATCCGATCAGTAATGGAATGGGTGGATTCCTTGCTCTCTTCCTCTCTTTTAATTTCTTCCAGCATTACACTGCTGTTGATTTCACAGAAAGGTACATGCCCCAGAGATGGCATCTCAGCCCTTCCTCTCTTGATCTAGTCTTCTATTTCGATTCCCTCTACCCCTGTGTATCCCGGACCCACAGGAGAGTCACCTTATTATTTTTACTTAATTCATTTAGTTCCTCTGGGCATTCATAGATCATCTCGGAGCAGATTACTTGAAAACTCAGGTCAATGATAGTTGACTATCCGACATGATAATAGTCTCCTGTCTGTTAAATTGAACGCGTTTCTCTCTATATCTTTCTATTCTTGCCTAATATTATAATTTGAATGTTCAGAATATTCCCAATCAACAAGCAAATTAAATAAAAATAAGTTTAAATCAAGCTTATTCGTATTTAACATTATAGTAGATCCTAAGATTAGATCCTTTCAGGCAATATTACACAGTATTAGGTTTATTTATAATTAGTACTTTAGGGAAAAATCATTGGTGGACGAACTCAGCACGCATTCTGGAAAACAATAATATTGAAAGGCATATAGGAACCATGAGCACTGAGAATTCCGCGCTTTTATTCTATTCCAGTCTCTAGCACTAAATATCTATATCTCCAAATTCAAAAACCTTCATGATATATGAGTTTATCATCCTTGATAGTCAGTTTTATATTAATTTCACATAGTTTACTTGATTGTATTGCAAGGCCTCTTTCCAATTAATTTAAAACAATCATTCCAGTTCTTAAATTTCTGATTAGTTCCTAATTAGTCATAAATTCAAAAACTTGATTGATTGTTCCAGATTAACTTAATCCTTTGACAGACATCAAGCGAGTCCCAATATGACTCATGTGTTATCTATTGATGCGTTCTATTAACGACCTTCTGACTTCATATCTTGGACAATATCTGATATCCAGGTGCACTATGAGACAAGTCATATAAGTTTTTTACAAAATCAAAATTTCAGTAAGAAATAAAGAGTGCCATATTTAAATAGTTGTTATATATGTAATTCTCCTTTCAGGCAGAGAAAAAGAAAAATATATACAAACAGTTTATTTGCTGCTAATATCGCTCTGGTCCTCCCTTCATACGCGTTTTGACCATCTTATAATCTCATCAGTGGAGCTGTGTCGGACCGAGAGCAATATTGATATATGAAATATAAATTTCAAGGTATGTCGGTAGGATATTGCAACCTGCCACCTACCGACCTCGATGTCACACTGTAAAATATCGCCAGTCGAATGACATCTATGAATCACTGGAGCAGTGAGAAATTTTTTAAAAAATCAATATTTCATTAAAAAATAAAGAAATCTATCTGCCGTATTTAAATAGTTGTTATATATGTAATTCTCCTTTCAGGCAGAGAAAAGGAAAAGTATATACAAACAGTTTATTTCCTACCGACATACCTCGAAATTTATATTTGATATATCAGTTATTTCCTGCGAATGTTGCTCTCGGTCCGATACTGCTCCACTGATGAGATTATAAGGTGGTCGGAACGCGTATGGAAAGAGGACCAGAGCGGTATTTGCAGGAAATAAACTGTATATATTTTTTCTTTTCTCTACCTGAAAGGAGAATTACATATATAACAACTATTTAAATACGACAGATAGATTTCTTTATTTCTTACTGAAATTTCCCACTGCTCCAGTGATTGAGAGATGTCGTTCGACTGGCGATATTTTTCAGTCTGACATCGAGGTCGGTAGGTGGCAGGTTGCAATATCCTACCGACATACCTTAAAATTTATATTTCATATATCAGTTATTTCTTGCCAATGTTGCTCTCGGTCCGATACAGCTCCACTGACGATATCATAAGGTAGTGGAAACGCGTATTGAGAAAGAACCAGAGCGATATTTGCAGGAAATAAACTGTTTGTATATATTTTTCTTTTTCTCTGTCTCAAAGAATAATTACATATATAACAACTATTTTAATACGGCAGGTAGATTTCTTTATTTCTTAATGAAATTTTGATTTTTTAAAAAATTTCTTACTGCTCCAGTGATCATAGATGTCATTCGACTGGTGATATTTTTCAGCCTGACATCGAGGTCGGTAGGAGGCAAGTTGCAATATCGTACCGACATATCTTGAAATTTATTTATCAGTTATTTCCTGTGAATGTTAGTCTTGGTCCGATACAGCTCCACTGAAGAAATCATAAGGTGGTCGAAACGCGTATGGAGGGGGGACCAGAGTGGTGTTTGCAGGAAATAAACTGTTTATATATATTTTTCCTATCCTCTGCCTGACAGCAGAATTAAATATATAACTACTAAGTCACATAAGCTCTCAGAGTCGGCAGATCTAATGTCATTGAAAACTTCTATAACTGCATTCCGACTCTGGATACCACCTTTTATTATAAACATGCAAGCAGTTCAAACATAATAGATCTAATGTTATCCATAGAAAAGTACGCCCATACTCAAGAAATAATGCAATATGTGTTACAAAATTTCTTTGCAGAGGTACAGACAGAAGCACAGATTACATAAAGTTACAAAGTTATCGCATCAAAAAAAACTCTCTTTAATTGATTGACTATCAAAATATTTTTATAGTGGTTGTATAAATAACAATATTGCAAGCCTATTAAATGTGGCTTCTTTTACTTCCAACAGTTTAATACGGCTAAAAGTTTTTTCGTTTAACCTTTCTTACATTCGATGTTAATTTAATTGTCGATAATACTGCAAAATTGTCTTTCTTAAAAAAAATAAACTAAGGGATTAGGGCATTGTTAAGGTATTTTTCTACAATTTTTGATAACCTGATGTCTTAAAAATATATCTATAAAAATGTTTAGATTTAAAATAATAAGGGGTAATTCATCTTGACTTGAGTTAAATTTCTAACATATAAAATTAATCGTATTGTCATTTTAAATCATTCTTAAATCAATACTTACATAGAAAGAATTGCAAACATTTCTTTTTAGGGTTCCGTAAGAATCCTTATACTTTCGTTATGTCCGTCCATTTGTATGTTACAGCCCTGTAACTTCATCAGTTACAAATGCATACGTTCCAGCAGCCAAAAAACGGTATATCTCATTCACAAAATATAAGCCTCTAAAGTTGTTTACAATTGTTGCCCTATTTTATGAATGGGAAATTTCGAAGGCACATGCTTTTAATTAATTGAAAAATAAAGATGCAACGAAATTTCGGAGAAGCTATCAATGCCAAGAACTGCTACGGAACTCTAACATAATCCGTGTCTGATATGCACTTAACTTGTTTTTTTCTTAACAAATAGCATCATATACATACATATAAATTATGGAAGAAAATTTTTTTCCAAATTATATACGAAGAAAAAATATTTATATTTTAGTTTGTCAAAGGTATCCGTAGACAACCTTCGTTTTAATGGTACTGATGCAATTTTTCCGTAGTGGCAGATAGGAATTTGTTGAGAACGGCGCAAATACGCATTATATTTTTGTAATCACGAATAAAACTTGCTTGTTGTTTCTAATTGTGAGAGAATCAAAATGTTATTCCTTGTTAATATTTCTTGCTAAGAATGCCCTATATATAATATTCGTATATTCATAACATATCCCATCTTGCGCAAATTTTACTTACAATATTTTGGCGTAGCTCTTAAAACTTCCATTTAACTAACACATAACGAAAACAATTAAGATTTTATGATAAATAATGTTCTTTTATCTTGTTTATTATAATGGATAAAGGATAATATCTAAATATACTAAACCCCATTTGTAGCTATTAAGTGCCCCATAAATATTCCTTTGCAACTTCGCTACACTAAGCAGAGATAAAAAGCAGATAGGCATAACTTAACATTGTATTGTAATCTTTACAGAAAAGTAAGCACAAAGCACATTTCTTCATGCAAAAACAAAAATAAATTTAACTCCACAATTCCCATGTCTTTGTAAAAATAAATTTTCCAGAAACAAGGTACATTAAGTTTTACGATTTATTTATGCACCGTTTGGTTCTGGTAAATCGTGATTTTGTTGCAGTCTAATACAAACAAATCTAGCTTAAATATGTACTCTTTCAGTATCTTAATTTGTATCTCTCGTTTTAATATTTAACTTATTTCAGATTTTATTTATTTATATCATTGGTCATGTTTGATAAATTTTATTCGTGCAGAAGGTAAAACACATGAGAAAAAGTAAGAAGAAAACCAATAGTGAAATATTTATATTGTATAATTTCATATTCTTTATTCGTAGCTGTTTCTCAACAGTTAATTGCGACAATTCCCTCCATGTCCATCATAATTTTGTTGCAGCCTAAAATATTTTAAATATGTACTTTTTTAATATATTACTCCTTGTTTTTACATGTAACTTGTTTCAGATTTTATTTATGTATACGTTTGGTCATGTTTTGACACACGTTTATATGTACAAAAGGTAAAAAGACTTAAAAATAAGGAATAAATAAGTGAACAAATAACACAGATCCACAGGGTCTTTAGTGATTCTTCTAAAAAGCATTATGTTAGGACTGATTAATGACATATACTTTATAGCTGGCTTAGTTTGAGTTCCGGAATTAATCGTTGCTAAGCCTTGTTTTGAAAAATATTGTAAATTCCGATTTTGTTACAATTTATTCATCCCAACTTCATTTTATTTGTTTACCTGAATTTTTATTATTATGATCCAAAAACGTAGAACAACAGAAGAAGCTCTGTGGGGGTCCCTTCCATGTGGTCGGGTAATGGTGTGGTCTTTTGCATTTCCCAGAAAGTTTTAGCGGTCTTAAGTAACACTACTTTTTCATAGCATTATACAATTATTCGCTAAGGACCAATCCCTTGATATTAAGGAAAATGCTCTTCAGTACTTCGTTGGTTATTAATAGAAATATACAAGTATGAAAAATCCAAAACAGAAGCTCTAAATAATGAAAATGTGATAGAAAGAGACGGACAACCCGTTTAGCTCTGTTGAAAAAGCGAAATAAAACATACTGTTGTGTCGTAGCTTGCTTCCTGGTTTCCAGCAAAAATGGTGTCGGGCAAGGACTTTTCGCTGGTTTTGGGTCGTCAAAACACAGTAGGTCGAAAACACGGATTTGATATTAAAAATAAAAATCGGATCCAACATAGCAGACTGAAACTTTAAAATCATGAAAATAAATTCGAAAAACGTCTATTGTGATTCAACGCTTTAAAAATAAAATAAAAAGAATAATTGTATTTCCATGAATAAAATTTTGTGCTTAAGACTTCCTCATAAATACCAATGCAAATAATTTTTAAGTAATTGATTACTGATTCACATAAATGAATAAATAATACGACTGTAATAAAAATAATAAAAATAACTTTTAATTATTGCCTTTTTTGTTAACAGCTCTTTTCTCATTCTCCAATACGTACGAATTGTTATCCGAATCCTTACTATGTCAAAAGCAGTGTAAGGATCCATCGACGCGAAACGTTTTGGAACACATCCTCCATATTTTTTCTCTAGAAGATTTTCGGGCAAAGTCTAGGCGATAGTTTCCTATCAACTTGTCCGTTGATTTTTGTGCATCTTTCGATAGTTTACCTATCATTAATATTGCAAATGCTATGATGTCTGGTCAATGGAGTAAGTAATTTGTGGATTTCTGTTGGCATGTTTTACCGAGAATATCTTTTGATAAACAATTTTGTTGTTTGAAGTGTGTATTCCAAATATTCTCTTTTGCAGTTTAATGTCCGCTTCCAATAGTTTGCAAAATGACGGGAAACCAGAGGATCAGTTTTTGCTTTACTCTTGCTATAATATCTGGCTCATTACTGTTCTCGAAGAAACGTCGAGCTGTGTTGCCATCGTTAGTGCTTCCTAACCCTTTCTTTGGCATGTCAACAAGAAGTCCTAATCTGTTTTTCTACTTATGGGCTTCCCACATCTGTGTTTCACGTTGATACGACAAATACAAGCAGCATTCGGAGAATCGAATACATGCGTGTAGAGTTATCAGTGGTAGCTTGAAATACGCTGTATTTACTGGGACACAGTATCAATGTTATTGAACTGAGATGTTGTTTGGCAGAGGTAACAACGTTGGACCGATTTTGTTCCAGCCAAAGCATTCACCTAGCCGTCTATAATCGTCATAGATACGTTGTACTGTACTGAAGCAGGGGTGGCAAAGACAACTCTTTTTTATGGTGCAAGTTGTTTAGTTCGAGTTCATAATTTTCTGTTTTCTTAAAAGACTTTTGTTCGGTGTCCTTAATTAATTCAAATTTCAGATGCCCTCAATTCATAGTAGAGGAGGATTTGGAATTATAAAACAGAATCTGTTCTTGTTGAGTTTGCTAATTGAAGTGGAACAAGAGAGGTGATGAACAAGTTTGTATCAGAATATTCGGATCAGTGAATTTCATTTTGTACTGGCTCTGACCTGACGTTCCATCGAAGCCCCATTTGCAAATGAAACTCATATTTACAAATTTAATTTATCGATTTGTTCAAGCTAACTGAAGCTATATAATTCGATCCACTGTGTGATCCAGTAAGTCCTGGAATTTAAACTCGGCTTTTGATTTAGTAGAGGTTAGATAATCGTTATGTGGATAACATGTTTTTTTTTTGTATTTTACGCACCAGAGCACGGCGAAAACATATTACTGCCTTTCTATTTAGCTGAATTTCGTAATCGTTGATATCTGTCTCTCGACAATCTAATGTCAAATAGGAGAACGGCGCACAAATGTAACATGGCGCGACGCAACCACAAGCCTGTTTGCCTTTGACCTGAGATTTAATAGAAACGTTACTATACCAACCTTCTAGTTTTAACTTCTTACCTAGAAATTATTTTTGCCCTTTTCTCAAATTCTGACTCACTAATCCCCTTTAATTTCTTTCGGGTTAATTCAGGACAGAAGATCGTAGGGAACGCCTACGCGCAATATTACCCCCGCTAACTTCCGTGCGACACGAAGACGAACAGTACCTTGAAACGAATGGGAGGGTGTATTTACTTTTCGTCTAAACTTATAAAGTAATCGACAGAATTTGGAATATTTAATGACTATTTGATACATTGATTGTTTCAAATGCATCAAATAGTCGAAATACAAAAAAAAATATTTTGTTGGCTGTTGAGCTTAAAAAAAAATTGATATTTCTGTTACAAAATAAACAATTATTCTAATAAAAATACTAGTGAAACGCAACGATAATTTCTAAGTAAATAAATTAATAAACCACTTTAAAATTAAAAATCATTCTCAAAAATAAACTTTGATTCTGGTAAAAAATAATAGTAACACGTTCAGTAATTTAAATAAGTAAGCAAATAATTAAATTCAATTTAAATCAACAAAAACACCTTAAAGTCTACAAGAGGTGTTCAAACAACTATTGTAAAATACGGTTCGCGTGTTTACCAAAACTTCAGCCCTATCAGCCATATTTGTTCCGCTTTAAAATATTCCGAACTGTTCGAGCGTTCATATCAAGTTCTTCGGCAATTGCGGTACTATTTCAAGGAAAATTAATTTTTGCTAAACCAGAAACGTCAGTCTCGCGATTTGCTTGTTCTTCAGTAATTTGAGGAACCGGTTGGTCCTCATTATTATCGGGGCATTTTTGACACATTTTTAAACTACCAATTGCCTCAAATTTTTTAATAATTTCCGAAATTCTAGATTTTGAAGGATCAGGATGATTTTCGCACGTAAATGGAAATCTGTCGATTGTCTCATCCATACCCTTTTCAAAATAGTACCGCTTAATAATCTGCACTTTTTGTTCCGTGGAATAAACTACCATTCTAGGTAAAAAAAAAATTGGCGTGAAACTCGAAAATACTAATACTCGGTACTTACGCTTCAACAGCCTGAATAAAAGAAAATAACTTGAAATCCTCTTGTATTACGGCGTGGCGTGTGCTGCCGCCCGCTCTCACCGCACCAGCATTTTATTACCCCTCACCTTAGGGCCAAACTGGTAATTTATTAAATTTAAGCACGTATGTCGATGCTTACGATGCTTATCTTCTGTCTCATTCTGATTTGATTAATAATATAGTATTTTCTTTATCTTACTTAAGAAATGTCCAGGTTCCGGTTTGAATTTTCCACACCTGTATATTATCCGTACGCTACTCATTCCCCACTGTTTGCTTATTTGTACCTCCAGATCTCTATATTTGGTGATCTTCTCATTATAGATTGTTATTGACAGGGATGGCTGCTTCTATTAGTGTTAATCGCTTGGATATTTTTTTCTACTAAAATGAGGTCTGTATAATGCGTAGGCACAGTTCGATCCCAGTACAACTTAAACTCGTTGTTATCCACTATAGGTTCTGAGCTGTATTCATAGTATGGCATTTTCTCTCCCTGCAACAGTTTGAATTTCTCTGCCAGTTCTTATGAACAATATTTATAATAAATGTGTACGGATCTTAAAGCTATTGCAGTTATTTTGAAAATTATATGGGACTACACCAAGTATTGTTGCTTTTAATGTCTTTGGGATAGCCGCGACAAAAATAATAACTTTAATAAAAAAGTGTGATATTCAAGGGAGAACTTTATTCCAGGAAGAATATTATATTTAATCTCATATTAATACAACAGAATCATGTTATGGTGCTGCCAATGTATATAAATTATGAATAATGACAAACTTTGTGGAGTCACTTAATCATGAATGTAACATTTTTCTTTATCTTGAAGAAATATTTCCGAAAATGATAGATGCATAGTAAAAGTTCCTATTTCTATAGAACCACAAGTACGATTTTCTACCTAAGTATTTTAGTTGTAAACCAACAAATAAAATAATTGAGATAATTATTATTAAACTACTTATGTTTTCTATTTAACGGCACTTTTTTCTTTATAGGCTAGTTCAGATTTGTTGAAAATTACTTGGGTAAAAGTTTCTTTACAACAGTATTTTATTATTATACAACTTCACTAATTGTTTCAAGATTAATTACTTTGATTACCTTTTTTTAGGTTGTCATGATCAGTTCAGAGAGTTTTTTAAGTTGTGAAGATTTTAAGCTGAATAATTAACTTTTACAATAAATAGCCTACAGAGATGACTTAAACTTTCACTAGATTTTATAATTTATGTTACAAATATTATTTTTCCCGTATTGAATCAGAACTGAACTTACTTTATCTTGAGTCAATCTTTGTATCAGACAAACAAACGGGTAAATGCTCATAGTTCAGTCCTTTTATATAATAATTTGAAAAGCATCAGTCAGCTGATTTAGTTAACCCATCGATCGTGATTAAATATTAAGTAACTACTTACTTTTTTAAAAAATATTCCGTTGTTCTCTTAATTGTAACTAGTTAAATTTACTAGTTAAAAGATAAAGTGGTTGGAACAACTACCCTTTTAAAGGTTATGGCAGCCTACGAAGGCTAGTAAGTCGTGGTTTACTTTTATCTTTTTTTGTTTTTGGGGGCGCTGCCTAATTTAAAAAAAAAACTAAGAGAAACATAACGAATATTTACCTGGCTTTAAAACGTTGTATGCTAAAAGTACCTGACAAAAAAAATAAAGCTTATCTATTTGAGGTTCAGTTTAGTACTTCTTACTTAGTACTATTGAAGAACTCTTCATCTGGCGAATGCCATTGTTGTCTTGTTACTTCTCTTTTATATGTCAATTCAATAGTTGACAACCGCTCAGGCTAGTTACTCTCATGAGCTGCGAAGGGCGAAACAAAGGTGGTCAACAGCTCAAAAAGAAGAAGGAGAGGGGGCTTACAAGGGCTTAAGCAATAATTAAGAAATTAAGAGATTGATACTTACCAGTGACCCAAGGCGCCACAGGTTTATTAAAACGTCAACCTAAACCAGAAGGTCATCCGATATTGTGAAGCTTATGAAGACTGGTCTGGCTTAGCACTTCAAGGTTAAGGATTCAAGTAAACAAACACCAACAAATTTAAAGTAGAATTGTAGACTTTCATACAAAAAATTATTTGCATATTTGAAATTTGCTATATTCGTAACAAAATCTATAAAAAGTGAGTAGAATCGTACACTTTAATATAAAAATCATTTAAAGGTTTGATTTATAACAAGTAAGTGTAGATATATAAAATAGAAAAGTAAATAAGTACCCATTAAGGCTCCGTCCGAGTCAGTATGCGAATAACACTTTTGTTATCTAACAGCCAAACCCTAACGCAAGAGTTATCATGCTCATCGTGTACAGTGAGACGCAATTCCGCAGGATATAAATCAGGGTTTCTAATTACGTGCGTATTACCAACTTGGGTTTACAACGGCTTAAAAGTTAACTAAATGAAGTATAAAATTGTGACATAATTAGGCTAAATTGAGCCTTTTTCTTAAAGTTTCACAAACAGGAACATCAACAAAAACAGGCACAAGAAGCAGGTTCAAAACCAGGAATAAATCATACAAAAACAGGAGCCCAAAAAAATCGGAACATAAAACTGGGACAAAAAGTTAACTTGGGTTCAGTTACTAAAATCCGACTATTATTTTTACTAAATAAATAGTTAAAACCCAAACACCTAAATAATAAAACTTTATAAAGCCTTAATTATTAGCATTGAGAAAACAAAAGAATACCGAATAGGCTTGAAACTTTATCGATCCTTTCACAATAAACCCTCGTTGATTCATAAAACAAATACAGGAAAATTATAACCAATCCTACATAACAACTAACCAATTTTATGCACTTTTTGAACCAACAAACAGTGCCGAACGATAAATAGAGTAGAATGAGGAATATTTCCCTATCTAATACTCTATTATACTCTTTCATACCACAAAAATTCTCCAGGAAAGCAATATTCAACCAGTGACGTCAGACGGCGTAACACCAAAACAATAGTTAACCCCATGAATGACAATCTGACAAATTTGACTTTATCAAATGTCGGAACTAAACTGGAAAATTAGTTGCATTTTCTTACGTAAAAAAAATATTTGCTCAAAGACTACAATATTCCAATAATAAATTAAAAGCAGGCACCAGAAAAATATGGAAAAAAGGTACAGTATTGAAATCAGAAGCTTACTTTATCTTTTTTGACAGCTGTTTGTTTACATTTTATATTTTTACCCTTTTTTAAACTTTAAGGGAAACAAACGCTAAGGACACGGCCGCCAATCATAGAAATATACACTACAGAAAACCCATAATACGCCTCCCTGATACTCAGGAAAAAGGTTTAGTACCACAAAATTCCCTGATTGTGGTGTCCATGCGAACAATTGTACTTCCAACATTAGTTATTAGTATCTAGTAGCTGAATAATAAAGTAATAAAGTAAGCACCAAATATTTAAATTGTGATTGCATGTTTTAAACCGAAATTCAAATGTAACATCATCACTCCGAAATCACCTTCCTAAGGTCGCGTTTATCAGCAAGTAAATACTTCATTGATTTAAAACCAATGTAAATTATTTTCATCTGCTGCTTCTAGAACGCCTTGGCTAATTTTCTATAATGTTAAGTTTAAAAAAAGTAGTAAATTTGAAATATGTACCAATTTCCTCCTAAATATACTAACGTTTTTTACAATATTTTACAAATACAAGATTGCATTCTCTAGTTTAATGCTTTAAAGTGGTACGGTGGGAAGTTTTAGATATTAGCTTTTATTTGTGCCCTTAAGTAATCCTGGAGGCTAAACATCTCATATTCATGAGATAGATTTTGATAAGTAAGGAACTGTCAAGAACTGTGTGTCATACAAATTTTCAGAAATATGGACGAGGATTATTTATGGATCTTTAATGTAATGAGCTTGAATAGTAGAACTGATTTTCCTGTATTTATTTAACAATTGGCTTAAAAAGATATGAAAGTGATAGAAATCCCTTGTACTGACACACCTGGGCCACACTTCTACAAAGATGTAGTGCGTCATTCGCTTAAAAAAATAGAAATTTTAGAATATCCTGTATTTTTCAAACTAGCCTTAAACTAAATAAAAATGTTTGAAATAACATTTTATCGATACGTTTATAAAAGCAAAGTCTAAACAAACTTTTTTGTTTTTCGGAGTTGGGGTTCGGTCTGGGAGATAAAAAATGTATTGTTTGTAACTAATAACAACCTGTCAGCATCTTTGACGAAGGGTAAAACCACGAAAATGGCAAAAAATACGGTTACTTTTTCTTAAATAAAATCCTATTGACGCAACATTATCATAAATAAAAATATTTTATGTAAAATTTTTCACTCATATTAAGTATAAAAAAACATAAGTTCCTCAGATAACTAAATCACAATGGTAACTAAATGAAAAATGCCAAGCATATGAAATTTTTAAGTAAAAACTTATTTCTATTTAGCTATGTTTTGAGTATTCTAATAGGTCAAGAACATCTCTGTATTCAAAAATCTGAAATACGCGCTCATGCAACGTTGCCAAACGTTTGGACTCCATTTTATAGCACGTTAATCGTAATTTTTATGATTTTCCTTTTAATTGATTTCTCAATAAACCCCACGGAAAGCTAAATATTTGATTGCAAAAACAGGAATCTGTATGTAATTTTCAATTTTTTTTGATCCTTATGTAATTGACAAATGGTAGTATGATTCAAAAAAAAGGGCCAAGATCCTGATTTACCCTGAGACTCTGTACAAACTTTTATATTTTTGAAAATTGAATGCTTAAAAATTTACACTAGAAAGTTAATCGAAATTTCGCGATAGTACAGATTACGACTTAAGCTATTATTAGAAAATTGATTTTCATTATGATTTAATATTGTTTATTTAACATGAACAGCGATTGGACATCTTTAAGTAAATATTTCAGAAGACAAAGAAATGAAAGTATTTATCCTTTCAGATAATGATGACCTGCATCCATGAAAAAGAAATTTTCTTCTGAAGAAGAGGAAAACATGTTACTATTGCTGATACTTTCAATTCATGATGATCAGCGTCTATCCAAAGATTAGATAAAATCTTACTATTAACTCTAATATTTTAATATATTCTAAATTCATAACTAATTTTAAAATAGCCGTAGTTCCTAAAAATTATATTTCGTCATTTTCGTTTTGATTATGCTAAGACAATATTTTATCAGCATGTCTATTCATTTGTTCATTTCATTCCTGCCTATATAATTATTCTTAAATTACGTGCCTGGATTGACAGTGGTTAGTTTAATTGTTATTTCCCTATATTTCTTGAACAATTTGTCAGAATGTCAACCAGATCTGATTCAGTTACCTAGGGGATGAGTTTCAGACAAATTAATTTCAATACATATTTTGTAAAATTTATGCTTAATTACGCATATACTCTCTAATAAGAGGGTTATTAGTATAGTGATACTAGTGATACCTTGTCCATGAAACTATTTGTTAGAAAGTCGCTCAATATTTTAAAAATGTTTTATTTTGTGCACGAAGATGATATATCAGAGCAAATGAAACATAGATATCATAATGCGTTTAGTTCTATTTTTTCTCTAGAACGGTAGAATTAATCTCCGTAATTCACCATCCATAAACATTACTGCACTTTTAAAAATCCAATCATCTGAGTGATGTCACCACATTGGCTGCTGGTTATGAGCTTTTACATAAAAATCGAGTAAATAACACGCTGTTATTTTTCTCTTAAACATTATGACATTCAAATTAAACACTTTTGAATTGTTTTCAAATTTAATCGAAGCATAATGTTTTGTGTCCCCTCATTGTCTTTCCTGAACTACTAATCGCATCTGATTAGGTAACTTAATAATAGATAGAAAGCCTCGTTTTTCCATATTAATTTTTTTTTATCGAATTTCAAAGACATTCTTGTTTCTAAAATTATTTTAAAAACTGAATAGGTCTGCGTTTATTGTTCTATGTTTTAAAAATCATCTGGTGTTTATTATCCGATCTTTCCGTTAAAAATTTAGATAGTTAGTGTCTATTGTATATTTTTTGTATTCTTTACTATTCTTCCTCCCGTTAAAAGCCGAGTCTATTAAAATATTTGTTATGTGAGCTACTGTTGTAGTCTCATCTAAGCGTGTGTTTTTTGTTTTACATAAACTCTTTATGCTTCGTTGTAATAACGAACGTACTTTTAGAAATATTTTAATAATTTTTATTGCTATTTATATCTTATAAATGTTAACAATTAGATCATCTTTGTCAAAATAAAACAATTTTTTTGTGTGATTATTTACTACGTTTAAAATAAGATGTTACGCCTGTGGACCCCGTTATCTGATACGGTTATTTTTTGTTTTAAGAATGGATTACAATTGTTTATTTTAACACAAATCTACAGAACATTAATATTTCTGTGGAGTTCTTTCCAGAGAAATATTTGTTTTTGTGGTGGTTTCAAACCAATGTTAATTTTTCTTTCGTAGTTAATTCTATTTCATTAACACAGTTACATCGGCCGATAATTTAAGTAACTGTGTATAAAACTACCAACTGTACAATCGTTCTGAGTCCCCAACAGAATCAACGTTTCCGACTCTCGCGATCTGTATAGATCATCATAGAACTTTAATTGTTTCTAAACAATCAACCATTTCAAGAGCCTTTTACATCTAGAAATGCCCCGAATAATGCAGAATGCTAGTTGGCGTAATAAATCTGCATATAAAATCTAATATTATAAAGAACAAAGTCTTTTAGTCTTTGTTGAAAACTTTCTAAATTCTTCTTATATAACGTACTTTAAAACTAGGACAAATAACATACTATATTACAGTCTAGCACGGTTGTTGCATTAGGTCTGAAAACTTAAGGAAACTATTTTCTTAGATAGTTTTATACTTTTTTTTTCAAATTTAAAATAACGTAAATCGAACTACAAGCAGAAGTGGTAAAAGCAAGGTAAAACTGTATCGTTAGCATATGAATTGTTATAACTTCATAAATGGACGATAATTTAAAAATGAATGAAACGTTAAATTTTATCAGTATATTGTTAAGTTTGTACCTATTTACGATTTAATTTCTAAACTTAATTTCTCCTCTCATTCAGGTTGAATCATTCTGATTTAAATGCAAGCTCCAGAAAAATCGGCATACAAAAAAAATTTTTTGAACATATGAAAGTCCTAGTCTTATTTAACAATAATAACCCAAATTCCTATATTTAAATTTAGAAATACAACGTTGTCCTCGTTACCGATGTGTTACTGTCAGAAAATAAAAAACAATTTTTGATATTGAAAAATTACCCATGTTTATACCGGTTAAAATTTGTAAGCAAAAGTGAAAATATATACAGTATGCGTTAAAAGTATTTTGAGAATGACACATTCGCTTTAAAAATAAGTGGTAAATAAATTTTTCCAAAGTATTTAATTTCATCTGTTTACAAAATCTGCTAACTTTACAAACAAAGGCAAACCTCAGAAGTTTGTTTGGAGAATTGTATATATAATTTATCTATTTGCATATACCAGTAGCTTATGTTTGGAATATTGAAGTATGTTTGGATACGAAATTATTTGTATTGGTTTCCATGAAGTTTTATCGGATAAATTTTTATTTATATTACTAGTTCCGGATATATCTTGCAATTAAAGGTTTTTGAGAGACAACATGCAGAAAATTTACGATTTATTATAGCCAAATTCCATAAAAATTTTGAACTACTTGCCTTGGAAACTAGATCGTCTAGTTGACCACTTTTATTTGGCTTATAATAATGTTATGGTTTAAATTATATGTGTCAACAAACCAACCTTTATGTGGACATAAAGGAATTACAATAGTTAAGACGAATATTTTCAAGTTTTGCCAGTTTAGAGAGAAAGAAAAATGATTTTTTACCTGATTAGTTTTAAAATTAGACCATTTTAGTAAATTAGATAATAAAAGTTTGATTGACAGGCACTATTATTTCTTATATAAGCCATTTCTATGATTTTTTTTTGAAACTGCAATTGGTATACCGTTTAAGAAAATCACAAAAATTCCACATTAAACAGCCTAAATAGAGTGCAAAATTTATAGTAACAGAAATATTTAAACATTATATTGTGAGCCATTTCCTTTTTAGAAAATATTAGAAAAAATAGAGTCTGATTTCTGTTATTAATAAAATTTATTTAATTGTGTAATTTGTTGTCTTTAAATATTATTAGTTATTTTTGATTTGTTGTATTTATATTATGGAATCATTAACAAGCCTATGAATTGTTTTTTTATTTAAATTAAATAATGCAATAATATAAGTTAAGAAAAAATAGTGGTGATTTTATGTTCCCTTTTTGCATAGAAACACATTAAAATAAGGAGTAAAACATGAACACAAGGCTTATATTGTCATTTTTTTAGTAAAATAAATCGATTTAAATAAAGTAAATATCTGTACCCAAAAACTGTATATTTTCATTAAAACAATAAAATTGTATAAATTAGGGCAGTATTAATAATGATAAAGAAAATATATACATACTGTAATGAAACGGATATGGTACTCCTCAATTTAAGTAAAAATTATGGTCTTTATTATGATTATGTTACCTTATTATAGACACCGATGGTATATTATTTCGGAAAGCTCTTTAATCAAAGTTCAACACTAATCAGCAAATGTGAAGGTAACTTAGTTGTTGTAATATTTTTCCGTATGTAGATATATCCTGATGAAATAGTTTTTCGTTTCATTAATTTAGAGAAATATTACAGCCTAATTTATGGTATCTATCGAGTAAATTGTTTCTTTCAACATAATTTTCATCTTTCTAGTTACTTACAGCAATACAAAGTAACTTTAAGTGAGTCCCACATTTTTCTTGCACATCCTCTCTCAAAAAATTTATCACTTTGTAACTCATAAAGTCAAGAAATAATGAGAATGCTTCTTTGATTTGGAACATATTTTTCCTATTCCATACATATTTTCCATTTTCCATTTTTATTCTTAATCAAATACGCAGTCTTCCTATTCTAGGTGATTTTGGATCAGAAAAAATTATTTCACTACAAAAGTAGGAGAATCTGTTGGGAAAATTATTACACTATAACGTGAAACTACATCATTAGCATATGAATTTATAACCTCATAAATGCACGATAATTAAAAAATGAATCAAACTTGAACTTTTATTAGTAAATAGTTAAGTTATTACCTATTTACGCTTTAATTTCTAAATATGATTTCTAGTCTCGTTCAGTTTGAATCATACTGATTTAAAGGCAAACTCCAGAAAAATCGACATACAAAAAGAAAATTTTTGAACATATGAAAGTCCTAGTCATTGTCTTATGGAACAATAATAACCCTAATTCTTACACTGTAAAAAAACTTTACATTAATTTTAAGGTAATGTGCTGAAAGCAAATTTCATAAACCGTTTCTTAAATTCTTTTAATGTTAGTGCATTAAATTTCATAATTTTTACATTAAAACTAATGTAATTATACCAATAATTTCAGTAACTTTATTTAAATTTAAAGTAATATTCAATTAAATTAAATGTACAAAGTTTCAATTTCAAAGTATATGTAACTTATTTACGATTTAAGGTACAAATCCATTAAATTGAATGAATAAATGTACCTTAAATTGAAGGTTTTTTTTAACAGTATATATTTAAATTGGCAAATACAACAATATCCTCGTAACCGATGCGATTATAATTCAATATTTTACCGTTACTATCAGAAACCATATTTATACTGGTAAAAAGTTGTAAGCAAAAATAAAAATATATACAGTATGCCGTAAAAGTATTTCGAAAATAATACATTCACTTTAAAAATAAGTGGTAAATAAATTTTTTCAAAATCTGCTAAATCTACAAACTAGGGCTAACCTCAGAAGTTTGTTTGGAGAATTATGTATAATTTATCTATTTACATATTCCAGTGGCTTGTATATGGAATACAAAAGTCTATTTGGATACGAAAATATTTGTACTGGTTTGTATTAAATTTTACCAAATAAATTTTTAGTGGTCGTTCAGGATATACCCTCCAACTAAACGTTTTTAGAGAAAACATGCTGAAAATTTACTATTTATTCTAGCCAGATTCACTAAAAACTTTGAACTACTTAACTAGATCCGACATCGTACTTTTTCATAACCAAATTGGCTTAATAATGTACTAACTTATGAAACAATTTTATTGGCTTACTTAAAATCATATAGTGATTGAAGAACCCCTCTCAAAACTTGTGGACAGACAGAAATATTGGGACAAACATTTGTCAATTTTCATAATGTCTTATCGATCTGCAATTCATGAAACTACCGGAGTTACACCAGTCAAGGTTTTATTTGGCAAGTAACTTTGCCTTGCGACATAATGTTCGGTTTTTCAACTGATGAAAGTATGGAAATTAAAGACAGGGTGGATGTTTTATAAGAGAAGTTGCGAAAAGTTCATGAACTAGTTAAATAAGGCATGCATCTAGCAGAATGAAGACAATATATGTCATCAAGGCAAACTCAGCAGTGTTTCAGCAAGATGATAGAATTTGGTTATGGAATCCATAGAAAAAGAAAGATATATCACCTAAGTTGATGCTAGGATGAGAAAGACTATATACTGTTTTAAAAAGAATCAATGATTTGTTGTTTATATAATCCAACGAAGTCTCAAGACCAAAATTAAAATCGTACATCTCCACAGGTTGAAGCCACACCCTGGAGATGTCGAAGCTAATCGGGACTATCAGAATCAGGAAAGAACAGTGTAACGACGGACTGGGGGATTCGAGCGCGTCCTTATAGGAATATTATATTGTAACAACATATTCCTAATCGAGTTCTGAACCTGTATTCTCGTTTATTCTAGTAGATTATATAGGCATATAAATAGAAATAGAATATAAATAGTTAGTTTAGTTTATATTTGAATGTGAAAATGTTAGGAAATAGTTATTAAAGGGCTATTATTTAGTAATGAAAAGTGTTAGAAAGGCAGAAAGCGACTCATCATGAAAGTTTTGTACCCAGAAATAATAATCGAGTATGTGAGTGTTATTTTACATATGAGGATTTTATCTGACACATATTCTAATAGGACTTTAAATCGACGAAAATTAAATATAGACAACAACCAAGGAAATATCCTTGTAGAAAAAACTTATCAAAAATCATAATACAATACAAAACAGAGACAAAAATCCACAAGAAAAAAACAAGATTCGACTTACAAGAAAGGTATCTGAAGTGTTAAGCTCCGATTTAACAAAACTTTAATATGTTGTAGATGCTACAAAAATAAGAGACACGTAATTTTTTTATATGCGTGAAAACCGCCACTAAATTTCACCCCAAGAAAGAGTATTTTTGAAATATCTCAGGTTCCAAATTAGATATCTTTACAAAACGAAATAAAAATTACTTGCTGTTCGAAATGATGTTAAACTATGTTTTTTTACCTCCAAGGATATCATCTCTAATTTTTTATAAAGGTAAATTAACAATTTGCGCCCGTAATTTAATTCTAAAAATTACGAAATTGAATATAATTATTTGAAAATAACTTTTTCACGAGTACGATAAGTAACTTAAGTTGACGGGTCTCGGGATTTCTAAAAATAACTAGTAAAAGAGGGTAAGCCACCCCCAAATAATTTTTTTCTTAAATCTCAAGTTCTAATTGAGATGTCTTTTCAAAAAAAAATTAAAATTACTTGTTATTTGAAATGATGTTAAAGTTAAGGTATTTTCATCCCCAAGAATATCATCCCTTATTTTTCATAAGGGTAAACCATCTATTCGCGGACGTAATTTAATTTTAGAAATTACGAAATTTAATAAAATTGCTTGAAAATATTTTTTTCACCAATACCCTAATTAACTCAAGTTGACATCTGAAAAAAATATTTTCAAATAATTCCATTAAATTTCGTAATTTTTAGAACTAAATCACGTGCGTAAATACATGTTTTACCCTAATAAAAAATAAGGGATGATATCCTAGGGGTTGATAATACCATAGTTTACCATTATTTTGATTAACAAGTAAATTTCATTTTGTTTTGTGAAAATTTTTTACTTAGAACTTGATATATTTCAAAAATACGGTTTTTAGGCGTGAAATTTAGGGGCGAATTCATCTTGTTATCATGAATCTCCGGAGATAAAAAAAACGTTTCTATTATATATACCCTCTACAACACATTGAAGTTTCATTAAAATTGGAGCCGGATAATTCAGGTACCTTCCTCATTAGTAAACATACTGATAGAAGTAAACTTGAAATTCTGGCAAAATATGAAATTCTTGAAGGATTCAAGATTTTATTTTAAAGGTTAGGTTTAGGAGGGATAGTTTAATATAAATAATATTCTGCAATAAAAAATCCTCGTGTGTACAAGTTTACTGGAGACTGTTGATTCTTTAATGTCTTTACAATAACTGGCTTAACTTAATACCTCATTGGACATTTATATGTATTAAAAAAGCAACTAGTAAAAAACTGGCGACGAGAAGGTTGGGGCTTTAAAAGAATTCCTGATACATGTTACTAAAATTTGACTTCTCTTCAAATTTAAAGACCTTGTATCCATCTAGCCGGAAAGACAAAATGTAAAACTGATACGGAAAAGTTGTGATCCTTTTGTGATTGAGGGCGTACAAAAATTTTGACAAAGATATCTAATCCACTGGACGTAACCCTATTTCGACATGATTACCACTCTTCTGAAACTTTGTGGCTGGCTTCCGTTTGACGAGTTAGACAACTTTTTTATTTGCGAAAATTTACTGCTTGTATACGTTTAAATAACGCTCATCTAAAGTTCATATGTAAATTTAAAGGTAAAGAAACACATAAATCCAAAAAAGCAAATATTTTTATGTTGATATCAAGTCTTTGATTTAAATCAGACCTTGAATTAATTTTAAACCGTTTATTTTTATTGGGTTGTGCAGTTAATTTAAATGTTTCTTATATGCATTTAGTTTTATATTTGTAAAGTATTTTGAACTTGTTACCTAAAACAGAGCCACCAAAAGTTAAAATACTTTTCAAGAAGACTTTGTTCACTTTAGTCAAGATAATATTTGAAAAAAAAAATCCTAAAAATGGTACAAAAAAGAAAGAAAAATAATTCGAACCACTAGTGACTACTTAACTGAAACTTTGGTGTACAGACTTTCCACTTCAAAGCTAATAAAAAAAGTCTTCTAGAAGTAATTCTATTTCGGGTATAATTTCTACAAACTGTTGTGAGTTCTTGACCCAGGATGATGTATTTCCTTGTAATGGTTTTAGGATTGGAAGAAAGAACTTGACAAGTTCAGAAGTCGGAGAGTTTAGGGAACTCGTGTTTATTTAATTTTAGTAGTCCATAAAGATGTGACATTTTGCTGTTGTGTGAAGGAGTCATTAGATATCGTAAGAAAAACACTTGAATAATACCAGACAGCAGAAAAAATGTCTCTATCACCACACGTCATCATGGACTTGCTAGAATGTTGTTTAACCAATTTCCATTTTCAAGAAAAGAAAAAATTCTTCATCCAGGATGATGGACTACCAATGGGATCCAGGCGCGGATCCAGGGGGGCGGTGGGGGCGATCGCCCCACCCAAGAGCTTTGAGTTTAGGAAAATGGGACCGATTTTTCCTCTTATACTACAGTTTATTTAAGAACTAGAGAGAGTAATAAATCATGTTTTACCCTTTTTCTTTTCGCAGACTACCTGTGTTCTTTAGTCAGGTGTTTTTAGCAAAATCTGTTAGACACATATATTTTTCATAGGAATGGGTTAGAAATTTTATAATCAAAAATACCGGTCTATAATAATGGACTAAAACGTAGTCTTATTCTCTCCAAAAATTCGAAGTTATAATTTAGACACTTACCAAATATCCATTGTCAAAAATACAAAAAGGTAAACATATATAAAAAAAAATTCGTCCATGTAATATTAAAATATTTTTGGAGCTATCGGTCATTTTATTATTAATTAAAAACATTTTTAGGGTATTTGACGTTTTAGTTTATTTATTTCTTAAGCCATCTGCAGAATTACAAATTAAACACTAAAAAGGGATTCAAATGTAATTAATTTTTATATGTTACAGTTAAAATTAGACCTACTTATTTTTATTTCTATTGTACTGATATCTTAATTTAATTTACTTTATTATATGGAAATGCGATAGCCCCAAAAAAAATAAGATAAACATGTTAATTCTACACGCTTAAGAAAACGACACAAATACAATAATAAAATAATAGAAAACTTACGGCTAATTAGAATTAAATATATATAAAATTAAAGAGTGGGACACACTAAAATAAAAATATATAAAAAAATTAAAAAAAAAACATAAAACAACATTAAACAATAAAATACAAAAATTTAAATAATAAATTGTGTTTACACTAGTAGACATTACGTATCTAATTCCTAATCAAAGTCAGTGAAACTATCGTCGCTCAAATTAATTATATTCGGTTCCTCTAACTCACCGATCATGAGATCGAGTTCTCACATTTTGTTTTATTCTTTTATTATATTGATTTTTCCCAATTTTCCGCAATAACTTTATTCAAAAAAATCTTTCAAAAGTTTAGTTAAATTACTAATTTTGTTAATTGTGTTATTTCTAGCAACTCTACCTTTTACTTGAGAGAGATATTTACTTCTCCAATGGACAGTTTCCAGACGATCTATAGGCACAGATTTTCTATCGGGTTTTTCCCAGCAAAAATTAAGCTCTTTGAGCAATTTCCAGAGATAAATTCTTTTAATTTCAGGTAAATCGTGATCTTCATTGATTTTAGTTAGAATTTTGTAGACGGTTGGGATCTGCTTCTCATAATAAAATGTAAAACCCCTTTAATTGCAGTTTTCATCTCTTCTTCCAACGAGGTTTTTTATCTGTCTGTGATCGAATGTGGCTTGGGAGTACTAACAATTCCAGTCGTTTTTTCTCCTTCAGTATTCGGTACATAGTAGATTTTCCAACTCCTGTCATATTGGAACACATCTCAACACAGCTTTTAACATTATTATCTAGATATTGATATCTTAAGGCAGCATAAACATTCATCATAATAAGTTTTTCGTTGAGGAAAAATTGTCCTGGTTTAACGATTTTGGAATAAATATAGGGGTGAAAGGCATATCTTTTGGGTATCTCACTAATCTCAAATAAAATATAAAAACAAGCGCAAATAAGATAAATCACTAAGAACAAACTGTAAGGTGTCCTTTGCTCACTGACAAAAATTAAATTAAAGTATCAGAATTTTTATGTTGCAGTAAATTTATAAAATATATTTAAATAAAATGAAATATAATTAGATTTACGGCAGTTCTCAGTTACCAGCGGCACTGGAGCAGGTACGTTGGAGGTTTCGGTAACAGTTTTATTCCTCTCTCTAGTTCTTGAATAGAGTATGGTAATGTGTATACTTGCGATCGCCCCTCCCCCCCCTCCCAGGAGCTTTGAGTTCAGGAAAATAGAATTCATTCTGCCTTTTATATTAGGAATGAGTATGCACTTGCAAAATAAATCCTTTGTGGATGTTTTGGTTAAATTAAATGGCAGGCAAATTCTAACCTCGGTTTACAGAAAATTCGCACACACAGAAACCTGAACTATTCATCCAACCACTCCAACACCAAATATGACATCATAAGAAAACTCGTAGATAGAGCATTGACTCTTTGCAACTGTAACGATAACTTGATGGGAGAAAATAGATTACATTAAAAGGGACCTGAAAGCCAACGGATACCCAGTACATTTGGTGGATAAGATTCTGGAAAAACACAAAAAAAGGATAAGATCTATAAGGGATGAGGATTGGAAATTAGTGTTTAACATACATAGAGACATTTCGGAAAAAGTTAGAAGAATAAGAAAACGATATAACATCAGCGATTTATTTCAATTCAAATAACTCTCCGAGAAGTCAGCTCACTAGGATTGAATCAACAACTCAAAGGAACATGTGAATGCGGCAATTGCTACGTTGGCAAGGCAAAGAGACCCTTGAAGTAAGAATCAAAGTGCATCAGAAAAACACGTCTAGTGGAGAGAGAGAAAAATCTGGTGCCACCAATCACGCCCGGAAATTCAAAGAATTGCTTTAGCAAACCGTCTTTAGATATAAGAGAAGTGTGGAAACCATTTCTTAGTAATTGTAAATTAAAACTAAATGTAGTATTAATGGGACCTCAGCGTAGCACGCCGGACTTATCTCGATCACACTACACTGCATTTACTTTTAGTATAAATAGTTGTGCAGCTTAGGAATTTGCTCATTTTCACTTGAAGATAGCTAGAGATAACCACTAGCCGAAATGTCCTGATATTCAGTAAAAAATAGAGGCAATGGAAGTCCAACAGATATCGACTACTTCGCAAGAAATATCGTTGTCTATGACCTTCAAACATTCTTATTTGTATACTTTGTAAGAGAGATAGCCTTTTAAATTGATCTTTTCATTCTTGGAGAATGAGTAATTTATTTAAATGGATTTTTTCCACATAGATCTTGTTTTCAAAATTTAAAATTTTGCAGCTTATTGTCACATTTTATATGTCATTTTATGAAATACTCTATAGTCGTCAAAAATCGTCTTGAATTTACTACTTTTTATTTAAAAAATGTATTCAAAACATTGTCTATAAATATAATTTTTTTCCTATTGAATTCAAAAATCATATTAACAATGTTATTGTACCCTTGACTGATTTGCGAAAAATCATATTAACTGAAAACAATAGAAGATATTATGATAAAATGTGGTAGAGATCAAACACTAAACTGATTAGATCCAAAGAATATTAGCCGTATTTCCAAACTTACGCAAACCCTCATATTCAAATTTCCGTTATTTTTATGTACATCAAATTATTATATCTTTCATATTGACATTTGAAATAAAAAAAGTAGTGTCGTCGCATCGTCAGACGAAATAACAAATAAATTAAACTAATTAACCCCAGACTAATCTTGTGCATACTAAAAATATCTTAAATACCGAAATTAAAACCTTTTAAAGCCGTGTGTATTGTGTAAACAAAAAGTGTATATTAGGAAGCTACTCAAAATACCGCTTCTATTTTAAGAAAAAATAATTCCGATTTATATCCCTTTAACTACCGCTTGTCTAACTTTGAGTATTTGGTATACTTATTGTGATATAAGAGGATTTTAAAGATTGCCGATAAGCATAATGGGCTCTAAGAGGATTAAAATTACATATGGTGTCCATACAGTGTGTATAGCGATAATTAGACATTTTGTGTTTTGGGAATTAATCTATATATGGTGTTCTATTAGACGGTGCAAAGAGGTTAAAAATCTGTTAGGACTAAACATGAAGTTTATAACTAATAAATTGTTTCAAGTATATCTGACATAAAAAATGATAATCCCTCGGTTATATAATATTCCATTAGTATATAAAAACACTAGGTGGCATAAATTCTATTAAAAGGTGTGGTATTCTTCCTAGTATTAGAGTTCATCAAGGAATATATTGATAAATACTACTAGGCTAAGAAAGTTTTGGTTTTTGCTCAAAGATGTTTGGTAAGCAAAAAATGAGTCGTTCTAAGAAAATTATAACTCAATAGGCACCCAACATCAAGATCTGTAAAGTCGTATTTATATTTTGGAGATTTACATGAAGTTAAATTTATTTGGGTTAATATGAACTGTCACAATTAGCCAAGACCATTGGCGTAGCTAGGGAGTTTTCTTAGGGAGGGCAGACGGTCAGCCACCGCAATGTTTCAATTTCGGTATTCCGATTAGAGACAGGCGCAGATCCAGGGAGGCGGGGCGATTGCTCCCCTCCCCAAGAGCTTCAAAATTCAGAAAAATATACTCGCCTCCCTGCTGTATTAGAAATATGAATGTCGCTGGAATCTCTCACTTCCGTCGGCAAACTCCACTAGTTTGTCATACTGTACTGTGTATGAAATAGGGTCGATCTTTTCTTTGCTCTCATGATATTGCTGCCCTCCTCAGAAAGAGAGGCTAAATCTGCCCCTAATTAGAGATCATTATATTAATGGAGTTAGTTCAGGTTAGCCTAGGAAACGGTGAAGCATATCATATGTGACTGTGAGTCACTGGTGAGATTTAGACAACAAACTTTCGGGTCAGTAAAATTGAAACTGGGAGAAATACTCACTCACTCCTTAGCAGGACTGTACAGATTGAGTCAGGGGGCTAGGTTGACAGAGTGGTTGTAATGTCTAGGGTGAGCACAATAGGCCTACTCTGGTCGCAATGCATCCGGCTTTAGGACGGACCCGGGTATATATATAAAAAAAAAATGGAGTTATTTGACTCTCCTCATTCAAAATGGCGCCTTCCTCAACTCTGCAGTAAAGCGGAAAGTCTGGCGATGCAGCTAAATTTAAAATAAAATGGCTATAAAATAATTCACATAAAAAAATAAATAAAGAAGCTATCAAAATTTAATATTTCTTACACACATTAACACAGAGTACAAGACTATAGTGACAAACATAGATATTTTCTTGTTAATTTTAATCCGTTGATAACGTTTTAGTTGTCTATGTTTTTCTCTAAACCGGTCCAGGACTACCTCAGAAGTGATTATACTTTTCACTATTTCGTGTTATTGCATGTTAAATGTAATGCTTAAGACAGGTTTAAGCGTAAGGTGGGACTATAAGTATCGGCAATAGAGACTACTAATCGGGAAGCACCTGTGCGGTGTCAGGCGGATGGAATGGATGAAGAGGGAGACAGTATCGTTTGGGCTCATTTGGTTCTATCTGCATTTCTTGGAAACGACAATTTTTTTTTAAATGCAATTTTTGATTCACAGTTTTCTTGATTTTTTAAGCTTGACGTGAATATCCTACCATAAATTTGAATTACGTTTTTTTGGCTCTAAAATACGAATTTTTAAAATAAAAAATTTCCTTTGAAATCAAAATTTTTCTTTTGTCTTTAATAACTGGTCAAAATTTCTAAATGGTTACATTATTTTTCGGATCTTTTGCACAATTATTAATTAAACGAAGCAAAAATTTCAATTGTTAATTAATAATGAACTATTAATTGGAATAAAATATTAAAAAAGAACTGTAGCCTTTTTCAAGCTCTACATTTTATCTGCCAATATCAACGACGTAGAACTTATATTTTGATTTTTCTATTTCACTTCTCACTGGAATCTCATGTTATCCGGTTGGATATCGGTATTTCGGAAAAAAAAATTCCCATCAGTAACAAATAAACTCAGTGAAATAGCCTAATTTTACCGGGCCACTAAACAATTCTATTGTACATGAAATGAAAATATTTTTTTAGTTTTAAAAATAAATGTATTTTTCATTTTTGTAGTTGTAGTACTAAATTGGTAATAAATATATATTATATTAATCGAAAAAATAACTTTTTCTCAAGATAAAAATAATGAAAACAGTATATTTTTTTAATATTGTCGATTTTTTAGGGTGAGCAACGAGTATCGTAGAGTGAGCGGTGTTCACCCTTGCTCTCCTCCAACTACGCCCATGGCCAAAACGTAGAATTTCAAACTGATAACGCAGTATTGGAAATGCTTTTGATTCAAGAAGAAACATGGTCACATATAATGAAAAAAAAACAAGTGGCCTCATCATTGCTCTAAAACAGCATTACAAAAGTTCGTCACCAATTAGGACTTGTTGAAAAGGAATTATTGACATAAAATACATAAAAAAATTTGGTATAAACTATAAAAGCGGAAAATATTTATTTAGTAAGCTACTTGAAATAACGGACTTTTAGGCAATATTTTTTCTCAATTTTTAAGAATAAATTTCCAAGTTAACAAGTAATTAATTAACCAAAATGATATGATTTGGAAACTATTAGATGCCATTATAAAATTAAATTACTTTTGGTTGATTCGCTCTAAAAAATTTTTAGTGTTACACATTGTATGATTATATTTGTTATTTAAACGAAAAACAAAATAAAATTGTTTTTAATTGGAGCAGTTAAAATTTTTAATTAAATTTCTCGAAATATTTTTCTTAATTAACTGTGTTTAGAGTTTCAATGGTGTTATTTACCCTTGCTAGAGGCTCGCAATTGCAAGATCTAAAATATACATCAAAATAACTTCCCAGATGATAAATTTTAAGAGTTTTTCCGAGTTTAATTTTTTTTCTGGAGTAGAGATCTTATATATGCGGAGTTTTCAAACTAAAATCCTATATAAAGCTCAGTTTAAGTTTAGTTTAAGGCTAGGTTATAAAGTTAAGATGCTTTCTTTTTTTATAGTACAGCCCTTATTCTTTTGTAATTTACTACATAAAAACTCACACGCCCTGTTTTTTAATATTTTTGTTTTAATTTTTACCATAAACTTTCCCGTGTGGTAGGTAACCTTAACTTCTAAAGTCACTAACATGCTGAAACTTGAAAATTAATCTAAATTAGCAATATAATTTCTTAACTGACAATTGTAACTACAATTCAAATCTCTTTTAAATCTTAAAAATAAAAGAATAGCAATATTAATTTCTTATATTATCCAACCGGCAAAAATGGAAAAATTCGTTTATTTTCTTCAACTATTCCTCTTACCGATACAGTGCGTTGTGCATTTAAACACCAGACTAAGACTATCAAAAATCCGTTTAAGTTTATAAATTTTGGTAAAAATTCAATGTTAGGAAGACAGAGGTAGTCGGCTGAAGACAAAAGAAATTGGCTCATGGTCCATGGGACAGAAAAGTTTGGGAACCTCTAGGACACAGGTTAGAGACAGAAGTTTGAAGTTTTATAAAATTGTGATAAAGCTGACCTTTGTAGGATATAGAATTATCATATAATTGGTTGAATAGGAACCGAAGTTATGGGGAAGATTAAAACGTTGGTTGGTGGAAAATAAATCCCTAAAGTAGTATGTAGGTGGTTGTCGCGCTACCGTGCGTGTGAATAGTGAATATGCTTTGTTGAAAGAGAAATTAAAAATTCTTCGAAACATATATTTTTTCCTTGTGTTTTAAACAATTTATTGGGTAAGAGTAAATATTAACGTTAAGAGAAACTTGAAAATATTTGTCATCATAACAGATAAAATACTTTTAGCTAATTTTCATCATTAAACTTATATTTTATATCTTGGAAATATCTACAACAGATAATTGTGAGTTATTTGTTTTTGCTAATGTTATTCGGAAAATTCGTTTTACTGGCTAAAACATTTTAATTTCATGGATTCATTTTCATTAAAATACAATAAATATTCTAAAGATCTCTCTTAAGGTTTCTTGGATTTATTGCGTGACAACTGGTATCTTTAAAACAAACCATTTTACATTTTACTTCATAAAAAATATTTAAAAATCAAATTCCGAGGAAAAAATATTTTTACTCGATTTAGAATCTTTTTAATTACTGACACCTATTTCAATACCAACTATATACTGAGAAATGATTTTTAAATATTCTTATATGTAACATTTTAAAATATATGACAAACTTCAAAAATTAATATCTTAATGAGTTAACGCTTTTAAATATTAATTTTATAATTGATTTGAAGAAAATCATTAGAAAAAAAAACTATAAGCCTCAAAATTAATTAAAAGCAGTAAATTAAGTTTACTGCCCTTTACCTAAGCATAGCAGTAGTAAATCCGCTATCTTGAATTTTAAGAAATGAATTTTAGATTCTTAATCAAGACCTCCAAAAGCCCCTAATACCAGTTTCGGTCAAAAACAAGCTGTGTAAAATTTTTAATCTGTTATGTAGAATTTTTTTGAAAATAATTTTATATTCGTTATGAATGACCCAATTTTGGAAAAAATCTGACAAAATTAATTTTTTTGTCCACCATATCATAAGCGCCATAACGATCGCACTGGAAACCTCCTTATTTTAAAAATCGGTTAAAAATTACTAACTTGAATTTTTTTTTCTAAATTTTAACCTAAGGACTTTGTTGTTGGAAATAAATCCTTTAAATTAGAAACGTAGTCCTTGTATTTTGATAATTTCCAATTTTAACATTTCTTCCATAAATAACAACCTAGTAACAATTTGAATAGGGCTGTTGATTGTATTCAAATAAAAATATAATTTTGCCACGAAATGGTATTTTCCTAAAAACACAATGTTCTTCTTTATTTTTAGGAAATTATATTCTTATTTAATAATTAAAATGTAATTAAATCACTCTCAAGTCACGGTAGTTTCCATAATAGAAATCCTAAAAGACAAAAATTTGTCTTCATTTTTAAGGAATTTAATTTTTATTTAATAATCAAAAGTTAATTAAATCACTTTCAAGTCACGTGACAACTAACACCAATCAAAGTGCATTACGTCACTTGCTGGTAAGCATCATCGCTGTTAAAGGCTAGGTTGTTAACTTAACATTATTTTATAGTAAATTCCGAGCAATTTCTTCGAAATTTGTTTACTACCCCCTTTGAACACGATTCTAAGAAGTTTTTCCATGACGGAAAGTGGATTTATTAAGGCAAATAGTTCAAATTTAGCGAGAATTGATTGTTTTATGGTGGACAATCTCTTCGCAACAAACAGTAACTTCTGCTCTACTGAATTTAGAAATGTGAAGATCTTCATGTAAATAATATACCAAGAATTGTTATTTCCGTAACAGATAATGATTTCGTAATAGTAACCATAGGTATTTATAAGCTGAAAACTAAAATAGCATAAGTACAAGACATTGTTACCCAACTTTGATTACTTTTTTTCTAACCTCAAAATTTTAATTTTTATCTTTGAAAACATAAAAAATAAGTACTTCTAATACATGAAAAATAAACAAATATTATCAAAAGTGCCGGATCCCTGCGGGCTAGCTAAAGTTACATTTCCCTGTTATTTTTCGAACGTGGAACGTGATTTGATAATTTTTAGGTGTTTTAATTTTAATACTTGTACACTGAGGCACCGCACAATTCTTATAAAACTTAGAACTCATCTGTTATTACAAAAATTACGAAAAAATTTTATATCTCTTTGTCTGATTACAAGTGACGTCCCAGCGGTCAAATGACAAGTATTGGCTATTTGGAGCGAAATTTGGAATTTAAAATAAATGATTTTTAAAGCATTGGTTGTATTAAAAAAATAATATCAAATATTTTGGGTCATTATCTCTATTGGAATTTACAAAAATCACAAGTCAGGTATATTTTTACCATTGACCATTAGATATATTTTAATTTAAATTATTTATGTATTTTCAAGATGCGATTTTCTCATCCCATATAATAATTTATTATTTTTAAATCCTGTACTCTCACGTCATCAACTCTGTTACAGTTATATTTATTTACCTTCTTTTTGAATAACTTCGTGCACGATCAAACTCATAATTTTTGCTATTACACCCTGTCCAATGAAAGCAAAATTAGAAAACAAAGAAAAATTTATTAATTGATATAGAATGCCAAGTTAATTAATCTGGTAAACTTAATAATCTTTAAAAATTAACGCAGTTTTTATTTGTGCTTGTCATAATTTCGTAAAAAATGGTGCTTGCATTTAAATTTTAATTTTTTAATTACAGATTGAATAACCATATGGATGTTAATGAACTAAATTTGATTGAAAACGGTGTCGGTTGCTGATTGAAATATTAATATTTTAATTTGCGCCAAACGCGGTTAAGCCGACATGAAAAATGAACCCGATAAAATTTGACAGAAGGTTTTTAAAAATGCCGTTGGAAATTAATTTTTGGTGAAAATATTGGTAGTTTTTGTGGGAAAGCGCTGTTTAATTTTTGGCATTAAACTGCATATTTCAAGAAATAATACTCTTTGTATAATAAATAAAAGTTAAGACTACGGGTATACTAGTTTTGTCAGAAGTTGTAGTTCACCCAAAAAAAATATATATATAAAATTATTCTTGCTTGACGATATTTTTAACAATATTGTGTAACGTTATTTTTACTAATTAGGAAATAATTTTCCTTATTTTAAATGACTAGAAAATATGTAGTTCCTTGAATACAAAACTATATTGTATCCTAAATCCCATCCATTACACTATTTTACAGCTAATTTGCGACCGAAATGTAAAAGGCAGTCTTTGGTTAATTTTTGGTCTCTAAATGCGCAAATGGTGGTAAAAACTACCTAACACTTAAGAATTTTGAGTTATGATTTTTTCAGCAAAAGTGAACGAATATTTTAATCACAATATTTCAAAAAGTAATATGCAATTTACCGGAGCGCGACGTTGTCAAATTTACGTTTTCCATAAGTTAGGCACAATCTGGCAACATCATGTGGGGATATCTAGGAATGACAAGCCAACCACGAAGTCTCAACCTCCTAGACCCATTTCAACCCATATGCTTCCAAATTTCACTCTGTCCCGTATCCGAATCTAATTATATATGGCCCCTGTATACGAAAAGTACGATCTTTTCGAACTTCTGATACCCGATGTTGCTAGAAAATACCAGAAGTACGGAACTGCTGTAACAGTACTTGGCCGGCAGTCGTATCATCAGTATTGGTTTAGCAGGAGTAGTGGTCAGTATTAGATAGAGAAGCGAATTGCGCATCAAATCTATGTAACTGGTTAAATGGCATACGCTGTTCTATGCCTTTTGCAGTTTCAATGATTTGGCGAGAACCAACAAATCATATTAACGACTGTTACTTTTACGTGATAAAAGTGTCTGTTTTTTCAAGAAAAAGCCAACATAATATTGAATATCCGCTTATTTCCTCAGCAATAAAATCGGTTCTTCATGGAGAAGGTTTACCAGTTCCAGTGCCCCCGGCAAAATGGGAGGAATATTTAGAACTGTACGATAATAAGGCAGAACCCGACAATGTATCAGAAAGGGACGATTCTTATTTTCCCTAAAGTGAAGGAGAAGCACCCCATTTAATCGAACAACCTGAATTAAATCATCTAGTCCGGGACCTCCAGTTATTCAAAGAGCATATTGAAGTATTAGGGTCTAGATTACCATAATTACTAGCCATTGGAACTAAACTTACAATATTTAAGAACCATAACCATGGTGTTGTGGAACATATGGATTTGAACATAAAACGGACGACTGGTGATTATTTATAGATTTTTCTTAAATAAGTTTAAAAGCAGTTCTGCTTCATAATGATAACAAAGGATCGTCTATTCCTCTTGCACATGCAGTTGACATGAAGGAAACATACGAAATTATGTCACTTATTCTAAATAAAATAAGCTATGATACGTATAAGTGGCAAATATGTAGCGACTTAAAGTCATAGGACTATTATTAGGGCTTCAGGGTAGATTTACGAAGTATTACTGTTTTCTTTGTCTTTGGGACAATAGAACCATACAGAGCCATTACCAAGTAAAAAATAGCTTCCGAAAGATCAATATATTCTAGGTTAAGCTAACGTAAAGAATATAATTGTTGTTGATTCTAAAAGAGTCTTGTTACCTCCATTACATATTAAACTGAGATTGATTAAAAAGTTCGTTAAAGCATTAGATAAAGACGAAGATGCGTTTAAATTTGTTAAACAAATTTTTCCTAAACTAAGTGATGTTAAACTTAAGGAAGGAATATTTGTTGGGCCACAAATTAGAAAAATACTAAGGGATCAACAGTTATCAAAAATTAAGTGATGTTGAATTAGCTGCTTGAAGCTCTTTTAAAACAATTGGTTCGGAGTTTTTAGGAAAGTAGAAGAAGTACGTGAAATCTACTGCGAAATGGGCTGTCAAATGTCTCTTAAAATATACTTCTTGCATTTCCATTTAAATTTTTGCCCACAAAATTTGGGTGCGATTAATGACGAGCAAGGAGAAATGTTTCACCAAGACATATCAACAATGGAGCAACGCTACCAAGGCAGATGTGACCCAGCAATGATGGGGATTATTGTTGTTTTCTTATGAGAGAAAATGATCGGGAATATAAATGAAAGTCAACATCAAATCCTGTTATCCTAAAAATATCTTGTTTTTTTTATTGTTTTGAACTTATGTATAAATATTATGTAAAAATGTTGGTATTAAATAGAAATACATTTTATGACTCAAAATCTATACGTGGTGGAAAATTTTCGTCATTGAATTCGCAATCAGGATACTTTAAAGTCCCACGAAGAGCCATTATAACATCAGTCGCAATTGTTTTTTGTGTTTGTTGACTAGTGTCAATCAGTAAAGTACAGCATTGATGAATTCGGCAATGAAGTAAAGTAGGGCCTCATAAACATATGTTATTCTGTAGACTTAGTAACACCAAAGAAGAATTGTGGGCACGAATACAAAATTCATTAAACACTTTATACTTAGATGCAGAGAGGATGGAAAGGGTATAGTTAACTTTCTTCGTAGAATTAATCTTTATATATATAAAACTGGAGATAACTTTGGACATAGAGTTCTATTAAATAATTAAGTAAATTAAATTTTTTTTGTTTTGTTATTGACTTTGTATGTTGAATGAATGAATCAAAAAGTGTACTGATATCCGATCTACGATGCTTAGGCTTCACCGGGCCCACTACATCCTGACTGCAGATCATTCAGCAGATCGTTCAGGGCCATTCGCCTATGCAAATTTAAGCAGCATCGCTTCGTGAGCTTTCCTAACTATGTGGTCTCTGAAAATATGGTCGTTGCGTGCTATCCTAAAGAGTAAAATTCTCTGACTCCAGTACTTCTTCCTGATACTCCAGCTACGGCTCTTTGATCCGGTCGAGATCCGTCTGTGAAGTACCAAAATCTACTTATGGGAAAAGTTTGCCCTTCCTTCCAATCCTCTCTGATTGACAAAAGTAATTAAAGAGAGTGGTTTGGGTTCAAAACCGGCGCTATGTAGTCTGTTTGCATAGGAAGCGATCAGTATCTTTTCATAACGCTTTCTCAGCTACACTGGTAGCCGCCAGTTCCTACTCAGAGATGCGCTAGGTAACTAAGACGGTAAGCTGCAATTAAAGCTCCATTTTCTATGAATAAGTGGAGGGAAGGAAGATCCATTAGAATCTCCAGCACCTTAGTGGGGTCTGTCCTCATCGCGTTTATCATTCCTTTGTGTTATTTTATTGTTAATTGCCAGATCATTCTTATATAATTATCATTGTTAGTTCGTTTAAGGGAATTTAAAACATAGCGTTATTTGTTGTAATAATCAGGCAAGAAGAATTGGAATAAAGCAATTGGACTCAATTTGTTCTTTTAGGTAATGCGTGGTGAAACTCTTAAGAGGTAAGCACAATAGCTTGTGCATAATTTGTGTGAGTATTTCATCAAAATAGTTTTATTTTTTAAATAAATATTTTCAATTAGATATAATTATTTCTAAACAGTAACCACTGCTCTTAAAATTTCAAGGAAATTCTTACATAATATTAGAAAAAGGAAACGAAATAATCCAATTATTTCCTCTTCAGGAAAAAAAGGACATTGCTGATGAGAAAAAACCACAGATCTTCCCGAAGGTACTAAAACGGAAGTTCGAAATACACTTTACAATTAAGGTAGTGTCATTGATATATATTTTACAATATTAATGTCTTGTTTATTTTAATAATAAAATGTAATTATAAATAGCTTGAACATTGAATTCACTGAAAAATATAATATGTTGATGGGTACATCATCTTTAACTATTCTAAAATGTGGTTGTTGGACTTGCATTGTTTTTATTTTTGTTTGCTTTTACGGCGTTTCGATTAGATTGTATCTCTAATCGTTATCAAGTATAAACTGAATGTTTTGTCTTAAGGCCACGAGCTTATATACGGACTGTGTCTATGGAAGCGCAAAGTTTCGCTTCACTGTACATATCACAATGATCTGATGTTACGAAGTAGTGGTTGCCAAAGCTTCGGTTTCTCAATACTGGGTTTACTGAAGATTTCATTATTATTTTCAATGTAAGCTGCTTCTATAATTTTTTTTTCAATATTGGGTTCCATATATATTGCCGCAACTTCAGACCATTTCATATGTTGTTGTTTATCCCAGGCGTGTTCTGCAATAGTTGATCTCGATGTTCCCCTTTTTATGTATGAGTTTTATGTTCCTTAATTCTAACTTCTAGTAGTCGCTTTGTTTCTCCAATATACATTTCACCACACTCACATGGAACTTTGTAAACACATTCTTTCTTATCGGTACTTTTTGGTTTCGTTTTTGTTAAACGAGCTCTAAATATATTTCCCGATTTAAAGACTGTTTTTATATATATTATAACTTCTGGTAATTCGTCTTATTTTCTCTGAGGTTACTTTAGTATATGGAATTGTGAAGAAGAAGGAATGTATTTCTTGCTGTCCAGTGGTGGTTCTAAAGTTATTTAAAACAAAAATATAAGGTTATCTCTTCTACTAGAAGAAGGTGAGCTAGCACTACAGAACTGTTATATTGCAGAGTCGGAGATAGGCCGTGTCACAACAGTAAATATTCTCAGGATTCTATTCGACAGTGAATTAAAATTTGTCTCCTACGTCGACTGTATAGTCTCTAAGGCTCTCAGGACATGAAAGTATTTAATGAGACAATGTTCTACATTTAGAGATATTGTGATACATAAAGCACTATACCTTTTTCTAGTTAGGAGTCACCTCGTATCCTGCTACACTGTTTAGGATTTTATCCATAGAATACATGTAAATAAAATTGAGAGGGTACAAATAAAGTTTGCTAATTTTTTGTTCTTTCAACTTAATTTTTATAAATCGTCACTGCTACCTTGCAACTGTCAAATCATTTTAAGTATGAATTCTCTTGAAAAGCCTAGAGTCAAATTTATTCTTTCTTTAGGTCATAAAATACTTCGTAATAGAACTGACTGCCCAGATTTACTTAGTACGCCTAACTTTAGAGTTCCTTCTCGAATGACAGGACTCGACAAATCATTTTCGCTTAGTTATAGTTGGACAGATTTGGGACGAAATGATACAATAAACAGATTTATGGCTTTTTATAACAAACTTATTTTTTTAGACTTTAATTATAATTGTAGACAGTAGAATACATGGCAACCTTAAGTTATTTACTTCTAAAATTAGCAGACAATCTATGAAGATTTTAATAATAATGCTTTTTTAAACTATAAAAATATTTATTTTTTATTGTTTACTCTTAAATTAGTAATTTTACTGCTTTTTTTTTCTTTTTCAAAACTTGATTAGTGTAGGGTTTTAAAATTTGATTACATATATTTGTTTGTTGTCATTAGATGTTCTTTTGTTTTGGGCATTTATTGTTATGTACTTATTCAATGCATAAATAAACCTATGGTATTTTTAAGGACTATTATTTTATTCGCACATTTTTGAATTTTGTATGATTATAATTGTTGTTTTTTTTAGCTGTAGAATTACATATTTTTTTAAAAATATTGCATTCAAAAGAACTATAGAATAATAGTAAATACGCTTTCATAGTTTGTACCTTTTTAATACAATGTTTATTTTAAGTGTTTGATGGTAAACTTTATTGTGTTATATTTAACGTTCTCTTCGGTTAAGATGGTAGTCCTAGTTCCTCCACTTTATATTTTGTAATTATTTTTCAATTATATTTTCATTCTCTTAAACCGATGTTGATATTATTTTCTTTTCCAGATATATATATATATATATATATATATATATATATATATATATATATATATATATATATAAATAGATACTTATTTACATTTTCAATCTAAATGAAGTAACTTTATTCGGCAAAAAAAAATGTAAAATGTTCGTTATAGTGGTACTTTCCATGCAAGTCTATTTTGCTTAATACAAGCAATAATCTGGGCAAATTTATTCCATAGGGACAGATATTTATACACTCAAATGACACTTGTACTTGCGAAGCGGTCAAAGTTCCCATCTAGTGTGAGGTAATTCAAACAAATTGCCTATTAACTATTCCCAAATAATCTGCATTGAAACTCCTTCTATAAGATGTAACTTACATAATTGCATTTTTTATTTTGATACATAACTTCAATAACTTTTATTGCGGCAGGAAATTATACAATTTACTGGCTCATCGAATAAAATAGCATACAACTAACGTTGCAAAATTAAAATAAAGTGACGTTCATATTCTTTTATTCCATAGAAATACTTACTGATTTTATTGAGGAAAAGTAATGTAGATGTATCTAATATTTTCTATCAGTATCGAAAGAATGTTTTTTTAGGTTTTTAAGATTCTATTTTATCCTTATTTATTTAAACTAGTTGTAGATCTCAAAATTTAATAATGAATGGTTTGGTTATTCCAGGTTTCAATCCGTTCGTTCAAAAAATCATTTTCACGACATTTCGCCAAAATCTCATTTGGCATTTTCAAGTGCGGTTCGTCTCATTACTCGCTAAGAATAATATAAACGTCATATTGTTTGACTAATTTTTATTTAATTCAGATGAACATTACTGATAATGCATGGGTATCCTATCACATATATAATTAAATTAAGAATTTAACTTGACAATGTAAAACAAATTTCACTAAAAGTACAACGATAAGAATAGTTTTACATACTCATGCGCCAAAATCTTATGGACTAATATAAGCCAACTTTTAAACTATGTTCTTCTATGCTAGACGCCAACAATACTATTTACATATTCAGAAAAGTTTCCTCGTTATTGCCAAATACCATGCCCTGACTTTCCTATTAACTGCGTGTAGCTCGACAAAGTTTTGTTCATTAGACTATTTGAAAATTACATCAGGCAATTGGCTCAGGAGTGGTTAACTTGGGCAAAATAAATTTGGAATACTTGAAAATTGGGTTATAGAGCTCTACGTAGAAACAGTGGCGGAAACAAGGCAATGATAAATTATATAACTTTATAAAATTACTAGTTTTAATCAATATAAATAGGGAAATACAGATTAATTTTTCCATGCAAAATGTAATAGCTGAATCAGTCAAATTTTAATATTAAACAAAATATGATCTATTATAGAGTATAAAAGGTTGGGAGTCCGCCCACATATAAGAAGAATCATTAATATATATTTACAACTTCTTGTGTGGCTTAATTATGAGTGGACCGACAACTTTTTCCTCTCCGAAAACTCTTGTATTCGGTTTATTCGCGTTCCAATTTTTTCCGTAACACGTCGGTTTCCCGTCGTCAGAAAATATATAAGTAATTTTTTTTCCAATTGTAAGCATTAGATTATTGAAGAAGAAGAAGGTGTGGTTTATAAAGGGTTGTCCACCACTCTCAACATGGCAGTTTTATGAATTTTGGAGATTTACTGATAACAAGCTAATTTTTTCAGAATTGTTTTATAATATGTTAAAACCACCAATAATATTGTCCGACAAAATACATTTTCCAATTTTCCAGTCCGAATTATTGAAATCGTCGCTCCCATGACAGCACGGTCGGACAGAAAAGAATTTAAGTTTGTGAGCTTATTATCTATGTTTGATCGAAGTGACCGACAGAAATATCGGTTTAAACACCTCTGTCCAATAAAAAATATTTATTTTTTGGTGTGCACGATAGCATACATCAGTCATGTAAATGATTATATTATTTGCAGTATATATATATATATATACATATATATATATATATATATATATATATATATATATATATATATATATATATATATATATATATATATTTTTATGTATATATGACGCAATAAATGTTTCTTCATTTTTTAATACTATTTAATATCTGATAGGCATTTTATTCTTTCTCAATTGTTGATGTATTTATAATAATTTATAAATTACAATTAGTGTTCTGAGAAAGATTTAAATTAAATTTCCAATGTTTATTTTTAGTTAACTTCAAAAAAATTGGTAAGCATGGAATATTAATAAAGCGATAAAATTAAAATGCAAATTGATGAATTAAATAAATTTGCATTTCAATTTTACCGCTTTATTAAATACAAAGTACAAAGAAAAGAATTAAAAAATAATATAAATCATTATTAATCTATATATTATTATTAGACTCCTCGGAGACATCATTTTGAATTTTGTTACTCGTTGGAACATCACCAATATCCGAATCATCATTCCATTAATGTCTGCATCTGTAAAATTATTATCATTCATCCACAATTTTCAGGTTTGAGAGCAGTTGGGCATCTTATATGAGCGTTACACCCCACATTCTAAATATAAATTGTTCTTTTGCATTGCTGCCATAGTTCTCTCTTTGAATAATGGAATCTTATTTAATTAAACTATCTATAATTATCATATCATTACAATTATTATTCTATGTCAATTACTTTTTCTGAACGCATTTTAATTTCACGCTTTTAAGGTGTACTCCTCTGAGAGCACAGCTGGTAACTAGTAAAATATATATATGGCATGTATGCTATTTTTTTGTTTTCATTTGAATGAAAAAGGATAACAGTTTTTTGTCGGACAACTCGTTAATCATATTCTTTGTCTTTTCCAAAAAAAAAAATACAAAAAAAAATTATCAATAAATACCGTGCTGTCATGGAAGCGACAATTTTAAATTGTCGGACTGGAAAATCGGAAAATGTATTTTGTCGGCCAATATCATTGGTGGCTTTACCAAATTTTTATCAAACAATTCTGAAAAAATTGGCTCGTTATTAGTAGATCTTCAAAATTTATCAAACTGTCATATTGAGAGTGGTGGACAGCACTTTATAAACCACAATTTTTATCGGAGATTTTTTTTTCACTCTTTTTGTTTAATAATCTTACGCCTACAATTGAAAAAAAAATTATATTTATAATTTTTTTTACGACGGGAAACCGACGTGTTACGGAAAAAATTGGAAAGCTAATAAACCGATTACGACAATTTTCGCAGAGGAAAAAGTTGTTGATTTAATTAATGATTCTTTTATATGTTGGCGGGCTCCCAAACTATAATTAGTGGTATGCGTGTAAACGCAATCAATACCTAACCAGTATCGAACGCATCCATTACGTCTTGCCTGCGATATGACGGTTGGTATTAGTGCTTTAAAACTGCTCGATAAGTTCGTGGCATCAGTTTTTTACAATTATTGAATGGGATAATTGAAAATTCTCTTGTAATAGTGGGCCTCAAAAAATAGGACAAGGAAAAAGCATTTATATTCGTGCAGCGCCCACTTGCAATTACTCGCAACTTCGTTTATCGTGCTACGAAGCTGCTTGAAGATACTGATGGAGTACGATCGTCAACGATCCGGCCGTCTGCGCACTGTACTGATGTCGAAATCGATTAAATCCGTGAGGGTATGAATCGAGCGAAAATCTCTATGCAAACGGAAAATCTTGTCATGAAAAATACAAATTTCGCAACAATCCTGGCCTCGCACTACAAAAGATAATTTGGGACTTTATGCGTATAAACGACAGACTGGACATCTGCTGACGGCTGCACTGAAGCAAAACCGTAAAAAAAAAATCAAAACGCTATCCTGCCAGTACATAAAGAATGCTCGCAGAAAAATTCTGTTCACCGTTCAGAAAATCTTCACTATAGAGGAATTTTTTAATAACCACAACAATCACGTCTATGCTTGATCATTACGTGAAGCATTCAAACTTATATCCTGAGTGAAAAAAGGCAACCATCCTTTGCATGTAACGGTAACGTGGAAAGTGAGCTTCGACAGCGTAATCAAAAACCTTTTTTACGAGAGAGGGATGAAAACATAGGCCAAAATGTACATCTTAGCAGAATCAATTCCGGCACACAAGGTAAAAACCACTCAACCATGCCTCAAAAACAATGCTTCGGTTTCCATATCAACCGATGATTGACTAGCTGGTAGCCTTGACCTCAATCCGCTGGATTACAAGTTGTGGTCAGTATTATAGTCTATGGTTTGCCCAACTCGTCACACAAATATTGAGTTGTTAAAGCAAGCCCTCGTCCCTGCAATGGATAACTTTGTCATGCTTTTTTGCTGGTATTTTTATAATTTACAACACAGAGGCTTAACTTGTTCATTATACTGTTTTTAATTATTAAAAAAAAATTGACACGTGTATTTTATAAATCAAAAGTACAAAATAACGCCTCGAAGTACTTAAATTATCCGTAGCTTACGTTAGTACCCCGTTTCATGATTTCGCACTGACCGAATAGGATATATAAATCTTGAGTTAGTCAGATAGACTATTTTTTATTTTCCTAACGAACCAATTTTTATTAATTTTTAAATGGTTTGTTAAGACATTTGCTTCTTTTTAGAGTTATATAATAAGCACAGTTAATGTACGTTACTTTTCCCATATATTATTAATTTTTAGATAGTTTGTTAAGACATTTGCTTCTTTTTAGAGTTATATAATAAGCACAGTTAATGTACGTTACTTTTCATATATATTTTTTTATCGGAAAGAAAAAAATTGTTGATATTCAAAGACAAAAACACTAGTTATTAAAAATTGGAATAATTTTAATTATTTCATTCAATAATTACTACAAACATAGAAAATAGCATATTGTTACCTGGGTTTGGTGTAGACTGGCCAAAAGAAACAAAGCAGAAAACACAAGATCATTGATTTTTCTGTTTAAAATTTCAGCACAATCTAGAGCTCGGTCTAGGTCTAAATTAGCATGAATCAAAAGATTTTTCAAACTAAAGTCCGAATTATAAAGAAATATTGAGTATGACATATTTCTAGAATTCAATATTATTTACCGAAAATTGCAACATAAACAGAAAAGCAATTTACCGATTCGAAAAGAATCCTAATAAAGAAACCCTATAAAAATGCGACTCTAGTTAGGAACTTTACCAATAGATGACGAGTTGCTTACGATTTCTTGAATAAAGCATGCGTAAGAATAAAAAATACTGTTACATTATAAATTTTATATTTTCCGTTTTGTAAGGCATTCAATATTTGTTCTTAATTCTATAATCACAAAAGTTATGTTTTATGCAAAAAAAATAACCTTTTTGTAGAGCTGCCTAAATTTATTCGATCAATAAAACAGCATACACTAAATTGTAGGCTGTTTATCAGGTATGGGAAAGTTGGGTGTAAAAAGACAAAAGAGAAAAAATAATTTTAGGTGAAAAAAAACAGCTGTCTGAATTTATTATGTTAACAACTGATTGGATTGCCTGCAATAGCCAATTGTTAACAATAACAATTTTAAATGTTTAACAATATTAAAATATATAACAAATAAAAATATTAGGTGGTAAAGACACCGACTTGTCGATATACCATGCAGAATACTGGATGTAATTGAAGGCCCCATCGGGGGGCTAATTTATACGAAATAACTAAGAAGACAGCCTGGGATATGCGAAAAACCCAAACATTCCACCACATATCTATTTTAAATTTTTATTTATCATCCATATCCACATAGTGACAAATTTTTAATATTTTTAACTATCCTAACATATAATAAAATTTTTATAAAAAAAATTGAACTGACTTCTAAAAGTGCGCTAAAAAGTGAAAAATAACTATTAATTTATATATGAAATTGAACTAATTGAAGTCAGCGCCAAACTAATACCTGAAAAACTGTGATTTGCATAAATGGATTAAAAATATTTTATTTGTAATTGCTTCCTTACCATAATTTGTATATATTAGCAGTTATTTATTTCATTTACAAATAATTTGGCGCCGACTTCAAAAAGTTCAATTTCATATAAAAATTAATAGTTATTTTTTCCTTTTTACCGCACTTTTAGAAGTAGATTCAATTTAAAAAAAAAATGTTTTTTTCTATTTTTAGTTTTAGAATTCATTATGATATCCATAAATTATTTGAACTAAGTTCTAATTGAGATTAGTGAACCTCGCAATGACTCAAAGTTTGCAAAAAAGTACCCATTTTATCTAAAGTTGTAAATCACTCTAAAATGAACCACTAAAAATTCTTTGGTTCTTAGAGTTTTCCAAATACCAGTAAAATTGTATCAAACAAATATTTAGTTTGTCATAGTAAATCCACTATCTTAAATTTCAAATTAATTTTAAATTGGTAATATAGGCCCCAAAACCTTCCAATATCGATGTTTAGAGAACCTGAGATGTTAATTTCTTAGCTCGATTTATTTTGTAATGCATATTGAGTTTGTATACGCCTCAAGAACCCCGCAATATTAATTTTAGACAAAATATTGTATTTTATCAACCTAATAGTTGTAATAAAGTAACTTCATATTCGTAATACACTGCCCCGAAAACCCTCTATCTGAAAAAATTCGAATAAGGTAAAATTTTCAACCCACCATTTTGCATCCGCTATATATAATTTCAAAAAAATTATTTTCAGTCTTAATCTAATCTAAATCTAAACTCTTCAAAGCCCCTTAGTACCAATTTGGGATGAAGTCCAGAAATTTAAAATTTCTATACTTATATTCGCTATTTCCATCCTCAAAAACGATTCAGTTCCACCTTTGAACCAAATCGAAAAATGTAAAATTTTTAGTTCGCTATCTTGGATTTGCCATATTGAATCCTGAAAAAATACTTTTAAATTTATAATTTACACCCTCAAGGACCCCCTATTGTTTGGGAGAAAATTGAGAAATGTAAAATTTTTAGGACACCTTATTGAATCTGCCAGATTTTTCAAAAAATATTTTAAATTCATATTTAACACTAACAAAAATATCCCAGTACTGATTTTAGACAAAATCGGGAGATGTAGTATCTTTAAACCGCCATCTTGGATCCGCCATATTGAATTTTTTAAAAGTAAATCCAAATTCGTTATGTGCGACCCCGAAAACTCTCCCGTACCAATTTTGAAGAAATTCGGACAAATCTGATTTTTTCGTCCGCTATATTGGATCCGCCATATTGAATTTTTTAAAAATAATTTTAGATTAGTTATATACGACCCTGAAAACTCCCTCATACCAATTTTGGACAAAATCGGACAAAATTAATTATTTGTCCGCTATATTGGATTCGCCGTATTGAATTTTTTTAAAAAATTTGGATCTATTATGTGCTACCCCGAGAAGTCCCCCACACCATTTTTGGAGAAAATCAGACAAAATTAAATTTTTTGTCCGCCATATTGGATCTGCATATTGAATTTTTTAAAAATAATTTCAGATTCGTTGTATACGACCCCAAAAATTCCCCCATATCATTTATGGAGAAAATCAAACAAAATTAATTTTTTTGGCCGCCATTTTGTCAGCGCCATCTTAGATATTACTGCACCAATTTCGTTCAAATCGGTACAGCCGTTCCGAAGTAATCGGAATACATAAAAAAAAAAGAAGAAAACGTACATACTTGACGAATTGAGAACCTCCTTCTTTTAGAAGTCGGTTAATAAAATATAAAAACAGAAACAAAGAAACCGGCTGATGCGGACCAAGATAACGAATAATGCTTTAAAAGTAGTGATTGATTAAAAGAGATAGCAGGCTAGGGGACTGAGAAGTTCTTATACTGCAGCTTAGTGGCTTATTGTATCGCTTATTATTTCTGTATTCTGTGAACAGATTGGTTGCTTTAATCAGGTTTAGCAGCATGTCCATAAGTGTGTCCTTTGCCTTTACGATCAATCCTTGAAGATGTTTTCAGTAGATTAAACCTTCACATTGGAAGAGAATGTGTGGGGCTATTCCATCTTCCTCGTCTAGTACATGTAGTTTGTTCCATATAGATGCATATTGCGTGTAGAAGTTTCTTAAGCTTCCGTAGCCAGTTTTTACTTTTGTCGTCATCCTAATCTGGTGTCTGCGTAAATGCAGGCTTTTTCCGCTTAGTTTACCAGATGATTGGCTCAGCAATAGTTTGCTGTACCTATAGCCTGAAATGTGGTTCCTGTGAGCCCAGTATCGATGGTTTATCTATTAGGATCCAACAAATAGCAGCCTTCGTAATGTCAAATACTACTTCCCGAACAGTAAATGTGGTAGCAGACCATCGTCTTTTCGTTACCTAATTTGGTCTTGCGTCTTGGTATCCACTCAGGAGTTATCTTCTTGTGTTTTACCAGAGTGAAAATGTTTTAATGAAAATCAGACTTGTGTTATCTGATGAAAGTGCTATATGAATGTCAAAAAAGGTGAGAACGGTTTTGCCTCTGTAACCCCTGGTGAGATTATCTCAACAAAGTAGTTTCTAATAAGAATTCAGTAATAGATATTGTAGTTTTACCTTACAAATGTGCATAAAATCATAGAAAAAATTACAAAACCACTTACTACAATTTTTTTCAAATGTAAGAAGACTGAATGATATTTGAGACTACTAAATGATGCAGAACTTTCACAAATTGAAATATTTTACAAAATTCCTTACTAATATGACATCAACGACTGGTGAAATTAGCGGTCAGTACTAATAGAATTAAATGAATGAAAGTTGTTTTAAAAAGAATCTAGTGTTGCTAAACACCTGCATTTCCCTGCTCAAAGCAAAAATAAAAATGTAAAAGAAACGAAGTTTGAAAAAGAACTAAGAACGCTAATAATAACAAATATATTAGTAACGTAAAAAGAGACCAAAATCCGACTCAATGGAGACAAGCCGGGTATAATGCGCAGATCCTTGAAAATTTCTTTTTCAAATGTGATCAAATAATGACGGTCTTAAGAATAACTAAAGAAAAGCTACTTTTGTCTTTAAATATGGTTCTGTAATGCGAAAATAACACAAGATCTTTAAAAGAAATATATATTTAATAATTGTTAGGACAAAATAGAAAACGTAATTATTTAGAAATGGCAACAACTTGTTTGAACATATTATAAAACAAAGAAACCCACCGAGTCTGAGTCTCTGCACGATTTTCTGAGTAACTACTAAATCCATTTTTTTTTGGTTTTCTCTAATAGTCTTTCACATGGAATATTTAAATTTATAATTTGTAGATATTTGCATAAAGGTATTCGTTGGACAAGTATATTAGCGTGCACTGTGCAAATAAAGAGTTGAACAACAACTTCCATGAGAAGCCGAGAGTGGCTAGTTATATATTTAAAAAGAGGAAACTGAAGTTTCTGAAAATATGACTACTAACCTGAGTGAAACATTTCGAATATTGAATATTGTAAACAAATCTGGTATAATATAAAAATTATATTAAAACACTCTGAATTATTAAAATTAACCGAAAAGGGTAAAACGTCATCTAATTTTCTGAAAGAATTTCTGAGTTTGCTAATAAAATAGATAAGCTGCAAGCACACATATATCAGTTTTTAAATTCTTGGAAAATAGATCATGGTTTAACTATATTTTTTTAGGAAATTCTCTAAAACATTTTAAATTTCAGACGAATTAAAACCTTTAAGTTAAGAAAACTTTATCTGACTTAAATTTACAATTTTAAATTAAAATTTTGCTTTGCTTCCCGTATAAAGCTCACTAACAAAACTTATCAAATAAAATTTAAAGATACTACCTTGCTTCAGGATTTATTTTCTTGATATTATTTTCTACTTTTACTTTTGGTATTGAAATCGATAATCTGAAAAAAAATTGTTCATTTTTCCGCATTTATGTTATTAATTAAATATTCGTCCTGAATTTTAATATTTCACACATTGTCCTCTATATTTTACCCTTAACCTACTTAAAGTAGTAACTGTATAAAATATGTAGCTCATATTTGCACATAATTGCATTCAATTTTTGAATACTTTTTCCAAAGTTACTCGTACATTTCTCTGGCTTTTTGGAAAAAAGGTTGTCTAACCTCCTCTAGCCACGAGCTTACAGCGGTACTAACTACATAACATAAAGTGTTTACCATAAGTATTTTCTTTAGTTTGGATAGAACCGAGAGCCACATCAACAATACAAGATTAATGTGAAAGGAACAGCAGCGGTAGCAATATAACGTGTAGATAGGACGCTTTATCCTAATAAAGGAACGCACCTTTTATTATCTCCTCGAATTTTTCTTTTATTATGTTTATTATTTTAATTACGCATATTCTCTTTAAATAATCAACAAGGATCACCTTTTTAGAGTCACAAAAAAAGAGAACATAACCTTTCTGTGAACGCGTACTCTTTCAAATTTGTGTGGGTGGAGAGGCATGATATTTCCTTTATATACAACGAGTTTCATTCAGGGTCCTAGTGATGGATCCATATTTCATCCATAAATACGAATCTACCGTTAGGGATTTGTCTGTTTCCTCTCTTAGCTAAAAGAGGCCTTAAAATCATTACAAGAGTTTGAATTTGGAATAGCGTTAGCACCCTAAATACCCATTTTGCCGTTACCATTTTCATATCTAAATGTTTTGTTAAAATAGCATAGAGAATGTAACAAGTATAACTATGTATCTTTATATCAAGCATATGTCTCCGAATCAAGATCATATAAGTTTAATGACAGTTTTTCACGCGAAAATGTTCCGCCAAAATTCTTTGGCCAAATTATTACATATATTATTTACAAACAGTACGTGTCGTTATCGTACAATATGTCAGAATTTCAGCGTAGCATATTTCGTTACTTAAAGACGAGATTCATGAAATAGGAAAATAAAATTTGATATCCTTATTGTTGTCTCGACGAATGAATGAATAAAACTACCTATAGGTCGTTGGACCCTTGGATGGACTTGAATTACTAGGATAGTATACACATATTATATTGTTACTGCAGATTTTTTCCTGAAGTAAAAATTTTTAAATCTGCATTTAAATTGACATCAAATTCCATCGCTTCATCGCCTGATTTACAAATGGATGGAAAATTGTGTCTTACGCCTGTTTTGATGAGTGAGTAACTAAATTAATGGGTCCCGAATTTTTTAGATGATAAGTACTTTATATATTACACTTATTAGTGAAATTACAAGGAAAGTAATGCAATAATCCCAAAAGTAATTTAATAATACTTGAATTATCTAAAAAGTATTTTGAATATAGTTTATAAAATAATTTTTATAATGTGGACATGTAACGGATTCTAGGTTTGTGTAAACTCAAAAATGTTTTTAGACTAAAGACACTCATAGAACGAGAGTGTGAGAGATATGTACCCATAATGTCCTTTGTCCAAATAAAAGCTACCAGATGATGTTCGGCCAGTGTCGTACCATATTTTACTTTTTCCATCACACAATATTAATTGAGTATGGTTTGTCAGCATTCATTTAAGCAGAAAAATAATTGTAAACATATCTGTCCCTATGATTGTAAAATGAAATAGTCATTTTTACACTATTTATTTAATTTCTAATATGTTTGAATAATACATGTAAATTTGCATCCCTCTCATTGCTTGAAAATTTGCTTGTACCATTTTTAATGTTTGCCTCGTTCATAAGTAACAGGGAATCGTCACTGTAAGTAGTTTATTTGCCTATTTGACATGAATTTACTTTTAATTGTCGAATAACACCAAAATTTTTACATAGGCTGTGAAATTTAGGACAGCTTTACATAAAAGTATTTAAATGATTCTTTAAAATTAAAATTTTTGAAATGGGCTCCAACTTAATGTGTTTCATACAAAAAGTTTGAGTAACTTGTATATATTACATGTTTGTAGTGGTTTGTTTCATTTTATAATGATTTCGCGCCGGCTTCAATAATTTTAATTTCATAAAATAATTAATATCATTATGTTTCGCTTTTTAGAGATATTTGGACATCGGTTAAATTTTTTTTATAAAAATTTTGTTTATCGATTTTAAGTTTTGAATTCTTTAACATATCCATAACTTATTTGAACTAACTATCGAGATGTGTAATGTATTTCGCAATGTTTCTAAGATCGCAAAAAGGTATTTATTTTATCCAAAGTTGTCAACCACATTAAATTGAACAAAAAAAAATTGTTTGAATCTGGGAATTCTTCCAATCCCAGTTTTGAATCGAATTCTCCCAAACAAATCTTTAGTCTGCTATTGTAAATCCGCTATCTTGAATTTTAAGAAACTAATTTTATATTCGAAATTTAGACCCGCAAATACATTTCTATACTGATATTCAAGGAACTTGAGACTTAAATTTTTTCATCCTACATATTTTATCTAACACATAGAATTTGAAAAAAATAATTGAAGGTCCGTAGTACACACCTTAACAAAATTGCTATATTATTTTTGGTTAAAATTGAAAAAATGTAAAATTGTATCTGCCATATTTAATTTCAAAAATATACTTCAGATCCTTAACAAACGACCTTGAAAACCCCTAATACCAGTTTTGAAATAATGTAAATTACTTAAAATAATCAATCCATCATATTGGACCCGTCATATTGATTTCCAAAATATCTAATCTGGATCTACACTCTCAAAATCCTTCTAGTACCAATTTTGGACATAACCAAGAAAAATTAAATTTTTAGATCGCCATATAGTATTTTCAAATTAAATTTTTCCAAATGATTTAAATTCGATACTTACACCCTCAAAAATTTTGAACAAAATCGAAAGACGTAAAATTTTTATCCACCATATTGGTTAAACTATATAGAATGTTTTAACACCAATTTTGGATAAAATCGAGAGATGTAAAGTTTTTAATACGCAGTATTGCATCCACCGTATGACAATATGAATTTTGAAGAAAATCGAAACCTGTTAAATTAATTTTAGATTCTTTTTGTGCGACCCCGAAAATTCCACCATATTGTAAGCGTTATCTTGGATTCTTCTAAACCAATTTCAGCCAGAATGTTGTGAAATCTCCGCGGCAACCTGAACATAACGCTAAAAATTTCATTCAAATCGGTGTCGCCGTTCCAGAGTCAAATTTAGAACCTTCTTCTTTTTCAAAATCGGTTAAAAGAGTCGCTTTTAAATTACTATTATTGTTAGTTACTTTTTTTCTGTACAAATTCTTTAACTTTATATAAAGTTGAACATAAAAATGGGTACCAAATATTTGATAAACCTTTTAATAACCAGATTATCATTAACTAAAAAAGGGGAAAAAATGGCACCATACTCGTTCAGTACTTAGCAACGGCGTCGAAAAATCAGAACCAGTTTAGACAATAAACTCCATAATAACTGCTATATGTGTATCAATTTCTTCTTAGTTTCATCGAGTATTACTATATCAAGTCAAAAGTGAACGTTCAAATGAGATTTGTTGTTACGTCTATAACAAACAATTTTATATCAAATTAATTTACTTTATGTAGAGCATTGTCTTAATTTTGTTTACAAATATTAATATTGGCAAACGTTTAAAAAAAACAATAATCTAACGCTGTATTTGTCAGTTAGTGACAAGAAAACATGTTTTTGAAATGAAATTAATATCTGTTAAAAAGGCGTGCTAATTCAAAATCTTGTCATACTGATCACGATAATTATTTAAGCCGATAAATATCTTAAAAGTAATTATCTTGTTAATTTAAATTGCAGCAAGTACTGTATCGTTACGTGTCTCCAACAGCCTTTTCTTTTTTTAACTTTCTTAATTAATGAAAATATAAACAGACAGTAATCCTTGTGCCGACACTGAATCAAATCCACATGTAAATTGGAAAATTTAAATTCTGTTTCTGGCAGTCACTTTGGGGTAAGTAAGCAATATGGAAATATTCTAGGAATGTTTGGTTATTCGGTGCACCAAGTGTCATTACACATTTAGATTTTGTTGGAAAATTATTATAAAGTTAACTAGATACGAAAACAAAGCAAATATTATAATAAATTTCAATTTTTGCTACAAAATTAAGGATAGTGATTAATAAAACAGGAGATATTCTATAATATTATACTTTTTCGTTTAATACTGACATATCTTACTGGATGTGTAGAAAAAAAGTGAGAAAATTGGCTCGGTTGATTCCTTGTCGATATTTTATTATAATAAATATGCACAACGTTATAAGAAAGCTCTCTCTTCACGATATTAAAGCTGTATTTAAAAGCCGATAAATTTTTGACAGTGTTGAGGCTTAACGTGTCACCTAATTTGTTAAAAAAGTTTTGCTTGTAACATGTTAACTTTGTTTTAACAGTGATTGACTTGTATTTTTCGTCACTATTAAATTATAGAGAATAAATTTTTTCCTTTTTTAATAAAAATATTGGCAATTTATTTAGTGTCGCTGCGAAAAGATAATGAGCAATTGTTCATTTCTTCTTGAAATATTAATTTATTATACATATATATATATATATATATATATATATATATATATATATATATATATATATATATATATATATATATAGCAATGGAGGATAAACCCTTATATAAATACAATATTGGTGAGACATCATTGTTTCCTATAGTTTCTAGATTTGCATTTTCTATATCTACATAGGGTATGAATAGTTAGTTTAGTTGTATTTGAACAGTGAGGTGTAAAAAATAGGAATTAAGGGTTATGATTTACTAGTGAAAAATGTTGTGTTTTAACTGGGCCCATTGAGCGAATATAAATGAGAGAAGATCACAACAGTTGGTATCAGAAATGAGGATTATCACCAGATTTCCAGAAAATTCTGTTTTTAGAACAGAAAAAATGGAAAAAATGGACTTCACTGTTGGATTTGTTATCAAGTAATAATATAAGAATAATTTTCAATAAAGTTCTAGAAGTTCTATTTTGAAACCCAAAAAGATAGCAAAAAATAGACTTTATCATCGGATTTTTGGTTAAGAATCAGGCTTAGAAAGAAATGTTCTACTGAGTTTTAAAATATTCTATTTAAAAACCTAAGATAGGGAAAATCTGACTACACTGTATAGAACGTGTCATTAATAAAAAAACTTAGAATTGAATCTACGACAAAGTTCTAAAATATTCCATTTTGAAACTTAATGGCGAAAATTAACTTTACCTCGAATCTATCATAAGTTTTCAACAACATTTTAGAAGTTTCTACGGGAAATACAGCAAACAGTCAAAATGGTGCAAATAAATAAAACATTCGCTGATTTTATGCAATTTATAGGACAACGTCGCTTTAAAGATAAACAGGAGGAGGAACGACTCCAAAGAGAAGAGCAAGAAGAAGAAGGATCTCGCCCAAAAAGAGGAACAACGTTGTCGAAAAGAGAAATATAAAGATGAAAACCGTCGCGTAAAAGAAGATTAAAGTCATCCACATGAAAAAAAAAAAGAAAGAAGAGGGACAAGAAAAAAGACTGCGTTAAAAACAGAAAAACGTCACCCAAAAGAAGAAGACGGTTGTCTGAAAGAGAAACAGGAAGAAGGAAACCGTCGCCTTAAAGACAAAAAGAAGAAAAACGACTCCAATAAGAAGCAGAATGTCGTAATAAAGATGAAGATAAACTTCGCAAATGGATACAAGAGGTCATTGTACAAGGACATCAAAAATTCGATGAAGCTATACTGGACAAACGCAATAGTTTAAGAAGGAGTTAAGCGAGATGCGAAAAGAAGTAAATAGAATTGATTTAGTTGTGCGACAAGACATGGAGAAGTGACAAGATATTGGAAAAGTGCTATAAGAATTGAAAGAAATAGTAGAAGGGGTAATCTAAAATGATGGAAATGGAAGTCATTAAAATAGAGAAACATGGCCTTTCTGATAAAATAATAAGCACCAGGCAGAACAACAAACCTCCAACTTATGACGGTCAAACATTAGTAATCGCACTTCGTGGACTAGCACATTATTGCAAACTATTTTTATAATCTAACAAAAATACTATGAAATTCTTAGTACTACATTGGAAAGAGGATTGGCAGATCAACGTAGCCGCCTGTTGTACCAGTCACAACTTCAGTCAACACCAGAGAAATGGAGAAAGTTTGCAAAAATATGAAACACATGTTCGAAGCCTTGTTCATCTGACTTACCCAAAAGCTACGGAAAAATTCCGAGAAGAGCTTACTATCCTTTATTTTATTGATAGATCAGAAATCAAGAAATACAACTTATATTGCATATAAGCAAGTTTAGATATTGTAGCGAAGCATTGGACAGTGTTTTGGAAATAGAAACAGCCTATAATGTAAAAAGTCCAAAAATAAGAGGCGCTAAAATAGATTAAATGAGAATTAACCGAACAAAAAAATGGAGACAATAGCATCTGCAATCCTTAAAAAACTAGACACAATAAGTGATACCTCATGTTATAGAAGAAACCAGATCGAGTCCGACAGATATGGACAAACTGGACATATTAAAAGGGACTATCGGGTGCAATTAAGGTTTTGTTCACTATCCAAAGACCACATAAAAGAGAGCCAGGAGAAAGTACAATAGTGCAATTCAGAAATCAAAAATAGGATAAGTGATACTTCAGGTTATAGGAGAAACCAAATTGAGCGCCACAGTTGTAGATGAATTTAACATATTAGAAGGAACTATCGGGTACAATTAAAAAACCCTATAATATGATACACATGCGGACCAACTGAACACATGAGAAGGGACTGTAAAGTGTGATTAAGGTCTAGTTCACCATACAGAGGCCACATAGCAGAGAACCAGGAAAAACTGCTTAACTACAATTTTAACATGAAATATAGACCAGGAAGACTGCAAGCACTGCAAGAAGACCATATAAGGAAGAAGACAAGCACTATAGCAAGACAGAACAGAGAGAAGGATTTTCTATTCGAAGAGTCACTTTTGAAATCGATCCAGAGTGGAATGCAGCTCAGTTGAGAAAATACCAACTTGAAGAAAATGATCTGGCTCCATTTCTTTAAAGGTAAAGTCAATGCTACATCTATTACTACCACTGCTGATACTGATGCTGTACTATCTCTGATCAAGTTAAGATCCTACCATTGCCCAGAAAAGTAACGTTAAGGACTGTAACTGAAGAAACAGCTGATGGGATTGGAGAAATGCAAGTGAACCTGGAAGGCTAAAATTAAACCATGGGGTGTTAGTTGCTGATATACAAGGTGAGTTTATTTTGAGTATGGACCTGTTTTGTCAATATAGATTTGCCTTCGAAAAAAGCTTAACATTTTATAATTTGGAACAGGAAAATTTATTCTGTTCAAGAATCGTAACACCAGATCAATCAGAATCATTGCCAAATAAACAGAATAAAGAGGAGCATAGAGAGAATCATTTACAGAATACTAGAGATTTCCGAAAGCCACGTCGGACTAGTTCAACTCTCCAAAAAACCCTATGAATATCAATAACATTGTTTATATAATTCAATGAAGTTCCAAGGCCAAAATGAAAGTAGTATATCCTCACAGGTTGAAACTATGCCACGGAAGTATTGAAGTTGATCGAGACGATCAAAAATAAGAGGGGGGAGGCATTGTAACGAACGACTAGTAGAGTTTTGATGAGTTCTGGAAAAAAAATATTATTTTGATGAGTTCTGATATAAATATTATATCGATGAGTAATCATTCTCGTATATTTTAGTAGATTCTATAGGCATATAAAGAAGGAAAGGATATGAATAGTGAATTTAGTTGTATTTGAACAGTAGTAGCTAGACTGGTTCTAACTTATTGATAGCGTTGTCGATACAAAGGAGTGCTTGTATGGTGGAATTTTATCTTACCTTTTTTAGTTAATTGGAATCAGGTTTCGACAACCTTTATTTTGTGTATTTTATTTTTCTATCTCGTCGTCATTACCCAAATTTCTGTATTTGTCTATAAATTGCTTTAAATATATTCATTTTTCAGGTGATTTATAACTTACTAATAAGTTTTTTTATTGCCTGGTAAACTTTTATTTTTTTATTTGATTGTTAATCTCTATTTTGTGGATTCGGGTGTCTTCGATTTCAATCTCTTAAGATTTTAAGACCACTACTTGGTCCAGTTTTATCGCGTCGATTTGTATATTTTTTTTTCTTGTCTATTTCCTATTATCATTAATTTGTTGAGTTTCATATCGTGATTTTCCAATTTTGTATATAGTGCTTCCAAATTTGTTCTTAAATCTATTTTTCTTTCTTCTATAACTACATTATCAGCAAATGCACCCTCTGAAATATTTAGCTTTTGTAAATTTAAAGTAATTATTTGCTTCTAGACATGCATTTTTAATTACGTTGCCAACAAAAATTGGGAACAATATTAGGTTTAACCCCCCTTCCTATCTTAATCTTTTTTTTTTTTTTGTTCAAAATACTTCCGATGTTCTGCTCCGACCAATGATGCGGTTACTATTATTTCTATATCTATATCTTAATATTAATTCTTATTTTCTTATTGTTAATTTTTCTCCTGCTGAGTATTTCCTATAGTCTTTTTATTGACGCTATATCGAAACCTCAAGTATAAGTATATTTCTTTGTTGTATTGCAGTGGTTTTTCAATTATTTGTTTCAATGTAAATATATGCTCTTGTATACTCCTACCTTTTCGAAAAGCAGTCTGCGATTCTTGTTTTCACTTATTGTCCTAATTTATTTATTGCTAAGTCTCTCATAAATGTTCATTGCCACGGTCAATAGTGTTATCCCACTGTAGTCTTGCAATTTTGTTACCTTTTTTATGCATCAATAATATGTGTGCTAATCTTAAGATATCTGCTCTTCGGTCTATATTTATTGTATATTTCTAGTAGTATTTTTATTATACCGTGTTATCCCAAGTTTTTGAGCACTTCCACAGCTACCTTATCATACCTGATGTAATTTAATTGCGAAAATCAAAACAATAATAGTAATCATAATTTCTAATATAATTTAATTAAATCGTAAAACAAAAAAAAAATATTTTTTAAATCTGCCTTAAAGATTCAAATACATCGTATTTATGTAAGTTTGTTATTTAATGTACTCAATGTTTAATTTCAAGTATAATTAAATCAAAACAAGATTATATTTTCTCTCTTGATAAGCAGCTAAAATAATAGTCCTGTCAAATTTGACTCAAAATATTCAAAATATGCAAAGCTTGCACTTAACTTTAGTTTCTGGATAAATCACTCCGGAAAGATAACAGGAATGACACTTTACCCCTGCGCCTGCGTGAAAAGGTGATTTCAAAATAGGAAAAGTTATTTATAGTATTTTTTTTATCTTGACGTATTTTTCGCCTTTTTTCCGTTATATTTCCGTAAATATCAATCTAAGGAAAAATTTGTTGTCAGAAAATTTTCTTTCGATTTTGTGCAATTCCGATTTGTGTAGTATGTAAAATTGCACTGCAAAAGGGAGAAAAGGTCAAAAAAAGTAAAATAAAATAACCTCTCTTTTCTTTCTCTTGAAAAAAAAATTCGTCCCGATCCGAGAAAGCTGAGATAATTTTATTTGCAGCGCAGAGAAACTCCGTAATGTAATGTAATATTTTATCGTGGTTCTCCAAATCTACCTTTTTAATTTTGTAATATATCTTACACGTGTTTTAATACAATTTTTGAAAGTATATTTAACTGTGTCATAGTGATAATAATTTTATACAACAGTGCAAAAGTTTAGAAATCATTAAGAAAAATATTTTCAAGAATTATTAGCCATTCTCTATTCGCACCACTAGTTGGATTATCAAATCATTGTGCATAAACTATTTGATCAATCGGAACTGTACAACACGAGATTTATTTGTTTAAAAGTAACATTCTACGTGCCCAAAGTCTAATAACATTGGCTGAGTTAAAACTTTTTATCGCTCACTTAAAAAAAGTTATTTTTTTCACCTTTCTTTTGCGCATTTCTTCATTTTGCAATATCATTTTGCATATTTTGAAAGTCATAATAGAATATATAGAAAGAAAATTTTCTTGTTCACAAATTATGTTTGAAGCAATTTTTCTCTTGGATTGATATTTACCGAGATATAATAGAAAAAATTACGAAAAATACGTCACAATTTAAAAATTGTGCAATAAAAATCTTCTCAGACTGTCGCAAGACTGAATTTCTAGCATCATTTCGGCGTGTTTTATCGATAAATTAAAGTTTTGTGGAAACTGGGCAACTCCAATATCCAATTTGACTGGAGTATAATGTTAAAAATAATACCTGTTTTTAGACACCCTAGTGGATTCTAATATTGTGCGTAAGTACGGATTTCGAAAAATTGGGTGTTTGATCTAAAAAAAACTAGTTCGCTTAGCTCCTATTAATATATTTTTATTTTCTACATAACCTTTTAAATATTAACTTTTCAAGTACTCAAGCAGAATTTGGGATATTTATTCTCTTTTTGCTGAACATGTTTATTTACAAGGAGAATAAAGAGTAAAAATAAATTGAAAATGTTGTAAATTTTAGATTTTTACTCATAGCTGCTCTATTAAAAAAAAATAATTATAAAATTAATAATATAACTCATTATGTTATAGAAAATAAACCAAAAAGTGTACAAACTGCAAAATAAAATGATTAAGTTAACGTAACACCGTTATTTTTACCAATATAAATACGAGCCTTACAAAACTGTTGTAAGGAGTAGGTATTTATATTCAAATGTAAATATTATTGGAAAAATCAGTACTGTTTATTTTTTCTAAGTAGTAACGCGGTGAGAGTAACTAATTAACAGTTAATTTGTAATGTATCTAACATTTGTGATAAAGCTTTGGGTAATATAAAAAGTAATATGTACTTTTATATCGGTCATCATTGATTTTTAATAGTTTTACTTTTGCAAGCTGCAATTTCAACATTTGTTCGCGATAACGTTATCAAGAAGCTTATTGTAGTCTATAACAAAAAGGTCTGCACCAAACTGAGTATTTTAAGGCATCGACATAAACTAAATGGAAATTTTGATTAAAATTTTATGGTGCAAACTGATATAATGGAGTAAATTATGTCATCAAATATTAGTTGATAGACAGAAGTGGTTGGAAACATCAAGAATGACAAAACATGATAAATAGCAAACAGAGGTACCCATTTAGATATACATTGTTATTAAGCTTAAAAAACATTATAATGTAGTTAAATGTCATTTAGTAATAATAAAATTTTTTATGCGAGCTTTAGAAACGTAACTAGATATTGTCACTCTTACCTTCTGACTATATCAATATATTTCGTCTTTATATTAATGTGCAAGAAAACAAGTCGATATATATTTATAATACCATCCAGGCAACAAGAAATTGAGACATATGGATGGTACTTTAAGACTAAAAAAATTGTAAAAAAATGTATATAACTTTCTCAGCTAATAAAGCAAATTTCTTAGCTGTACCGCTGATGCAAAATCCTGATTATATATATATATATATATATATATATATATATATATATATATATATATATATATATATATATATATAAATATGTATTAGTCTGCATGCTTAGAATTTTATTGAATTGTTTTCTTAAAAGATCGAAAAATAGTTTAATTTCAAATGGTTACATATAAAAATATAGTGCTTGCAGTGATTTTATAATGTGTAAGTAATGTAGTAATGCTCTGTTTTTTTTTCTAATCTAATAGAATATTGTAAACGCACTATAGAAATCTTTATATAAATATCAAAAGACAAATTTGTACTAATAAAAAATTTTTCCTTATATTCAAAGTCAATTAATAAATAATAATTCGCCTTTTTTCTACTTTATTTTATATCTAGAAATATTTTTCATTAAAATTGAAAATATGGTCTATGAATGTAGTTTATATATTTTATTTAAGAAGAAACTGCAAAGGAATGCTACCAAATTGCTCTCAATTAATCAAATTTCTTTCCCAGAATAAAACACAGGTAGCCAAGGGACCTACTACGGTCTTTATATTAATTTGAATTAAACTATAATTATACTGATTTAAAAGAAAAAGATATACACGATACTTGAATATAAGCCTAATGGAAAATATTTCAGTAAATAGGCAAATTATGTTTATATTTAAGTTTATCAAGAACCCGTAATACGAGACACTTACTCTTCCTTAAACTCTCGTGGCTCAAAATAAATAAGTGCCCCAAAAGTTCAAACTCATACAACTTAAGTAATCACTTTGCGCATGCGCGAATCTTTACAATCAATGAAAAAAGCAGAAAATTTTTCATCGGATATAATGTTAACCATAAAATTAAGATCAAATTTCAAGGACAAATAATGTCAAAAGGAACTGCTCTAACAATATCGTAAATAGTTACATTAGGAAAAAATGACCGATACGAATTAGGCATCTAAACATTACCTTTACTTTGGAAGTTATATTCAGGACAAAATGTAAAATATTACCAGTTAAGATTAGACCAAGACCGGTAGCCTGTCAAGGCAAAATCTGTGATCTGACCACTTAAGACAAGATCAGTCAATGGTACCAGGACTCAAGACAAGGTCAGAAATCCTTTCATTTAAGGTAAGACCAAGATCCAGCCAGTTAAGGCAAAACCAACGTCTAGCTAGTTAAGGAAAGATTTAAGAACAAATTATTTAACGACATTGTTGGGGAAAGTTCCATTTGACCTTGTCTTTAAGTAGGGGTCTCCATTTGAAATTCTGAACGTAACCTTCAAACAACTTTGAAGTCAAGGTCAAAGTCACGGTTAAGGTTGTTTTGGTTATTTTTTCCATAAGTTGGTAGTTACGAAGTTAGTAGAGAGTTTTTCAATTTTGAAACATCCTGTATATGACCTTTGTTATCATAGAGCTATAACATAATAACTACTATTGTCACTGTAAAATGTAAACACTGAATTCCTATTAATATAGTGTGCGTAGTTTTATCAAAATAAGGACTGGTACGAGTGCTGATCCTGATCCTCCACATCTGGCCTACCAATATTTTGTCTTAAATTATTTGACACTAAACATTCATAAAGCATGTATGCACAATGTTAAGTCCCAATAAATTCTTTGCTCGACAGCGATGCTGAGCATATTGATGAGTGCAGTGTGTTAATTTGAGAATAAAGCGTAATGACCAAAGATCTGCGATGAAATACCTAAAATAAGGTGTGACGTCAACTGATATTCACAAATACTTAAAATACTTTTGAAAGTATATTATTTCTGGTGACGTTATGTAAAGAAGAACATGCAAGCGAACCTCGGGAAATTTTTACTAACTCAGGAATAATTATTTAAATATATAAAGTTGTTCCCAACCTGAGATGTTAACGATATTTCAAAATCGAATTTTAATAATTTAAAAATTTCTTTTACTTCAATTTAAAGGAAATAGTGTAGATATTCTCGACAAATTTTCAACAATTGATGAAACACGACTAACAGTCGTAGGGTGGAATGAAAAAATCGTGGCTCTCCTCAAAAATTGAGAACGCAGGCCTTTGGTGTGCCTTCCATTTTTGTCCCGTGCTTAAAAAAATTATTTTTATTGATTATCTAAATAAAATAGCATACGATGGCAGTGTACAACTTATATTCAAATTGGGCAATATGATTAAGGAAAAATGTAAAGTTAAGTTAACAAGAGGTGTACTCTTCCATCAAGATGTACCTAGTCACATGTCTTGTATTGCCATGGCAAACCTAAAAGAAATTATCTGTGGTAAAAAGTTTTCATGCGATACATATGCTGGTGCTTGTTTATGGGTTAAAATAATATCGAAATCATAACAACTTTATTGCATATGTTTACGAAAACGAAAATGATCGTTATAGATCTACGGCACCATTGTGGAAATTACGCTGTTGAGTGCCATTGTGAAAAGAAATTGAACGTCCTTATATGGGAAAAAAAGTACAGATATTATTTCTTAATTCAATTATTTCAGGGCTGGTGCATAAGTATCAATCCTTTCTATTTAATCTATTATATTTGCTTTGTATATTATATTTCTTTAGATGTTTAATTATTAAGTACTCAGTATATGGATTATTTTATTAAATTTTAATAACAAACAGAAATATTAAGATATTCACTAAGTTCTACCCATTAAAATTTATTTGCGAACTACTACAAAATAGAACAGTGATGACATAATATATAGAACACATATATTTTTACTCTAAAAATATGATGCTAACTACTATCTAATTATGTATCCAGCAATGCGGAGGTATTGTTGAGCATTAATTTTACATCGTTATCCGCAGCTGATGAAACTGTACCTGTAAAATATTTTTTTCGTTAGATCAGGAAAACTGCTTTAATATTTTCTCATATCATGAACACATATCAGTTAATACCCTCTAATGTTTTCCAATTCCTATAATTTTATTTTAGAGAATTGTTGAAACATGCATTACAATATGTTCTTGAGTATTGCAAGACATGGTACGTCTGCATGAAATTTCGAAGTTCTTCAGGAGAATTGCGAAGGACGTCAAGGATTTGAACAATAGTATTCTTTAGTGTTTTGTAAGATATTGGCAATGATGCCTCTATTGTTTTATTTTTTTGGGACATATGCTGCCCCGGATGTTATTTTTCAAAAAATTTATTCACTTTACTACCAAAGATAGACCTTTAGCTACACAATTTTTACCACTTATAATTATTTGCTATATAAATTACACCAGTTATGTGAGTTTTATTTTTTCTTTTTTAGTTTCTGTAACTTGGCTCAACTGATATCTTACTCCATTTCATATATCTTTTTCAACATCTCTCATACAAATGTCGAAAGTTTTTCAGCTCTCGAGAAAAAAAATTGTACCATCTGTCGGGCTATAGAAATTTATTTGATTTTCCCTTTCATTTATTAATAAAAAATTGCCTAAGCTCTTAACCCTTCATAAATTTTAGAACTAATAGAATCAATTTATGAGCCGGTGTAGGTTTTTTTAAACTAGAAAAATTCCATAAAGAACTTTGAAAATTACTATTAATAACATCTATAAATAAAATATGAAAAATACACGGGATATTTAAAACTACTAAGCTGTCAATGGTTAGTTGCGAACTATTTTAAAGAAACATATAAACTTTTAGACATCATCTGGTTCCACGTAAAAGTAATCTATTTTATTATTTTTACAAAGACGTTTTGCGCTGACAGCCAAATATGTTAAGGCAGAGATAATATCAGCTAACGCTATAATTGTCTTTGGGTGAAGTGTTTTATTAAACCACATGAATATTTTATGTTAGAATACCTGCAAAGCAGATACTTAAATAGTAGATAGGTTTCTAATAATATTAGAACCTGAGTCTACATAATAATAAGTAAACGAAGAATTTTATTAAACTACAGATTTTAATAGAATTTTATGAGCTTCATGCGTTACTTCAATGATGTTCCTTAAGATAAATTGGTAAAAAAAAGAGTTTAGAATTCTTTCTGCCCATTAAGTTCTAGCTTCTTGTTAATAAAGGAAGGAGATCATTTGTGAATTTTTTTAATATTGGGCGTTGTTAAAGTTAACATTTTAAATATAATGATAATAAAAATAAATAAATATTTAAAATATTTCATTGGTTCGAGTGAACGGAAGAATTCATACTACCTTAAATTCTGGGATTTTGAAAGCTTAGCATTGAATGAAAAAATGAAAACGTACCGATTTCTTTTTTACTTATTTTAAAATAGTTTTTTTATGAAATTGTAGAATATGATATGATAAAACAGTGAAAAATGAAAACTAAAATTCTGTGGAGAAACACAAATGCTGGAGCTTGTTTATGGTTTAAAATAATATCGAAATCATAATAGCTTTGCTCATGCTTACAAAAACAAAAATGACCATTCTAGATCTATTCCACCATTTTGAAATATATATATATATATATATATATATATATATATATATATATATATATATATATATATATATATATGTATATATATATATATATATATATATATATATATATATATATATATATATATATTACAATTTTCTTATTTTAAAGAATTTTTTTCTTAAAAGACACCGAAAGACTCGAGATACAAAAATCTATTGCATAATGTCTATCTAGACGCAACGATGACACTACAACTTAATGACGAGCTAAAGACGAACCGCATCCCAATCAAAAGAGGAGTAAGATTGGGAGATACAATCTCGCCCAAATTATTTACAATGGCCCTGGAAGACTTGTTCAAATCATTAAATTGGAAAAATAAAGGGATAAACATTAATGGTAGATTCCTAAATCATCTGAGATATGCAGATGATATACTCTTGATCGCATCCGACTGGGAAGAGCTGCAATCAATGATAAACGACCTCCATGAAACATCGCTCCAACGAGGATTAAAGACGAATCTTAGAAAAACAAAAATAATGTCAAACTCAGAGGAACAACAAGTTATAACAGTAAATGCAACTGAAATAGAACAGGTGAATGAATATATATGTATATATATATATATATATATATATATATATATATATATATATATATATATATATATACTTAGGCCAGGCCATAAGAGCGAGTAAAGACAACCAGACAGCCGAAATAACACGAAGAACTCGATTGGGATGGACGGCGTTCGGAAAACTCTCCTATGTTTTGAAACATCAAAAAATTCCCTTATACTTAAAAACCAAAGTGTTTGATTGTTGTATAATGCCGGTTCTAATATACGGAGCGCAGACGTGGACCTTTACAAAATCAAATTTGGACAGAATCCGCAAAACTCAAAGGGCTATGGAACGACACATGTTAGGAATATCACTCAGAGATAAAAAACGAAATGAGTAGATAAAAAGGAAAACCAACGCAGTTGACGCTATAGAAAGAGCAGCATCACTAAAATGGAAATGGGCAGATCATAACAAACGAATAAAAGACAACCGTTGAAATTCAGAAATTGGAAAATGGCACCCATATGAAGGGAAAAGATCCAGAGGCAGGCCACAGATGAGATGAAAAGATGATATAGTCAGAGATGCCGGCTTGATGTGGCAAAGAAGAGCCCAGAATAAAGAGATTTGGAAATAAATAGGGGAGGCCTATATCCAGTTTTGGAAGGATGAAAACTAGGCTAAAATGAATGAAAAATTAAATGAATAGGATGTTATATATAAAATATGTCTATAATTTGGCATAGAATCTAACAATGAAATAACATATAGGGTGTTCCATTTAAAATAAGCAAAAGTGCATCAATTTTCGGTAAAACCGAAAGTGCCACCACTCTGAAAATATTTGTGTCGAATTGCTTCCATTGACTTTTGCAAATTGCCAAACTTTAAAAATTTTTCAAAACTTATTTTCGGAGAAATCTATAGCGACATTTCGTCTTGGGACACACAATTGTTGAAATATCTTTTAAACTATGTATTTTTAGACAATATCAACGACAGAAAAAGAATCATTGACATAAAAATAACATTTCTGTGAAGAATACAAAACTACTTTACACACTACACAGGTTTCTATTATTTCTGTGTTTCTCATAATTACCGAGTTACCTTTAATTTTTTTTTTGTATAATTGCAAAATAATCAACACTAGAAAATAATCATTCCCCTATCAATGATGTTCAGTTTTGGTTAAATCATAAACGGTAAACATACAAACTGTATTGCAAGATACTTAAATTTTTATGAGGGGTTATCTAATAAAATTAGTGGCTGTTAATAGAGTTTAATGGAGTTAGAAGACCAATTTTTATGATTAGTAATGGTTTCAATCATAATAATTTCTACCCTAATGTTACTTTTAACACATCCCATAACACTTCTTAATTCTATTATCTGGCTTTAAACGTGTTGCTATATCTCAGTCCAGTAAATAGCATTGCACTGTTTCAATGTTTGCCGAGCTTCCCCCAATTTCCATTAGCTAAGTGATCTGAATTGTTTGGAAACTTCACACAAGTCATTTCATATTGCTTTGCATATTGTCTTTGTCCGAATTTACAGTGTTAACAACTTGGAATTGTTATACATTGTTTAGCGCGAAATTTGAATAAAGCGCTATTTAACAAAAAATCATTCACTACTTGTACTTTTCTTGATATGATATATTAAACGGGCTTCGTAAATTAAAAATCCAAAATGTATGTGGTTTGTGCTAACCAAACAGTGACGGCTCGTGAGTATTATAACTGAGGTGACTAAATGTGACGCGAACTGGGATAAACTCTACTCGGTCAAAAAACAAGACGTCTTGCAAACGGTGCATGGAAATGGTGATTACGAGTGTAAGTTAACTATGTTGTTTATTTTGATAGCCATAAGGAGTCTAAAAAAACATTATTTATTGTCTAAAAAGATCAAAGGGGAGGCGAGAATTTGCCAGGAATGGTAAGAAAGGAAAATTTCAAAAGCAAATAAATATTGGTATAAGGAATTGATAAATGCTTTATTTACAACAATAATGTACAATAATACTTGTTATAGCGGCTTATGCATAGTAGACCAAGAAAAATACAATATATTCTTTGGCGAAATTTTTGATTGGAATGTCATGTTGATAAATATGTTATTTACAAAACATATTTATAAAAACATGTAACAAAAACTGGATAAACCAGCATAAGTAACAAAGTTAAAGTAAGTTAATTTACAAAATCTTTGTTGAATACATAGTTTATAAAAGTGAGAAAGCGTGGTTTTTTTTGGCAACAAAAAAACATATAGCTATATACTAAATTTAAATAAAAACAAACAGAAATTTTTCATTTCTAAGTTGGTTCTTGTCACACAGTAGTTAAAATGTTGATCTAATAACTTGTTTTTAGCATTTTAAACATACTATATTCAAATATACAAACAGACATAAAAATAAAAAATATGAGAAATTTAAACCATAAGCAATATGCTTCATTTATATTGAAAAAAGTATAATACTCTCAAATAAATTATTTTGTTGTCTCTTTTCGCTTGTGTTCGCCGGGATCGGTTTCACGTTTGTCTACTTTTCACAATACCGCTTCTCCACTTGAACAATTGGTTAGTGAAATGTTTCGCTGTGTTCGTCTGAAACTGCACCTAAATTGTCAGGGAACAATTCCCAATGGGAGTGAAGGAAATGCACTTTAAGTGAGTGTTGCAACCTAACTCTTGTGAGATTGGATGATCTTCGACTCGATCTTTTTAGTTCTCCGATTTCTTGTTACCTAGGAACTTGCTACATACATTTTTAAAGGCAATTTATGCCTTATTTACTTTTCTTGAAAGTGTAGTTTCAAAATTTTCGCTTAAAAAAGTTCTCGAATTTGCAGCATAACGAACAATCCTTCTTTAAGCTTTGCCTCACTTATATGCGCGAATTTCCCTCTTCAGTAAAGAAATATATTTTCTTCTCTATTTAAGGCTTCAACGAAATTTTTTATAATTCCCAGTTTAAGTAATGTTGGTTTCTGACTCTGCTGCCCCATTCGCATAAGAAACAACAATATTTGGTGTAGCTATTCTGTAGCCCTTTAAGTAGTACAATAACTTTTAGATTGGCACAGATATTCCATTTATGGTCTTCGTATATTATGCTTTGAAGTAATACACGCATATCCTCTTACGTATATTTCATATTTACAGCGCCTACAAGGGCAGATGGTTGTTCATTTGCATTAAACAATAAAATAGCCTTTAGACTTGTCTTCAAAGAGTCAATAAACAGTTGCCACTCGGTAGGTTAATAAGATAGGCCAAATTTGTTGATTAAACCCGAAATATCACAGTAAACTAAGTCACTTGCAATTGAGAAAAATAGTACCAGTATAGACTGCCCAGAGATTCCACTATTGTAAACTAGATCCAAGCAGCTATGACGTTATTTTTGGGAAGATGCAAGTCCCGAATATGATTGGATATGACGGACCAGCTTTTGATTTAAAATCATCTAGTTCATCAGACTCCGATTTGATTGCTTATTTTAGACTTACGGACGGGTATGCTAGAAACCTCATGGGACACAGGTCTCGTGGCTGAGGAGATATTAAGATGTTCAATTTTTATGTTTGCCTTTCCTAGAAAACCCAAGGATTTTTGTTAAGCAAAAGTAGCAATCATCAACATGATTCTGAGGTTCCCTCCAAATCATTGGTATTCTAAACTTCATAGACTTGTGATTATCCGGCAGCGATTCTGTTAAGGTTCTTGAAAATGTATGACAGCAGATTTTGGAAGCTCTAGGTTTGTATTGATTGTCAGCTTTGCTCCCAAAATATAACACTGAAGCTTTTCTTACAAGTGGGCTCAAAGTCTTATGTTGAGCTTTCAGTGTCACTTCACCATATATTATGGCAGAAACTGTTCTGTATGTTCACACAAGATGGCGATGACATCGTTTACACAAGGTTAAAATAATGGCACTACTACAAATCTATCAGTATTTGCTAGTTCTTAGCACTGCGCTCGTATATCCAATACTGATCCTGCGATGACCGGCCGGCTGCTTATATCCTTTTCGTACATCTTATAGTTTTTAGAAACATCAGATGTCGAGATTACCAGAAGCGACGACATAATTCCTGTATACTGAGGCCCTTCGATAAGTGACTGACCCTTCGGTGACTACGGGTATAGTGAAATTTGGAATTACATGTTTAATGGGTATCTCCGTTAGTTTAAGCCCTAGGAATTGAGACTTCGTCGATAGAGGGTCATTCCTTGACGTCCTTTATTTATATATATATATATATATATATATATATATATATATATATATATATATATATATATATATATATATATATAAATATAACAGTGTAGTTAATAATAGAATGTTTCTTTTTAAAACAAGTTTTAAGTTCCTATACGTTTTAACGGTTTACTCTACTTTAAAGATGAGAGGAATCCGTCGATTTTTTTAACTTGCTAAGTTATTTATGATATCTTCGTAAAACTGATTATCTTTGCACATAACTTTCTCCTGTTCTTTTTCAATGGATATGAGCGAGGCGTTACTTAAACTATTCTGAGTTATAATATTGTGATTATAGTTTTATATTCTCTTTTAGGCCGAAAAACTTATTTTTACTGAAGTAGGGGTTATTCGCACAAATCGGTTTGAAACATAAGCTTTAAAAACTCTGCTGGGGTTTTACAGTTTTTAAACATCTGGGGGCATTATACATTAGAGCGAATTTATTTTTCAACCGAATTTAGTCAAAAAATTGATATTGTACCAACAAGTTGACTAGCACAATTTGGTGAAAGTTTTCAAAAGTCAAAAAATCTAAAAGTTTTATTCTTTGTAAATCACCAAATCTTACTTCTATGTAAACAATAATTTAATAATAGGTTTATAGGTTTCGGTCCAGGAAGTCAAGATGGGTTTTTCTTTTTTTTCGAAGTGATTCGAAGTTTGACACTTAATTGGTAAATATTGTCAAAATATTGGTTGTATTACTATACTTTTAAAGAGCTTGAACTAAACTAGTTAGTCCTTGCTGTGAATAGTTAATACATGTTAACGAATTCAGCAGAATTGAAAAAAACTACATCGATTTGTTCAAATATTAAATTTAATGCATCAAATAAAAAGCCAATTTCAAATAATTTTTTAAACTTATCGCTTTCGTAATAGATTCGGCATCGTTGTTAAAATATTCGCTGTTAATTATGGTAGCAAACACTTCAATTAATTTTATTTAAAATATTGGTGAGCTAGTGGACTTCGAAAAAAATTTCCTAAAACTCGATAAATTTGAAAAAAAAATCGACAATCTTTATTACTGGTATAAGTTTTACTTAGAACCAAATTTAATACATGCACATAACAAAGCGTAAAAAGACCGCGGGGTGCTATTAACTTTATTTTATTTTGTAAACTATTCAAAAGATTAGCCTTAGATGTAGCTTCATTGTATGTTCGCGCCACTAATTAATTTCTAAAATCATATTTATCGCATTTAGTAATTAACAACTAAAATAAATCTCCCACTATTCTGTCAGCTGAAACATTATTATTTAATAACATTAATATTTTTGATATACCTAAATACAATTGAAAAACACGTTAGTCCGACAGCCAGGGGGTTTTCGTGATCTTTATAGGTTCTCAAGATCAAGTAAGCATTTTCTATGTATTTTTTGCCGCTGAACCCTAATATTAAACTAATGTTTTCGTCAAGAGGTCAGATAATTTGGTATTAACAATTTAATTGTTGAAAACGTCGTAAAAAATTTAACAACGCATATCTGTAACTGTATTGCATTCATATAACCCCGTGAATTAGAACCAAAGTTTTTGCAAAATTACTGTTAAAAAATGGAAAATTGCGAGATGTTCAAGTGTTTTCACTTATAACTTGGCTGGTCGAGTGCTCATCTTCAAAATGAGACTTTATAAGTGACGTTTCCACCGATTATAAAAAAGTTCATTGTTCGTGATTAATAACATTATTTTCTGATACAATACCATTATTTTGCGACTTGCTAAACATGCTTAATCCATTTTTTTGCTAAGATAGAGCTATTTAAGGGTATGCTTGGTCGCACGCGCATATTGGTTGCGCAGGGAGCTATGTCTTACAATGACTGCTTTAAAATACGTCTTTATTTTGAATCACAGAAGAGTTTAATCAAAATTTGCACTTTTCTATCAATTCATCTTGCTACTCAAAAAAATAAACTCATCGCGCATTATCAAAATTATCATATACATTTAAGTTTCCATCAAAACATCTATCATAAAATAGTAGTGTTTATTCCTGAAAGTTGCGGTAAATTAGAAAAATATTTAGTAATTGTTATCTTTATATTAATTGTGTAAATTATTATTTAATTAACAATTGATTGATTTTAACAAATATGAAACAACAATCAAATTAAATATTAGTTATTTTTTTTTATAATAAAGATGATTCAAATATTAAAAACTCTTGGTGCGCAAACTTTACATTAACAGTTGGGCGGCGAACGAGATACTACTTGCAGTTATTATGTTTTAACTTGTTTTTAACATAAGAAAATTTGTAGGTACTATATACTAAAACTCGCATAAAAGATTTTCATTATATTACAAGAGCAACTGAATTTTTGTGCTGAAGATAACAATGCCTTTTCAATTTATTTAAATATTCTTAGTTCATAATGAGTATAAAAACTATGAGTACTTACGTGAAAAGTATAATATTAAATTGCGACGAATACATCATATTCCAAGAATCTATACCTAATCTACTTGTAGCAAGCAGCCCTAATGGACGAAATAAAATTAAACAGGTTGCAGAGATTCGTCGTCATGAAATTTATTACCGACTTAATTTAATTCCAGAGGAAGGTAAATCATAAATATTTAATTACTAGCTGTTTTACGTAGCTTCGCCTAGCCGAGAATTGTTTGTCGACATTTTCAAACTTTTCGAAAAATCGATTGACTTGATTTAAAATGGCGTATAGTGATGAAAATTAATTTTAATGTGGATTGCATGTAAAATCATATTAGTAATCCAATTGTCAGTTTTTGAAAAAATTTGGAAATTTTATTACATATGATTGCATTTAACATGAATTGTTGTACCTTACTTTTCCTATAAATTACTTGTAATAATGTATGAAGAACCGCTCAAAAAACGATATCAGAGTATGGCAAATAGTAAATAATTGATTATAATATGTATTAATTTCTTTCATTTTTGAAAATTTAAGGAGTGCGCGTTTACTATTTGCTCGATCTAAAAAAGACAAATTACTAAGCCACAGTAAAAAATAAAAAAATCTTATTAACTTATGCGGGCGTATTTTTTCTAGTGTTCGCATTGATAATAAATAGTAGAATTTAATTAGCAGGATAAATAGATAGCAAAATTGTAAATTTTGATTAAACAATTCCATGATTTAAAAAAATATGTATTTTAAAGCAGTCATTGGAAGTCACAGCCTCCTTGCGCGCGCAGCCTAGGCTACCCTTAACTGGCTAGACTTTATTTAAAAACTGGGTTAAACATATGTAACAACAATGTAAAATATAAACGTAACTTATAAAATCTTATTTTGAAGCTGATAACTCCTCCACCTTTCAAATGAGCTTTTGTAGAGCTGATTTGAATGACTCGGAACCAAATTATAGGTAAAGAGACTTTAACAATGAATTTCCCATTTTTCTGAACAGTACTTGCAATAACTTGATTAGTACTTTCGCAATAACTTTGGTTAGTACGTTTGCAATAACTTTGGTTCTAATTATGTAGTTATCGATATGCATTGGCTTTATATTGATACCTATCATGGATAATTTTTACGGCGTTATAAATAATCGAATTGTTAATAACAAATTATCTGACCACATGACGAAAATATAAGTTTCATATTGGAATTAAGCGGGAAAAACACATCAAAAAATCGTGTCTACCTAAAAGGACCACGAAAACTCGCCTGGCTACAAGACTACATTTGTCGTTTTATCTATCTGCCGAGCAAAAAAATGTTTGTCTCCCACTTCTTTTTTTATCTATAATAGAATGTTTTTCTTTTAATTTCCGTAGTTTTTTTTTTCATTCTTTATGTCCGTGAAAGTCTTGAGAAGAGAAAAAGACTGGTACCTGATTATTATCGCGCTATCCAAGGAAATGGTAATATTTTTTCTACTGAAAAATTATATTTCACAGAACGACGCAATGTTTCTTTTGATTTTGAATGCCGCTAATTAGAACGAAGTAAATTTTTAAGATCAACAAATTCTGTCTAAGACCAGGTCATGTTGTGCTTGGTCGAAAATAATAAACATGATATATAAAATGATTTGTTTGCTGGATCCTGTCAACCAATCACATTTACCAATTTGAATTGCAGCCACGATTTTAGAGATTGTAGGATGATTTTAGAGTAATTAAATTAGGCTATGGTTACCCTACTTCTTTGACAATATAGGATTTAGATTCTACATTTAATGAGCTAAAATTAATACTCGCCTGCCAATTAAATATATCATTACAAAGTTTATTTTCCTCCTTTTTACTAGTGTTTTTTATTTACTTGTAAGAACACTCAAACCATTAAAAACAAAACACTACAAAACAAACCAAACATCAAAAAGGCAAAACTCGAAAACCAGCAGAAATTAATTATATTTTAACACAAATATAAAACAGGATCACCCGCTTCAATAGTAACCTATTAATAAAACAATTGATTGTATCCCCCGCCAATCGTTTTCGATATTGATGGTTGTTGGTAAAGGAGGTTGCCTTCCTTTGACACCTAAAAATCGTGATTTAAAATGGTATATAAATTATTCACGATTTAAGTAACAGAATTGTGAGAACGCCCTTGCATAGGTACAAAATGTAAAAATGGCTATTATTTTAAATAAAATCTTGTAATAATTATGCAATTTTTATTCTCGTTTTTTGGATAATTTCTTCAGAAATATATAGGTTAGACTTACATTCCCTTGCCTCCTCTGAGGAGCCACCATTGTAACTAAAACACTTAACGTTCCAATAAAACTGTGATGAATGTCATTAATAATGACAACGTTAAAGCGTTATATCTGAGCAAAGTAAGAACTTACTCGCAAACGTAAAAAAAAACATGGCGGTTCTAAAATTATTAAATAGACGTGGCCTAAATTGAATTATTTACATATTACTTTATATGTATTTGTAAATAACCGCAATAAAAACCGCTGTTATATATTCAAAATAAAATGTGTTAAGTAACAAGTATTTTAGGTTTTTGTGACGATATTATGGCATGCATAGCTAATAAAATTAATAAACGTTACATAGCACAGGAGACTAATTAAAGATACACAATATTTAGAAAAAGACGAAGTTCACATAAGGGATCCTTAAATGCCTCCTTGAATATACCCCAATTATAAGTTATCAAAATTTTTTGTTACTCTATATTATATGGTTTATGTTAGTTCAAGTATACAAGAAAATTAAAACTGACAATGTAATTATCCTCAAAAAATGAATATAATAATAAATAGCTAGAGTTTGTTCATTATATATTTAATAAAATGTATTTTAAAGGAAAACAATTTTTAATTTATGGGGCAATGTTTTATGAAAAGTCGTACTCAAAAATTGTAGTTTCACGATAAGGTGGTGTTGTTTTACATCTAAATCTATACATATATGCAATACGTCTATATCTATGTGGTATGTTGGAAAGAAATAATTTTATAATTCCAAACATGCGAGATCTAAATCTCTTTACTCCTGTCATGCATAACCATTCGCAGTGTATTAGTTTATGCGAAATAGGTTTTTCTCACTTTATGATGGAAGCTCTAAGGAAAAGCAATAAAAATACACACTTATAATCAACATATCAACTCGGTTCTGATTGAAGAACGAATTTCAGAAGAACCTCCGGATGGTATCTTAGAGAACTGTGATTATCCTAGTCAATGTTCCGAAAGGTTGGACTTCCTAGAATGTGATTCAAAAACGTTGAACTTTTCTGATTCAGTTTCAGAAACATTAGACTTCTCTGTTTGAGGCTGAGAAGCGTTAAAACTTTCTGATTGATAATCAATACCTTCATTGTCACAATTTCGTAGTTTAATGGGCGTAGACTTGGTGACAACAGATATAAGAAGATCTCCATTGATAGGTTTAGATTGTTTATTTTCAAGTATTTCAGGTCCGGAATGAGGCTTGGTCTGTATCTCTATTGACTGAAAACAGAGCGTGACGCCGATAGATGATTTTGAGACATTGGTATTTTTGTGGTTTCAGTAGCTAAAAAATCAGTCACCAAAATTATCTTGATTGTACGGCCATATGCCACAATTGCTGAAGCTATTAATCGCTGTGGATATTGTGGCTGCTTGTAAGTACAGTTTTCTAAATATTTCACTTATTTGAAACATGGTGATGATCACACGTCCCAATCAATTTGGAGCAGCATGGTCATAATAAGTGCTTAAAGCTATCATGAAAGCAACACGGACATATTGTAATTTATGCTTACAGTGAGGAGGAAAACAAATTATGATAACTTCGTATTGTGGTGCCAGATCAATGACATCTAGATTTTGAATATCACCTAAATGACATCCAGAAGTAGCAATAATTTATTTCTAGGTGAAGCTCGTGAAAATTGGAGGGACTGTTTGAACCAAATGGTCTTTAGGATTACCCGCTGATGGAGCATGGTCTAGCAATTCCGTTTCCATGCGCTGTCTCACGAAAACTAAAAGTAGGGGCATGTATATTTCGACTGCATTAAAACAAATGTCCATAGTGACGGTTTGGCTTTATTCTGAAAAAAATCACGAACTGACTAGTTTTCTTCCCTCTAAAGCTATTATCTAGCTCTTGCTTTTTGAAGCAAGTGAAATGTCAGTTTCATCACAGTTGCAGTTTTATCTGGAGTTAACTGATGTTCATCATATGTTGATCGGAGAAGCCGGTGGAAACATCCAACAACTACTCTGTTGAATTCCATTGGATAAATCAAGATTTCGTATTAAAAATCCACTTAGCCAGTCGACAACCGCCATCTGATTATTAGCATTAAAATTATGGTTCTTATTATTTCTTATAACCAACTGGTATGCCAACTATCCAAGGTCGAAGGCAGTTGATCGAAAAAGTCGTTCTTCCTTATACGAAAAAACAGATTTCATGGGGCCCAGTGGTAAGCCATCGGTAATCTCTTCACCCTGTTTAATTTTCTTTATAAGTAGAAAGTAGTCTGGGGAACACCGTATTCTAAAGCTGCCTTCCTGTATCCTGCTTTTTTGCTCAAAACTTTATTTATGGCTGTTTTCATGACCTGTTGTGGCCAGTCTCCCCTTTTTGAATTTTTTTTTATAGTTCCTCACCATGTTTAACCTGAAAAATAAGTTATAAAGGGTTTTCCAATAAGAGGTGTCATTTTGAAAAGCCCGCTATTTCGGTAGATGTCACTTTTGAAGCTGTAAGTTTTTGACGTTTGACAAGTAGAAACTACGCCATAAATAAAGATGGAACGATACACGCTTCAACAACGCATTGAAATTATTAAAATTCACCATAAAAATGGTGAAAATTTGGCAGAGACGGTTCGTAAAACTCGAACATTTTTGGGTCGTCATGAAGCACCTTGTCGGAGCGCAATAAAGAAATTGGTGAAAAAATTCGAGCTGTTGGGACAAGTTAGTTATGTGAAGAAGAAAACCCGTGCACGTCGCTCAAGAACAGCCGAGAATATTGCTGCTGTAGCCGAAAGTGTTGAAGAAAACCCAGGTTTGTCCATTCCTCGTCGTTCTTTGGAATTAGGGATTCCACAAACGTCATTACACCGTATTTTGCATAAAGATTTGGGTCTTAAGGCTTATAAAGTTCAGTTAACGCAAGAACTCAAGCCGGCCGATCATCAACAACGTCGTGCCTTTGCTGATTGGGTTCTTGAAATGCATGAAAATGATCCGGAATTCCATCGAAAAATCATCTTCAGTGATGAGGCCCATTTCCACCTCGGTGGCTTCGTCAACAAACAAAATTGTCGCATCTGGGGCTCGGAAAACCCAAGAGTTATTGTTGAAAAGCCTCTCTATCCTGAATGTGTGACTGTTTGGTGCGGTTTATGGTCCGGCGGGGTCATTGGACCTTACTTTTTCGAAAATGAGGCTGGAGCAACAGTTACGGTGAATGGATTGCGCTATCGAGAGATGATTAATGATTTTTTATGGCCGGAATTGGATGGTATTTATCTGGACCACGTTTACTTTCAACAAGACGGCGCTACGTGCCACACAAGCAACGAAACCATTGATCTTTTACGGGAAAAGTTTCCGGGCCGTGTTATCTCTCGAAGAGGTGATCACAATTGGCCACCGAGATCTTGTGATGTGACACCTTGCGATTTCTTCCTTTGGGGCCACGTGAAAGACAAGGTCTACGCCAACAGCCCAGCGTCGATTCAAGACCTCAAAGATGGAATTCGTGAGGCTATCGAGGACATAGGGCAGCCACTTTGCGATTTGGTTATGGAAAATTTCATGAAAAGGATATGGTCCTGTAGGCATGGTCGTGGTGGTCATTTGGCTGATGTTATTTTCCATCATTAACGGCATACCTTCCTCTTTATAATATAATAAATATCCGATCATTTATCTTAAAAAATGGCATTTTTCTTTGAATATCAAAATAACACCTCTTATTGGAAAACCCTTTATTTCAATAATTAATCTGTAAATATCAGATCCTAGATAGTAAGGCCAGAACATAGAAAGAAGCGTGAATAAATAACAATCGTAAAAGATTGTTAGATGAGCCCCGTCCGACTTACCTAAAGTTTCAAAAAAAATAAAAAAATACGTGCATTACAATAGTAATTTTGAATGTACCTCACAACAGTAATTGGAAGGAACATATATAATATAATATAATGGCTTCTGATAGGCTAGTGCTTTGTCTCGCAGAAACCTTGAGTTTCTTGTATGTGTGAGTGACTCCGTCTTACCTCGCTACCCCATCATACCTCTAGTTTACCTAAGTCTTGGGCAATAATTTTGCACAAGCTGGACTCTATATTTATATGCAAAAATAAGACATTTAATATAAGCAATGTTCTCATAATTATACACGAAGAGCATCAAAGAGTGACACAACAGAGTCTTCATAAGTGGTGACAAGAAATGATGATTATGGTATAGTATTTTTAATCTGACAAAGCTTTCTGTACACAATTAGATATAAGAGCTAATAAACCGTCAAAAATAATACTTAAAAACACACATTGTCTTTTATTGACAAACGTATATTATCTGTTTTTACATTATTTTTTAAATATTCTATATTTACTCCACGGCCCAAAACCATCATCCAACATTTTTTGGGATTTAATATAAGAGAACGTTCCAATGATAGCTTGGCTAATAAATTTTATTTCGTACTTATAGTTTTATAACCTTTAACAGCATCAAGTTAATCAAATGACAAATATACCTGCATGCCATCCGCATAACACTGAGCAGAACAAACCTCTAGAGCTTCTAGGGGAAAAGAAGTACAGATTGCATACATCAGCGGAGAAAAACCCGAGCCTCGAGGCGCACCACTACTAATCATTATAGGAGTTGATCCGTCCCTAATACAATATGCATGTTGTGATACATCCTACGTTCGTATTTTAATATAAAAATTTGTATTTAATTTTTTTGGAAACTCTCGATTGAAACATTTCAATCCTCTGGACACACTTGAAATTAATTCCCCACCTCTGCTTTGAAGAATTTATATATTGAAATGTGAAATATTAGGGCCGACGGGCGAAAGACAGCTAGATTTAAGCCTGTTTACCACTAAGATATTTTTGTCCCTTTTCTGTCGCGTATTGTTTAATTTCTAATGTTTATTTTCATTTTTCGACGATCGAAATTGCATAGATCAAAAAAGAAACAAAATATGTCCGATCATATTTTGTTCTATCATTGATATTTGCAGAGATATAAGGGAAAAATTGGGAATTATCTATTTGCAATAGTAATAATTTTCCACCCTTCAAGGTGAGTTACCATTTGAAACTGGCGCATAGGTCAATTATTATTCGTGATGTCATTCCGGAATAATTTATCCAGACAGTAAAACAACCTTTCTCTACAGTGCATCGAGACTTTTTTTGAATCAAAATCGACTGGACGATGTTTAAAATACAAATATTAAAATTTTTCGCGACTTTGTCAGTTCGATTAAACTTGGTGTAAGGAGCAGTTAATTAATTTTCATAGTTTATTAGTTAATTAACAACTAATTGATATTTTCTGAACAAATCTTTCGACATATTTGTTTAAAATTTTACAGTCAGATTCACTAAGAAAAATTTAAGACTTACTCGTAAAACCGATCTAGTTGCCATAAAAAATAAATCTTCTAATCAGTCAATTTAGTTTTGTTTATGATATTGTCATAATTTATATTATATATGTGAAAAAATAAATACTTAAAAAGGGGTAGAAAGGAAAAGGACCTAGAGATAAAAACCTTGATATATATGTAAAAGAAATAGTTTTATCTCGAAAATAAGTAAAATTGTCCTTTTTTGCCGCTTTGGAAATAAAAGAAAACTATTTTTTATGCTTATATTTTAAGGGTTTAAAACTTGCATAACTTATTGTTGATATTGTCACTTTCAATACTCTGGTGTCAATTTAGAATGATTTTAAGATTAGACAATGTTAGTGTGTTATGGGTTAATTCCTATATAAATAAATGTTCTTCGATTTATGATTTAACATTTTTGCAATTAGATTTTGCGACAATCGTTAGGTTTTAGAGTTTTAAGAAACTTTTTCTTTGAAATGATGTCCATCACTGATTATATTTACAAAAATTATTGCCCTTATTGGTTCAGTACGTAATAAATTTTGTGTGTTAAGAGCAAAACGCTCAGTTGGAACTTCTTGTCGCAAGACATCAAGTAAATTCCCTTCCACGGCTTTCTATGGTTTATCTGTTGTGAAGGTTTCTGTCACTATAAAGTCGTCGATAATTGCATTTAATTACATATTGAAATATTTTGGAACTCCAAATTTAAAAAACCGAAATATGCAACATTGTTTGCATCTATTGAGGCCCTAAATTTGCAAAAATACGACATTATCTATATATTACTATTAACATAAACGAATTTTATCGGAGTAGATTACTTGTCCAAATCACTTGTGAAGATACATCTCTCTTAATTTATGTTTAAACTAAACAGAAAACAATGTCAGAGAGTAAAATGAAATAATTATATCTTCATAATAGACTATATTAAACCACTGGCAATCAAAATAATGTACGACCTTCTTCAAAAGTTGTAATCGATGTAGGACAAAATCGGTTTTAAAAATTTTTTTCATTATACAAATAAATTTAATTTGGATGCTCATCTCGCCCTTTCGTTAAAATATATTATATTAAAAAAAATATTCCCTATATTTTCTATAATTTTTCTTTAAATAGTTTCCTAGTGACTGATTTAATTTTTGGATAAAATATATTAAATTTAAAAGAATAATATACATAAAAGTTAATTTCAAGAGTATATGTATTGATTAGAGCCGGGGTACTGATAAAATATAGCTTTACTAAGCTCATTTAGAAACAAAATTATAAAAATATTTTCGTAAAATAAAGAAAAAATCGGAAAAGAACTAAAATAAAAGGATTAAAAAGGCAATCAGTGCGAGAAAACTAAACGAAGGCTAATGGGAGGATTAAGGAAGATAGAAATCAGGCATCGAACAGCATGTTGAAGTAAATAGGAGAGATAGTTTTGTTCCAAAAATACATACAATTTGTCATATTTGGCAACTTAAAAATAAATGGAAATGATTCTTTTTATCCTTGTAATTTTATATTTTACGTCTTGATTGACGGTCAACTTCAACAGGTTTTAAAATCAAATCATTTTAAAAAATTGTGTTTAACTTTTAAATCAAAAATCGAAACTTGCCAAAGAAATACTTTTTTAATTAAAAAAGCAAATTGAAATTTTAAATTTCGAATTAGAACACAAAGATTTAGTTTTTAAAATTTATTATTTCTCTTCAACCTTTATATTTCAAAAATCCTTTATATTCATGTATCGCGCATCGAAACCGATATATAATCAAATTTTCTGATTCACTGTTTCCACTGACCTTTTATCCCTGAAAGTTCTTAATTGTGATTAATCTCCCTTTGATCGTTTACTATTTCTCCGTTTCTCATTAGATAAATGATGTGAATTGTGTGGCAAACTTTACATGAGTCACTTAACATTGTTCTGCATATCGCTTGTGTCCAAACTACCGTTTCAACAACTTGAAATTGCTTTGAAACAAATACCGAACTAATTATTGACTTGATTTATTACTTTTTGATGTTTACCATAGTAAAGAGACTTGCATTGTACTTCGGTAATGGAACAAAGCATATTCGTATTTTAACTTTTTTTTTAATTTCTGGAGATTGATTTTATTTTATTCGATATTTCAGTTTTCTATTTTTATGTTTTATAATTAGCTAATTTTTATGTTTTATAATTAGCTAAAGCCTTAGACTAGGGTAGCGGTGGACTCCTATTGACAGCCGATTGTGTGATTATAGGTTATTGAAATAAAAAAAGCATTAATGATGCATTTTTGTTTCGTAGGTAAAATGTAATAAAAAACTTCAGTCTAAAAACTTGGGCAAGTATGAACTACGGAATGGAATAAAAAAAGAATAAAAATATTTATATAAAGCATAGGCAGATCACCGAATAGTTTTACTTTCATAAAAAAAAACTCGTAAACAAATTTATTTTTAAATTTGGGAACATTAACTAAAGCTATCAGTATAAATGGAAAATGGTCTGGCGTTTGCCAGATCTGGTGCCTCCATAGTTTTGAGTCTTTCAGGGCCCTCAAATAGTGAAAAAACCTTTTCAAAATTTAAAAATACTTGAACTTGTTTTTTTACATCACAACAAATATTAATACAAAATACATTACCAAAAAAATTAAAATTAAAAATCTACATGGCATTTGTTTATTTACTATGGTTATTTTAAGAATTAATAGACCATTAAAAATTGTTGGAATAGCTTTTGTCAGCAGACGGTTTCATAAAAATATTTGTTTTTAAAGTCAACTGAACTCTGTCATATTCACATGGCATCCAACTTCCTATATTCACACTCTGGGCCCACAAATCTTTCCTCGCTGGATCTGTTGGAAAAAAGTAAGAAGGTTATTTACTTTATTATTTACAAATACTTTTTTTAGAAAATAACTGGAATTAATTTACCTTTTGAGGTGTTTTTTGATTATATATACAGCGTGACTAGTAAAGTCCGCATCATATGGGATTTTTCTTATTAATAGCTTTATTCAAAATTTGACTTTGCATTCATTTCTGCTTCGATCGATATGAAAATTATTCAAGAAAAATAGTAGTCACGTGATTAGTATTATCTGTAAAATTTTAATTTTTTTCCAAAAAAAAAATGAAAAGAGTGGTTTTATATCAAAATATTGAAAAAAGTTTTTCTAGATGCAGTTTTTAGCCCTTTAGCAAAATTTCAGCTCTATGAGATAATATAGCTTTTTGGCCAATTTTTGTAAATTACACAACTGTTGCAAAATAAGACTCAACCTAACTTACACAAAACTTCTTAGTTTTAACAACTCTTCATCTCAGATATATTTTGTTTAAAGTAGCGCCATATTAAATGTTTGTTTTTTTACAAAATCTAAATAGGGCTATTAAAATTTGGTCACATGTGAGGCAAAATTAATTTGTTTTTGCCCTGTATAAGGTAACTTCATAAAATAACTATTTTTAAAAGCATAGTTTGTGTCTAAAAGTAACACACATTATAATTAAGACAAACAAATACACAGTGTCATCAGTAAAATCTGTATACGGTGGAAAATAAATTTTAAATGCATTTATGATTTTTTTATAAGAAAATTTGAGGCTTTTCAAATAAATTGTTTTCTTAATATTAATGTGTATTACTTTTAGACACAAACTATGTTTTCAAAAATAATTATTTTATGAAGTTACCTTATACAGGGTCAAAAACAAATAAATTTTGCATCACATGTGACCAAATTATAATAGTCCTATTTGAATTTTTTAGAAAAACACATATTTAATATGGCGCTACATTAAACAAAGTATGTCTGGGATGAAGCATTATCAAAACTAAGAATTTTTATGTAGGTTGCGTTGGTCTTATTTTGCAACAGTGGAGCAATTTACAAAAAAGAGGCAAAAAACCTAAATTATCTGATACAGCTGAAATTTTGCCTATGAGCATTTAGAAAAACTTTTTTCTATATTTTGAGATATAATTTTTGAATTTTTTTTTGGAAGAAAAAAACAAAATTTGACAGATAATGCTAATTACGTGACTAATATTTTTTTGGTTAATTTTTATCTCGATCGAAGCAGCTAATTTTGAATAAATCTGCATATATATATATATATATATATATATATATATATATATATATATATATATATATATATATATATATATATATATATATATATGTATATATATGGTGTTTTATTATTATTTAAAATGAGTTTTATTAAGTTAACACCACTTAGCATAAAAGAGAAATAAATTAAATTTGCTAGACATTTTTTTGATAAAAAAAATGGGACATTTGCATAAGTTAACACTTTTATTATAAATCTTAAATAATAAACACTATTATAAATTTTATTGAACCTCTATTTTATTACCCAAGTCGGAGAAGATTTTGGAGTTAGTTAAAAATTTATGAAAAATAATTATATAAATAAGAAAAGTAGGTGAACAATGTTTTCATCAATTCATACCCATGGAAGCTTACTCTTTCTAGTTTTTTTTTCTCGCTACGATTGCAACAATTCACTACAAAATAATAAACCAAATCGTAGCTGTTGGTAAAAATAATAAAATAATTATTTTACTCAGAAATTGCCAACTAAACCCAAAATAAAAATATTGTCACAGAACTGTCACTCAAATGTTTGCTATCGTTTGAATGGTATTAGGCTATTACCTGTCCCCACTTTTCCCTTTTTCCATGCCTTTCGCCCCACAAATTATGTAATATGGGAAAGCATATCCTGAACCTTTATTCACGGTTTTCGCTACAATACCGATCTGAACTGAGGTTAGACATTTTAGGGGTCGTCGAAAACTTCGGCTGGTGTAAAGCCGAATGAACCTGTTGGTTATTTTAGTTCTACCGCCACCATATAAGAAAACTAGGGGCATGATAGAGTGGCCAAGTAAGACTGGATCACGACATACAAATAACTTAAGGTTTCCGCGATACAATGCATTAACTAAAGAAGCCACATTCGAACAGTATTCAATGAATTTACAGACATAATTATTGAAATATAAATTACTTTTTTTAGGTTAAATACATTTAGAAACTATAAAAAAAACAAAAAGGGCAGAATGGTCACAATAGGTCATGAAAGCAGCGACATACAATGTTTTGAACAAAAAACGAGGTACAGTAAGACAGCTTTAGAAAACGATGTTCCACAGACTACTTTGGATGTTACGTAAAGAAATTTGAACAGAATGATCATATTACCGTTGGCTGAACATTGGGCCCTATAAAATCTGTTTTTTTTTCACAAAAAGAAGAACAAGAGCTTTCAGAATTTGGAAAGCATATAGAAGAACGATATTTTGGATTACCTACGTCAGCCATAGGCTGCTGGCTTACGAGTTGGCTGTAAGAAATAATAAGACGCACAGTTTTAATACTAATAAAAAGATAGCGTGTGTCAACTGGCTAAGTAGATTTTTAAAACTCGGAGCATCATATGACTGACATCAGTTGACTCCAGATAAAATCTACAACTGTAATTAAAATGATATTTCTCTTGATTCAAAAAGCAATAGCTTTAAAAGAAGAAAATAAGTCAAATCGTTACGTAGAACAAGGCCAAATTGTCACTTTAGACATTTATTTCAAAACAACTGGAACATATATGCCCCCACTCTTAATTTTATCGAGGCAACGTATAAAAGCCAAATTGCTCGACCATGCTCCCCCAGGAACAACATCGGGGTGTAACCTGAAGGCTGGATATCAACTGAAATAATCACTATTGCAAATAGTTTCTCCAATTTTCAGATGCTTCACCTATCAACAAAATGTTGCTCCTTCTGGACGGCCATGCAATTCGCACTCAAAATCTAGATGTCGTTGATCTTGCACGTCAGAATGAAGTTACTATTGTTTGCTCTCCTCCTCATTGTACGCATAAATTACAACCTGCTGAGGTCGCTTTCATTATACCTACTAGCACTTATTATGATCATTCTGCGTCAAATTGATTAAGATCGTATTTAGAGCGTGCGATTACCATGTTTCAAATAAGTGAACCTGCAACGAGCTACGATATCTACAACGGTTAGCGGCTTCAGCAATTGTGATATATGGTCGTACAAACAAGATAATTTTTCATTAATAAAGATCTTACTCCTGTTGTTACCGAATATCAGTCTACACCTATTAAACTGCCAAATTGTGACAATCAAGATATATATTACCAATCAAAAAGTTCTACAGATTTTCAGCCTCAAACAGAGGAGTTTAATGCTTCTGAAACGCAACCAGAGAACTCCAATACTTCTGAACTTCAACCTAGGAAGTCTATTGCTTCAAAGCCTAAACAAAGGTGTTTGCAGTTCTTTGAAACGCCACCAAGAAGGCATTTTGAAATTCGTTCTCCCATCCGAACCTTTAGTTTTGAAAATGATTCACCTAAAGATAACCTGCCAATTCAGACAATTTAAATGAACAAAAAAAAAAGAAAACAATATCGGAGAGGTAAGACAGCGATTATAACCTAAACTCCATGCAAAAGAGAACTTGAAGATTTAATATTGAGAAAAAAAAATACGACTAAAAATAGAAAACGGTAGAAAAAGGCAATTAATTTGCCATCAACTTCAAGTGATGAAGCAGACACTCTTTGTTTTATTCTAACTATTTAAACTATAAATATCTGAGGTCAATCGACAATAGGTACAATATCAGCTCTGTATGCGAGTGGCACAAACTGCATGCGTGGGATGGATAATGAAGATTCAGAAGAGTACACTTTCTATTTAAATGAATAAGACTCCGATCAGTCCCCAAGACCTATTCATCATGCCCCCCATACGGGAGAACATGGCTTTGTATGATTGTCCCAAGACCCCATTATGTCCCAATTATCGTTAACCATCCTACCCCCCCCCCCCTTCTCTACATATGGAACAAGATATTTTTTTTTTATTTTTGCTTAAGAAATAATTTATACTAAAAGTTTGTGATAATTTGTTTTTCCAAAGATTATATCAATTTATAGTTTAATAAGCAAACAATGTGCCATAAATAAATGAAAACATTAAATTGAATAATTCTGTGTATTTTTATAGTTTTACCTTAGCACTCCCCATCATGCCCCTAATTCCCCTAACTGCTTGAAAATATCAAAATGCCCAAAAACTAGTTCAAGATCTTATTTTTAAGTCGTTAAAAGGATGGATAACATGTTTTGATGTAATTTATATACGTGAAACGGGTGTCTAATATATTTTCTCTAGGAGATTTTTAAAAGAATCCTTTAAATTACTAACTTTTAAATTAAATATTTCTTCTAGAAAATTATCTGTTAGCAGCAAAATTTTGGCTTTATGAAATAATTTATCTCAATTCGACAATGTTTTCAACTATATTTGAATCCTTTTGATGTATTTTACGTGTTCCTGTCGTAGCTAATTTTTTTACTATCTATATTGCGATGATAGATATTTGAAGATTATGCACTAACACAAACGTTTCTAATTCATCTTAGGTAGGCATCCTCGTTATTTTATTTTCCTATTGTATATTGACCAGAAAGTAATAAAACCCAAATTATCCACCACCGGTTTTAGTAGATCGCAGTGCCCCAAATAATTTAAGTAGTGATTAAAGTCAGCGGGATAGAGATTAAAACGCTAACGACGTTGACCATTTAAATGACACAAATGACAAAAAGTAATATATTCTGCTCGGCTACAAAGTTGCATTAAGCGTAGGTAATTATATTGGCTATAATTAGTTTTGGGACCATTATTAAGCCACTCAGAGACCAAATCGGGTTCACAGCTGGATTTAAGGGCCATATGAAGAGCACATAAAATTAATTTCTTCACAAACCAAACAAGTCATTTAAATATTATTTACTGGTTATTTATATAAAACTCCTAAGCAGTTTAAAAATAAGTATCGACCAGATGTGGCTGCAAAATAAATAATCTGTTAATAAATAGTTTTTCTTTTATTTTGAAGCGAAAATTATATAAAAACGAAAACTAATGATCTATAAAATTTCTATAAAAAAATTATATAAAATTGAAATTTTCGAAGTCGATGCTCAATTAACATCTGACAAACTGTGATTCACATAAAAATATTAAGAAATACTTTATTTGTAATTGCTTTATTACCCTAGCTTGTATGTACCTCATGTTAGTAATTATTCGTTTCATTTACTAATAATTTGGTGCCATCGACAAGAAACAAAATTTCATATAAAAATATATATTGTTATTTTTCACTTTCCAATCAATTTTCTTTAGAAAAGCATTATTTTTTAATTTTTAGTTTTGAAATGACTTGAGTTTTAAAGGTCACAGAAAAGTACCTTTTTATCCATTATTGTATATCCCACTAAATTGAAGAACAAAAAATTCTTTGATTCTGAAAATTCTACAAATTTTGAGGGAAATTCTACCAGGCAAATATTTACTCTTTAGTAAATTCGCTGTCTTGAATTTTAAGAAAATAATTTTAAATTCGTAACATAGGCCTGGAGGCCCCACAATACCGATATTTAAAGAACTTGAAACATGTAAATTTTTAAGCCCAACATATTCTATTCTCTGTATTGAGCTTAAAGAAGTGCATTTAAAATCCGTAATATTCTCCCAAGAGCCTCTAATGTCGATCTGGATACAATCGCAAAAATGTAAAATTTTTTCCATATTAAATTGTAAAAAATTAATTTCAGATTTTTCACCTACGATTCCGAAAACTCCCAATACTAATTTTGAATAATTGTAAATAACCTAAAATTTTCAAACTAGCGTAATGGGACCGCAATATTAAGTTTCAAAAAGTAATTTTACATTCTCAACTAATCTTAATTTACGCCCTCAACCTGCATTATCAATTTTGGACGTAATCTAGAAATATTGAATTTTTGCACCGTCATATTGCATTTACCAGATTAGGTATTTTTAAAACAATTTTAAATTCATTATTTGCACTCTCAAAAATCTCCCAGCAACAAATATTCAATAAAATCGAAGGATGTCAAATTTATAGTTCGCCATGTTGGATCTGCCATATTCAGTTTTTTCAAAATAGTTTTAAATTCGTAATTTGCACCATAAGAATCTCAGTGTACAAATTTTGGATAAAATTGAAAGATGTACAATTTTTATTCCGCCATATTGAATCTCCCATATTGATTTTTTAAAAAATAATTTTAGATACATTATGTACGGCCACAAAAACACCCCCATACCATTATAGAGCAAATTGGACAAGATTAATTCTTTTGGTCGCCATATTGTTAGACCCATCTTGGATTTTATTGAACCAGTTTCGGCCAAAATAATATGTGACCACCGAAGCGACTGGACAACACAGATTTTGATCTCAATAGGGTATTAATAATTATTTGCGATTTTGGTATTATATTTGTAGCAAATTTCAGAATATTTTATTCAAAACCAATTGATAAACAAATTTGTATTTTAACTGTTACTTTATGATCTACAGCTACGTCTTTAGCGAAATATTCACAAAACTATATACTTCCTAGAAGCAAATTAAACTTATTTCACTAAACGTTTAGCATTCTAAAAACTTAGTGATATATTGTACGAAAGTCCTGAAAATTATTTAATTCATAAGTCCAAAACTCACCTGAACCATATCTGCTTGCCATAGAAGTTACATTTTTAGTTGGCCAGCTTTGTTTTGGTTATAATATTGTTATGATTTATATTATATATTTTGTCAAACAAACCTATATGTAGGAAAATTAATGATATAAAGCTAGAATCTGTGAAAGAAATAGTTATCTCCTAAAAATAAACGAAATTCTGTCCGCTTAGCAATTAAAGAAATGATATTTTATTCTTGTATTTGTAAGATTCCAAATTGATTTTTGTCGCATCTCCCCTAATTCATTAACATGATCTAACTTTAAAACTAGTCTAAGCTGTCAATAAAGAGTCTAAATGGGCAAGAGCAAATCAAATAGGTGTTGAACCTTGACCATATATTAATAAAAAAGTGTTTTGTTTCATTACCAAACCGGCAAAAAGAATTTTTTATTCTCTGGAGGCCATTATTTCTTTTGCCAACTCCAAGATTTTATCTCTATATTTTTATCATCAATTTTACTCTATATGTTTTTTTTGTTGGCTTATATAATACAAGTTAAAATAAAACTAGCCATCAAAAAGTCCTAACTGGATTCGGTATAAAACTTAAACATTTTTAGTGAGTCTAGATGTAAAGGATTAGAATATATTTCTTCTGCTTCATACTCAACAACAGACATATTTCTTAAACAAAATATAAAAATATAATTTACTTGTCACATAAATAGGGAAAAAATCTATAAGTCTATTTTCGAAATCATATCTTTGAAAAGCATATAAAAAAATATCTATTTGACTATTTTGTTTCATAAATTTCTTATTTTAACTTTTGTTCAAAAGTCCAAAAGAAAAGCTTGCTTTGTCAAAGGAGATTTTTTTTTCAAATTTATTGACTCAACGCTTTTCAAGATACCTACTTCAAGTGAAATGTTTTAATGGACGTGTCAGAAAATTCCAAATATTATTTTAATAATTTAATTTTTGTTTCTTAAAAATGGTTACATGATGCTCTTTTTGCCTAAATGCTTTAGTTCTTAACTCCTAGGCTAAAAGAGTAAAATAACAAAATAGCCTACATTTAGAAATAGATTTTGCACACTTTGCAGACACAATATTTTTGATATATGAATTTGAATTTGAGGTTTCTTTTTGGCAGTTCACAAAAAAAAAATGTTGTCTTTTAGCAAATTCATTTGTTAGTCTCGTAATATATTTCTGTTTTTTAAAAAAATTACACAAACGATTGCAAAAATGCATGAAGTTTGGAAAAAAGTGAGAAAAAATAGTGAACGATGATTTATACCTATACTGCTTTCAGGTAAACAATCAAAACAATAAAATTTAAAAAAAAAATTGGACCGACTTCTAAAAGTGCGCTAAAAAGTGAAAAATAATTAGAAATTTTTATATGAAACTAAAATTTTTGAAGTCGGCGCGAAACTATTACCTGTCAAAATGTGATTCATATAAACAGATTAAAAATACTTTATTTGTAATTGCTTTTCGAAAATAATTTGTTTATATTAGTAGTTATTTATTTCATTTAGAAATAATTTGACGCCAACTTCAAAAATTTCAATTTCATATAAAAATTTCTAGTTTTTTTCATTTTTTAGCGCATTTTTAGAAGTCGGTTCAATTTTTTTATGAAGATTTTATTTATCGATTTTTAGTTTTGAATTCACTATGATATTCATAAATTATTTGAACTAACTGCTAATCGAGATTAGAATAACTCGCAATGACTCCAAGGTGGCAAAAAAGTACCCATTTTATCCAGAATTGTAAATCACCCTAAAATGAACCACTAAAAATGCTTTGATTCTTAGAGTTCTCCAAATACCAATGTAATTGTGTCAATCAAATATTTAGTCTGTCATAGTAAATCCACTATCTTAAATTTGACATTAATTTTAGATGGGTAATATAGGCCCCAAAACCTTCCCATATCGATATTTTAAGAATTTGAGACGTAAATGTCTTAGCCTGATATATTTTATATTGTATATTGAGTTTTTATATGACCCAAGAACCCCGCAATATTAGTTTTATATAAAACCGGAAAATGTAAAATTTTTAGTCCCTCATATTGTACCTTATTAACCTAATAGTTGTAAAAAATTAACTTCATATTCGTAATACACCACCCTCCCAACTCCCTAATACCAAATATGGAAAAATGCGAATAAGGTAAAATTTTCTTCCTAACATATTGGATCCGCCATATTGAATTTCGAAAAAATAATTTTAACGTTTTAATCTAATCTAAATCTAAACCCTTCAAAGCCCCCTAGTGCCAATTTTAGATAAAATCCAGAAATTTAAAATTTGTAAACTTTCATATTGCATCTAACGTATTAGATTTTCTTAAAATAATTTTATATTCGCTATTTACATCCTCAAAAACGATTCAGTTCCACATTTGAGCAAAATCGAAAAATGTAAAATCTTTAGTCAACTATATTGCATTCGCCATATTTACATCCTCAAAAAACCAAGTTTCGCAATATCAGTTTTGGAGAAAATCGAAAAATATGAAATTTTTAGGACACGATATTGATTCCGCCAGATTGAGTTTTTCAAAAATTATTTTAATTTCGTAATTAACACTAACAAGAATCTCCCAACACTGACTTTAGACAAAATCGAGAGATGTAGAATATTTAATCCGCCATCTTAGATCGGCCATATTTATTTATTTTTAAATAATATCAGATTCGTAATGTGCTATCCCAAAAACTCCCCCATATCAATTTTGAAAAAAATCGGACAAAATTATTTTTTTGTCCACCATATTGGATACGCCATATTGAATTTTTTAAAAATAATTTTAGATTCGTCATGTGCGACCCCGAAAACTTCCCGTACCAATTTTTAAGAAGATCGGACAAAATTGATTTTTTTTTCCGCCATATTGCATTCGCCACACTGAATTTTTTAAAAATATTTTGAATTCGTTATGTGCATCCCTGAAAACTTCCCCATACCAATTTAGGAGGAAAATCGAACAAAATTAAATTTTTGTCCTCCATATTGGATCCGCCATATTGAATTTTTTAAAAATAATTTATGATTTGTTATGCGAGACCTCGATAACTCTTCTATACCATTTTTGGAGATAATCGGACAAAATTGACTTTTTCGTCCGCCATATTGGATCCGCCATATTGAATTTTTTAAATATAATTTTGGATTTGTCATGTGCGACCCCGAAAACTCTCCCTTACCAATTTTGGAGAAAATTGGACAAAATTAATTTTTTTTGTCCGCCATATTGGTCCGCCATTTTGAATTTTTTAAAAATAATTTCAGATTCGTTGGGTACAAGCCCGAAAATTCCTCCATACCAATTTTGGAGAAAATCGGACGAAATTAATTTTTTTGGCCGCCATATTGTCTTGGATTTTACTGCACCAATTTCATCTAAAAAAATATGTGACCACCTGAATGTAACGTAAAAAATTTCATTTAAATCGGAGCAGCCGTTCCGGAGTAATCGGTGTACATACATTTAAAAATATACATATACGCGACGAATTGAAAATCTTCTTCTTTTAGAAGTCGGTTGAAAATATAGATATATGTTGCCATGTTTACATTTCGTAGTTAAAATATAATTAGCTGTTTTCATTAATTTAGTATAATTTAGAATTTACAAAATACAGATTTATAATATCACTTGACATTATTCGAGGAGAAACAACAATTTATTTTTATGCTTTTTCCCATTTAGTCAAAATGTTTCCTAAAATATTTTAATTCACACCATTTTAATGAATCGTCTATCCTCTAATATTTAAAAATAAAGTTTTTATTTTCTTATAACGGGTATAAAAGTTATATTTATTATGTTATTTAGAATATTTTATTGTCCAGCGCGCAAGGAGAGGGGAACAGGGATTGGAAAAGGTTTTATATTATATTAGAAGTATTTGTTAGGCTTAACTCTCCTTAATTTTTATTTGTTTTGTTTTCCTTTCTACGTACATAAATACTGAATAAATCAAACTCATTTTTTTTGGGGAAAAAATTGACTTGTCTAGAGTGGTTAAAAAATACAAGTTACATTTATGTATATAGGATACTCCACATCAAGTCAATGTTCCACTATTAAACAGCCAGAAAAATGAGACTTACACCGACCAAATTTCATAACATTTTCACCTTATAGGCGTACACTTCTTTGTAATGTCACTGACAATCTTTACTTAAGGAATAAATTTAGGGCGAAAAGCATTAAAATAATGAGTTACTGAATTGATGTTAGAACAAATGCAATTTCATAATTGTTTAATTTCTGGCCACAACGCGCGGTTTTGTCTCCATATATATTTTAATAAAATGTTTTTATTCAGAATATGCTATATTTTGAAATATACTAATGTGATTTAGCGGTAGTGGCAAAATTCACGAGAATAGTTTCGAAAACCTGGCATGAAAAAGAAAACATTTCTTCCTGGAGCCATTCTGGATTCATATTCTATGCTCTCATAATAGGTGGATATCTAAAAATATAACGAATAATTCAAAACACTTGCTATCTCAAATCTTAAAATGAAATAATGTGTTAAGTCATTTGCATAAAATTGTAATTAACAATTTTAAATTCACCACTATAGCTACACAACACCCAAAGTGTAATCTTCTCGCCCTTTTTAGGGAGCAAGTATTGATTATTTCTAAATTTTAATAAAACGTATAACCTTCAATATTTTGAAAACGTTCGGCTGCCTTGCTTTCAAAGACCAAGAACCTTTTTTACCTTAAATTGTCCATACCTCATATTTTAAATTAAAATTGCGAGAAAGTTAAAAATAAAAAAGTTTTTATGCAAATACAACTCTGGTTTTCTCTCCATATGCTTTTCGATCACATAATGGTCTCGTTAGTGAAATATATTTTTTATATTGACAATGGTTCCTGCGAATGTTGCTTTCGGTTCGATACAGCTCCACGAAACCATTAGTTGGTCGAAACGCGTATAGACAGAGAAACAGAATTGTATTTGCAGAAAATAAACTATTTGTATATATTCTTTCTTTTAACTACTTGAAAGGAGAATTATATATGCAACAAATGGTACTGTTTCATGCTTCCTAGGATTTTTCTTATTAAGGAAATGCTTGCTCACATTTATGATGGTTACTCTCCCATCTACATCTATAAGGCAACTTTAAAATAATACCAAAATTTCATGTAATTTAATTCCTACATAATTATTGTATAACAAGTTAGGAGCAGAAATTGTTTCTTCCCTTTTAACACGCCTATGATATTTTACTAGTAAAAGCCAACCGATTAACTATAATTTAAACAACGATTAGTCTAAATTCAAAGAGAAGTGTGTGAGTGATTGATTACTGCTAGAGCCTCTCTGCGGATCCATTTGGACGCTTTTTCTGACTTCTTGCTGTTTTTGTAATTAAGTTTACTCTGAGTTTTTCTGTAACTGCTTTAAATTTGTTTTTCCCGGACGCTTCACCGGGTCGGCGGGTGAGTAAATAAATTCAAATTAAAATATTTTTACGGCTCTGTTTATAGCCCTAAATAAAAATCTACTGCCAAATAACAGCAAACACAATTGCGGAAAATTTAGTATGTCCTTATATAAAAGTTCTAAAAAACTTTTTTCTGATTTAAATTTTTTTTTCTACTTCCTCGGTGCTTTTATAATCACGTATACAGTAGATACATCTTGTAATTATTTTAATAGGCCTTTTTATGGCACTAAAGAAGAAAAAGAAAATAGACACATAAAATTACATGGAATTTCATTTTTGACTATAATAACGTTGAGACATGCATACATTATTTCTAGCTTAGAAAATAACGTAATTTAAATTTTGTAAGAATGTAATCTATTATGGAGTTTTAAAAGTTTGTCTCCTCATTTTGATAGTTGTAAAATTAGAACTATACGTTTCAAAATTTTATATCCATTTATATCGACAAAGTTTTTATTCTTAGTAACCCTATAATATCTTGTTTTAATATTATAAAAACTTAAGAGTCTGTTATCGAAATGAAGATGCGCCATCATAAATAATTCAATATTCAGTTTAGCTATCCCATTATAAGTGGTAAAGAGAAATAATTATTTTTAAAAGTATTGAGGAATTTTCCTAGCCCCATACAGATTCCTAACCTCATAGATATTGTCCTAAAAATTAGTAAATGTGAATTTTTATTATAAGTGTGAATAATTGATTCATAAATAGTTCACATAAGTCACTAACAATTTTATTTACACTGCAAATGATATGAACTGTTATGTGAGTTTTCTTACCGACGGCTATTACCTATTACATACATCCCACGTTTTTCATTTTAAACCTTACAAGTATTTTCATAGCTATTAAAAATTCACAATCACAAATTTTCAGGACAATGTGTATAGACGTATGAATCTGCTCTTGGAGAGGGGAGGGATGCCAGCAACACACATATTCCTAGTATAAGAGGCATAATCGTTTCTGAACTCAAAGCGCTTGGAAGGCGGCTATCGCAAGAAAAACAAGTTGTCAACAGGGGGGGGGGAGTAGTACCAGCATTCCTAATATAAAAGGCAACAGCTCTTGGGAGGCGATCGCAAGCATACACATTCCTATACTTTATTCAAGAACTAGAGAGAGTAATAAAACTGTTACCGAAACCTCCAACGTACCTGCTCCAGTGCCTCAGGTAACTGAGGACTGTCGTGAATCTAATTATATTTAATTACATTTAAATATTTCAAGCTTTTATAAATTTACTGCAATAATAGCATTTCTGATAGTTCAATTTAATTTCTGTCAGTGAGCGAAGTACACCTTACAGTGTGTCCTTTGTGTGTTTTATCTTGCGCTTGTTTTTATTTATTATTTGTGATTAATAAGATACCCAAAAGTATGGCTTCCACCTCTATATTTATTCCAAAATCGTTAAACGAAGTCATTTTTTCTTCAACGAAAAACTTATTACGATGAATGTTTATGATGCCTTAAGATATCAATATCTAGATAATACTGTTAAAAGCTCTACTGAGATGTGTTCTAACATGACGGTAGTTGGAAAATCTACTATGTACTGAATAATGAAGGAGAAAAAAACGACTGGAATTGTTAGTACTCCCAAGCCACATTCGATCACAGGCAGACGAAAAACCTTGTTGGAAGAAGAGATGAAAACTGCAATAAAAGGAGTATATACATTTTATTATGCGAAGCAGATCCCAATTGTCGACAAAATTCTAACTAAAATCAATGAAGATCAGGATTTGCCTGAAATTAAAAGAACTGAGGTTTGAAAATTGCTCAGAGAACTTAATTTTTACTGGGAAAAACCAGATGGGAAATCTCATCTTATATCTCAAGTTAAAGGTAGAGTTGCTAGAAATAACACAACTTGCAAAATTAATAATTTAACTGAACTTTTGAAAGTTTTTTTTTTGAATAAAGTTACTGCAGAAAATTGTGAAAAATCCATATAATAAAAGAATAAAATAAAATGTGGAAACTCGATCTCATGATTGGTGAGATAGAGGAAACAATTATAATTAATTTGAGCGAAGATAGCTTTACTGACTTTGATTACGAATTAGATACGTAATGTTTACCAGTGTAAACACAATTTATTATTTAAATTTTTGATTTTGTTGCATTTTATTGTTTAATGTTGTTTCTATATTTTTAATTTTTTTATATATTTTTATTTTAGTGTGTCCCACTCTTTAATTTTATATATATTTAATTTCAATTTTTTTTTCAATTTAATTATTTTATTATTGTATTTGAGTCTTTTTCTTAAGCGTGTAGAATTAACTCGTTTATTTATTTGTTTTTTTTAGGCTATGGGATTTCCATATAATAAAGCAAATTAAATTAAGATGTCAGTGCAATAGAAATAAAAATAAGTAGGTCTAATTTTAACTGTAACATATAAAAATTAATTACATTTGAATCCCTTTTTGTGTTTAATTGTAATTCTGCAGATGGTTTAAGAAATAAATAAACTGGAACATCAAATCTCCTAAAAATATTTTTGATTAATAGTAAAATGACCGATAGCCCCAAAAAATGAAATAAATTCTATAAAAGAACGCCTATTATTTTTATATAAAAATCCGAAAATAATTCAAGCTTTATTTCTGATTTAGCACAATTCCAGAGATTTTTTATGAATTTAATTTCTATTTAAGTATTATTTTTGCTTGTCAAAACCGCATTGTAAAATTAAATTCTTCTTTAGGGTTATGCAACATTGGTAGTTCTTTACTGTATCACGAAAATGCTCGATATTTTCGGTTTCCTCTACTCTTATTTTAAGGTAGCTCTATAAAAAAATACAAGGTATGACCTAGCGATATTATTAACAATTTTCTACCTATCCACTGATCACAAAAATCAGTATCCATGTAATAAGCATAATGGTAATGTACCATCGTGTCGAAACTACAGCCTATTGTCATGCAAATTTGGTTAAGTGTTATTACGGAATAAGGTGTCAAAAAGATGACAAGATATTCTTGTGGAAAATTAAAATACAAATGGCTATTTACATTTTTATAAAAAAAATATTGATCCTGTGACTTGTTCGTCAATTATTCCTGCTCAAATATAAACTTATTGTGGTCTTTGGGTATGAGTCTCTCTCATTCAGTGCGAGTTTTACTCCGACCAATTCTTGCAATTTTCTCTATTAACATAACCAATAACGGTAACATAAAACATTAATCTTAACTTCAAAAAATGTAGGCAAAAAGACGAATATTATAATTTTGGCAAAAATCTACACATTCTCATTGGGATCTGCGCATTGGTTACTCAGATTATTTCTATTAAACTTAGGAAACAAGACACTGAAATAATTTCCCTTGAATTATTGAATAGAAGAGATGCTTCAGCCTCGCTAGACCCATAGATTTGTATCAAAATTCTTATTTTCGTCCCCTTTATTTATATTTTTTGAGGTTAGGAAATTTAGAATTCTTATTATATAACATAGCGACGGAATATCGACATGTAGAAATATTTTAAGGTTGAATTTTTACCAAAATTCTGATTATTCGTCTTCTTGGTCTACATTTGTTGAGGTGAGGACATTCTGGCTCGTAGTTATACAGCATAGCGACAAAACATGACCATATAGAAGCGCTTTAAACTTGAGGTTGTTCAAATGGGTCTAGATTTGAACTACAGATGTAGATTTTTGCCAAGATTCACATTTCCGTTTAAATTTTTTGAGATTAGAAAATGACCATGGTAAAAGTACTTTAAGTCTGAAATGGTTCAAATGGGTTATGATTTGACTTGTAGTTATATTTTTGTTCAGTAGTTCATTTTTTGCCCATCGTGGAATATCTATCGTAAGCTCTAGAAGAAGTTGCATTTTGATAGAATTCATCACTTTTAATATCGTTGTATGTCTAATACTATAATATCGTTCTCAGTGTCTAGCAGGGGTAAAATATTTTCCTCAAGGCTTAGTTACACATCTAGTTTGGTATCCCCATACGCAAGCAGGTTCTCTCTCATAACATATCCTTCAGATGACCCATTTTATGAAATAGTGTTTAGATTTTACCAATAGTACCTTGTGAATGGTAAATCTGGATGCTTCTCTTGAACCAAACGAGCTACTTTTGCTTGACCTCGCGATTTAAATAACAAGATCATAATTAAAATTTCAATTTTGCGGAACTGAATAAAAAGGGCATTTAAAAAAAGAGTGTGTATTATCGAAGTCTCTAACTTACTAACAAATTCTTTAAAGCTATACCACAAAATCAACTTAGCCATGATAATTCGGTAACAAAAATTATACAATTTTTTCGCCATCTTTTTATATACACTAAGAAAATATCATCATCTACATATTTCGCAGCAAATCAAATCCATACAGAAAACATCTTTTTTAAGATTTCTTTTTTCAATTTACTTTTTATTTTTTTTTTAGATATTAAGATAAAAAAATTGCAAAAGTATATAGTGTGTTTCTCTTTCTAACGACGTACCGCAAGACCTACTTACCCACTTGAGAAAAAAAATATTGGCGATTTCAACTCCTATATGAAAGTCAAAATTCATAAAAATATTCTAGAAAAGTATTTCGGCTCTGTATACAAAATTCTAGGAAATAACGCCTAGAAAATATTTCAACAACACTATTTTTGCTCCTTAGTTTTTTGACATTTGTTTGAACGACGGGTACAAATCCGTAGTAGTCGACACTTTAAAAATATGTTTTTTTTTTAACTTTCGAACTAGAAAGCTTAATTATGTTATATATTATTCGATATTTTTTCGTACCATTTACATGACGTTCCTTGTTATATATATTTTACAATTAAAACCTAATATTTTAAACTTAGTATATAAACAATACATATGTTTTTATCGTATATTAATCGATGTTCTTTTGTTTCAGGTAAGTGATGCCTATCAACTGGGTAATTAATTTATATCAAATGAACAGGTATGTGTTTACACAAGAGAATTTTCCGATAATTGCTGTAATAATTTTCTAATTAAATACTATGCTGACTGGTCGAAATTAAAATTGAAATATTTATTTTCTACTGGTGTATTTGCAAACAGCTGCCAGTTGTGGCATTATTTTATAGGGTTTTATGGAAAATTTAAACCATTTAATGAGATTTTCTGTTATTATGCGTGTTCAGTTGCTATCATTGAAATTCCGATATTTTAACTAAGTGATTTAGCGTTGGTGTTCAAAATATATTTATAAAATAAATAGGATAAAAGCATTATTTTATTAACATAATGAATTCGACAATTCAACTCGAATGTGTCGGATGTGTCGGCTCCGATAAGTATCGAGTTTTTGACGAGTAAAAGTGGGCTGTTTTTGTTGAAAATTGCACAGTTGTGAGTTTTCGGTACTCCCTCGTGATTGGTGTTTCTCTATTTCAATGATGGCATCAGAAACAATCTAAGTGACGTTGCTAAAAATAATAACCTAAAATGATTGTAGTTTGTGTTTTTTGTAAGGAGACAATAACATCTCGCAAAAAACTTTATTGCTGTGAATGTAAAAATGCATGCCATACGAGCTGTATCCACAAAACCGTCGATGTTGCCGGTTTGATTTCTGAAATTAGTGGTTTATCCTGGAAGTGCAATACTTGTGTTGAAAGATGTGTAACGATTGATCGGGATAACCTTAAACAACTGGTGAGTGATCATGTTCAATCGGCTCTTGAATCGCTTACAGCTGCTTTTGATGGTCTTAAGCACGACTTAATTGCTGTTGTCTCTAATAAACTATCTTTAATAGCTTCTTGCTCTGAAATACCTAAGTCACCTATCAACTATGCCTCAGTTACAAAGAATAATACCCAGCCTGCCATATTGGTTGTTCCTAAAAATCAGTTACAGACTTTTGAACAGACAAAACAAGATATTTCCGAACAAATTGATCCCGCTGAATCCAATCTACAGCTAGCAAGAATAAAACCTGCAAACAAAGGTTCAATTCTGGTTGGATGTAAAAATGCTGAAGATAACAGGAAGTTTAGAAAGTTAGCTGAGCAAAGACTGGCTGAATCTTATGAAGTACGAGAGATTCGCGGAATTAACCCAAGAGTACGAATGGTTGGATTCTCTGAACTATATGATGAAGAAACTTTGTTGACAATTATAAAAAAGCTTAATCCCGAGGTCTTTTCAGATAATTCTTTATGCGAAATAATTAAAATATGTAAAACTAAGAGGAATGCCAAGGTTTTCCAGGCCGTGTTACAGATGGATAGAGTGACTTACGATAGGGCATTGAAAGTGGGGAATATTTTTGTGGGATATGATGCGTGTACTGTGTTTGATGGGGTTGAGGTTAGTCGTTGCTATAATTGTAATGAATTTTATCACTCTTCTAAAAACTGTTCCAGGAACCCCTGCTGCCCTAGGTGTGGACTGGATCATCATGTTAAAGATTGTCAATCTAATGATTTAAATTGTTCCAACTGTGTTAAATATAATAGTAATAATCGTGGCAACCCTGTTAATACTAGTCATGCTGCGGGGGATATAAACTAATGCTTGGTTTATAAAACCGCATGTGAGAAACTTCGGGCCAATATTTTAACCCAATAGCCATTAACTTTCTTGTCGCCGCCCATCTCATCTCCCTCTATTTCAAATCCCTTCCTCCAATGTACACCGTCGGCCGATAAGATGCAGGTAGTGTCAAATCACAATTTTTCACTTTATTATCAAAATACTCGGGGACTCAGAACTAAAACTGTTGAATTGTTTAATAATGTATCGTGTTCTGTTCTCGATGTGATAGCGTTTACAGAAACTTGGTTGGATTCTTCAGTATATGATAATGAATTATTTTCTAGTAACTACAATGTGTATCGGGCAGACCGAAATGCTACAGAAACAAATAAGAAACGGGGTGGAGGTGTTTTATTGGCAGTCAATCAGCGTTTTCGCTCAACTCTAGTCAATATCCCTAAGAACAATCTCTGTCCGGAGATTGACTTGGTATGTGTAAAAATTTCTTTCGATTTTTCATCTATGTTTATCTTTATTGTTTATGTACCACCGCCTACAACATTAACTCTGTTAGAAAATTTATTTGAATCTTTCATTTCTTTTGAAAACTTGTTTGGCTCCAATATCTGTATTTTGGGTGATTTTAACATGCCTGGTTACGCGGAGTTTCTGGATGGGGACATGTAGGATGCCTCGGTTAATTTATTAAATAACTTTTTGAATTGTGTTAATTTATGTCAAAGTAATAGGATTAGAAACCATAACAACCGAATTTTGGATTTGGTTATGCATAATAATGAGCAGTGTAGCATCGAAAGAGCTTTGAATATACTTATTAATGAAGACAACCACCATCCGGCCTTACTGATAACCTTAAAATATTGTTCGTCTGCAAATTTTAAACGAAGCTCTCTGCCTAACCTTATGAATAATTATAATTTTAAAAAAGCTAATTTCCCTGATTTATATAATGCTTTATTGAATATAGATTGGAATTTTTTAGACCAAGAAAACTCTATTGAGAAACTATTTTTTACAAAAAATTATATGATACGTTGGATGTTTACGTAGCTAAATATAAAAAGATTCCGAAACGAAATTATCCACCTTGGTTTTCTCGTCATATTATACATTGCATTAAACAAAAGAATGAATCTCATAAAAAATATAAAACTTCTGGAAGTTTGCTTCATTTGGAAAATTTTAAATCACTAAGAAGTAAAATAAAAAAAGACATATCTGTCTCATACAAAACATATATTCGGGGGGTGGAGGATAATATTAAAATGGAACCTAAACAGTTTTGGAATTTTATTAAATCGAAAAAGGAGCTACAGGGTATTCCAAATAGTATGTCTTTTAATAATAAAGAAATTAATACTTTATCTGATATTTTAAATGCTTTTGCGGAATTCTTTAAGCAATCCTTTTCTTCGGCCAGTCCGGTATCCGTGGATGATCCATGTTCCGTAGATTCTATCTTTCCAATTATTCATGTATCTGATTTCACTGAATGTGAAATAGTTAATGCTATAAAGAAGCTTAAACCTAAATTTACTACTGGTCCGGATTTAATCCCAGCTTTTCTAATACGAGACTGCAGATTCGTCCTAGCCAAACCACTTAAAATACTGTATAATAGGTGTTTAAAATTAAACAGTTTTCCTTCCATATGGAAATCTTCGAAGGTTTGTCCTGTTTTTAAGAAGGGGGATAGATCTGAAGTTTGTAATTACAGACCGGTGTCTATTATATGCAATTTTTCTAAAATATTTGAATTTTTACTTCATGATTCTATTTTTTCTTTAACTAAAAATTTAATTACTCCATCTCAACATGGCTTCTTTAAGGGTAGGTCGACGACAACTAATCTCATGATTATGACTCAGGATATAGCTGAGGCTATTGATCATGGTTGTCAGATGGATGTTGTTTATTTGGACTTCACGAAGGCATTTGATCGTTTGGACCATTCCATCTTACTTAAGAAATTGTCGTCATTTGGATTTTCAAATTCACTAATAAAGTTATTTAAATCATATCTTCATAATCGTATTCAGTATGTTGAAATTCGCGGTTCTCGCTCAGTGAAATATATTTCAAGTTCTGGTGTGCCACAGGGATCAGTACTGGGACCTTTATTTTTTAATATTTTTATTAATGACATTGTTTCTGTTGTTGATACAGATATTTTATTATATGCCGATGATATTAAGCTATATAAGAGAATAAATTGCTTACAGGACTGTATAGAGCTTCAATCGAACCTGGAACATGTTAGCAATTGGTGTTCCGAAAATTATCTGCAGCTCAACGTGGAGAAGTGTAGTGTTATGACTTTTACTTCGAAATTTTCTTCATTTCGGTATGAATATACGTTGAATACCGTGCTACTCTCGCGGGCAGATCTTTTTAAAGATCTCGGAGTCACTTATGATCCCAAGCTTTCATTTTCGTTTCATATGAATAATATTGTTTCTGAGGCCTCAAGGGTTTTTGGGTTTATCTTGCGTTGTACTCGCGATTTTAATAACACTGACGTCATCAAATTACTGTATTTCTCGTATGTGCGGTCTAAACTAGAATACGCATCAGTTGTGTGGTCCCCAGGCTACAATACTCACATCAATACTTTGGAGAGGGTACAAAGAAGGTTTTTGAAATACCTCAATCTTAAGAGCTTTGGGGTTTATCCTACGCAGGGTTTTTCACATGAACTATTGCTTCAGAAATTCAACTTTTCATCTTTAAAGGTACGGCGAGATTTTTTCTTTCAAACAATTCTTTATAAGATACTTAATAATTTTATTGACTGTCCTAATATTTTAGCTAGGATAAACTTAAGTATCCCTCGTATAAATTGCCGAAATTTTAACGTATTTTATCTCAGAACTCCCAGAACTAACGTGCTCAAATTTTCGCCTCTATATTCCATGTGCGACATTTATAACAAGAGTAATAGCTTTGACATATTCAGCTCATCTCTAGGAACTGTCTGCCGGATTTTGGCACATTGACCTTGGCATTTCTTTTTTTTTTTTTCTTTTTTTTTCTCTTTTTCTCATCCTGGATAGCATAGCATTATATTATACATTTAGTGTTAGAATTAATTATTTTAGTTAAATTTTTTTTAATTTGTATTTAAATTAATATATATTTTTGTCATTTGGTTCTAATTTAAAATTTTTCGTTTACGTATTATTTGTGTAATCACTGCCTTGTAGTTGGGTCTCAAGACCTGTAGGGCAGTTATTGTAAATAAATAAATAAATAAATAATGTCACATTTTTACCGTTTATTTATATAGTTTATATCGAATTTCAAAATACAGGAAGTTAACGAAGTATGTAAACAAATTTTAGGAATAAATTTTGGAGTTATTCTAAGCCAAAAAGTTCATACAAATGTAAGTCTGCAACAAACTGACTTCGAACTACATGGTTTTAAAATTTTGAAGTAATTTACGATATTTACTTAAATTTTTATATTTATAATAAATATGAAATTAAAACTAGACCCACCTCCATCGATATTTAATGACTACGCTTTGAAGGAATTAAATATTTTTTAACAAATTCAAGAAATCAAGGATTCATTTTTGCCAAATTTATATTTGCAGCCGAAGGGAGTAAAAATACACAAAACATGTAAGCTATTAATTTCTGATTTGGCAAACCGTTCTCAAAAATTAATTAAATTCTGGTTTGATGCATGCCTCTGCTACAATTTTAGAGATAGAGAACTCACGATAAATATGAAACTATTTGAGTTTTCAACCAACAAAAAATCCTTATACAATAAGGACAAACGTACTCTGTTCTAACACAGTTGAAGACAAAGTACTCTCTCAGATTGCAAGAATACCAGGAAAGGGTAGTAGCCTTTCCCATGGTGCACCACCATCTGTAGACCGGTTTCGAACTTGTTGGTTATCGTCAGTATAGAATAGACCAGCGCACTTAAATAACGAAGTAAATCTTTTAAGAAACTTATATTAGATAAAATATGAAATCTAATACAAGCAGCGCCATCTCCCAGGATTCCACGCAATCTGAATATTCAATCTCGTATTGTATTTATACAACTGCAGGTATATTGCATCCGTTTTTGGCATATGTATTAGAAAAGTTTGATTTTCCAAATATTAGACGTAAACAAAACTAAAAATAGGAATTTCTAAAATATCCTTAAAAAAATACATTTTTTTTCTGTTCCAGCATAACTAACTAAAAGTTTTCTCAACATCCAGCATACAACATACAAACTTTTATTAATCTTCATGAACGGCTTTGTGAAGCAGTTAATTTTAAGAAATCCACAGGCGTAATAGACCCTTCCTATTATCGCAAGAATAGTCCAGATGGAAGAACCTACTGTAAATAAAATTGAGATGAACCCCCTCCTGTTATCGCAAGAATAGCCCAGATGGAAGAATCTACTGTAAATAAAATTGAGATGAACTCCGCAACTAGTATGCGGTACCTAGATCTCAAACTAAATATAATTCATGAAACTACTTGGCCGATTTTTCAAGATCAGCAAATTTATCCCAATCGCATGCAACGTGTATAAGATCTTTCACCTGGGGATCTGCATTGAGATTACTATGATTTATTTACTGATGATGCTTTTTTTCGAACTCCGATCATTAATTTCCATAATAACCACTCATAGGCTGAAGAACCACGAACTTTAGTAGAAAATCATTTACAATATTAGTTTTCTAAAAAATTTCAAATAAGCTTTTTTGTCTAAGGAAAAAGTATCCTAACTTTGTTATTACTTTAAAAGATAATACAGTATAAGCCTCCAATAAAACATAATTAAAAGAAACGAGAGCCTACGGGGACTCAACAACGAGTGGTACAAAGAGATTAAAGTGGACCGTGCTGTGGTTGATGACTTGCCTCTTTCCGGTTATCCATTCATCAGTTTGACTGGCGAAGCCATCGCAAAAATTAAGAAAATTGGTTTTGCAGATCGTCGTGTCATCAGAGCGATAGCAGCCGATTTTGGCGTCTCATTCGGATTGGTACAGAGCGTTATGCACGATGTTTTGAGCATGAGATGAGTTGAAGCGCAGCTTGTGCCGAGAGTGCTCAATTTGTTGCAGAAACAACATCAGATGATGTCGCTAAAGAAATGCTTTCTTTGGGCCAAAATGTTATCGATGGCATCATTACCGCTAACAAGACATGGGTCTATGAATATGACATCGAAACTAACCAACATTCATCGGAATGGCGCTTCTCAAACGCGCCAAAATCCAAAAAACCACGATAGAGTTAATCCAAAATCAAGTTTATGTTGACCGTTTTTTTTTCCCTGGTGCGGTCCACCTCGAATTTCTTCCGTCAGGTCAGACAGTTAATAAGGATTATTACGTGAGTGTATTAAAGGGTTCGAGGAAAAATGTTCATCGCAAGAGGTGAGAATTGTGTATTAACATCTCGTGTTTTCTTCACCACGACAACGCACCGGTTGACTCATCTACGCGACTATTTGACAAAAAACAACGTTCATACCATTCCTCAAGCTCCTTATTCGCTCAATATGACTTCTTGTAGCTTTTTCCTATTCCTGTGACTCGAGTTACTATTTTGCGGAAAGCGCTTTGAGACGATTGAGGCGATAAAGGAGAATTCGTAGGAGAAGCTGAAAGCTATTCCAAAATGGACCTATGAAAAGTGTTTTCAAGATTGAAGGAAGCGTTGGAATATGTTTGTTGCTTGCACTGGAGATTAATTTGAAGGAAATAAAATGAGTATCGATGAATGATTGAACCGTTTTCATTTTATTAAAGAATTTCTGGTACTTTTTGATCAGAAGGTATATTTAATTCTCTATCTTTCTGCCTCTTTCAATGCAGAATATTTTTGGAGTACGTCTTACCTTCAGAAGAAATTCCATAAAGGGAAAGATATCGTGTGTTGTACAACACGATGGTGCTTCCCCTCACTTCGTCTAACTATATTCCACTTTTTGCAGTAATTTACCTAAATGATTGGATTTATAAGGAAGGAACAAAACCACCCGAAATAAATTCTTTGGATTTTTGTTTACTTAGATACCTTAAACCCTAATCACATGGTGTGAAGAACTACTTCTTAAAATGAAGAAGACATAAAAACTAGATTGTTAAATCAAGTGCAACACTCAGTAGCACACCAGATATTTCTCAGTAGTACCGGAGGTCAATTATGACACAAATAGACGCCTCCATTGAGGTTGAATGAGTTCATTTCCAGGAATTAATATAGAATTATATTGCAATTTATTGATAATTTGAATACGTTGAAATTTTAAATAATGTCCTTATTAATTAAAACTTGGTATTATTAACTACAAAAAATCTTTTTTTATGAATGTCCTGTCCTAGTCAAGCCATTTTTATATCTTCTTGAGTTTACCTTCACAGATACAAACCAAATTTCGAGATTGAAGGTTGCAGGATAATATCGTAATGCATTCATAGTAATTTATATGTATAGGATGCAATTCGAATTATTGAATTTGAAATGATGGAATAGAACTTATTCTGTGGTTCTATTATTTTTACGACAGGAAATTGATCTCCTCACTACTCCTTTTGTGCCAAATACTTTGTTCTCTTGCTACTTTCGGTATATTTTGTTATAATCTGTATTTTTCTACGATTCTTATACTATGACCAAGATATTGAATCTTTCGTATTTTGATAGGGGATTAAATTTCCTTTTGTTTATTAATTTTCTGCGACACGATCTGTACACGACACAACACCCAACGATAAACCATACCTCAAAGATCTCCAATCTTTTAATATTAGCTCCTGTGAGAGTCCATGACTTTACATCATAGATTAGAATTGAAAACACATGAGTAACGTAAGAACTTAATTTTTGTGTTTAATATGAAATGGTTTTTGAATATGCCGTTCAATCTATTAAATATTATACTGGCCTTCTCAACACGGACGCTTATTATTTGCAAGTAATCTCATTAGTCACTGATATTGGTGACAAGATATGTGTACTTATTTATTCACTCAATAGACTTTTAATTACTTCTAATATTACAATTTTATACGTCGGATTTACATATGACCTGAAATTTTGTTTTATTTGCATTAATTCGGCAACTCTGACTGTATAGTATTCCTCCATCTGCAAGAAACTCTAATCCATCTAAGTATCAGCGAACATGACCATATCATCCGTAATTATAAGGTTATTTATTCCCTCTCCATTTACCAGAATTCGCAGATCAACATTCTTCAAGACTTGATCAAAGATTTTTTCCAAATATACATTAAAAAGCACCACTACCCTGTCTTTCACCTTGCAAAATCTTTATATTATCCGTATTAAGGACTCTTTTCAATATAGATTCGTAATAATTCTTACATCATTATCATGTATTCCTATATTTTTTAGAATATTTATCATTTTTTGATGTTGGATTCCTCGCTCACTTTTTGGAAATCACTCAGACAAGCGTAGATGTCAACTTTCATATTTCTGCATCTTCGAAAAAGTACCTGAATGCTGAACAGAGCATTCGATTGAATACCAAAATTAATCACTTGACACTCTCCTCATTAAGTAGCTTTAAAAAATCTGCATGTATGTTGCTTAAGCTCAGTGCTCTCTTGTTTTGCCTTGCGTTTTTCCACGATGTTTGGTTTCATTAGGTAGTTAAGATTAGTTTCAGTTAGTTCAAATTATTCAATGTTATTCAGTGTAGTTTTTCCAAGAATCTTTAATCTCTTTTTTGCCAACAACTATCACTCTCCTTTCATCTACCAGTCTGCCAGTCTATTTACTCTGTTATTCCAATATTTTTCAGTCATTTCTGTCGCTTTCCGATATATGTTAAAACCACCGTCTCATTTGTAAGGCTTCTATTTCTGAGCATTTTTCTTTCGTTTCATTTTTTTGGCATCAATTATTTTTTTCTTAATTTTTTTTATGTATATTCTAAATTTAACTTCATCAATTTTAGCAAGCCTTCTTTTCCATTGACAAGAAAATTTTGTCAGATATCTACGGTTTATTTTGAGTTTTGTCAAATTTCGTCAGATCTTTTTTGAGAGTTTTAACTTTTATATTAAACTTTTTGATAGCTAAAAATTTGTACTTGTGTTATGATTGATTCCAGTCAAGATTGTTACTTGGATGCTTTCGGATCTAGAATACATTCTAAAAATCCTAAATAGCGGATAAATAATTTATGTAGGCCTCTATCATCTCTATTGATACTTTAAGGCCTTAGGTTGTTATAATACAAATCTTAAACTTTATCTTCCTCCAAAATCGATTTCTCTTGGTTTTGAGGTTCCACATTAACAATTACAACGAAAAATTTTATGTACAGACATAATCCTCGAATTATAAGATAATAATATGAATATAAATTTTGTGTAAGTATTCAAAAAACACTATTCTATTCTACGGTTCAATTTTCAGCTTAAGCTCACTATGGCTAATTCAGTTAAATTAACCTCATTTTTGCAAATATTCTCGTTTATGGGCAACATAGTATCATTTTCCTTAAGTATTTGCCAGGGATTCTTTGAAGAAAAGCACTTCATAAAGTACGGTTTTAATTAATTTTATTTTTGAAATTTGATCATTATTCACTATACTGTGCTAGGGTGTTTTCTTTCGACATTGAACTTACTGCTACCATTTTTTTAATTCAAATAGATCTCGTTTTTTCCCTGCCATTGATATTTAAATTTTAATTGAATTGTATGTATCTTGGGTTACAAGAAATTTAAATCAATGTCTCAATATGTATTTCTCTAACTAAAAATAACTACTGGGATATTTATTAGATTTATTTTCGTTTTGAGTGGAAAATGCTAATGATTAACGCATTGGCTAAATAACAAATGTATTTCATCCAGTGTCATTCTTTATGAGCTGTCATTTCTTTCATACGTGACAACTGAACATCCCTAACGGAAGCCGATTAGTGCGCAAGCTGGGTCATCGTTATAGAGGCCTGGTTGGCAGGTATGATTTTTTTTACAGGATTTTTTTTACCTGGAGAAAGAGATTTTGGAAAGTTTGTACGTGTTAACCAAGGAATTCTGTTAGACTTCACAGATATCAGGGTCTACTCTACTGACTATCTTATTACGGTATTCACCTTCAAGCTAATTTTTGTCTTGCTGTTGTCCACCCTACAGGCATCCACAGTGCGGGGTTGAAAATCATAGCTACCAGTCAGGCCGAGAAATCAAACAGCTGGTAATCTCAGGCAAATCTTAATATTAACTTATTTTTATAAATATAATTTTATAATAACTTTATTAACATTTAATATACCTTTTTACTGTAGGGCGATATAATCTATGATCATAGAGGAAAAAACGGTGTTTTATCATTTGATTTTAAACTAGTAGACTATATTGTTTGAGGTTTTAGTCAATCGTTTAAACTGATTAATATATTTAATAATGCATCTAGCTTAAAGTACAATTTAAAATTTAAATGCATATTTTATTATAACAGTTTAATTTTAATTAAAGATTCTTTTATTATAACGGAACACTTCAGATTTTATTTAAACCACGTGCTACTTGCGGTTGTATTTCTTTTGTTTCTGTTGTGCTTGCTGTTGAGTAAAGTTGAAAGCTAGTTCCTAGCAACAGCGTGAAAGGTTTCTGCATCCAACATACCTTCAAATGCAGTGGCGCCCTTAATTTTCAACCCCTACTCTCCGGCATAGGGGTTAGCTTGGTATTTTTGTTCGCTGGTGCTGCTACTAGCCTTCAACTGTACTTTAGTATTCTTTATTTAATTTTTTTGAATTCAATTAACTTTATCACTCACTTTACTGTAAGGTATCGCGCCCTTATCTTTTTAAAAAGCAGTATAGCAATTCATATTTTTTTGAATATATATTAAAGTAAAAATAATTAACAAAAACTTAAACTGAAATTAATTCTTTTTTCTAAAACAGTTTAACGCAAATATTTTCTGAACCAACTAAATAAATGTTGATATGAAGCACTGAGATGCCGAAGATCAAATCCATAGGTTTTTTAGATAGTCAACCAAGTGGTTCTAAAACAGTTGTATTTTACTTTTAACCTCAAACTAGTTAAAAACTCAGGATTCGTTGTACTATTACTTACATCGGAAAAGCAAATTAATATAAAATTTATCACATAGCAGACAAGATCATTAACTTTCATGAAAGTGATACTTTATGAATTTGACTATTAAATAGTCGTTCAATTCAAATTAAAATTTATGGATCACTTTTAGCCACGATTTATGATTTCTGTGAAAATTTATAGATTTTCATAATGGAGTTTGCGTCTTCTAAATAAGTTGGGTAAGTTCGAATTTCTCCAGATTTTATTGAGATTCTTCCTAGTTGTAAATCATTACATTATTTGTTGTTATACCTTGTGGAAAATAGCTCAAATAAATTATTTTTTATATTGATACTGTTAACTTCTTGATTAATTTATCCATATAGTCAAAAAGTAGTGTCAGTTTGAAATTTAATGTATGAATCTATGAAATTGAAAATCTTTATGTTTTCAAAAAGTCTGGTTAAATTTAGACGATCTAGATCCAATCTCGAGCAGGTGAATCAATCGCTTTGTTTATAAAATCAAATTATACCAAAATTTGTAAGACCTTTACTTCTTTAAATATTATAATATGTACGTTTTTTTGACGGTTTGTAGACGTTTGATGATTTATAGTTTTCAAAGTGTCGTTTATATATATAATTCTTCCAATGGGAATGTCTTAAAAAACAAAACATATATTACTTTCAGGAGACATACTGATTATAAGAATTGTTACAATTCCACCAATATTGCATTTCAAATTACCTACTGATACATGAATCTGGACATGAAGGCTATATGTGGTATAATATTTTTTAAAGGAAATCGTATAAAAATGTTCATTGTAGTTGAACTAATTTTTAATTAAGGCGTTTATGTCAAATTAAAACCATACTGTTAAAAAACTAAATTTTTTATTTCATTCTGATCTGATTTTTTGAAATTATATGAAGTCATTTGATTTTATTATTGCAGCATTTTCGTATTGCTGCATACTAATCCTACCAGTTTCGGTTAGTTTATGTCTAATATTTTAACCTATGAGTAATTTATTTTATTTCTTTCTGCAGTATTTTCAGTTTTATCATATCCTAATAAGACAAGTTTTGGGTCGTTTATGATGAATATTACAAGCTTTGAGTAGTGTATTTTATTTCCTTCTGCAGTATTTGTTTGCCTCGTATCACGTGATAAGTACGACTGGATACCAGATGTGATATTTGTGGTTAGGAGTGTCTTTAGTCAGTTCTAAGCAATAAAGCACTATTGCCATATGAGTTTTCCCTTCAGGGAACCCTTTTAGAGGTAATTTTTTCAATATATTATTTATATCTTGACTTATGATATCTTTCTGATTTGTTGCAGGGTTATCTTTTCCTTTTTAATATTGAGCATAGAGAAAGTGGATTTCTTATTTTGGTAATTTTTTTTTGCCTTTTATATTTGTGGTCTGTATACCTGAAAACATACCGGCATAAAGTCGTACCTATATGCGCAGGCTGTGAGCTACTCCATCTTTTAGGGGAAGTACAATTTCATTAGTATAGTGAAAATCTATACAGATATTCCGAATTACCGCATGGCTTTTGGGATATCCAATTCGTAGTTTTCAATAGGGACTATTAATACTTCTAGCTACGCAGTGTTTCAAACGAAAAAATATCTGTGCTATAGCCATTGATTTCCATTTTACAGAGTGTGTTTTAAATTAATTTTGTTAAATTTACATTATGAGACAATTTAGGTAACATATTTACGTTCTTAAAAAAACCTTTTTTGCTTACACGTTATATAATTTCAATCTTCCTACCGACAGAGGTTGACTTAAACAGTTTATATTCCGTATTCGACATCAATGAGCCCCTTTTGTAAATTTCCAATAAAAAAGACAATAGTGGAACTATTTCATCAAGCTCAATTGGGTCTTTGTTATTCAACAGTATGTCCTGTATTTTATTGAAGTTTCCAACATATAACTATTCGGTAATATTTTCTTAGTTCTTAACTTTGAGTAAATGAAGGGATGGTTTAAAAATTTGATATTAGAACCTCTAACCCCCAGAAAATGATGTGGGCTATCGATCACACGCAATATTATTTATTCAAATTATAACAATAACTAAATCATCAAAAAAAATGTACCATTTAGATGGCATCATAGTGCATTTAATATCTGGACTTTTTTTAGTATTTGTATATAACAACTTACTACTCTAACTATGTGTTTAACGAGTTTTGTTTTTCAACTACAAGAATACCTTCTGATCAAAAAATACCCGGAATTTCCCATTCAAACAAACCTGGGTTGGTACATCTGTCATCTGGTGCTCCAATCTCTGTTTGACTGCGATCTGTCGGGAGTTTGAGCGTCATAGCTTTATAAACAAGCCCGCGTTTGTTATGTTTTGCGAATTTCGCAATGTTGAATGTAGTTGAGCAAAGAATTTGTCTGAAATTTTGTTTTTCTAACAAAAAATCGTGTGCGAAAGCAGGATTCAACAATGTCGTAAACCCAAGCGTACGAGTAGTACAAAGAGTTTAAAGCAGGCCGTGCTGTGCTTGATAATTTGGCTCGTTCCGGTCGTCCATCCACCAATGTGACTGACGAAAACATCGAAAAAGTTAAGAAAATTGTCATCGCAGATCATCGTGTGAGCATCAGAGAGATAGCAGCCAATCTTGGTGTCCTATTCAGATCGGGGCAGAGCGTTACACACAATGTTTTGGGCATCGGAATGGCGATTCTTAGATGCACCAAAACCCAAAAACTTACGACAGAGTCGATCCAAAATCAAAATTTTGTTTACCGTTCTTTTTTATTACCATGATGTGATCCACTCTCAATTTCTTCCATTTGTGGGAAAATGTTCGTCTTAAGAGGCCAGAATTATGGAGAGCAACTCGTGGTTTAATTTCATCTTGTACGCGACTATTTGACAAAAAAAAAACAACATTCATACCGTTCCGCAAGCTCCGTATTCACTCGATATGACTTTTTTCTGTTACCACTTCGTAAAAAGCGTTTTGAGATGATTGAGGTGACAAAGGAGAATTCACAGAAGGAGCTGAAGGCGATTCCAAAATCAACCTATGAAAAATTTTTTAAGATCGAAGAGAACGTTAAGATATATGTATTGCTTGCAATGGAGATTACTTTGAAGGAAAGAAAATTAATATCGATGAATAACAACCGTTTTCGTTTTATTGAAGAATTCTTGGTTTTTTTGATCAAAAGGTATATCCCCGAAACAGTTTCCTTCTCGAATGTTTTGAGTGTGAAATTACAAAGAAAAATAATTTTTGATTTACATAATTTTTTTTTCGTCATTTGATACCGTACTAGAGAATATGTTATTCAGGTCATAATTTTTTTATTTTCAAAATTCGCAATAAAAATTATTACGTTGGACATAGTTCAAGACCGATGTAAACCTTAAATTAAAAACTACTTAAAAACTTGTATGATATTTAGATGTAAATTTATTTTGAAAACTCTGTATATTGTTATCGTTTTCCAAATTTCAACATTTTTCATTTTCTATTTTTTTCTCTTGATATTTACTTATACCGTTAAAATTTATAGAATAGGTTTATTTTGTTCAATGTCATATTTTCTATTTCTATATTAATTTTTCCTAATTAAGTTGTTGATATTCACTAAAAACAATATAAACGATATTAAAAGTTAGTTAAGTAGTTTGTCATTTTACTAATCCGAAAACGTTTTTCTACTCGTCTGATGTTATTCGCTTCGATGTTGGTAGATTAGGATATGCCCTTAAAATTCATTTTATCCGGTTTGTGTGTCGGGAATACTAAGCTGATGTCGAAAACTGATCTTCTTATATAAAAGTTTCCCTACTTTTTACCTGTAGGAACAAGTTAAAGCCAATAAATTTATAATTTGAAATATTCTTTATGCTATGTCACACTTGGGCAGAAAACGTATTTTCTTTGGACTTTACGGTCGACTGTTCATAGGTTGGTAAAAAAGGTAAAAATCGTTAATGGGACACCCCGACCATTTACTACAAAATAGAACTTTATTTGTTTTGGGGTAAAATATATTTACCAAGATATTAAATGAAAAAAATCGTGTAATTAAAGTGCGATTAGAATATTCTAGAATTAATTTATTTAGCTGTATTTTTACAAAAAAAAAGGTTAGATCTTTCTTCCCTTTAAAATGTTTAACTTTCTTTTTAGATTTAGGTGTAATTGCTAATTTACGTTGGCTTCAAAATTATATTTTACTTTGACAAAAATAAACTGTTCGCTTTATACGTAATTTTTGGATAATGGTTTTTGCCTGACATTTAAAAAAGAAACAGGTAAGCAAATCCAGTAATCAGCTCTACCAATTTAGCGTGTCTAAACTTATATTTCATTCTTTTGCAAAAAGTGGATACTAGGTATTAAAAATATTTTGTCAGTTCCTGAAATGCTAGTACCAATTACTTTTGAAAACATCGATGTTTTAACTGTTTCTTGATGCAAAGAAAAAGTAGAAGATCATACAACGACAAGTATGGATTATGAGGGGATGACCCAGTAATTTGATTTTTATTTTCTTTAAATAATCTATAATTTCCAGCTCGCCCGTTAATTAAATTAAGAAACCAAGTCTCGATCTCTTGTTAGGTTTATTTTTTAGAGCAATTAATTCAATAATTTTGGAGACTCATCCTTTTGTATACCAATAAGATTAGACGGTTTGTTTATCAAGAGTAACAATAAAGTATATTATTAACTTTTTTTTTAACTTCATTAAAAGAAATGGTAACTATTCTTTTCTTCATCTATCGTGATTGTGTGGCGGATGTTGAAGGTTCCCTTTTTTGAAACACCTACATTTTACTTTGAAATGTGGTAGCATCGTAGTAAAATATCCAGGGTTAGTCCTATATAACCATTGAATGAACACCTTTTTGTGAGCTCGAATTATTTTTTTTTTAGAATTTCGCTTGTAAATTTATAAATGCATAGAAAGAATGTACAGTTGGTGCATTCGAGTTAGGTGTGTCCTCTATCTGATGCTCTATCACAAGTCACTATTAACTATTAGTTTCCTTAGAGCCTCAACATTTTTTAGTAGGATTCAAATCAAAATTTTCACTTTAAAATTAAGGAATACCTGATCCTCAAAGATAAACGAGTTTCTAACAGCATTTGTAACATTATTGGTTTGTTAATCGATACTTAAAATTATATCTCATTATCAACCTGACACTGCAATATATGTATTTCGCCATAATAATATGTCAATAAAATCTTCTAAGAAATGTATGTATAGCTCTAACATAAAATGTTATCTAATGTGTCTCTAAAATTTTTAAAATCTATCTGCATATCAGCATTATCGTGAGTTCAGTGAAAATATGACAAAACTTCTATAGTGACTTATTCAGGATAAAGAAACGGGTCAACCTTTTATATGGAAGAATGCTTATTTGATTGAGATTTTGGGTCGCTCATATCTGGCTTTTAAATATACTCACCTAAAAGTGCAAAAAACACGATTTTGGTCCATTTTTGAGGTTATGTATTATCGCTTCATTTTTTTTTCTCAGAAAACTATACATAGCATCTTAAGGAATAAGTCCAAAAGTTTGCCTAAATATCTTTCTTTTTCTTGGAGATATTTAGTTTTGAAAATTTCACATTGAATGAATTTTTCAAATTTTAAAAACCTTTCGTGAGCGATAAGCTTTTAAGAGACATTTAGCATTAGTTTTGCATATCAAATTTGCTTAAACAATTTGTGTAAACAAATCATTGCAAAATTCATTTTTTAAATAAATACTTCCATTGCATTTTACAAAAATAAATAAGTTTATTGCAGTCGTTATCGTTATTATGATATATTTTGTTATAAATAAAGTAATAAATAACAAATTTTGCAATTTAAATATAAACTCGTTTACGATATGCTTTTGCAGACTTTGTATTTGTAGAATATGGTTTTGTACATTTTGGATATACTTTCTGAATTATTTTCTAATGATCGTTTGAGGGTTTTTTAAATTGTAAAATTAATTATTTATGATTTTGTTCGCAACAAAATATATCGTAATACCTATAACGACTCGTTTAAAAGTATTTATTTTTATAAAATGCAATGGACCCAATTATTTAAAAAATAATGAATTTTGCAAAAATTTGTTTAAACAAATTTATTTTGCAAAAATAATGAAAATTTACATTGAGCGATGTTTTGATAGTCTTATAACATGTATGGTTTATAAGAATTGTTTCTTAAAAGCTTATCGGTCACAAAAGGTGAATATTTTCAAAACTTGAAAAATTCAAGCAATTTGAAATATTCAAAATTAAGTATCTAGAAGAAAAAGAAACATATTTGAGCAAACTTAACGGCATTTGAAAAAGTAAGACTTATACTTTAAGATGGTATATATAGTTTTTTAAGAAAAAAAAATGTCGCGATGATACATAATCTCAAATGTCGGCTAAAATGGCTTTTTTTGTACCTTCAGGTTAGGATATTTAAAACACTTGATGTGATGGAGCAGTTCCAATTCGAATTCAGCAACCCAAAATCTACAAAAAATAATGACTATTCTTATTCAATGAACAAATTTCTCTTCGTGCTTTGATAATCAATTCGAACGATTTTTCATAAATTATACCCTCTACCTATCTTCAACTGTTTTAGAAATATTTACACTTTTGGTTCATAGAACAAAATAGGCAAAAAGCAAACTGGAAAAAAACTATTTTGTAAGATGTTGACTATATCTTCCAGCAACTGTCCTGTAGTAGATCGGTCTAAAATTTCTTTTTGGACATTTTGTACTAGGGGAAAATTTCTCTTATTACTCATCGAATGAACTGCTTAAGGATATGTACCGAGACAGGTTTAGATTTATAAATTAAATTTTTGACATATAAAATCAGGCGATCTTTAAAACTACCCTATTGCCCCTCGTTTCATCGCTTTTATCTATGTACCCCTTACATGAGCAGCATAATATGGAGGAGCACCATCCGGATGAATGCATAAGGAGAGGCTTGGCAAAGCATTATCATTTTCGTCTGGATATTGAGTTATTAAAGCTGGAACTAAATCATTTTAAAAACAGTATAGATATCTGTCTCCAGTGAAGCTTTCATAAAAAATTGCTCAATTGGGATGTTGACTAATTTGGGAAAGTGTTTAAAACCATGCATAAGTTACCTAATGTAGCCTAAAATATTTAATTTTTTTTAATACAACTAGTACTTTAAAAATCATAAATTTTAAATTTCGTGTCAAATTTCCCGCCAAAACGCCAATACTTGTCACTTGATCGATATGACGTAATACTGGTAAACCGTTAAAGATATTTATATACTTTTTCGTAGTTTTTGTGATATAAGATGAGTTCTAAGTTATTTCAAGTATTGTGCGGTACCTCAGTATACGAGTACTGCAATTAAAACACTTAGAAAGTTATTTCACGTTTGACATTCGAAAAATAATAGGAAAATGTGGCTTCAGCTAAATCGGCTACTCGTTTTATTTTAGTTTTGAATACCGATTATTACTATTATATATTCATTGTCGGTTGCGGAAATAATAATTCTTGACAAATTACTTACATGGAGGTCTTCATATTTCTAAATTCAGCACAGCAGAAGTTGTTGTTTGTTGCGAAGAAATTGGCCACCATAAAAAAATCAATTCTCGGCAAATTCGAACTATTGGCCTTAATAAATCCACTTTCCTTTATGAGAAAATTCCTTAGAATCGTTGCGAAAGGGAAAAGTAAGCAAATTTCGAAGAAATTACATGAAAATGACTATAAAATATAAACTAGGCAACGTAGCCCTTGACAGCGATCACCTGAACTAACCTGAACTAGGCAACGTAGCCCTTGACAGCGAGCACGAATGTGACATAAAACCAAAAAATGTGTTTGTCAGGTTCGTAGCAGCGATAAGGTTACCTGTATTTTTTAGAGTGATTATCAAATGATCAAAGTGAAAATAGTGAAACCGATAACCATGTTCTTTTGAATATCCATTTACTTGTTCTTAGGTTGAAGTGGTCATAATTAATTCTAGTGATCGAACTGAAAGTAATAATGACTCAAAAGAATTACCATATCAGGACGGAGTGCCAGCTATGACGTTGGTATGGAGTGACATCATTCACTTTGATTGGTGTTCGTTATCACGTGACTCGAAGGAGATTTAATTACATTTTTTTTATTAAATAAAAATAAAATTTCTTAAAAACAACGGAAGATATTGTGTTTTTTAGGATTGTTATTGTGGAAACTCTCGTTTCGCGAATAAATTATATGTATATTTGAATACAATCAACATCCTAATTGCCCTATTTTCAACAGACATTAATCTTTTCATTTTACTGGGTGTGATTTTCCTTAACCCAGTGAGGATTTAAAATTTTTAACTCCTTAGACTACGATAAACACAGGTAAATCAGTAAATGTTTTAACACCCAAAAGTATAAATGTTTCGAAAAGAGTTGAAAATAGCTATAGAGAATATTTTGTGAAAAAAATATCCAACATTTATTGTCGAGTCTCAAAATGTAATGATGTCCAATGTGTATCATTAAACAACTTTTAGTTGATAAAGGGTAACATTTTTTGATCCACCGTGTGTAATACTTTCTTATCTAAAAAAATGCATGTCAAAAAAGGAAAATCGACCGATGGGTTCTAGCGGCTTTTTATTTAATAAGTAGTGTTCTATCTAACAGCTTGATCCTTTTCTTTATCATAAGTATAAATATTAAAACTGATTTAAATAATAGTATTTTCGAAATGCACTCTGTTTTGTATGCTTGAGAGTTTATAATGTGATATGCAAATAAGTACTATAATTGTGACCGAATGAGTCGTCGAGTTATTTTTCTGTAATATTTCTTTATATATCACGTTAAACATTTTCTTTACAAAAACCAGCATAAACATATATTGCCTAGAGGTTTTGAGTGGCAACACCACCTATAACTTAACAACATTATTTTGATGTATCTCAAACGGTTACTATCAGCCAAAAATTAAAATTATAAAATAGTCATTGTGTGGTTATTTTGCATTATGCATCATTATATTATATACCAAAATCTTCTTTCCGAAACGAATGTATCAAAGAGGAAATCCAGATCAAAATGTAGCAGTTTTTGAAATTAAACTTGACGGAGATTCTACATTTCCTTTTATGCTGTGTAGTAATATAATGTACAGATTAATAAAAAATAAAATAAGATTTAAAATAGTTCCTAAAGTAAAACAATAGAACAATTTTAGAATGAATTATTAAAAAGACATATTCCCTGCACTATATAAATTGTTTTCTGTTAGAATTTAGGAAGGAGGCTTTATATTATTTACATAACAATAAATTTTCATCAAGCCATAATGTTAGGTATTATGAAACAAAGCAAAAATGACGATACGGTTCTGCCTGATATTTCTAACAATATTTTACCAGTGTTTTACTGCAAAGAGCGCTTATCAGAAGTTTTTTGCTTGTTGTTGTACGATGTCGTGGAGCGTCGCCTGACTTTTACGATAATTATTTATTCTGACAAGCTCTAAGCGTAATTAATTGCCGCGAGCAAAAAGTTATAAAGGCCAAAAATTTGTCTTACAATAACATTGTATAAGACAAAATATTAAAGTTTTGGCTTGGCAAATAAAAATCATCTAGAAAAGTGAAAATTGATGTAGCTTAAAGTTCTAACATAATTACCATTGCTAGGAAATACAAAACAAAAAGTTATAAATGCGTACCGGTTAATACGCAACGTTTTCAGCTTGTTTTGTTATTACTTTTTTAGAAATTTACATTCTCTTACATTCATTCTTTAATGTACGCAAAATATGAGTATGAATAGATGCAAAATTTTTATTAATAGAAGATAATTTTCATCAAAATTATTTCTGTCGACACTACAGAAAATTTTCATATTTTTATTTACTGCAGGTTAAGCGGTGAATGTTCAATGTAGATACCATTATTTTATGCCAGAAAACGTTTTTTAAATAATATGCAATATCTAAATTTTGTTTCCATCTATTTGGTAAGTTATATGTATACTTGGTATAATGATATTAATGTTTATTGTAATAAATTCAAAATATAAATTAAATTAGGTAAGTTACCACAATTTCTATTTATTTTGTTTAAATTTCATATAAATATAAAGTTTAGGTATAGATCCCCTTTGAACTTATTTTGAAACTGTCTACAGTAAAAATTACATGTCTTCAAAGGCTAATTTTTTCCGCTCTATCAGCGTGGTCAGTTTTTTTTTAAAGACACTGGACAGGCAAAAGTAATGGTACTATGTTCATTACATCCTTTACAATTTTCTTATGAGACGGGAAAATCCACAGATGCGGCGCTACATCGACTCGTCACAATAATTGAAAACATGCTGCCAAATGGTCGATCTGCCTTAGATATCTTTATCAATATGGAGAGGACGTTTGACAACGCATCTCACGATTCGATATGCAACACTCTGTAAAGACGAGACTCTGAACCGACAATAGTCACATGGGTCAAAGCAATGTTAATTCGAAGATTAATATATGCTGAGCCTAACACCATAACTGTTAAAGTACTTTGTGTGGAGCCTTGTGGGGGACAGTTTACTGAATGAACTAAATGAATCTGGTTTGTATACATTGGCCTACAGCGATGATCTGATCATTTTGTGCCCTGTTTGCTATATGCGGGACCTAGAAAATCAATGATGCGGGGCCTCCAGATCGTAAAGCGATGATACCACACATAAAGGTTCGGAATAAACCCGAGAAAGGATGAGGTGATACTGTTCATAGAAAAAAAAGAGAAAAATGGAAAGACTTTCCACAATTACGTTGGCGACAAGAACCCTTCAATACAAAGGAACAGTTAAATACCTGAGAGTAATTTTGGGAGTTATTTCGGGACTCACGACTAAGCTTGAGTGACCATGTTGATGGTTTAACGAATATACTTTCTTGGTTTGTAATCGAACCTTTGGGTGCACACCCAGGAGGTTATTTTGGATGGTAGTATGGCGACCTAGTATAACAAAGCGCAAACACAGTTTTCAACTTCATAAAGTTCAAAGAATGGTTTGTGTTTGAATAATAAGTGTGATGAGAACTGCCCCCACTAGAGCTCTGGATGTCCTGAGGCTTCCTCTTCTCCATTTATATATAGAGAGTGAGATCCTGAAGGCTGCTTATCGTGTCAGTTATCCAGGGCATCTCGGAACTAGAACAGGCGGCTAGTCAGATGTCCATCTCTCCCCATGCAAACAGATTACATGGCGCCGCTTTTGAAACCCAACCACTCTTCTGAGATATTTTTACCAAGTAGACAAGAATAGAAGGAGAGCAAAATCTTCCGAGAAATGAATCCTGGTGGTTTGCAAATGGATCTTGACAGGGTGAAAAAGCTGGAGCCGGTGTGTACTGAACAATCTGATAAGGAAAGGTAGCATAATCAGACTCGTATAGGTCCCGGGTCACCCAAGAATACATGTAAATGAGAGATGGAATGGTCTGGCAAAGATAGGGTTGGCGATTGAAACATACCCCAACCAATTCTACCTGTCCTAATTGCCGTTGGTAATGGGGAATAAAAATTGTTGCTGGAAAGCAAATTTATTTAATCGTGGGGAGGAGCTATTCAAATGAGGTGGGCCAAAGAACATATAACTGGACATAGCGCACAGCTTACTGGAGTGTTTCTCTCCTTAGGAAGGAAAGAGCTGCTAATTGTATTGAGAGTGGTGATAATATATTGTCACCTGAGGGGCCATCTTCGTAAGAATGATGTCGTAGATGACCCGATGTGCAGATGGTGTCTGGAGGAGGATAAAACTGTTGACCAAGTCGTCAGATAATGCCCAGCACTTAACGGACTGAGGCAGATACATTTTCGGGATGCAGTTTTGTCACCGGAAGCCGCTAGGTGGATATATATGGTTTGTGGAAATTCGAAAGACATAAAATTTCACGATTGCGCTTGAAGGAAGGAGAGCATGTATTGAGATTCTGGGCATTTAACCATGTATTATGGCAATAAAACCAAACAAATTATATGTAAAGTAAAAACATACCAATTTATATTGAACCAAATTAATTCTGATTTTTTTTATATTTATTTATTAAATCTAGGTTTGTTTTATGGTGTCGTTGATTAACAGTAATCTCTTCTGTAAATTACATGAAGAGGAAACTACAAACATAATACACCTCATCCGCCGGATCTATGGAAATATATGGAATGTTCTGATACCAAGTCCAAATTTTTTTTTAGAGCATAAAAGATTGGGTATCAAAACGCATTAACAGTTCTAAATCAGAGGTTCCCAAACCTTGTCTGTTTATCACGAGCCAGTTTTTTCTCTCCAATATTTAATTTATATAATTTAATCAATTTAAAAGTGGTTTCGACAGCTGAAACCTTAAACTGATAGTCGAACGTATAACGTGACGAGTAAAAAATAGAAAGAAAATTGTCAACGTAACAACAGACACTATTGAATTTTTTTATAATATATCTGACACGGTGCCGCGCCCCACGCACCACGGCGTTGGGCGTTTTATCACATCAGGTCAAAGCTTGACACAGAGTTACACAATTTCAATAGCCAGCGTACTAGTAGTAAGGAGTAATAGATGAAAGTTCCCGTTCTTTGTTTCACACAACTGCGAAACTAACCTATAATTAAACGCGTTACTCCAAATTTTCTTAACTTTGTTTATGACCAATTGAAGATATTGAGGTGATCTGCCACTCTTTTGAGTATAACATATGCAGGTCTATGTAGAACAATTTTAACAGCTTCTTCAGTAGTTAGCAAAATTAGCTCTTTCCCGATAGTATGCAGCTTTTTTGACTTTGATATCAGTAGAAAGGAATTATAAGAGGCCCACAAACCATCGTCATCTCTTTTGGAAACGTGGATCTCTTCTAAAGATTTTCTTGCAGTGTTTTCAAAGTATTTAAAATTTTTACTCATTATACCAGGATAACCTTCGCAGATGATCATCTAATTTGGACGATTTTGTACCGTCATTGCTTAAAATTCGATTGCATACAAGGCACATAGGCAGGTGTTTGTCCGACAATGAAGAAATGAAACCGAACTTGAAATAATCAACGCTTTACTTTCCACATTTTCTTTTAGATGCAGTCTTGTTTAGTAACTGAAAAAGAATAAGAGACCGAAAGTAAAAAAACACCGATTGCTGAAATTAAAAAACAAAACTAATAAACAGTAAAAAAATTAATCGGCGCACGCGATTGATTAGATTATTGAATAGCCTTTACCTCAAATCGTGATCGGCATTCGGACTATCAAAGAAACTAAAAAAGGGTAATGCTATTAAAAAATATATTTATTTATCTTCACTCTCACAAAGAAGGCAATTATATTTCACTTTAACTTGTATATTAGGTGTATTTTTATTTTTGAAAATATTTCTTCGCTTTTCTTTTCAAAATTCAGAAAACAAATGAACATTGGTTGCCTCTGAGACTCGTATTAATAATAAACGAATTAAACAAATGAGGGCAAGTCTACACTTCCATCGTTTAAGCTCTTGTTCAAGTCAATACATATTTGCTATCGCGCGTAAGGGCGCAATACGTTGCTGTCATGTGAGCAAATTTACAGGTGGTGTGACAACAAAGCGAATAGTTACTTCCTTATACAATAATATAATGAAGTATACTTAATTAATATATAAATAGATAATTTCTTTGTCTGTTTTATTATAAGTATTAGGTAGGATCACTTTTTGTTTGGTATACAGTTCATTCAAAAATTTCCGGGACTAATTTTGTATAAAATTTAGAACCAGCGCTATCTGTTACCCGACGAAGGAACTATACAATATCATGCCTTAGTTATCCACAGTGGAGATGTGAGTGTTGTAATTTCATTTATTGGCAAGCTGTGTTCATTTGAAGTAAAAGTGCTTTTGCCTCTGCGTCACAATTTTTGCTATGGAGCAATGCGCCGCTATCAAATCTTGTTTCAAATTGGGAAAACGTGGTTCGAGAACATTCGAATTATTGAAAATCGCGAATTGTGAGGATTATTTAAGCCGCAGCAAGGTTTTAGTGTAGTATGCGCGGTTCAAGAATGGTCGATAGTTGCTGGAAGATGATCCACGGGAGGACCGTTTAGCCTGAACTACTGATAAGAATTTTGAACTTCTCGTAATCAGCAAATTACGGTTGAAATGTTTTTAGAGGAACTCAGCATCAGTACAGAAAGCGTGCAGCACATTTTGCACGTTTTTCTTGGAGAAAAAAAGTGTGTGCGAAGTTGGTTCTACACTTGCTGGAAGAGCTGAAAGAACGCTGTGTGGAAGCTTCACTCGATTTGATTAAATGTACAGACAAACATGAAAATTTTTTAAATAAAATTGTAACCGGCGATGAATCAGGGTGTTTTCAATACGATCTAGCGACCAAACGCCAAACCGCTGAGTAGCGAGGCAAGGGCAAAGGACGGCCCATCAAAGTTCGAGCGACAAATCGAAAATCAAAACTATGCTCATTTCCTTTTTCTTTTCTTGCGGGATTATCCATTGCAATTTCGTGTCCCCAGACTAAACAGTGAACGCACAATTCAGATCTGGCTCCAACAGACTTTTTTTATTCCCAAAATTGAAAATGACGATGGAGGGAGAACATCTTAAAAATGTTCAGGCGATTCAAAGGAATGTGACCAGAGTTCTGAAAGCTATTCCAGAAGAGGAATTTTCAAGGTCGTTCCAACAGCCATTCAAGCGCAGCAAAATTTGCACAAAGCGAAGAGGGGATTATGTTGAAAACAAAATAAAATCTTTTTTCTGAACTCTTCTTTTCATTCGTAAAAAAATTAGTCCCGAAACTTTTTGAATGAACTATGTACATTATGATATTTACGTAATTCCTCATTTTTGGTGATGATGTACCGAAATAAGACCCACTTTCGTGAACCCACTTTTACCTCCAACTTCCCTGTTCACATGGACCCCTTGCAGGTAGCAGTTTATTCCTATGGGTCTATATAATCCACTTTGGGAGTCCATTATTTAATAGCTCGTATTATGAGGCGAAGTTTTCCAGATTCTTGAAAAATTCATGTGTAAAATTTTACACATAAACTTACACATCAAATGTCAATGCTCTGGTAGACATAGCAAATGGAAACGTAAAGTTCACGTTCGCCCCTTTCAGCGCCTAAATGTGTTTTAGTAATTCAACACGAATGGAACTAGTGTCACCTCTCGCTTAATTTACTATCAATAACCCAAATCTCCTACTAACCTCGTAGGACATGCTCGATAATAAATGCAGTTGGTCTATTCTTTCCTCAGATCATGTACGAATGTTTAATTATTGGTAATAATTGAGTTTTTCTTTTCGGAAAATGAAACAGCATTTAGTGATTATTATTTGGAACCACAGGTCACACTTCCGATTGACAAAGCTTAGATTGATTTATAGAGACATTTTAAGAAAACATTTTTACATAATAATATTTAATAATTTTTCGTTTCTAGTCGGGAGCTTTGCTATAGTAAGTTTCACATACGAATTTTTGAAGATCTTTTTAATTTCGTTGAGGATATTTCGCTCTTTTAAATAATAATAATAACATTATAATTGGGAATGGGAACCACAATATTCGTCTTCATCATTAGTCAAATGGTGTATATTATTTTTAAATCTGTTTCTTCTCTTTACACACAAGAGAGATTGCGGTTAGTCACCGAGATGACGGATTTATTTCGAACTGTATTATATATATATATATATATATATATATATATATATATATATATATATATATATGCACACGTTGATAATCACTGGCAATCGGGGGATGGATTCTCATTTGATGAAGCTGATATAGGGAAAATGTTAAATACGAAATTTCTGTTTATTTTTGGCCAATAAATCTCAGCATTTTTCTTACTTTATATACAGGGTGTCCGGAAAATGTAAGAAATTTTACGAATATGTGAAAGGAATACTACAAGTTCATATAAACTTTTGTCTTATAGGCCTCCTCTTTGGAGATATGGGCTCAGAAAAAGCTGCCATGGAATCAAGTGTTTTTTACAATTAGAATCCAAGAAATTGTTGTGAGTTACTCACAGTTGCACGGACTGACTAGCTGTGACACTCATTACCCCATTTTTTACGCTCTATACCTATAATAAGAACTTTGGGCAACGTTTTTTACATAGTTTTAACTATTGACTAAAAGTTAAGTATTCTTCCTTCATGTCGCTACTTCTAACCATTTTTGAAAAAACGCCATTTTATTTACCCTGTTAGTTCCTGTTGTATGAACAACCGCCTATAAGTGTAACATCTTACCTATAGATCCCGTCAAGGAATGACTTCAAATATAACATCCAAAAATAATTAAATACGTAAACAAGGATGTCTGGGAAACGCATTGGTGGAACCAACTGACGAGTCCGCCACCGGTGTCAAGACAAAACACGCTTTAGAAATTTTTGGTGGTCGAAAATTAACTTTTACTTATGTCGTAACATCGCCGGCATATTTACAACATCTCCTAACTAATGTCGGCTGAATGTGAAAAGAGGATTTTTCCCTTGTCACCATAGTTTCCCTAAAAAGTTAAATTAACTGCTTAGTTAAGAAGGAGGGTTCAACACGGGCTTGGTGAAGTCTGCTACATTCGCTAGCATGACGAATTGAAGACTACTGTACTCGCCACATTAACTCTCGCATTCTTTCTTATTTAATCATAACGAAACGTAATTCTCCGAAGGAGTTCCTCCTTACTATTGACCGAAGTCGAATACACCACAGGGAAAAATCCGATAGCGTTAGGTCGGAAAATTAAGGAGGCCAGGCAATGGGTCCTCCTCTACCTATCTAACGGTTTGGATAGACGTTATTCAGGTGCACCCGCATAGCAACGCTGAAATAAGGTGGTGCCTCATCATACATGTAGTAATATATTTCGATGGGTTTCAAGTGGTGAATGCTCTACTAAATCGTGAAAAGCGTTCTCGAGGATCTACAAATGAAGTTCTCCATTCAGTCGTGCCGCAATACGAACAGTCCAATCAAAAAATTGTCGATGATTCCTGCCCAGACATTAATTGATTGGAACTAATGTTGATGATGCGAAACAATAGTTGCATGAAGTTTTTCAGCAGCCCATAGATGTGAGTTGTTTAAATTTATGACATCACTTTAGGTAAATCCTGCTTGATCCGTAAAGAGAATGGTGCTAATAAAGTTTATTGTTGATCCAATAACCAGTTTGTAAAGTACATTCTACGGGAAAATCTTCAGGAATCAGGTTATACACTTTTTCAAATGATACGGATATACCAGCTGTTTTTGAAGAACTTCATGTACTATTATTTTCGACGTATTAAAGTGCTCGTTGAAGGAGTTTCATCTACAGCATTTAAAATGTTTTCCTCTAATTGCGGCGTACGTACTGTTCTTCCCCGACCAGCATCAGTACTTCTTTTCCCAAACTTTCTTAAAAATATGAAGAAATTTAATAATATTATCTTATTAAATGGAATGGCCTATCATTCTGCCTTAGGCGTTAGTCAACTTCTAGCAATGTTTCTGATCTGGAAGAGTACGAATAGAATATCTGTCGTGTTATAACCTCCTAGCTTCCAAAGCATTGTAAGATGCAAGACTATACATCAGATGCATATCTGCATACTTAATAAACGTGTATTTCATATTTAGAATTATTTCACAGTTAATTTCACCACGACATCCAAAAATCCGTAAATTAATTGCCAAGTGAAGAATCAATGTCTCAGCGATGTGAAAGTTCTAATAGTTTGTTTTTGGTGCTAACAAAATCAAACGCACATTTCTTGCGAACCTAGGTCGAACTGCAATTCGCAGAATTAGACGTTTTTAACTAAAGAAATAAACTCTAATTTTGTATTGAATTTTTATCATAAGGTTGAAGGTTGAACATTTGATAGGAACAAAGGTGTATCGTTTATCGAAATACGCCAAATACATGATCTAAATAAAATTACATTTTTTCGAAACGGTTAAGAAAATTTTGTACAAAGTTCTTATCATATACGGCGTAAAGAAATGGGTCATGATTGTCACAACTAGTCCATCCCTGCACCTGTAAGTAATTCACAACACTTTCCTGGACAGTAATTTGAAGGGTCTTGCCTGGTAAACATCATATTAAACAAAAATTGAAATATACCTGGTGGTTTAATAATTATGTGTGAAAAACTTGATTCCTTTACAGGTCTTTGGGGGCCCATATCTCCGAAGGTGAGGTCTATACGAAAAAAGTTTATATGAACTTGTATTATTTTTTTCACGTATTTTTTTCATGTCCTGGTGATTTTACACATTTTCCCGGACACCTTGTTTCATCATTTTTCGGGAAAATAAAACGAGAAATACACTTTAATTAGAATAGATAATAGGAAATATTCTTAATTTGCATAATGATACGAATACGTCGGAAACTCAGCAATATGAAAAAGAATTTGTTCTAGAATAGCGAAATTCAAAGAGGAAAGGATCCTTTCTGTTTCCTTTTTTTATTTTTGTAACAAAGTTTCAACCATAATTCCAATTTTGCTAATCACTTCTTAGAAACGGGACACACAATCTGTTAAAATTTGTAAATAAGATTCCCATAATAAACCTTATGAATGATCAGAGAGAGCTCTAGATTTCCCACATTTTTGGTTTATTGTAGAACCCATTTACTACCATATACCTTTCAGTAATCATTATGTGTATAATATATACTCCAATGTCTGTTTGTACCATTATAAACTTTAGGTCATCCAGTATGAAAATGTATTGAAGCTACGAGACTGCGGTCATCATCAGAAAGTTAATCAAACGATAAAAAAACAAAATGAAAGTAACGGACTATTTAATTTATATTTTTTGATTTTTAATATTAAAAAAGTATACATTACGGATTTTAGGCTAATAATACATTAGTAAGATGAATTTAGGTTAATTATGTTTCAGTATACCCACCAATATTAAAAGACCTTTCTGAATGTTTAATGATACATTAAAAAAAAAGTAATATATCAATTATTTTATTATTAAGAATGTGATTGTATTTTTAAGGTACATACAAACCCCGAATACCTCTTAGATTATAAAATTTTATTGACCAGCACCAACCCATATACACATATTTGATCATAAATACGAAAGAAGTATTAAATAAGGCTATATAAACTCGAATAAATAGTCATTAATAAACGTAATGGGCCTAGCAAACACTACTTTTATTACCTAATTTCGATATTTTTCATGGGCCTTTTATTAAATATGTCTGGGTGATCGATATTTCGCCATTAACATGTACTGCTTTATAAAGGCTTTTATGAAATTTTTTATTTATTCCATTAAGCTAACATTAAAGGGCAATCAATTTTTTTCGTGCCAGGAAAAACTACACAACCTCATAATTATAAGCTTCGGAACTGGCTATTGTGCTCTAAAGGGGAGAAAATTTAGAGTAATTACTAAAGTTAAATTGTAGAGCATTTTTTATTATTAGAGGTTTTACACTCCAACAATTAAACTTGAGCACTGTTATAAAAAAACACAATTAGCGTGTTTTTAATTATTTTAAGTATCGCTTTAAATTTAATTTTATTGTAGAATTTAAAGGTAAAACAGAGGTCTAATCTGTGAAATAAAAATGTGTTTATTGTGTTATTGTTGTAACGTGATATAAAATTAGCAGTGAGTTTTTCCGACCTACTCATTTAAAATGAATAATATGAAAGTTATGTTTAATAAAATATTTCATAAAGTAAAATAACATATCACATACAAAGTGTAACATAAAAGTTGGGAATAAATTTAATAGTGGATTCCTTAGTAAAAAAAAGTAGTACGCCTCTGGTAAAAAATGTTTTTGATCATTTCCTCAAATTTGCTTTAAACCGAACTTTCCGCTTTGTATTTCTTATCATTTTTCCGTAATTAAGCCTTTTGTAAATACCATTTTTTCTATTGCATACACAGAAAAATGTAGAAAACTCTAACATTCTCCAGTATGCTATGACCGTGATTTTTATTTTCAGATAAAATGTCATCATCAGTTACGACTGTAGCATTTAAATTTACCAGTTTGCATCAATGCTACATGTTTTTAATAATATTTTTACCTGATTAAATTTAATTATTTATCCTGTAATTTAAAATTGCAAACATGAAATTTGTTTTTTGGTTCACAACTCTTTTGGTCTTATAACTTATCACTCTTTCTTCTTAACAGAATTTGTAAATTGCTATAGTTTACATATCACTTTATTTGGTTTGAATTTAAAAGTAATAAAATATTTTACTTTTAATTAATTCTCATTTATTTACATTCCATTTCAGTATTAAAAATATGAAGTTATAGTCAGTAATATAGTTCAGTTAGCATTTGTTGTGGATTTTTTTGAAGTTGTTTTAATCATGATTAGTAACTTTGGACTGTTTGATCATAATGTTTTTTATGATAATTTTCCATGGCTTGCCAATATTTGATGTATTACCTGGTAATCAGTGTACATTCGGAACTAGGTTAGAGTGCTCCAGGTTGAGAATAAGGTTGGCAAAAGTAACAACAAATATCCCTAAGATTTGTCACGTCTGGTTGCGAGAGAGATTTTCATTTTCGTTTCTTTTACTGTTGAACCGTCGAAGGCAGTAGACCAATCCTGCCATTAGATTTGAAAGGGCAGACGGTCAAGTGTTTTTTTTTTTTTCGTTAAAGTCCACTAATCAGTGAGGTAAGATTTTGCCCCTTATCTTTACGAACATGTGGTAAAAATAACATTTTGTTTTAGGGCTATCTGACGCAAGTTCTTTTTCATCTTTGGCTTCGTCTCATTCCTTTTACTGTATTTTTCCGTTCTGATTTCCTCGGCTGTTAAGGCTTTCTGATTCTTCTGGCTCTATTTTTCCTGGCCGTGTTACCACGACGATTTTGACCTGCACGATTGGGCTCACCCTGCATTTGGTTGGTGAGTTGGGATTGGCCTGGTGAAACCCCATTCATCCACGAACAACCACAAGAATCCTAGCCACAGCGCTGGATCAAATAAACAGAAGTGAGAGGTATCGTTCACAAAAAGCATAGACCAGGTAGGAGAAAACTTTAATTTAGGGAATTGGAACTATAAATTAATTTTTTTACATGCAAATAAAACATAACATATTTACATTTGACATAATATAAAATGTAAGAACATCTTGATAACTTTCGTAATAATAATTACTTTCTGTACTCTTGGCAATTAAAGGTTCTAGAACGTTTGCGGCCAAATTTTTATGTAACCTTTAAAAACGATGTAACACCAATAGTTATCAAGATAGGGTATATAAAAAAATTGTAGGTACCATTCTGATTTATGAACATAATAATTTTTTGGAATAAAATGGAATTGTTATTTTATTTTAATTAAGTCGTTTCATTATGGAGCTATACACCAGCAGTCAATAAATTAAAATCACTCCTGATACCTATGTGTTTTCGTGTTTAATCACTAGGTAAGTAACACAGATAATGTAAAATAGGTGGCGCCTATTGGGTAATCAAAGCAGAGCACAACTATCTCTAAAAGAGATACGAACCTAGCCTCCGACATATTGAGCTGCCGTACGCATCCATTGCCGTACCTTGTAAAAAGGGAGACGCTGCAAGACAAGCTTTCATTATGCTTTTTGAATTTGGTTAATTGATAAAAATGGACTACTCATTTGAAAAATTAGCAGATATGCATTTTATTTATGGCCTTGTAAACGGAAATACAGTTTTAGCTGCGCGTCTGTATGTTGAACGTTTTCCGGTTCCACGCATTCCGAATAGGAAGTCTTTTTCAAGAATTAACGCTCGTTTACCTAGACCGGCTCCTTAAAGCCTTGTATTTCCAACAGAAGACCTCAAAATGTTAGGACAGTGCAGCTCGAGGAACGAATACTTCAAACCATCGAGGCAAATTCTGAATCTAGTACAAGAACAATTGGAAAAATGGAGAGAGTAAGCCATATGACTGTCCAGTGAATACTCCACGAAAATTTGTTAAACCCATACCATCTGCAAAGAGTGCAGGCACTTTTTGTCGAAGATTATGCTCTACGTCTCAGATTTTGTAACTGGTTTTTAAATAAGATCAACTAGAATTGTTTGCTTCACTCATCGATCTTATTTACTGACGAAGCTGGATTAACAAGGAATGATACAATAAATAATAGGCATCTATGGGCTGCTGGAATAATACAAAGCCTGCACCAGCTACAAGTTTCTATAAACGTTTGTACAGGAATAATTGGCGCTTTTGTTATTAGTCTCGTTGTACTACCGAATCGATTAGATGGCTTAACATAAATGGATTGCAACCTTTATTAGAAGAAGTCCTATTGAAACACGCCAGCGGATATTATTTATGCATAACGGCGCTCCAGCTCACTTTAGGCGAGAGATGAGGGAATACCTTAATGAAACGTTCCAGAATAAATGGATAAGTCGAGGAGGGCCAAGAACATGGTTTCCTCGTTCCCTTGATCTTAATCCTTTGGATTTTTACTTATGGGATGTTTATTCCGCTGAAATTCCTGATATGCAGACTCTTCGTCAAAGACATGAAATGGGATGTCGGCAAATTCGAGAGATGCCTGGTTTTCTTGGCACGAGTACGAGAATCCATGAGAAAACTAATTGGAAAATGTATTGAAGCTTGGGGACAACATTTTCAGCATCTTTTGTGATATTTTTTTGTTTGAACAATTTTTGTTAATTGGTAATTACTTTAAGTTTGTAGGTAGTATATTTATTATTGTTAATTAATTAGTACTAATTTATTTAAAACGTCTAAGAGCCTTTTTTAAATGCTCATACGACTAGTTTTAAAAAATTAGTCAAAACATACCCGATAATGTTTGTGTTTTTTACATTTTCATATTTCTACATTTTTCTGCATATGCAATGAAAAAAATAATATTTACAAAAGAGGCAAAGGAAATGCAGGAGGAAAATTTTGTTTAAAACAATATCCGTACGCCCGCCACTGAGTAAACTACGAAGTCAAATTTTTTACTGTTACTATGACAGTATCAAATTAAACTCTGGCTAAATTTTCGTTCCATTATCTTCTAGTGTTCGAAAATTATTACATTAAAACGAATTTTTTAAAAGATTCTTAACACCCTGTAACTTAGAAAAGAATATTCGTAAAGCAAAACTATATATGAAAAAAGTTTTATTTTTTACTAGGGAATCCACTGTTTAATTTATTCTCAATCTTTTTGTTTCACACAGTATAATATAAGTTAACAAGAAAAGAATTAGTTAAAATTTGACTTTGCTTGGAAGAGCTTTTCAACAATAAACCTTTAACACCTTTTGTCAAATTTTCGCATTTACAATATCCGATCTGTCAATTCAATATGAATCAAAAAACAGAATCGTGTCTTATGCCATCAGATAAATAGATTTAGTTCCAAACACGTTATAGAAAAAATGGCAAATTTTGAGGAGGGTCCAAGTACAACAGGATAGGATATTATCCTATCAAAGAAGGTTTTGTCTGTAGCTCTTGGAGATGAAAAACAATCAATATTAAAAGAAAAAAAGGCATTATTTTAGGTATTATTATTATAAAACTCATTTACGAATAGAGAGTCATTTAAAAAATTATCAAGTAATATCTTGTGTGTTAAATTTGAACTATGACATTTTGGCTTGTTTCTTATTCTATAGTTCACAAAAAGAGGCATAGTACTAAATATAAGTCAATATTTTCTATTTAAGCGAGTCTAATGATTTTGGTTAATCTGTGTTACGTTTCCAAGAATCTGCTTATTACGTCCTCTTTTGTCTTTTCAATCACTGGTAAATATCTTCTTTGAAGCTTGCTACACTGGTATTTATTTAAAGGCGCAGAGTTGATAGTTAGAGGCGGCACCAGTTAGCAAAGTATCGAGCTAGCCCCTATGCCGTAGAGTAGGGGTGGGTCTTTGTTATAAGCGCTACCGAGTTTTGGCCGGGTAAACTCGGAAACCCCTCCACGTTGTTGCTCGGGCCTAGCGTTCAACCTAGCTCTCTATCTTGTTGCACAAAATATCAAAAATACAAAAAATGATTAAATTGGATGTCGACAAGAAGTTGTGGGACAAATGAAAACTCAAAGATGTTTAAAAGAGAAATGTTTTATATTACTTTTACTCTGATTCTAATAGTAGAGAAGTCCTAAGTTTTTGGTCGATCTGGACTTCTTCTAGCTCCAATGGTGGACTTGGATCTCACTTCTACCCAGAGTGGACTTGGGTGGCACTTATACCCAGAGGGTGGATTGCTGGTTATTTCCTTACTCCGAAGGTGGACTCTAATTTAAACAAAATTAAAAAAAAAATAACGGTAATGCCCAATCATCCCAATAATGCTAGAGTACATGACTAAAAATTTAAGTAAAAAAATTATTACCGCCAAATTGTCAAGAAATGCATTCAAAACCTTAAAAAAACATTAAGATAAACTACAAATTAATAGGAAAACGAATATCTACTTAAACCGCAAAATTAAACATTCATTTAGAGTAGTCACTTGCTCTAACTATTGAGTTCGAGTTACATAAGAGCAATAACGTGTCAAAAATGTACAAGTGAAATTATCAGTATGACTCCAGATTTACAAAAAAAAAATAATCAAATAGTGATCAAATAACAGGTTCATTACAATAAAAAAACTACTTATGCATATATAAAAAAAATTAATCAATTCATAATCAGATTTACTAAAACTATTAACCTACAATATTCAGGGACTGAGATCAGTGAATGCTTAGTTCTTTCACATTAAAAAAAATTGCTTAGACTGGCTGAAATAAATACACAGTTAATTAATTAAAGAGCAACCAAAAAAAAGGAAGACTCAAAGTAAAATCACAATTTTACCAGCTTAAATGTCAAAAGCCATGATCTGCAATTTGACACTGACTTTTAAAATAGATTTTCACAACAACAATAATGGATAAAAACAAGATATTCCAGATAAAATCACAAAATACCGGACTATTAAGTGAAAAGTCAGGATGTACCACTTGACAATGTCATTTAAATAATAAATAAATTTGCAAAATCTACAGGAAGTTATAATTTCACTAGACGAGTCAGTCTCTAGTACCTAAATATTGTAGTCAATACACAAAAAAACATTTTACTGAAGTCAACTATAAGTTACGAGACTATGGACATATCACGATGCAAAAGGACTTTAAAACTATCAATTACAAACCCAAAATGGGGCCCAAAGAAAACATAGAGACAAGATATTGAAATATTACTAATATCAAATAAATTTGTCCAAAAAAATATGGACATCGTGATACGTCCAGGAGGCAAAAATAATGCAAAATATAGTACAAATTACAAATGATGATAAAAATTACTCTCAAAATCAACTGTTACTGATGACAAATTATAAAATTTAGGCACTGCGTTGCAGCAAATATTGAAAAACCCAAAAACTATAAAAAATTGCTGATCTAAATTTAACAAAAAGATATAATCGGCCCTAAAACCCCAAAACACAGCTTATTAAAATTACACGTGGTTAATTTAAGGTAAAATACTACAGTTGGTTTTAAAATTGGCTTTAATTGTACTCGTAATAATCAATTTTGAGCTGCAATATATTAATATTTAAAAAAAAAACTAAGGAAGCTGGTTTTAGCAGTAAATAGTTTATAATTCCTTACCCGATTTTCTGGAGTCACACTGATTCCTGGTAATAATGCCAAGAGGCCGACAAAATCCCTGTTTCCAGGTCGTACCTCGATAACAGCCAAACTGGCCAAAAAAAAATGCTAAAATCACAAATCACCACAACGCTATCGAGGCACGCAAAAGAAATTTCCCATCCAAAACCCGCAGAATGGCGGCAATAAATCGAGATGGAAATTTCTCGACTCACTTATGCAAAACTTCACAGGAAAAAGTAGCAATTCGACAAAAGAATGACAGCTCAAAATAGTGGCCTTAAATAGCATTGCTAACTAATAAGTCATTGACATTTCCGACTCAAAATCAAATAGGACTTCATTGTTGATCCCTAAAATAGGAAATAAGAATTTTTCCTCAGCTATTAGCAACATGGTATTAGTTACTCACCCAAATTTCCTCCCAAAATTACCACAGAAATAACAACCCAACATGCAACGGCTTAAAAGAATGCAAATTTGCCCAAACGTCAGTTAAAAAGATCACATAACCCCAACAAAAGATAAACAAATCCTTGAAAATACTTCAAATAAAAATTCGGAAAACTGTAACTAAAATGGATAAATGTAATCATTTCAATTGAAATAATCGGCACGAAAAAATGACATCTCATAAAAAAAAAGGTGAATATCAATATCCTATTCAAATATAAACAACCTAAAACAGTGACGTAGAGTTGCCGACCTAAAAATTCAAGTTAAGAAGGATTTTAATTAGGGCTGCTTTTCTTATAGGCAAATTACTGAAAGATAAAGAAAAAAAATAAGTTGGGAAGAAACTTAGCAAGGGTGTGAAATTTGGAATGGATCAAAAAGCAATACGACTCAAAAATGCAACGAAGGCTGTTATACGAAGGAGAAATGAGAAATGCTTAATAACAATGATATAGAGCTGCCCAAAACGTGAATATTAACAAAAAGAAGGTAAAATGAACCAAATTAACCATAGTAAATATAAGATAAAATTTTAACCGTGACAAGTTAAACACTAAATTATCAACTACTATTTGATAAATATATTCTAAATAATCAGACATTTCCAATTTTCCATATCTAAAAACTGGGGACAAAAATGCAATTAGTACCATCTACAAAATCGATTGAATTTCATATTGATAAACGTGATAAAATCAAATAAATATTCTCTCGAAGCACCTAAATATCTGAGTTTTGAAAAAAGGAAGATACTAGGAAGTCTAACAAATCCATGTCTTGAAGAATAGAAAAAATATATAAAAATTGGAATAAAGAATTTTGAAAGGAAGAAAAAAACATTAAAACATTTGAACCATAGGTATCACATTAATTTAAATTGCCCATTATTCAAACCTGATAACAATATTGGATGAAATAACGGTTAGAATTTTTAAAGTTAACTCTTTGTTAATCGAAACAGTCATGCCGCAGATTAAAGAACTTTTTGATAGTAATTTCATTTACGACTTAAAATAGTCAAGGCCTTATTCATAAAATAATTATAACTTTTCAGTCAAATTACCTTGGAATTTTTTCTCTTTACGTCATAAAATAATAAAAAAGTTTTAACGCTCCAAAACTTTCTTTCAAGCTATGTTTAACTAACCTAAAGGGTTCAAGAATATTTTACAACCCTAAGCAATAACTTTATCTGGCAAATATGCCTACAAAATAAGGCATAGTTTAAGTAGTGCAAACTAAAAGTTTCAAAAAGTTTGCATTAATAACAAACCAAGATTTCGCTAGAAGGCTATTAAGGGTAAGCTAAGTTAAATAATAAATAAACAAGACTCTGACTTAGTACAAATAAACTGCTGCTATAACACTTACCGTTTTGATACTTATATATTATTTTATATACTTACAAAATTGTCTTGCTTTGTTTAGGGCTTATGTCTTTAACTTTTCATTGGCAAGAAGTACTATTTTATGATTTTACATAAATTACTTTTTATACGCAATAAGTAATGCATACTTAATTTTATAACTTCAGTAAAAAAAAATAGATTAAACGCTTTAATTTAAACTATCAATTTATAGAAATACAAGTTGGGTCAAAAGTTCGTTAGTATTTGAAATGATAAAAAAAACAAAAAGCTATTTATTTATTATTAAATTATATAAAACAGGGTTTTATTTTATCACTTAAGTGTCAGCTTTGTGTATTTTGGCTCTAGTGCCCGGTAAAATGTTTGCATTTCATTGCATATGTTTTCTTTAAATTTCTCGATAGACCCTGAGTTGCTAGTAAAAACTTTACTTTAAAGATATGTTCAAAGGAAAAAATCCATTGGGGTCAAATCTGGGCTGCCAGGTGGCTAAGGAATGTTATCTTTTTTGGATATGAATTTTTGGCCACTGCTGCTAAAAAGTCGGAGTTGTGACATGTTGCCCCATCTTGTATCATTCGTTGAAGCGTAAGAAGTCTTGTAATACTGGAACGAAAAAAATTTGTAGCATTGCAACGTATTGTTCTATATTAACAATCACAGGACGGCTTTTCTGATCTTCATGCGCAAATGATTCATCTCGCTTATAAGGCCGCCCATATAGTAACTTTGGGTGAGTGTAATGATTTTTGGTGCTTCAATTACGGGCTGGTGTCGCTCCAGTATCTGCAATTTTGTCGACTAACATGATCATTAAGATGGAAGGGTGCTTCGTCCGAGAAAAGATGTTTTGGAAGCTCGTAAATTTCTCCAACATTTCGTCAGTAAACTGCAGTCTCTGAACATGGTCGCTAGGTTTTAATGCCTATACAAGTTGAATTTTGTACGAATGTAAATGTAAATCCTTGTGTAGAATGTGCGGTTTAAAAATTTTCTTGTCACATTTAAAACACTAGACCGCATTCGAGTAGATAGGCCAGGCTATCTTCGAACAGACTCTCTTACACGGTCTATGATTACAGGATCACGCGACGTCCTGTATCGGCCAGATCGTGGTTGACTTAAAGTTGAACTGGTCGTATCGAACTCCTGAAACCATTTGTGAATCGTGTTGGAAGTTGACTTACGTTCCGTATATTGTAATGAGTATAAAATTTCCGTTTAGCTTCGGTCGCAGAATCGTAGTTCAGATAATACCCTCGAACGAAAAACGCCCGTTGTGCTCCGCTAAATGACACCATGGCACTAAATTCTTATTGTCCGCGTTTGCGGTTGGTAACCTCTCCGCCCTGTATTTTTATTCTACTACATACTCATGGAGTACTACAAATCGTCCTGTATAGGCAAACGAAAATTTTGTTTTTGGAAATCATTCTTCCAGGGGATACAAACCTACTCTCATCTTGAAGATATCCAATTGTGTTTAGCAAATATTTTTTATTAACAATTAAGAGTTTTATTTCAAGAATTGTTTTTTCTACTTAAAAACGTAGCAGAGCAAACTTATAGGCAATAAGAAAATCTTTAAAATGCCTTTTCGTTTGCCAAAATCTGTTCGGTGGTTGCCGAGATATTTGCAAAAGACCTACAACAATTAGTAGTAATTAGTAAGAAAAAAAGTTGACAAAAAATGAACTTAGTAAGTTCTATAGTATCATAAATTATCTATAAAAAAGTCACAATTACAAAAAGTACAAAAAAATTTCACTCTTTCATTTATAAACAAATTAAATAAAACAGTTATTTTAAATTCAGGGCTTACTTAGAACCCAATAAACGTAAACTAAAAACAGCTAAAATATAGGAAATACAGGTTTGTTGAAGAGTTTTGAAAGCAAAAATGATAGAATGTGTATTTATTAATGAAATTAGTTTTTTTTATTCAATATAATCTTCCCCAACTTCAACATGCTGATTCCAACGATCCTCCGATAATTTTATACCATCTTTGTAATGATTTTCCGGAAGCTCTGCAAAATAATGTTTTACAGTTGCAATAGCTTCTTCATTCGATGAAAAACGCTTTCCACGAAGAAATTGTTTCAAATTCCTGAAGAGGTAGTAGTCAAAGGGAGCCAAATCTGGTGAATACGGTGGGTGTTCAAGCAATTCGTACTTTAATTCTTTCAATTTAGATATCGTCAAACCACTTGTATGAGAACGTGCATTATCTTGATGAAAAATTATTTTTTTCTTGTGTAAGCCGAGTCTTTTTTCACGAACTTTTTTATTCAACTGGTCAAAAAGGTTGCAATAATACTCACAGTTAATTGTTTTACCTTTTCCAAGATAATCATTAAACAAAATCCCTTTTAATTCCCAAAAAACATGACATAACCTTTTTCGCCGATCGTTCTGACTTGACCTGTTTTAAAGCTGAACAAACAGCCTCACTCCACTGTAAACGTTCTTCTTTCAGTTTAGGATTATGACGGTAAATCCAAGTCTAATCCACAGTTACAAAATGATGCACAAAATCTGTTTCATTCTACTTGAAACGCTCCAAATTACCCTTACAAATTTGTTTTCGATTCAGTTTTTGTTGAATTGTTAACGAATGCGTCACTATCTTTCCGAATAGCTTTTTTATACGTAATTCTTCGTGTAAAATATAGAGTACTTGTTCGTTCGAGATGCCTATGGTATCAGCAATTTTGCGCTTCGTCGCACTTGGATCTTTACAAACACTATCATAGACTTGCTCAATGATTTCTGCTGTTGTTGCACTTTTTGGACGTTCATTACGTGGTTCTTCTTCAACGCTTGTATGACCACGTTTAAACTCTAAAACCTATCGATGCACAGTTAGAAATAAAGGAGCAGATTCCTTTAACACTTTCACCATTTTAGTATGAATTTCTATTGCTGATTAACCTTCCAAAACAAAGCATTTTATCACTGCACGGTATTCAGTTTTATCCATTGTATAAAAATTCACTGACACGTCAACTTCAAATGTCTTGTAAGCAAAGAATTAATTAACAGATAGAAATAAACTTTTGTGTGTATTCATATAGAAGATAAAATATTAAAATGGCGTATAAATTTTGACTCCTGTACTGGTTAATAGGTGTCGCTTTCAAAACTTTTCAACTAACCTGTACACTGAATTGGAAACATTGCACGGTAATTATCAAATTTGTTTTATTTCTTAAGTTTTGAATACATAATAAAAAAGAACTATAAATCTCTACAAAAATATGAGCAGAATCAGGAGATAATAATATCGACGTAGTTAACCTGAATGCTCTAAATACCTACTTTAATTTGCTCACTAGCTCACGGACTCTTTGTTCTCAGCCCCTGTTTTTTGAACTAGTTAAACGGTTATAAAAGATTACAACTTGACGTGATTGTTAAGTACATTTAGGATTTTTTAAACTTATTTTGACACTAACTATAAAATAAATTATATGAAGATTTAGTAATAAACAAAAAATAGTCTAATATATTCCAAAAATACTTACATTTAATTACACAAAAATTACTTTGAAACATGTAGAAAATGTTTTAGTATAAATAAAATATTTTTCTCGAACTTTGTGTGTGTTTCGATCAGTATGAAGGTTTAAATATTCAAACCTCTAGTAAGTTTTAAATTCAAAGTTTAGAGTTTAAGCAGTCTACCCAAAGCATTAGTTATGTTTATTATTTTATCAGTGCCTATTTCCAAATCTGTAAGGGGTTTAAATATTTAAATCCGGTAAACTTTATTTTTTAATCATTATAGTCCTAATATAGACATGGATCATTTTATTACTTAGTCCAAAATAATAACACTGAAAATTAAGTCTATAAGGATATCAATATGATACAAGGTAATATAGAAACATGACATATAGAGTTATATTTAATATTAAAAATTATTTACAGAAAGCGTTTTAGGCTAATTCAGTTTGAAATGACTCCTACGCTATCGTAATAATAAATCCTCCCAGGTTTATCTTTTAGGTTACATTCTAAGCAATACTAGAATAAAGTGACTCAACATGTAATTTTACTGTGAGTTATCTGCACGGCCTTTTTCTAAATAATTTCAAAAAACTGATTTTTTCTCACCATATTAAAAAATATTGAAGCAACAGTGCATAAATGGAATCATAAATCAAGGAAGTTAAGTATGGTTGAAATGAGTTAGACTCAATTTATTCAGAAAACCCTCTCTCTCTCTCTCTCTCTCTCTCTCTCTCTCTCTCTATGTACTTGGTTTAGCATCTCTTATTGATATTCCAATCAATTAATTCTAGTAAGAGATATTCAGTATAAAACTTTACCACTTTTGGTATTATGATATTTTGCCGAAAGTCAATATCTTTAAAAATTTCTTCAACCAAAATACCATAAGTGCTCCATACACAGAAAAAACACTTTCCTTTCCTTGATGTTGCTAACTGCTCCTCTGCATGGTAAAAATAATTGTGGTTTCTTTTGAACTTTATTTCTCCATCAATAATAGTAGCGAAGGTAATTTTTTTCGTAACTGTTCTTACTTCTGGTGACATCTTGGTTAATTCGGACAGACACTTAATTTCTAAAATAACATTATATTCTATAAGGCCACCAGGACTCACTGCCAGGTAAGGGTGTTCTTCGAAAATTAAGAAGCCTTAAGGATTCAAAAGCCCTCATAGCGGTTCATTCATGTTCATGACCATATTTGGTAGAGTATTTTGCTTTAAAGTTGCTGTAAAGCAATGGCTTAATCATGCTAACAGATTTTAGTTGCTATAAAGCAATGATGTAACCATGTTACCAGATCTTGTCTAAGTACGTAATTTACAAACATGATCAAAGTTTGAAGCCATCAAACGAATTGACCTTCCTTGTATCCACATTGGATTTTGCATTTTATTCTAGTGTATCTCTCCCATTTTTTTAAATTTCATGTGTAAATTTTTGAAGAGTATCTAGAAATTCTTGTTTTTTTCTTATGTATTTGCCAGAGTTCAGTTCTAGTGATTGTTCGTTCACTTCAGGGCCATACTCTTTATCAGCAGTTGCTAATGCCTTTCTTTTTGCGGAAAATTTTACCACAAATTATATATTTATTAGCTATACAGCTGAGTCCTCTGTTTCAAAAAATAATATTAAATAATATTATAGTAGTCATCTCCAACATTAAATTGTATTGTAGTAGCTTCACATCGAGTTTGGTGTGAGAATAATTTGTATGTTTACAGCCTACGAATTTAGATACCAAGGAATTATAAAGATCTGCCAAATTATTATCCATGTTTATTAGTAAACTATTAATATGCAAAATCAACCGTTGCAGACATGCTTCAAGGTCGCCACATTCTTTCATGATTTTCATTTTTTGAATATTAGAAGTATCCTATTTCTGCACATCTTTTATATTCTCCAAAAATGTGAGAAGGCACTTTCAGGAAATCTGCTTTAAATAATGGCCTTTTTTCGATATAGGGAATATCTTCATTTCTACCGTATTTGTAACTATCAAAATTCGTAAGCGTACAGTATTTTTGTTTATTTCTTTTCGAATATAGGGTGCAACAGGTACATTTTTGGAAATACGGACTCTTTTATTTGCAAGATCTCTTATCTTCTTCAAAAAATTTTTTATTAAATGGTTCGTGCATTCAGCTTTTTCTATTACTAAGTTTTCATATGGTTTTGCCTGCACCAACTTTCGGTAAACTATACTATCGCCATCTCCAATCATTCGAAGGAACCGCAAATCGTGTAGTTCCACACTGCGCGAAGATTTCTCCATTATGATATTTGCTTCCATTGCTGTAGAGCTTTTGTTCGAATTTTTGAAACATTTATGGACCGGTATATCTTCAGATCTCGATTGAGAGCTGGCACACAGTGTGCAATATTTGTTGTGAACACCCAAATATAATAATTTCTAGTCTTATAACCGATAATACTTTCAACATCAGATAAAGCCTCATATTTAACATTGTAGGAACATTTAGACCAAGCTTCATCTGTAAGTACCGTAATGTACGGTATTTCATCTTTGCTGGCTTCACCTAATTCAGTAGCTATTTGTGACTGTTCTTTAGCATATTTTACCATTACAGCTCAAGTTGTTTTGCGTTCAAAATATATTTTCGCTCATCATTGGCAAATCAATAGCTGTAGCTATTGATTTGCCTATAATGAGCGAAAAATTTGTCAATGCTGTGTTTATTTCTATACTGTCGGAATCTACACTTTCAGTTGAAAAATTTTGCATCATTCCCCACATTTTACATTTTAGGACGAACGTGGAAATAAGGCTCCTTCTATTTTCTGATATAACTTCGATAAAAGTAAAAGTCAAATGGCTTATGAGCTTCGCTATTAAGTATTTGATTAAACAAGTTTTTAACATCAAATATTCTTCTTCTAGAGAAATAATACTTACGACTGTCGCTTTTTATAATAATGTTTTCAAGATCCATGTTATAATTGTTTTCATTCCAAAAACTGCACCCAGGTGAAAGCGAAGAACTTTTTTCGGCTAGGCATTTTCTTTTGTGAAGTGGCTTTTGACTCTTTTGCTTTAGCCAGGAATTTATGAAAAAAATCAATAATACCTGTACATTTATTTTTCAAAACTATATAATATAATAAATAACAGGTAATTCGAAAAACTTGGAGACCCAATGTCGGTTAAAATAAAGGAAGTTTGAAAAGATGAAATAAATTGTGAAAAATTATTTTTCTTGTGAATCTATTTTTTTTTACTGTGTAAAGTAATGTTGCTAAAAGAGTTGTATATTTTTCCTGGCAGTTTTCAACATAACCAAATATTTTTGATAGGCGTAGATAATTCTTTCAGAGCAATTTGATAGCAAGGTACACTTGATATACTCAGAATGTCATTGAGTCTTTTGAAAATTGTACTAATTTGTTATTAAAATAATAAAAAATTTCGGTTTAGAGCAAATTCTGATCCAAAGCAGGAAGTTCCATTTCGGCTTCAGACCAGTATTTTTGGATTAGGTTTTGGCTTTGGTCTACTACGGAGCCGGTGAGGGATCATTTCAATAAGATACTATATGATCTCTTTATTACAAGTATGTTAATGCTTGTTTTCGTGCCTCCCTAAGCAATTTTAATACTGTATATATTGACTTGAAAACGATCGAATATACTTGCTGATGGAAAGATTATGAGTTAAACTAGTAAAAACAGTCTTAGAACAATCTTTTGTTCATATTGTTAAAATGTCTTAAATTTTTAAACAATCCCATGCGTTTATTTAGGCTGTTTTTTGATAGTTTTATGACCATTGACACAATCTATAGGAGCCGGTTAAGGTATAGCTCAGTGGTTTTTTGGATGCATATGGTAAAATACTGCTCGATTAGAAAGATCAGGAAATCCAGCAACAGACAGGTAAACAGTCGTAAAACAATAACAGTTACGCAATAAAATCGAATTATGTATGATTATTAGAGTTTCAAAAGAGCATAAATAAATAATTGGCACAAATATGTATTTACGTTCTTACAAAAAAAAAATATAATTTTAACCTGCCAAAAAAATCAATTATAATAACTTTCTTGCCGACAAAATATATTCATTATAAATAAAGTTATTTAGCCCTTTGTCTGTATGTATAGGTATTTATGAAAAGAGGAAATTCTAGGAGACTAGTACTTAAAATTTAACTACTGAATTATTATGTGATTTACAAGCCAAACGGCTTCGCACTCCCTCCAGGGAATATTGACTCATACCAGGTACACAAAGATACCAAAAGTATGAAGCTCTGTGGGAACCCTTTCCATGTTATCGGGTCCTAGGTGACGTGGTCTGCTGTATTTCCTACGAACTTTCGGACGGTTCGCGCGGTTGCTAGGAGAATTGCTTTCTGCATCGGCTTATACAGATGCTCACTAAGACCCAGTCTATTGATGTTCTGCAGGAGGTTCTTTGGTATCACTCCAGTTGTTGGCAGTACTATGGGAATCGTTTGAACGCTGTTCATTGTCCATTGTCTTCGGATTTGCACCTTCACATCTCGGTATTTGGCGATCTTCTCGTTGTATTTTGGTCTTAGGTTGTTTTTGTTTGGTACTGCAATGTCGATTAGTGTAGTTCGCCTAGAAATTTTATCTATTACTATAATATCTGGTCTATTATGAGCAACTGTCTGATCCATCAGAACCGTTCGGTTCCAGTATAACTTGAACTGGTTGTTCTTAAGAATAGGCTCCGGATTGTATTTAACTACTGAATTATTATTATTATTATTAGTATTATTGAGAAAGCATATGCAGTAGAATAATTATTTATCAACGGTTTTGTGTAAAAATGTTAGGTAGTTTAAATGGAATCATTTTTTTAATTATTGTCTGTTCAGTGTTTGCCAGTATTGAAATAAATTCGATCGGGAATTGAAGCAGGAATGCGTATTACATTTCGAGTTTGTCACTTCTCTGGTTTATATGCAAATACTGTTTGACCGTTTATTTTACAGTCCAGCATCAAAATGTCTGCTGGTATAACCTTTTGTCGATAAGCCACAAAATGAGAATTTTAAACATGCAGTTTTTTGTGAATTTCGTTTTTGTTATATGTATTCTGTCAAACTAAAAATTTCTCTTTTTCGACAAAACGGTAAAAATGGGTTACATCTGAAATTTGACAGTAGCGAAGTTGTAATTCCAAGAAGCAGTAGTTCAAATTATATTGTATTAAATATTAACATATTTTTTGTACAACTGTTTATGGACAATATTTTGGTAAAACCTTGTGAGTGATCAATATTGTAAGGCACAAGATTTCTGAAAAATGTATACAAACCTTTATTTTTATGTATACTCTTTGTTATATTAACTTACAGTTGATTCTACAACAAACAAAATAGCATTATTCATACTACTTTTTAACATTATTGACTCATGAATTTTAAATAGAAAAAGAGGTCATCTGATAGCTCGTTTGAAAGGTATTTTAAATCTCTTTAATGTCGCGTCGACAATGGAAAATCTGGTTGAAAATTGGAAATTAGGTTGTAAATTTTTGCATGCAAATAATCTTATTTTATGTAACCAGTCAGGTTTTAGTTTGGGATACAGTTGCTCTACTGCATAATCAAGGGTCTTGGCAATAACAGTAACTATTTTGAGTTTACTTGATTTGACGAAAGCTTTTAGCATGCTCAATTGCTCAATTTTATTAATTTACATCAAATTTCATGCTATCGAACTCTCTAAATGTGGTGTTTGGAGTCGCATAGGATATATTTGCTCTATATGATATACATATCTCACCTTCTCAAATCTTTAATATACTGTAATTTCCATATGCACTCAGATGACACTTAAAAGTATTTTTTTTTCGATTCCTATAAAATTTAGTTTAAAAATAACTGCAATAACTCAGACTTACATAAGAGTAAAATCTAGGCAGGAAAAAATTTTGGCCAATACGAAAACCTAAACACGCGTGCAGGCTAACGTTCCATAATTATTCTGTATATGTGTATATATATATATATATATATATATATATATATATATATATATATATATATATATATATATATACATATATATATATATATATATATATATATATATATATATATATATATATATATATATATATGAGTTTGTGTTTATCCGGGAATACATCCGTTCATGAACAGTTCATCGTCAACTACGGACACGAGCACTTGAAGATGCCAAATGAGACTTTGGCGAAACGTCTGCAAATTCCAACTATGGAAATAGCTAACGAACGGATGTATTCCCGGATAAACACAAACTCATATTTCTCCATCCGTGAAACACTAAAAACTAACATATATATATATATATATATATATATATATATATATATATATATATATATATATATATATATATATATATATATATATATATACAGGGTGATTCAAAAATCGATCACGAAACTTAAGGGGGTGATTCTACTTGACAAAATAAGGGTAGAGCTTCATATAATTTTTTTTCAAAATGTCATTCGTTTTCGAGTTACAAGCCGTCCAAGTTCAAGTTTTTATTTTTTGTTTTTTGAATTACTCGCTTACAGGAAAACCGATTTGACTAATATTTGAAAGATAGGCTAAGTCTTCTGCGCTTCATCATTTTAGTAACAATTCACATTGATTGTTTGCCGCTAGAGGGCACTTTACCTACATTGAAAATTGTTTTTTTGTCATAATTTTTTAGTGTTGACAGCTACAGTAGTTTTTGGTATAATTTCTGAAAGATTGATGCCAGGCCTTTAAAAAAGGTGCTCTTTATTTACATCGCTAAACCCAACGGTTTAGACGTAAATCACCCTTAAAAATTAAGTGGTAAATTTACTTTTCTCATTTCATTACCACCAGCTACCAGGTAAATAGCTATCAAAGTATACTAGAGCTGTCAGTTTAACATCAAATAAATTCGCTTTTTAAACTATTTAATTTATAATCTTAAAATAACTAATAATGGCTAATCAGTAAATATTCATATTATGGATTATTGCGATATACATTTAATTGATAAAAATTAATGAAACAGTACCAAACAAACTAAAAAAGATTGTCAAAATGTCCCCCATTTTCTTCCATACATTTCCTAACACTCTTCAAAAAATGTCGCCTAACTCGATGAAAAATTTCTGGTGTTTCTTTAATAATTTGGCACTTTTCGATTATCCTGAAGCGAAGATCCTCGACGTTGATTACTGGAATATCGTACACCAATTGTTTCAAATGACCCCAAAAGAAAAAATCCATAGGATTAAGGTCTGGTGACCTCGCTGCCCATGCCAATGGTCCACTTCGTCCTATCCATCGCTCAGGATACGTTGCATTCAAATACTGTCGGACACGTATACTAAAGTGGGGCGGAGCTCCGTCTTGGAGGATCCACATGTTGGCCCTTACTTCCAATGGCACATCTTCCAGATACAATGGGAGACGATTTTGGATAAAATCTAAGTATACGTCACCAGTTAATGGGCCATCAAAGAAATGAGGACCAATAAGGTAATCTCCTATTATCCCTGCCCACACATTTAGTGAAAATCTACGCTGATGTTTCGTTTCTACCACATTGTTTGGGTTCTCGTAAGCATATGTGTGGATGTTGTGTAGATTTGTTATGCCATCACGAGTGAAACCAGCTTCGTCAGTGAATAATATGACGCCAATTAATCGATTATCGTGTTCATACTTAGCTAGGATCTGATTGCACATTTCCAACCGTCTCGGCCGATCATCGTCATAAAGAGCCTGCACCTTTTTTGAATGAAACGGGTAGAGTTGTTCTTCTCTTAGTATCCTCCATGAACTAGCCTGACAGAGCCGCACTTCATTCCCAATTTTTCTAGTACTAATACCTGGATTATCTTCAATAATTTCAAGCACTCTTTCTTCTTGTTGCACGTTTCTAGCAGTTCTAGGTCTTCCCCTATTTCCATTATAACTTTTAAAGGAACCACATTCCGCAAGCCTCCTGTGCACACTGGAAAATGTTTGAGCATGAGGGATATTTCTTTCCGGATAACTCTCCATATAATATCTTCTTGCCAACTCTGCATTACCATTTGCTTTTCCATAACAAAAATGGATATCACAATATTCGATATTTGAATATTGGTGATTAGCCATTATTAGTTATTTTAAGATTATAAATTAAATAGTTTAAAAATCGAATTTATTTGATGTTAAACTGACAGCTCTAGTATACTTTGATAGCTATTTACCTGGTAGCTGGTGGTAATGAAATGAGAAAAGTAAATTTACCACTTAATTTTTAAGGGTGATTTACGTCTAAACCGTTGGGTTTAGCGATGTAAATAAAGAGCACCTTTTTTAAAAGCCTGGCATCAATCTTTCAGAAATTATGCCAAAAACTACTGTAGCTGTCAACACTAAAAAATTATGACAAAAAAACAATTTTCAATGTAGGTAAAGTGCCCTCTAGCGGCAAACAATCAATGTGAATTGTTACTAAAATGATGAAGCGCAGAAGACTTAGCCTATCTTTCAAATATTAGTCAAATCGGTTTTCCTGTAAGCGAGTAATTCAGAAAACAAAAAATAAAAACTTGAACTTGGACGGCTTGTAACTCGAAAACGAATGACATTTTGAAAAAAAATTATATGAAGCTCTACCCTTATTTTGTCAAGTAGAATCACCCCCTTAAGTTTCGTGATCGATTTTTGAATCACCCTGTATATATATATATATATATATATATATATATATATATATATATATATATATATATATATATATATATATATATATATATATAGATACATATACAGAATATCTAGTAAGTACCTCCTAATTTCTCGAGAATATACAGGGGAGGTCAAAATAGCCCTACTTTGTCGTAGATACAGAACTCAAAAGGGGTACCCAGCGATCTACCTTATCGGCTCTAAGTTTTGAACCGACTTGTATAATTTAATGAAATTTTAATATTTTATAGAGGTCATAAAGGCTCTTTAAACCGTACTAAAGCTTTATGTTTTAGATCATCATAGAAGTCAGGAGCAGACTTACAGCTATACTCGTTGGACCTAATTTTTGAAAGATGTCATGTTACAGAGCTGAAAACTAATTTTTTAAATACTGTTCCTTATTATTTAAAAAGGGTATTCTTAATTTATTTCGATGAAACTGGCGGATTTCGAGATAAATTGGTTTTTATACGAAAACATTAGTAACTTTTGAATTTTTCGCATATGAACCGATTTAGCTCGAAAACCGTCAGTATTATCGAAACAATTAAGAGTTTCATCAAGTGTCAAAAATTGGGCCCAACGTGTGTCGCTGCAGGTCCATTCCTGACTTCTCTGATGATCTAACACATCTTCTGTAGAATGGTTTAATGAGTCTTTATGGCCTCTTTAAAATATTAAAATTTCACTAAATTATACAAGTCGTTTCAAAACTTAGAGCCGATAAAGAATTTTACCCCTTTAGGGCTCTATATCTCCGTTTAGGATTTTTTTTTCTATGCAATTTAGGGTTATTTTTACCTTTCCTGTATGCTCCCGAGAAACTAGAAGACAGACAACCTGTATTTTTTTAAAGGATATATTATTGACTAGATTATTTAACAGGGATAGAAAAAAACTTAATTGCTCAATATGCCTTAATGACTCATTGATATTCTATACATCGACTTAATTATGTTGTTATTATTCTGAATATTAACAATTGGAAATGCTTGATCTTCAATTCGCAATTGAAACAGTAAGAATTTTTAAACATATGTATATGAAATGTCGAAATAAAAAATTCGTTTCATACTACACCAAGTCAGATACCCAATATTAACAAAGTTCTTAAACTATGAATTGACGAAATATGTTTATCATTGAAGTGTTTGGGCATTTAAGTTAACAATAATGACGGTTTGTGGATTTTGTTGATTAACCAAGCGTTTCATAGTCTAAAAATGTTATGCGCTAATGAGTCTAAGTTAATAAAAAGGCTTAGGTGTTTACTGTCGGAATAATTGGTTTTTTCATGTTTCAATTATTGTTTATTTGTTTATGATCTATCCTTAAATTTCTAAAAAGGAGGAAAATTCAAAAGGTAGAGATTCCTGCTGTAGGTTTTTTGTGCTCGCTGCGAAAGAATGATCACTTACATATTTCACTTCTTGGACACAAATGGCTTAATAATATGAGAGAACTTTATTTCGTAGTCTCCGTTCATAAAATTGTGCTTTTTTATCTCTCTCTTTCCTCTTTCCTTAACGACAGATTGATTTCCAGTCTTCGACCGCTGTGATTAAGAAATATTTCAGCAACCAGGCTGCACACTAACTCTTGGCAGAATATTTTAGCGGCTTAGTCGTGTCTTTCCTTATACTCGGTTGTGGCAAATACTTAGCATCCTCCAGTTATATACGGGATTGTCTCTGATGTTCGACAGCTATGTCTACATTAGCCGTTTTCTATTGAGAGATCTCTGATGATGAACTTCCGATAGCTCTTCGTCGGAATAACCTGGTTTTGGATAGCTAACAAGGAGCCCTCCGTTTCCGAAAACATCTGTCCTGAAATCAACCAGTAGTTCAACGCTGAGCTGTCGACATTGTCCTGGATGACTTCATTTGAATGCCGCTCATGAAATGGTTTCTGTAACCATGCGTGTAACTTCTTTTGTTCTGTTTGGTGGTGAGAATGAATATCCCGTTTTCTCAGCTGTAACGGCTTTGAATCGCATATTGCTTGATCCAGTGTGGAAGAGTCCGCTAACCTGTGGAAATAATAACGTAAGTTTATCATTTGTTGATCCAGCTCCTTACCAATATCAACCAATCCTCTTTCTCCTTGGTGTATTGAAAGCATTTTACGTTCAATAGCACTCCGAGGGTGGTGTTTGTGTGCTTTTGTTAACAGTTTTCTTATTTTCCTTTGGAGGTTTTCGATGTCCATCCTGCTCCATTTTACAATTCCAAAAGAGTAACTAAGCGCAGAACATGCGTACGTGTTGAACGCCTTAAACAAATGTCTACTGTTTAGACTAGTTCGTAACAACCGTCTTACCCTCCTGACAAATTCGACTGTCAATTAGGCCTTCATAGTGCGACGGTCAATTCACTTAGCCTGTTTCATACCTAGGTATTTGTATGTTTGTTCCGCTTCCCTAGCAGCTATAGTTCTGCATCTCAAATGCTCCCGGTTGTATCTTTCCTTTAACGATGTTGAAAATACGGCTCTTGTCAAGTCCAAACTGCATTCCGATATCCTCGGAGAACTCCTCCACAATTTTGAGCATTTGTTCCAGCTGGTTTCTGGTAACAGCCATCTGTTTACGATTATTCATGTATAGAAGATGATTTAATTTTACTACCTCTTCTTTATTATTTCTAATACTAAAGCCGTATCTGGTGGAGTTCAAACGACTCTACATATTCTCAGTATAGTTTTGAGCCACTCATGTGGCACTGAGTCGAAGGCCTTCTTATCGTCCACTTAAGCAGCAAAGAGGTTTCTTCGGTTGGTACAGGCTTGATTACATATGATAGAGTCAAAAAGCAATACTTATATATTCTTATTTTTTTCGCAATGTACATAGATGCGTTAGTTCAAGCAAGAGTTGATTACCTTATATACTGTGGGAAGGCAGGTGATTGGCCTATACTTCGCTAGATCATGTGTGTTATGTTGGTCCTTTGGTAAGAGATACGTAATACCTTCTGTCAGAAACAATGGCATTTTTGCTGGGTTTCGAAAAACATCATTAATATGATTAACCAGTTGATGGTGCATACACCAGAACTTCTTGAGCCAATAGTTCTGGATCCGGTCGAGATCTGTAGATTTCCAGTTATGGACTGCCTTGATTATTCCTGAGATTTCCTCGGTGGCAAATCGTTCAAACTGCATCTAGCTGTAGTCTTGGTAGATTTGGTGTTCTTAATTGATCCAGCCAGATGCGATATTACAATTGGCGGGCATGGAAAGTTTGTTTCCCCAGAACTCTTCTACCTGCTCTGTTGGTATATATATTATCTGCCATGTTATGTGGAGAGTTTAGCTTATAGCAAAAAATCTTTTCTGATCGCTGGAACGTTGCATAGTTATTATTTTATTTATATTTTTTTGACGTGTTTTGTATGTAAATTAGGTAGTCTTTAGCTTTTAGTGATTTGTTACGATCCAAGGTTAGATGTAAGAGTAGTTATTAGAGCAAAATCTCGCCCTGATTACATCGCATATTTAGTATATTATTGTTAATGTATTGTAATGTAATTGGTTTTCTTTCTTGAATAAAAGACGTTTATTACTGTTATGTGATACAATTACAAACACCACCTTGGTTTATATTCTTTCTAAATCTACTTCTCACTAATACTATTTTTGACATCTAACTATACGTTCTTTAAATTTAATTTAAAATTATTTTCTTTTATTTCTTCTCCAAAAAATTTTGTTCTTTTCCTTCTTCGAGAGAGAAAGATTTGATTTTTAATTTAAGGATATGAATCCATATTATCTGGATAAAAACGGAGATCAAGTACGAATGCAATTTTCTATTTAATTTTTATTTGTAGTAGAAAAAAATATCTACTTTCTTAATAAATTTGTAAGTATAAAGTTATGTACATCTCTGAAATGATTTCGAGAAATAATTAAGTTTCATTATCACACACGTACAATAACATTTTAACATACGTGTATTTAAGTTGGGAATAACTATTTGATTTAGAGAAATTAATATTCTGCAAGATAAAATCGATTCGAGGAAAATATGAGGATTATTTGTATTTGTGTTAAATTTCATTTTTTAGTTGTTCAAATTCAAATAACTTCTTGAGAATTATCATTACACAGTATAAAAGAAAATTTATTGGCCATATCTATCAATTTGTCATGGATAATCTAAGAAACTACTGTAAAAAATTTGACCGGCGGTCTACCATTGGCGAGGTCGTTTCCCGAAGAATATTTCGATATACCGTCTTCCTGGAATAAACGAAACTTTTGATTACAAATGCATAAATCACACCACCACTATTTTTATCTCTTACAAAATATTTACCATTTAAGGTGAAGCACACGTGCCAAGCTATGGAAATACTGTCACACGGTGCAATGTCAGAACAATACGGTTCCTGTGGTTTCACCAAAAACCCACGAACGAGTAAAGTGTGAGCTGGTGCTTTATCGTGATCCAAAAGCTAACTATTGTCTTGTGATATTTCTGGCTGTTTTTCGTACCAAAAACACTTGGCATTGAATTTTTGAGGTTCCTTACTTGTGTGCTATGTTTCTTATCAAGATATGACATTAAAATATTGTATGACGAACTTTAAGTCATCATGATGGATAAAAGAAACTGCGTCATCTATATAGTTAACATACCTACATATCAAATTATATACATAGAAAAACAGTTTTAGCTTTCATTTGGAGTCTTAATCGTACTCATGACTCTAGAATATATCTGATATAATTGTGAAATGCTACGTTTGCAATTATGCAACACCAAACTAAAAAGGATATTTTCTTTTTATTACTAGATATACAATCATCTGATGGGAAATAAATAAACATAAAATTATTATAAGATACCGTAATAATAAACATTAATGCATGCTTTAATTAAATACAATTAAATTAAACATTCTACTGCTTTGTTATCATCTAAAGCTAGGATTATGATTGCACTCCAAGGCATATTTTATATTATGTAAACCTAAACTTTAGGAGCATTGAAATTTATGAGAAATGCTGATTTTACTCTAAGTTTACTGCGAATAGAGCAATTCTACAGACAAAGAAATAGAACAATAGCTTAGATGGGATTCATTTATTTTAAAATGACGTTGATTAATTTTTCAGAAATAATTTATGTAATTTCAAATTTATCTAGAGCTACTCTAAATCCGCAGTATTAGTTTGGAACTATTTGCATAAATTTTACGTAAATGACATTAATGATACCTGCTGAGCGCGTACATAGAATTTAAAGTGGTTTTAGCTGGACATTGTTAGTGATCCGTGGTGATTTTTACCTTGTTGAAATCATATGAGCAAAATTTTTTTAATTAAATTGGTGTCAGTGATGCGTATAATAATTTTTGAGTGGCATAAGACATTCTTTAAGAGTATTCGCAATCTAGATGGCAAGCAACATCAACTGACGATCACCCAGGCTATTGTGTTCGAAAACGGCTGCCGGCGGATCTCAGATAAATAGCTAGCACGTATCTTCACAGTCTCAAACTCAATGCCATGTGATTGTGATGGAAAACTTAGGCATGAAACGCCTTATTTCTCGCGTTTTTTTGAAAAACACTATGAAATGTCGATCGCCTCTAAAATGGTTTCTAGCGGAACTAGCGACCCAGACTTCTTAAAATGCATTATTACGGAATGAGATATGTATATACCAATTTGACATGGATACGTCGCAACAATCGTCGGAATGAGGACTGAAGGAAGAGCAAAGTCATACTAACTGCTTCCTTTGATTTTTAAGGCGTAGTTTACCAAGAATTCCTTTTAGAAGACCCAGCACTTTACAGGGAATTTTATTTAGCCATTATGGGTGATATGTTTGAAGCTATATGCAAAAAATGGCGAGAAATGTGGCACAACAGGTGGTTCTTACTTCATAATATTGCATCAGTTTTTAATTCACCTTTTTTTCGTTTTAAACCAAAAACTGGACCAGTGTTATTCCGCAAGTACCGATTCGCGTCAGATGGTACTGCCCGACATATGTTTGTTTTCGAAACCCAAGTTGCCACAACGAGAACATAATTTTAAGATCGTAGAAAAACATAAAAAGAAATTAGCTCCTTGAACTTAAGGTTATACCCAAAGGCGAATTCGAGGGGCTTTTTGGTATCGTGTATTTCTGAACAGTAGTAATTACGAAGTAAAAAATTGCATTATTTTTTTTTTGGGACACATTTTTTACCTCTTTATTTTTTGCAATCTATCGGGTTAAGCCATTCGACAAAATTATTGCTAAAGCTAGTTGACAGAATCAATACCTCACCCCTGCTAAATATCTTTTAACAAAAACCAGAGTGGATTTCCCAATAATTTAAATAATAAGTAATAAAATGTAAATTAGGGTATTGCACTTATTCATTATTGTAAATCTAGGTATAAGTTTTTCAAGTAACCAAATATTTTGTCATTTAAAATAGAACTTCTGATGAAGCTACAGTGTTAGAGAAACGCGTCAAGTTTTTTAGTTAAATATAGCGGAACGTTGACAAATATTCGTCTTTTCTTCATCGTTCACCACAAGAAAACTGAATCTTTTAAGCAGTGACGTAACTAAGAGTATGTGCTCCCCCCGCATTTTTCTGAATACGCCCTACTATTTTGCACCCGTCTTGATCCGTCGTATTTATTCATTTTCATTTTGGGACTTGAGGGCGCCCCTGGATTGGCTGCCCCGCCCCCTGCATCGCGGGGTCTGCGGGGTCCTTATTTACGCCAATGTCTTTAAGCACCTTATATCGAACGAAATTAAAGTCCGATACAAGCTGTGCTATCTATTTGAAAATACTATAATTCATCAAATCAGAATGCGACAGTCGTAAGCATCGACATACGTGTAAATTACCAGTTTGGTCCCATGGTGAGGGGTAATACAATGCTGGCGCGGTGAGAGCAGGCGGCAGCATACGCCATGCCCTAGCACAACATGAGGATTCCAAGTTATTTGCTTTCATTCAGGCCGTCGAAGCGTAAGTACCGTTTTGCCGCCAATTTTTTTTTGTTACAATGGAAGTTTATTCCACAGAACAAAAAGAGCAGATTATTAAGTGCTACTATTCTGGCAAATAATCGGCAGATTTGCATTTACGTGCGAAAATCATCCTGTTCCTTGAAAATTTAGAACTTCGGAAAGTATTAAAAAATTTGTAATAAATGCACTGATAATAATAAGGAGCAACCGGTTCCTCAAATTACTGAAGAACGAGCAAATCGGGAGACACGTTTTGTAGTTTAGCAGAAATTAATTTTCCTTGCAATTGTACCGTAATTGCCGAAGAACTTGATATGAACGCTCGCAGAGTTTGCAATATGGAAACTTTCCAGAATAAACTCTTTTTGATATTTTCGAGAAATAAAGCGATGAACATTGGCTGTTGGTCAATTCCGCATGAACTCGGGTAGTTTATATTAGCAGCCTCAAAAGAATGTGCCACTTTTTGGCGGAATTAGAAGCAGCAATTAAGAAAATAAACATATTACTTTTGTTTATTTAGGTTTCATGAATATTAAAGGCTGCCAACTAGCAACTGGGCGTTTCCCCAGATTGGACTTATTACTTCCTAATTTTTTACTATCCCCGTCCTTAGTATTAACCTTAATGTCAATGGTAAAATACAATTCGGTGGTGCCTTTTTCCATTTGAATAGCTCGAGAGCAATAGAATTTAGATTAAATTATATATCAAAGTGAACGTAATAATGGAAAATTCAAAATGTTGAATCTATGTTTAGATAAGGTAGTGTATAGGTAGACTCCAATTACAAGGTATTAGATAAAATTGATTAAAGTTATCTTACAAGGTGTAACTCGTAGTTTAATCATCATTTACTAGCAAGTCCTCGCATTTATATTGGAATTAATGTGATATATAATCTAGTTAATTATATAACCTGGTTCCTCTAAATTACCAATATTTTAATATCTTACTGACACATTTAGAGACGGCTATTTTAAAGTGGATTTTTTCAATTAATATCTCCCTCGCAACTATTAAAAAAATTCTAAAAATTGAAAATTGGTATAGCTGGTTTTATAAATATTTCAACCCCAGTCGATGGTTATGAAAAATGAATATTTCCTCCTCTACAATCTGATAAGTTTTAATTTGTTCTAGGTTAAACCATTACCGGCTTATAACTTGTTCTTCAAAAAGTGTCTATTAACGCGTATACACCCAGTAGGTTGATAAATACCTGAAATATATCATTTTATCAGATTCATTATTGACAAGAGTTTCAAATTAAAAAAGGAGTAAGCAGATTTACCAAGAAGATTTAACTCTTGCAACAAATCTAGTTGCTATGGATCTTATGATATTGTTACGATTGATATTAGTTCCGTGCGTGATAGCAGCGCCAGCTAACGCATGAACATGAGTGATATTTGTGTATATTGACAATACAATATAATGGAAATTCGTAATACAACATTATATTTTTTGGTTTTAGTATGAAGCAAGTGAAAATACTAGTTTATTAGTATTCTATATTTCTGTTACTTCAGCTAGAAAAGTAAGTATAATTAATTAAGAAAACATCTAAACTCAGTGAAATTTAGGTACTTGTCAAAGTAAAAAAAAACTTCCTTTAAATAATAACGTGGAATAAAAATTACTATTGTGTGTCCTTATCCTAGATGGCCATAAAAACAATGAGAACTATTGAACTACCTATATGTATTTTATTACTTCAAATGTGACTTTATATGAAACTTCTAGCACATGATATATTAGCGGTCTAAACCTTATCCCTTTATTTCTTTGATTTAATTTCCATTTTGCCACTGCAAATTTATAAAATTTACATTATTCTTTTTTGTCAATATTTTAGAGTTTACAATACAGCAACTCCACTTGTTAATTATATTGATTTTAATTATTTAAAGAAAATAAACTTGACACCTGTATTTGATACGTTAAAATACAAAATATCGCCCCGAAGTACTTGAATTATCTGTAGTTCACGCTAGTATGGTTTTTGCTGTTCTTCCTATAACTTCGTCAATAACAAGCAAACTTTTATGTAGGAAGGTTAAAGATAAAGCATTATGAAACAAAATATTTTTTTTATTCCTACGTTTTTAAGATCTATATGTCATTTTAAACCCTTTACTGTCAACCAGACACTTATTCATTGGAATAAAGGAGGGGAGCTTCACTCACCTTAAATCACCAAAATCGTTGTCTTTACTAGTTTTTATTGATTGATCTCGGTGTGCTAGGTTTTCTGCTGGTAGGAGAGTAAAAGTTTGGATGTTGTTGTGGGTACCTTGAAATTATAATTTAAAAATCATGCAAGAAATCAGGTAGCAACACCAGATCTAGAGAAAAACCTGTTATACCTTGAAAAGTTGTTCTTTTCATTATCCCCATGTTACTGACTTTATGGAAGACCACTATGGGTCACTCCGTATGTCCGCTGTTCATTAATATTGTTGAAAATTTCTTGCTTAGCATCTTGAGCTCATGTCAATATTCTCTGCAAAAGTTTCGTAAATGTTTACAGACCACTTTAGAAATGCCGGAGTGTTTTCATACAATCAAAATAAATTGCAAATTTACCCTCACACGTAGCTCCTAATCAGTTTGTTAACCAACTTGACCTATTCAGAGCTAAGGAATTTAAGAGTTTTGTCATTTGATCGCCGCGGTGATATAAGTAGATAACATTTTGTATTTTAAAACTTTTAGAGACTGATTAGTTTTCTTGAAAATGAAATATAATATATAGAAAAGTTAAATGTCGTAGAATCAGAATAATAATGTACCATTTTTTTTTCTTCAGACCGTTAAATGAAAAGGTAAACAACTTTTTTCTGCGAATTTTACTCGCGTCCTCTCTTCACATATATTTCGATCATCATGGTTCCTACAGTGAAGCTGTAACAATCCAAAGGCAATATTCATAAAGGGTGTTTTTTTATAGAGGTATAAAACTTTAAGTTGGCAACACTTTTTTAACTGGCGGCCATTTTGTCAGCTGTCAAGTGATTTATGTTTAGTTTGGTTTGGCATTTCAACATGAATAGACTGACGCCTGAACAACACTTCCAAATTGGGCAAATTTATTTTGAAAATCATGGTTCTGTTCGAAATACGTATCGCGCACTACGTCCATTTTACGGTCAACATAATCGTCCATCAGAGCAATTAATTCGATTAACTATGGAACGTTTTCCCACCACGTTTACTTTAAATGATAATACGCATCCACAGAGACGTCGTACAGTGCGTACAGAAGAAGTCATTGCTGCTGTAGAGCGTAGCGTAGAGGAAGACCCGAATCAGTCTCTCCGCCATCGTGCACAGGAATTGGATATGTGTCCATTCACTTTATGGAAGATTTTGCGGAAAGATCTTGGTTTGCGTGCTTACAAAATCCAAATCATGCAAGAATTGAAACCACACGATCACCTAACAAGGCGTAGATTCGCTGAATGGGCCCAAAACAAGATTGCCGTTGATCCCGATTTTCATAAGCGAATTTTGTTTAGCGATGAAGCTCACTTTTGTTTGAATGGATACGTCAATAAACAAAACTGCCGTATTTGGAGTGATGATAATCCTCAAGTGTATGTTGTGACACCGTTACATCCAGAAAAACTGACTGTTTGGTGTGCTTTATGGGCGGGTGGAATCATTGGGCCGTACTTCTTTAAAAATGATGCTGGTCAGAACATTACAGTCAATGGTGACCGCTATAGAGCCATGGTTACTGACTTTTTCGTTCATCAATTGAACAACCATGATGTGCAGGAGCTGTGGTTTCAACAAGACGGCGCAACATGTCACACAGCTCGTGCCACAATTGATTTATTGAAGGAAACGTTTGGTAACCGCATATTTTCACGTTTCGGACCTGTGAATTTTTTTTTTAGACTATTTTCTGTGGGGATATGTGAAGTCTCTAGTCTACGCCGATAAGCCCGAAACGATTGATCACTTGGAGGACAACATTCGCCGCGTTATTGCCGATATACGGCCACAAATGTTGGAAAAAGTCATCGAAAATTGGACCTCCAGATTAGACTACGTCCGAGCCAGCCGTGGCGATCATATGTCAGAAGTCATATTTAAATTATAATGCCAGAAATGCCAGAATAAAGTAAATTTCAATGTCAATTTAAAAAATTCATCTTTGTTTTATTCCATTTAAAAGTTCTATACCTCTATAAAAAACACCCTTTACAAAATATCGTCCAGAATACTTGAATTATCTGTAGCTCACGCTAGTATCGCTTTTGCTGTTCTTCCCATAACTTCGCACTGAGCGAATAAGATATGTCAATAACAAGCAAACTTTTATGTAGGAAGGTTAAAGATAAATCATTATGAAACAAAATAATTTTTTTATTCCTACGTTTTTAAGATCTGCATGTCATTTCAAACCCTTTACTATCAACTTAGACCAGTTTGAAATCTAGTATATGTTAGTGAATGAGGAAGTAAATGTTGTTATAAAATATCCGCATCTCAGGACACTTATTCATTGGAATAAAGGAGGGGAGCTTCACTCACCTTAAATCACCAAAATTATTGTCATTACTAATTTTTATTGATTAATCTCGGTGTGCTGGATTTTCTGCTAGTAGGAAAGTAAAAGTTTGGATGCTGTTGAGGGTACCTTGAAATTATAATTTAAAAACCATGCAAGAAATCAGGTAGCAACACCAGATCTAGGGAAAAACCTGTTATACCTTAAAAAATTATTCCGTATGTCCACTGCTCATTAATATTGTTGTAAATTTCTTACTTAACATCTTGAGCTCATGTCAATATTCTTTGCAAAAGTTTCGTAAATATTTACAGACCACTTTATAAATGCCAGAGTGTTTTCACACAGTTAAAATAAATTGCAAATTTACCCGCACACGTAGCTCCCAATCAGTTTGTTAACCAACTTGACCTATTCAGAGCTAAGGAATTTAAGAGTTTTGTCATTTGATCGCCGCAGTGACATAAGTAGATAACATTTTGTATTTTAAAACTTTTAGAGACTGATAAGTTTTCTTGAAAATGAAATATGATATATAGAAAAATTAAACGTCATAGAATTAGAATAAAAATTTACCATTTATTTTCTTCAGACCGTTAAATGAAAAGTTAAACAACTTTTTCCTGCGAATTTTATTCGCGTCCTCTCTTCACATACATTTCGATCATCTAATGGTTCCTTCAGTGAAGCTGTAACAATCCAAAGGCTATATTCATGGAAAAAACTGTTTAAATAAAAATCCCATTCCAAAATATGTCGACAAGATAATATACCTTCGTTTCCAATGCCAGACTGTAAAATATCAACAGTCAAAAGACACCTATATATATATATATATATATATATATATATATATATATATATATATATATATATATAAATATATATTGTATACCGGAGTAGTGAGAAGTTTGCAAATTAAATAAAACATAAGGAAATCTTTACGGTGGAAGTATTGCATTAATGGTTTCTCCTTCACGCCATTAACTATTCTGGTGTATGTCTGGATGTCATTTAACTGATGCTATTTTCCAGTCTTACATCAAAAATATCTGTATCTGATGCGAACTAATAAGCGCGAAACCAGTTTGCAGGTGATGGTACACTGCCATGGGAGTAGCTTCCACCCTTTCCTGATATTTCCTTGTATCTAAGATAGTGCTTTGTCTCTAACCGTGTTGAAACAAAATTTGCCCTTATAGCATAAGATTTTTTCAGTTCGTTGAGTATAAAAATATTGTCCCTAATATAAGTGTCTTAAAATACCCAACTGCAAGTTTATTGTATTCACAGTTAGTATGTAAATCAATTATAGTGGCGTAACATACTAACTTTCCAAACCCGTTTCCTATTGCCTGTGACGGGCGCCTACTAGTACTATCTAAACCTGGTAGTCCATCATTTATTCAACTGATTTTTTTCTTGGATGATAGTTGTGTGCATAAACATTCCGATATGCCCCCATTACGCATGAAGCCAAAGAACGTTCATTTTTTTTTCTGCTAAATTGGATATTTTTGGATAGAAGATGCCATTTAAGTCCAACTCATCAAGAATAATTTTTAGTCAAACACAATAGAATATTAATGTAGAAAGTGTAACATCCACCAACTTCTCAACTCTCATAAAACGAACGTCGTGAAACGCCTTGTATTTTCTTTTAACCATTTCTGAAGAAAAGCACAAAGTAAGATATTATTTTGTTCATTCATTAAAACTTTTGTGAAGAAAAAATTGTATCTTCCAAGCCCACTCGTGTTTTTTTTTCGATCTCTCCTAAATCATCGCGCTGTACATATGAGCAATAACAAATTTTTTATATGCAAATCAGAAAGCTAGTTTACATTTTTTAATATTTGGAATTTTTCATAATTTAAAAATGATCTCCAGCGATACTTAGTTATGTAAATTATATTTCTCCTAATGTAAATATCTTACACAACTCTTCACTTTTATAAATTTATTTACCCTGTTTACTTTCCCTTTATAATAAATAACCTTGTTTACCCATTTTTGACAAATCGAAAATGTACAATAACTTCTCTAAAATTCTGCTAACTCAAATAGTATAAACTGGGGAAACTGCTCACAATACAAAGCATTCTTCGAGCACTACAAACTTCAGCTTTCGGGACGCCGTGATTTATAGTTTCCTAAGAACGACAAAATTCCTCTCATTCTGGATGACACTATTTGTTGAACTTGTTAAAAATATTTTTGGTATTTCTTTTGAACAACATAATTTATCTAAGGAGGTTTAGAGTTCAGGGGGTATTAGCTCATGAGTACAGGTTATTGACATAGAGTTTTTTATGATCGCTTTTAGATTAATATTCCCAATATATACCGCTAATGAAAATTTTATAAAAAACAAAAACATTGGCTTAAACTGGTTTTAAATGAAAAGATGGAAAACTTGACATTTTAGTCTTTTTGATTTTATCATTCGCCAAAAAAATATGTACAAATTAATAACTAAAGAGATTAATGATATTATAAATTACTTTTTATGTAAACCTTTTTTTAACAATAGATATTTTTGTAAGGAAATCAGAAATATATTTGTAAATAAATATACAAAATCTGTATAATTTTCAACTTTAAATTAGTCCAGGCGCCACGGGGAGGTTAAGCGTGCATTTTGAAGTCTAAAAAGTAAATTCGTGTTTTTTAATGAATTTCTGAAGCACTGATTCAATTTTTTATAGGTTACTTTTTTAAAAATGGGTGTTTAGCAAACTATGGCCAATTTTATTAAAAACAACGTATTTTTCGTGCGTTTTCAGAGCAACACATAATCTACTATTGAATTATAAATCTATACCTTACATATGCTTACCCCAGATATACTTAGTCTTTTAGAAGTAAAATTAATGCAATGATCTTTAAATTATTGCAACTTCGGAGCCTGCAGCACATGTAGAGTATGCCGTGCAAGTAAACTTATTTTAAAGTGTCTTTTAGTGTAATTTTTTTAGAATTATTTTTGTAAATTTTTATGCAATAAGTGACCCGGCGTGAATTGATTTGCTTCAAGAATTTTATAGATCTATGTCTAAAATGAAACTAGTAATCAAACTTATCACTGAATTAAAGGTGGAAATGAAAGATCAGTTCTATATATTTGAATCCTGTGAGTTCTTATAACGATTATTAGAGCGACAAATACAAAATAACATGCAAGGTAAATTTGCCATTCTACAATTTATTTGAACATTTTTTACATGGATGGTAGTAAACAATCTCTCTAATTTATTACAAATTTATTTGATCATACATTACATAAAAAATCTTTTATGGATTCAATTGTCGTAGGAAGTTCTAAAATGGCAGTCACTTTGCCTTGGAGATACAGTCAATATCTCAATTTATCGAAAGTCAACTGGTACAAGATATTTTTCAGTTTCTTCGACAAACTTTTCTACTTTCTCTTGAGTTGAATCTTCAATGAATAAAAGTAATTATATAAAAATTATTATCATTGAAACATCATTTTTATATAAGTAAATTATAATACTTTTAAAAAAACTAGTGAGATATTTTATGAGATCAGATCTTAATGCACTAAGCTTTCTGTCAATTTTGCTAAAGTAATCCGCTTCTGTAAGATGATACACTGCTAGCCGTTTAGAACTAAGTTATGGACCGAATTTTTCGGCTAAAAAATGTATTGGTAGAAATCATTTTTGCGCTGTTGCACCTACTCGAATCCATAACTCCTAAAGTTAAATATTATCAATTAAAAATATTAATCTATAAAAATAGAACCTACATATAACTGGCCAAACCTAGTTTTCATTTTTTAATTTCTACCAATAATGAAGTAAAAATACTACATCAATGTCACATGGTAATATTAGTAAACATTTCTTTACTTGCTGGAACAATGAGCAGTACGATTCTAAAGTCGACTTGGTCAATGTCTTTCCGGTGAAATTCATCCAATTATAAAATGTTTAAAGGATTACTAGACTCGCGTGCTAACCCATTTGTTTCCATGCATATAATCTCTACATTTGGCCAAATACTATTTCACATTTGAAATTATAACTACGAAGAAAATTTTGTATTAAGATCTTATTTTTATCTGATCCCAAAATAGTTTTTCTTCTTTTGGCATAGTTATATTTTCCTAGATCAAGTAAATTTCCTTAAATTGATTTTAGTTTCCAGCAAACTTGTCATTAAACTTTTTAGATATTTCAGTGTGTCAAACACGAAATCATTTCGTTGTGCTCCTTTCTTCGAAATGAAGAAAACACAGTTGCAATTAGATTTCCTAAAATCCGCAAAGGTTTTCAAATTTGTTCATTTCAGTTGCCTACAAAGAAGCATGGACATTAACAATCAAAGTAAAATCATTCCTTTATATCAGGATCAAACTAGATTTAAAATATCTTTTCTAATTCCTGGAGGAAATTACTTTAATTATTTTCTTTTTTAAGTGTGCCATCATCATTAAATAAAATATTTTTCAAAGTTAAGTTATAATAAAAAATCCTTTGCAAATTAAAAGTTCTTTCTTTCTCAACTTCTTAATTGTTTTATGAGCAAATTTACTTCCTTTTTAATCAAGATTTTTTTTTTATTTTTGTTTGTTTTTTCTGATAAAGATGTAGATTTGTTAATAAACCTTTCGGTATCAAATTTCTTATCAAGCTCACAGTTATTTGAAAAAATATTTAAAGAGTTTTCAATTTTCCAATTATAATTTGTTTAGTTTCTCTAATATCTCGTAATCTTGGCGTTCATTCGCAGCCCACCGTACTTTTTCGCATCCAGTTGAAGTAGACGTTAAATTCCCACACATACAGGATATATAGTTTTTTTTCTAACATTTTAACTCTTTATTATATGCATGCATACAATGTGACATGAGTGACAGATTTTAGTCGAGTGCGTCTCGAATGACAAGTTCTCGCGCCAAGCGTCTTATATACTATACGAGCAATGCAGGCTACTGAAGTTGTGTGCTACATTTTAATTACTAATATCAGTAATTTAAGAATCCTAGACGTTAATTCTAATTTTAAAAAACTAAATATATTTGGAGTTATCAAACATTATGAAGTATAGATAAACAATTCAATAAAAGATTATACACCGCTAGGACAACGCGGGTAAAGTACATTATTTTTGATGAAACCCGCTGTAACTCGACAAATATCTATTTTGAAGCTTTCTAAACTGAAAAACTCGAATCAGCACCTCAAAATAAAATGAAAATTATCAAATTACCTTTTGGACCTCAAAGCATGCTCAGTCCCCCCCCCCCCTAAGCGCCGGAACCAAATCGGGGTTTCCGTTGGCAGCAGCAGTTTAATGTCTTGAAAATAGTCGTAAAATAATTTACTATAATAACGCTGCGTTAAAATTAAGAAGATATAAGATCAATTAAAATGAAACTGCCTCTTACAAAATTCAACGTACGGCTCACCTTATTTTATTACATTCCATGTGTGAATATTTTAGTAAACTAAAATTATTGCCATTTTTTGATATATGTCTTGAAAAATACTTGAGTAAATAATAGGTATTGAAGGATATTTTATGCCTTCATATCACAATATGCCTTTTAAGCTTTTAAGTCTTAGAGTCATAAATAAAAATTCTCCATTCTTCCATTAATCTTAAAAAATTATTACAAAAATATAGAGTTTCAGTATCTGTAAAGAAAGTGGATACCAATCTTTTTCTTTTCCTTAGCATATTATCCTTAAGTACTTGGGAGCAAATCGTCTAATTCGTGCTGCTGAGTCAAATCAATTTCTTTAAGAAAGTTTAGTAAATATTAAGTATGCTTAGTAAGGGAACTAGGTAATTTTCATCATAAGGAATTGGCTTTGGCAGAGAGCCTACGCGCAGTTATTCTATTTTATTATTTCTCTTTTTTGACTCTCTTTAGTGAAGTAAAAATCCTAATGATTTGCCTGGAAATTGGAAAAGAATAGGAGCTTTACCATTTAACCATTCATTTAACTTGGCGGTGCATGTAGGGCAGAAAAGTCTCTGAGCTCATCCTTTATCTTGTATCACTGCGCGATCAAAATAAAGTAAACCAGCATCGTTTTACCTTATGATGGAAGTTTTATCTTGAACTTTAAGATTGTGTTGTTTGCAAATCTAACAGAATTTATTTGGAGGACAAAGCACTTAAGGCTGTCATTTTTCTCCAAAATTATTAAAACAATGTTATTTTCCTGGATTTAATTTACTTAATCATTGGAGTAAATATATAATTATAAACGAATTGAAAAAATCTTATATTACTTACAAGGATAGCCGTACGATTAGAGACAAAACACTCTCACAGTTTGTAGGAAATTGTCTGGAAATGGTATGTTCCTTTCCAATGATAGTGCGCCGCAGTCTGAAGAACTCATTAGTTCTCATTATTACAAGGTAGGCAAGCGCACCGAATGTCAGACAAACTCATAAGTCTAATTAAAGCTTTAACTAATGATATGTAATGCTGAAGAGGAAATAACTAAATTAACATTTATTGTGTAAATAAAAAACCAAAAAATATCTATCAAAGAACCCAAGCGAAAATTAACAACGATCTCTATTTAATGAAAGAAAAGAAATAGTAAAATATTTTAATCGGTATTTTATTGATCGTGCAAAAAAATGTTCTATTAAATTCAATCCCCTGCATCTCCCCATTGAGGTGGAATGTGAGAAAGTGCAATGAAATCGGTTAAAACCCATTTAGTATGTGTTGTGGGCTACCAGATTCTAACCTTCGAAAAATTAACAACACTTCTAGCGCAAGTTGAAGCATTGCTTAACTCTCGCCTCTTGTATAGTGTCAGCCCAGATCACTTTGATTTTACCAGTTTAATTCCTGGTAATTTTTTGATTACGCAACCGTTAATGTCACCTCCAGATGAAACATTGATTGACATTAACCCCAATCCTCTTAATCGTTGGCAGTTGCCTCAACAGATACATTAACATTTGTAGAAAAGATGACATAGTGAGTATCTGTAAAGTGTAACTTAACAGCAGAGAACGAAGTGGAATCTTCCTCAGACTACTCCCACAGTAGGTACCCTAGTGGCTGTGAAGGGTTCTAATATTTTACGATGGGTATTGGGTAGCATTGTAAAAATTTATGAGAGTCCTGATCATGTTGCTTGAATGGTTCAGATATGCACCACTAAAGGGCTAATGGATCATCCATTGTTTAACCTCTGTCTGCTACCCCACCGGTGGCTGACAATATATTAAACAAAATATGTTGTCAATATTGTTTAATTAGTAAATGATCAATTATAACCTTTTTTGTATTTATGGGATATTTGTTGAGCAGAAAAAAAAATTGTTTATTTTTGATGGGCAAGTGTTTCGTATTAAAGTGTACACTGTTTTGATTCCGCATCATAATTTGAATTATTTATTTTTACCTTTGCACTAAATGCGTGCTCCTGTGATCAGAGAGATAACACCAAACCGTGAACAAGTGAACGTGTGAAACAAGCGGCACTTTGTGGACTCAATGGCTTGGAAACATTTTTTTTCTTATGTTATTGTAAACCAGAACCATTGAAAGAGTTCCTAGAATCCCGGTCGGCAGAAGTTAAACCAGATAAACCGTGGGTAAGTGCGATATTTGGTACAATTGTGAATAATTATTGATTTTCGTGTGATACAGCTACAAAATAAGCTGTAAGCTGTCGAAATACCAACCGCAACTTCTATTGACATGAATAATATACCATTGATTTTATTTAGTTGGTCGCTTATGAGTGGGGATTTCCTGTATATTTTAAAATTAGCGACTACAATTCCTCTTTTCATAAAGGAAAATGAACTTTTGCTTGATTATTGGAACGCATTGTATATATAAGATTGTAATGTTCCTTAAACGATTTAATCATCCTTGAACGTTGTAAGCATAGCTATTGTAGCGATCGATCTAAAGCTTCGGTGATTTCTAAATTCAAAAATTGTTTAAGAACACTTGAATAAGGAAAATAAATGCATCGGCCTTTTTATGGACCTCAAAAAGGCTTTTGACCATATTAATCAAATTCTTCTTCCTGAAAAGTTCTTTAAGTGCAATTTTTTGGGCGTTCATGAGTAGTTGCAGCCATATGTATTTAATCTTTATCCGATTATTGAAATCGATAAAATTAAATCAGCTAAATTAATAATCACCTCTGAAATGCCTCAGATATCAGTCCTGAACTCCTTTAGTTTTTGTTATGTATTGAAGACTCGTCTGATATTTGTAATAATAGACACGTTACTTTTTTTGCTGATACCAGTAATTACCTAGAAAGAAATAACAACGTAACAGAAACTTCACTAATCGCTCAAAAAATGCTTTATAAATTTCACAACTAGCTTATTGCGAACTAGTTTTATTTAAATGTGATTAAAATAAATTTTGGAAAACTCATTCCTTAAGCACTTGTTTTCAATGAATCATGCCCATTTAAATTAAATATACCACTTTTGGAGCAAATCAGGCAACAAAAATGGAATAACCTTAGTTTGTTAGTGTACAATGGAATAATCATATTTTAAGAAATATACTTGTATATAAGAGTAGTCTTAATCTGATTTAACAGATGGATGGATTATTCACGATTTGGACCAAATAAATGATAACAGTAACACTCAATAGAGTGTAGATATTCGTTTGAAACTTTTTCTTCTAAAAACAACTCTTTTATAAGACTAATATATCAATTGCTTCAATATATTTCATACGATCACATTCATTTGCAGTTTCTTATGCCTAGTCATAAACAGCTTCATCTTCTTTAATATTGATAATTTTTACGTACCAGTTTAATTCCTTTATATCTAGGCAATTTTCTCCGAAATGCTTTTGTATGTTATGTATGTATATGCGTAGAGTTGGGGTCTGTACACTGCGACCTGGTAGATCTATTGTGCCCTCCCACTGCGGCTAAGTCGTAAGAGTTACATTATCGCCTAGAGCAGGTTCTCCAGTCCTATTTCCCTCAGGAATCGTGGACGACTTCAAGGTAGGTAGCTCCCTTCCTCGATTTGGTGCGTTCCCAAGAAGCGCATCCTAGGGTTTTCTAGAGCGCTGCACTATGAAAGGATATGAATAGAGGTTTCGTTCTACTCTTCACAGAATCTGTACTCTCCACTTTTCACGAGTCCGAGTTTCTTGAGGTATCCCTTCATATGGCAACGCCCCGTCAGGTCTCCTGTCAGAACTCTGAGTTGGTTTTTAATTAAGTTTATGAATTCTTTATATCTCTTCTGGTCGTAGTTCCCAAGAAGTATTTTCGCTTGTCTCAATCCTTGCAGCTCCGTCCAATAATTGGATCTCCTGTTTCTTCCAGTATTACACTGCTACTGATTCCACAGAAAGGCTCTGGCCTCAGAAATGGTGTTTCAGCTTTTGTATTAACAATAACTGCTTCACATCATTCTTTATTTTCTATTTAATAATTATTGGTATATCAGAAAGTTCAAAAATATCTATGTTATCTTAGTTTTTAACAAATTAATCTTTAGACTGTTTTCATTTTTAGAAATTAATTTATAAGTTTCGTATGTTTTAACATATACGTAATTCCAATTTTGACTGTTTTAATAAAATTTAAATTAAACCTATTTTGTGACAACCTTTATAAAAGTATTATTCATTGTTCTGGATATCAAATCGAGTTTGACTTCTTATATCTTCAATATGGATAGTTGTATTTTGTTCAAACCATGCATCTTTAACATTTGTTTTTCATAAAAAAATATCGTACTTTCACCAAATCTAATAACGAACGAAAGCCTTCACGGCTTTGGTCAAGTTGAAAATCATGGTTCTTAGGTTTAGACCATGACAAATCGGAATTATGATCTGACGTTTCGCCTACGATTGCACGAGGCATCTTCAAGGATCTTTATTCCACGAAAGGTCGAATAATAATTCCCATTTGACAGGGTCTAAACCCAAGAACCATGATTTTCACTTTCACCAAATCTATTTAAATCACTTACAGGTTTTGGTGTTTCTAACTAAAAAAACTGGTGAAAAGTTGATTGTTTTTTGACAAGCACTTCCTTAATTATGATAATCTGGTATATCCAGTTTACTCATTGAGTGAAAATAAATTTCATAATATCACAAGAAAATACCTTTATGTAAGATTATTTAATATCATAAAGTTTTAACAGCATCGGAAGTATTCAGGCAGTTAGATAAATGTTTTTATATTTCCTATAAATTTTGTGATTATATTTAGGAATAATTTATTGTTTCTGGATTCTTGCTTAAAAGTAATGAGCCCCAAGTTTCAATTCATCGATACTTGAATTTCAATTGTGTCAAATTATTTAATAATCGACATTTGCTTCCATAACTAATAGTTATTGAAGTACTATTTCTATTATAAAGATATTAACATTTTCTATACGAACAATGGTAAATATAAACATGCAGAGTAAATGCAACTTTACGATAGTATTTATTCAAGAATTGTTTATATAGTATGTAGTAGTATATTGACTAAAAATTCCCTAAAAAATTATTTATACAAATAATATAGAAATTTTTAAAAGTCAATAATAACCTTTTGCCTCTCTATAACAAAGAATTATGGCTTTTGGGTCTATTCTGCATCTTTAACAACTGTTACGAAATTTTAAACTAACACTTGACATTACTTAAATGAATCATTAAATTTAGTGAGAGTACCCAAATTAATAATGGGTCATTATAATCCTGACTATGTCATTAAAATAACAACATTGTCATATTTGTAACAATACTCATTAAAGTGAAAATATAGCTTTCCAACGTTTACATTATTCTGAGGTAATAAAACTAGGTATACAATATTGATATATTTTACAAATTAAAGAAAACGGTCCAGTGCAAGTGTGATGGTTCTGTAACATCCAAAATTGTGAACAAAAAAAAATATGTTTTGGTAGGTAAAATAGATTGTAAGTAAGTATTTCTTAACTTTTAACGGCTAGTATATGCTTTAATAAGCATTATTTCTATTCCAAACTTATATCTCCTATGTAAATTGGCCTTCAAAAAAAGTTTCGTGGATAGGCGGGCCCAGGGGTAATCCTACAAGTGTTTGCAACTCGGAATCCTAGGCATAATTAAAGATTCCTTTATTTTACTTTTTCTGTTAACATTTTACTGAAACAGACCAGTATGGCATCACGTTTTAAGTTTGTTTTTATTTTACAGTGCTAGATCAGAAAAATAATAAAAACCATCTGAATATATACAAATCGAAGCAGCCGCGGATCCAAGGGAGTGAATGTTGCTGGCTGGTATTCCCCTCCCCCCGTCGACAATTCGTTTTCGCTTGCCATTGCCCCCCCCCTCCCAAGAGCTTCAAATTTAGAATAAAATTTTTATAAAAAAAATTTAACCGACTTCTAAAAGTGCGCCAAAAAGTGAAAAATAACTATAAATCTCTATATAAAATTGAAAGTTTTGAAGTCGGCCCCAAATCTAATACCTGACAAAATGGGATTTGCATAAATAGATTAACAATACTTTGTAATTGCTTTCTTACCATAATTTGTATGTATTAGCAGTTATTTATTTGATTTAGATAGAACTTGGCTCCGACTTCAAAAATTTCAATTCCATATAGAGATTTATAGTTTTTTCACTTTTTGGCGCCCTTTTAGAAGTCTGTTCAATTTTTTTTTATAAAAATTTTATTTTTCGATTTTTAGTTTTTAGTTTATAATGATATCCATAAATTATTTGAACTAATAATCGAGATTAGTATACCTCGCAATGACTCCAAGGTGGCAAAAAGTATCCATTTTATCCAAAGTTGTAATGAACCACTAAAACTTCTTTGAACCGGTGAAATTGTATCAAATATTTATTCTGTCATAGTAAATCCACTATCTTGAATTTTTAATTAATTTTAGATTGGTAATATAGACCGCAAAACCTTCCAATATCGATATTTAAAGAACCTGAGAGGTAAATTTCTTAGCTCAATACATTTTATAGTGCTCATTGAATTTGTATACGCTCCAAGAATCCCGCAACATCAATTTTACGCAAAATCGAAAAACCTAAAATTTTCACTCCCTCACTCCCTTGTCAACCTAATATTGTAAAAAATCAACTTCATATTCGTAATACACGACCCCGAAAACACCCTAATACAAAATCTGATAAAATGCGAATAAGGTAAAATTTTCAACTCACTAAATTGGATCCATCATATTGAATTTCAAAAAATAATTTTAACGTCTTAACGTATTCTAAATATAATCCCTTCAAAGCCTCCTAGTACCAGTTTTAGATGAAATCCAGAAATTCAAAATTTCTATATCGTCATATTGCCTCTCACATACTAGATTTTCTTAAAATAATTTTATATTCGCTATTTACATCCTTAAAAACGATTTAGTCCCACATTTGAACAAAATCGAAAAATGTAAAATTTTTAATCCACCATATTGAATCCTGAAAAAAATACTATTAAATTCGTAATTTACATCCTAAAAATCTCCTATATCAGTTTTGGAGAAAATCGAAACATATAAAATTTTTAGGATGCCATGTTGAGTTCTTCAAAAAATATTTTATATTCGTAATTTTAGACAAAATCGAGATATGTAGAAACTTTAATCCGCCATCTTGGATCCGCCATACTTAATTTTTTAAAAATATAATGTCAGGTTCATAATGTGCGATTCCAAAAACTCCCTCATATCAATTTTGGACAAAATTGGACAAAATTTATTTTTTATCCCTCATAATGGATACGCCATATTGATTTTTTTTTTAATAATTTCAGATTCGTTATGTACGACCCTGAAAACTCCCTCATACCAATTTTGGAGAAAATCGAACAAAATTGATGTTTTTGTCCACCATATTAGATCCGCCGTATTGAATTTTTTAAAAATAATTTTAGATTCATCATGTGCGATCCCGAAAACTCCCCAGCGCAGTATTGAATTTTTAAAAAATATTTTGGATTCGTTATGTGCGACTCCGAAAACTCCCCCACACCAATTTTGGAGAAAATTGGACAAAATTTAATTTTCTTGTCCGCCATATTGAATTTTTTGAAAACAATTTTAGGTTCGTTGGCAACAACCTCGAAAATTTTCCTATACCAATTTTGGAGAAAATCCGTCAAAATTAATTTTTTTGGCCGCCATATTGTCAGCGCCATCTTGGATTTTACTGCACCAATTTCGTCCAAAAAAATATGGAAGCACCGCAGTAATTTCCCGAACATAACCTAAAAAGTTTCATTCAAATCGGTGCCCCCTTTCCGGAATTATCGGTGTATATACATAAAAAAACATACATATTCGACGAATTGAGAACCTCCTTATTCTAGGAGTCGGTTAAAAATAGACCCGATTCTGCCTCTTCAGAAATGCGAAAGTTGTTGGCATCTCCCCCCCCCCTGTCGATAACTGGCTTTCACTTGTCATACTGTACTCGTGTGTATCACCGCCCCTCCCCCTACAAAGAGAGTGGCAGGATCCGCCTCTGAGTCTAACTATCTATTTTACGACTCTCGACAGTTGCTACAAACGTCATTTAATATACCTAATGGATAAGAGTATACGAACGAATTAGTTTTTCATAATATTACTATTAAATATATTTGTTATTTTATTATTCATAACTTAACCACGTACAAACAAATTTATATTTCATTATCCTTTGCCACCACTTATCTAAATTAAAAATGAGGAAAAATACTGTACAAGGATATTCACAAGTATATATATATATATATATATATATATATATATATATATATATATATATATATATATGTATATATATGTATCCACTTATTCGTTTAGTTTCATGTAGAAACTTGCAGACGTGGCTCGAAAATCTCATTTGGCATCTTCTGTGCTTGGTGGTTATAGATCATCTCAAGAAAACTTATGTGTAGCGTGCTTTATACGCGGTCGCAGATCGTACCTATTGATTTGCATTACCTCCGCTCCCTTTTCAAGCGCTGTTGATGGTGTCAGTCTAGGCTCAGGCGCAATGCTCATAAAATGATCCAGCATCAGGAGAGTTTTTCAGGTAGAAGGAAGATTAAGTGCATCATGTTTCTAATTCAGAAAGATTTATTTTTAAATTTCAATGGAATTGCGAGTCAGTCTTGTTTTGTAATGTTCTATGCTAGCGATTTTCTGACTGTTGTCATAATCAATTTTGTGTCCTGTCTTGAGCTGATGTTGGAAAAGGGCTGATGTTGTTTTTTTAATTTCTTATACTAAGTTTATGTTCTTTTAACTTCGCCGACATTTTTCTGTTCATTTGGCCTATGTAAGTTTTACTGCAAGTGCCGCATGCGACCTCATATATCTTTTTTGTCCTTTGTATTTTTTAGAGACGGGCCTATTGTTCTGTGTGTGTACGCTGTATAGATGTTATATCTTTTGAGTAGTCTACTGTTTCTACCTGTTGACCTTTTATATATGAAAGTATTGTGATTTGCCTGTTATCAGCAGGTGTTTATATTTACTGAGTAGGTTTTTGTTGTAATTTTACTGCTTTATTTATGGATGGTGGTTTGTAGCTATTTTGTTTGAGAGCTTTTCCCCATGTATGAAAGTTCTTTTTCTTTCCCTTGGTTGTTCTTTAGACGCAGGGATTTTGAGAGTAGGCAACAACCTATACTCTGAATATGTTAGGGGCGATGGTACGAATCAACATTGAGGTATTTGTCCTTGAGTTGGTTTTCGTTATACTGTATGTTGTGAGGCTGGAAAAATCCAGCAGCCCCGAAAACTCTATGGACATCTAAAGATATATAAGCAAAATGCCCCTCAAAAACTCATCGTCAGCGTTATCAGCTCTCTCTCTCAAAAACTAGATACCTACGTTGTTAGTCTTATGTAACCAGAGAGAAAGCCACATCTTACTCGGAACAAATAAGAATTCCACATTCCGTAAAAGTTAACATCATTGCAAACTTTGACATGAAATTCCTATATCCAAGCATATGACACTGGACCAGAGCACCCAAAGAAAAGATTTCCCAACTCACGTCATGGACCTCACCAGACATTGCCTTAATAATGCATATTTCTCATCACTATAACTAGCTGTTCATGATCTATTTCGAAACCAAAGTTCTTGGAGAATCCTATCTCGAACCTAAACTCCGGTGTCGCTAGATATATTTGTGATATAGCCCCATGGCATACAACAGATGAACTACTTCGATGATATTCTTAATTTAATCAACGAAGATACAGGTTACTCTGGAACTTGAAGAAAACAATTAGCTCCTATTCCGAGATATCCTAGCGATCAAGATCATAGATAGACACCTGCAACATTTAAAAAAAACTCATGCAGATAGATCCTCAAAACTGATTCTCACCATCACCCCTCACAAATACAGGGCATAGCCAGCACCCTTATTTACCTAGATCCCTTGATGTAATGGATAACCAAGAAAAAGAAAAAGAACTTTCATACATAAAAAAGCTCATCATCGTACTTTCATACACAGCAAATATGATCTGTAGGTTACTCAGGAAATATAACATATCTATCCACAGCCTTCAAATCACAGAAAACAATAGGCTCATCTCTGAGAAACCCAAAAGACATAATTGACCAGAAAAATTAAGGCCGATATCAGATCTCATGCGGCACTTGCGGTAAAACATACATAGGCCAGACGAACAGAAGAATATAGATTTAGATAGAAGAATATAAACTCAGCATAAAAAATAAACAGACTTATCAACCATTTTGCAACATCAGCTCGAGACAGGACACGATATTAATTTTGACAACTGCCTGTAAATCGCTAACATATAAAAATATAAGGCAAGACTAATTCGCCAGTCCATTGAAATTGAAAACAGCATTCTGAATAAGATAGTTGATGCACTTAATTTTTTTTCTATCTCGAAAACTAGTAGGACTATTCTACCGGTACGGCGCCTAAGCCTAGACGGCAAAACCAACGGGACTTAGAACGCAAACGCCACGCAATTGGTACAATCTACGACAGTACAAGTACGTTACACCTTCAACTTCCTTAATTTACCTACAACCAGTAAGCATAGAAAATGCTAAGTAAGATTTTGGCGCAACGTCTTCAAATATATTTGTTTTGTTTGAACATGGCAGTTTTAAAAAGATGTATTAGATTTTAAATTTAGATTAATTATTTACCGAAATATTTACATAATTATTTAGCTATGTCGGTGCTTGTTTTTATTTTGTTATTCAAAGGCCTTTTGTTAGGCGCTATGCCTACAAAAAAAAGTTAGGTTTTAAAAAATTTATTTAGTAGGCTCTCTTTAGAGGTGGAAGAGTTGCCTGATTTAAAAATTGAAATTTAAGAAGTGGAGAAATGTCTCGCTATCTCAAATTTAATAAAAATATATAGGTATGACAAAAATAGTTGCCTGTGCGGGTGTGGTGAAATACATTAACTGTTTTGTTTTTTATGTGTATTTTTTACAGTGGATTATATGCTAAGAAATAATTTTTCAAAATTCGCACTTCAAAAGGATTAAATAGTCATTTTATAAATTTTTCAATATCTATTCATCAAATACAAATGTGCACTGGATTTTGATTGCAAAAGATATCTGGTAATAATACCCAAAAAGTAATTTCTTGATTTTTCGACATTTGCATTTAAAAAATAATTTGTCTGCGAAAAATCAAGATACGAATATGATTTTCAGCTTTACATATTCTGCATGGGATCGTCTAAAAAGTAAGTTCTGCATTTTTCGAAATTTCTTTTTGTCAGAGTGAAAAGGTATAAAATGTGTTTTTATTATTTTGCTAGATTCCTTTATTGCGTATATTTTGTGCAAAAATATTTTAAAATTTATCACATATCAAATTAATTATTGTGACGTAATATATTAGCCTGCCAAAATCATCCTTCATTGCCCCCTCTCCTCTCTCTTTCTGTTTCTTTAGGTAGCTGAGCACAAAAATATCAGCTATTTCGGATAAACAGCATAAACTGCAAAAAGGCTCGTACATCTACCTCCCGGGAGGCCTAAGCACTGATTACTTTTATTGACCAGATGTAGTTCATTATTTCTGAGGTTTTTCAATAATCTGAAAAAATATATTAATGTATAATAAATGAATATTTGAAAAGTGAATTAATTAGCAACTATAACGAATTTCGAATGACGCTAATCGAATTACACTGGTCAACAAATACTAAAAACAACGGTGACTGATGTTATAATGGCTGTCCGTGGGAGTTTAAAGCATCCTGTTTGCGAATTTAACAACGAAAAATTTCCACTACATATAGATTTTGAGACATAGAATGTATCATTTATTTTTATTTAATGCAAACATTTTTATATAATATTTATACATAAGTTCATAACCATAAAAAATCAGATATTTTAAGGACAATGGGATTTATTTACAAAAATATACATAAAAATACATTTGTAGTAAGTCTTTTATACATAACTTTTTTGCAAATGTTGACTTTCGTTTATATTCCTGATCGCTTTCTCTCATAAGAAACCAACAATAATCCCCCATCATTGCTGGATCCCATCTTTCTTGGTAGCGTCGCTTTATTGTTAATATGTCTTCGTGGAACCTTTCGCTTTGCCAGTCATTAACCGCCCCCAAATTTTCTGGGAAAAAATTTCAATGGAAGTTCAAGAAGTATATTTTAGGAGACATGCGACAGCCTATTTTGCAGTAGCTTTCAAGCAGTTCTTCTACAAGTTCTTCGTAGTTTTCTACTTTTTGGTTTCCTAAAATCTCCGAAACAATTGTTTTAAAAGAACTTGACACAGCTAATTCAACTTCACTTAGGTTAGGAAAAAGTTATTTAATGTATTTAAACGCATCTACTTCTTTATCTAATGCTTTAACGAAATTTTTAATCAATCCCAGTTTAATATGTAATGTAGCTAACAGTACTTTTTGGGATCAACAAGACGTATATCCTTTACGTTAGCTTAACCTGGAATATATTGATCTCTAGGAAGGCATTTTTTTACTTGGTAAGGGCTCCACTGACGAGACCATAACGTGGTCGAAACGCGTATGGAGAGAGGACCAGAGTTGCATTTGCAGGAAACAAACTGTTTTGTATATATTCTTTCCTTTTCTCTGCTTGAAAGGATAACACATATAAACAAGCCATAACTTTCTTTCAACAATAAATACTCATTTTTAATCACTATTAGGCAAATAATAAAATTTTTATAAAAAAATTGAACCGAGTTCTAAAAGTGCTCTAAAAAGTGAAAAATAACTATAAATTTTTATATGAAATTGAAATTTTTGAAGTCGGCGCTAAACTAATACCTGACAAAACGTGATTCGCATAAACAGATTAAAAATACTTTATTTGTTATTGCTTTTTTACCATTACCAATTTGTATATATTAGTAGTTATTTATTTCATTTAGAAATAATTTGGCGCCGACTTCAAAAATTTAAATTTCGTATAAAAATTCCTAGTTATTTTTCACTTTTTAAAGCACTTTTAAAGTCTGTTCAATTTTTTTATAAAAACTTTATTTTTCGATTTTTAGTTTATTATGATATTCATAAATTATTTGAACTAAGTGCTAATCGAGATTAGTGTACCTCGCAATGATATCAAGGTGGCAAAAAAAAAACCATTTTATCCATAATTGTAAATCACCCTAAAATGAACCACTAAAAATTCTTTGATTCTTAGAGTTCTTCAAATACCAATGAAATTGTGTCAAACAAATATTTAGTATGTCATAGTAAATCCCCTATCTTAAATCAAATTAATTTTAGATTGGTAATATAGGCCCCAAAATCTTCCAATTTCGATATTTAAATAACTTGAGACGTAAATTTCTTAGCCGATATATTTTATTTTGCATATGGAGTTTGTATACTCCCCAAGAACCCTCAATATCAATTTTAGATGAAACCGAAAAATGTAAAATTTTTATGCCCTCATATTGTATCTTATCAAACTAATAGTTGTAAAAAATTGACTTCATATTCATAATACACCAACCCCCCCCCCCCCCCAAACCCTTGATACTAAATCTGAAAAAATGCGAATAAGGTAAAATTTTCAACCCACCATATTGGATGCGCCATATTGAATTTCAGAAAAATTATTTTAACGTCTTAATCTAATCTAAATCTAAACCTTTTAAAGCCCCCTAGTACCAATTTTAGATCCCGAAATTTAAAATTTCTAAACGGTCATATTGCATCTGACATATTAGATTTTCTTAAAATAATTTTATATTCGCTATTTACATGCTCAAAAACGATTCAGTTCCACATTTGAACAAAATCGAAAAATGTAAAATTTTTAATCAGCTATATTGCGTTCGCCATATTGAATCCAGAAAAAATACTATTAAATTCATAATTTACACCCTCAGTTTTGGAGAAAGTCGAAAAATGTAAAATTTTTAAGACACCATATTGAATCCGTCAGATTGAGTTTTTGCAAAAAATATTTTAATTTCGTAATTAACATTAACAAATCTTCCAATACTGACTTTAGACAAAATCGAGAGATGTAGAAACTTTTATCCGCTATATTTAGTTTTTTTAAATAATGTCAGATTTATAATCCTCCATCTTAGATACGCCATATTTAATTTTTTTTAATAATATCAATTTCGTAATGTGCTATCATATCAATTTTGAAAAAATCGAACAAAATTAGTTTTTTATCCACCATATTGGATACGCCATATTGAAAATTTTAAAAATAATTTTAGATTCGTTATGTGTGACCCCAAAAGCTCTCCCATACCAGTTTTGGTGAAAATCGGACTAAATTGGTATTTTGTCCGCTATATTGGATCCGCCATATTGGATCCGCCATATTGAATTTTTTTTAAATAATTTCAGATTCGTCATGTGAGGTCCCAACCACTTCTCCATAGCAATTTTGGAGAAAATCGGACAAAATCGATTTTTTGTCCACTATATTGGATCCACCATATTGATTTTTTTTAAATGTTTTTAATTCGTTATGTACAACCTCGAAAACTCCCTCATACCAATTTTGGGAAAAATCGAACAAAATTAAATTTTGTTGTCTGCCATTTTGGATCCGCCATTTTGAATTTTTTTAAAATAATTTCAGATTCGTTGGGTACAACCCGGAAAATTCCTCCATACTAATTTTGAAGAAAATCGGGCAAAATTAATTTTTTTTTGGCCGCCATATTGTAAGCGCCATCTTGGATTTTACTGCACCAATTTCATCTAAAAAAATATGGGACTACCGCAACAACTTCCTGAATATAACGTAAAAAGTTTCATTCAAATCGGTGTAGCCGTTCCGGAGTAATCGGTGTACATACATAAAAAAAACATTTTAATTTTGAAGAAATTTCCAATTTCTCTATACTACATACATATTTACTTTTTTATAAATGATCCACTGATTCTTTCAAAATCTATAAATAAAAAGAAATATCACAATAAAGAAATTTAATAATATTTAAATATTTTAGTGGCTATTACACACACACATAATATCTATATCCTCAATACCACATAACGGTCGACTGAAAGTCTGAACTTTCCTTAGGGGGTGTTACAATGCTAATAAGAAAACTTTAATCAAATTCACGTAAAAATTGATGATAAGTGTAATCGTTTGTTGTCTGTTTATTAACTAGATGTTCATATTCAATAAACGGCAAATTACAAAAATTTTCTAATAAAATACCGCACGCAGAACGCAATTAAACAACATACATCAAACCTCGCATTTTAACTGCAGAAAATTGCGCGGCCATATTTAACTTGTTTAGCACACACCAACGGAAAATTGCTCTAAATAGAATAAAGTGCACCGACTATCCTATATTTTGCTTAATATTTCATTTAAAATGTGTTGAGATAACGACCTACTATGGTTCGTGTTTGTACTAACATAAACTATATTAGTAAAATTATAAGTATTTTTAAGCATTTTCCATTATTTGATGAATGTTTATGTGCATTAAAACAATCTAATGGTTAATATCAACTTTAAATTAGTTTTTCATACATAGGGTGTCCCACGACGAACTGCCGCGATCGATTTCTCGGAAAATACTCTTTGGAAAATTTTTAAAATTTTGTGGTTTACTAAAGTCTACAGAAGCAATGCGGCTAAAATATTTTGACACTTTCCGTTATACCGGAAGTTGATGCTTCTTGCTGGAACACACTATATATTGTTCCATTTTTAGATTAAACTCAAAATTATAGATTTTTTTTTATAATATCCTATATCTAAGCCTAAATGTTTTTGACATATTTTAAATGGCGTTTGCAGGCTTAAACGTAACTATCAATTGGTCGTATATCACAGGCTTTATGATTTAATTGGGGTTGGTTTCCTTCTGCAAGGGGATTTATTTTAGTGTACTGTGTTGATATTTTGATAATAAATAATTACAGGATGATCAAAAACTTACATTAAATATTGATAAAACATGAAAAAATCGTTAAAAGTCAGTTCTTTATATGTAAACCCTCTATTTTCAAAATGTTATCTTATTTAGCCTTAACAATAAGCGTAACTGTGAATGCGGTTATCTATTTGAAACATTATTAGGGATCATTTTGTCTTATAATCGTCAAATATTCAATTTTTTTTGTACAGGGTGGGGTCAAAAATTGTTATTTAAATATTTATATTTTCAATCCCATTTTACAACATTATGTTGTATGTATATATCTGGTAGCATGTGTCGACAGAACATTCATTTGTCTTCAAATTGATATAAAATTTGTTTTTCCTTATCTCCAACAGGTTTTTCAAAAATTACTATGAAATTAAAAATGTCGAGTTTCATCTATGTACGTCGACCGTCACTAGGATAGCAACCAATTATCTTTTTTTATATGAAGTATAAACCCAATAGTTTCTTTTTTCTGTACTAATAAGAAAACAATAACAAAAATACAGTGTGTCCATTTAGTACTCCGGTATTCAATTGCGACTATATAGTTATATCGATTGAAAATTTGATAGGTGTATGTCCTAAGAATGAGTGGAGTATAATATGTACATTTTTTAAATTATAACGATCTGTACTTTTTTTAATTGAAGCTGGATTCTTATTGAACCCTCTCTTCAGCACTGAACATTGTGTTCTATTTGGCTTAAATGCGACGTTGTCAAATTATTAAATATTTTTTGATCGAAACCAGTATTTCACCTGAATTTTAGTATCCATTGTACAGTTCTCTACTTTTTTGCAACAATTTTTAAGAAGTCTTAGCTAAGATCATTTTGTCTCACAATACTATAATTTTTAGTTTTTTATACAGGGTATCCAAAGTTGTTATTTAAATATTAGTATTGGCAATTACGTTTTACTCCATTTTTTAAAACAAATAATTATTAAAATGGACACATTCTTAACAAAGATAATTAATAAAACATTTTCTGAATTTTAAATAAAGTGTTATTTATCAATATTACTTATTATATCCTAATAATATTGCTTTTTTATTACTGGAATAGTTACAAAAGTGAATTGTATAGAGCGATAAAAGACCCACTGGGTTTTTTCTTTACAAAAAAAGCCAGAATTTATTTCTATCCTCGTTAATCTACCCACATATGTGACTCGTGATACTGGATATAGAGTATACTATTTAAAAAATAACGTGAAACTCATATCAAAATATTTATATTTTTGGTCACTCTTATAAAAAACTAAATATTGGACAATTATGAGATAGATAATCCCAGCTAAGACTTCTCACAAATTTTTTCAAAAAAGTAAAGAACCGTGGTGCAGCGTCTCCCTTTTTACAAGGTACGGCAACAGATGCGTACGGCAGCTCAATATGTCGGAGGTTAGGTTCGTATCTCTTTTAGAGATAGTTGTGCTCTGCTTTGATTACCCAATAAGCACCACCTGTTTTACATTATCTGTGTTACTTACCTAATGATTAAACAGGAAAACACATAGGTATGAGGAATGATTTTAATTTATTGACTGCTGGCGTGTAGCTCCATAATGAAACAACTTAATTAAAACAAAATAACAATTCCATTTTATACCAAAAAAAATTATTATGTACATAAATTAGAATGGTACCTACAATTTTTTTATACTCTTTCTTGATAACTATGATTGTTATCTCGTTTTTAAAAGGTTATATAAAATTTGGCTGCAAACGTTCTAGAACTTTTAATTGCCAATAAAGTAAGTTTTATAAAGAAAGTTATCAAAAAGTTCTTACATGTTATTATATCAAATCAAAAAAATATATTTATATTGTTTTGTTTGCATGTAAAAAAATTGATGTAGAGCTCCAATTCTCTAAATTAAAGTTTTCTCCTACCTGGTCTATGCTATGGTACCTCTCACTTCTATTTATTTGATCCAGCGCTGTTGCTAGGATTCCTGTTGTTATTGTGAATGAATGGGGGCTTCACAAGGCCACTTCCAACTCACCAACTAAACGCAGGGTAAGGGTTAAAATCGTCGTGGTAACATGGACAGGAAAACTAGAGCCGGAACCATCAGAAAGCCTTGACAGCAATATCAAAATGGAAATTACAGTAAAAGGACTGAGATGAAGCCAAAGATGAAAAAGACTTGCTTCAGATAACCCTCATTGATTAGTGGATTTAAAAAAAAAACCTTGACCATCTGCCCTTTCAAAGCTAATAGCAGGATTGGTCTACTGCCTTCGACGGTTCAAAAGTAAAGGGAACGAGAATGAAAATCTCTTTTGCAACTAGACGTGACAAATCTTAGGGATATTTGTAGTTGCTTTTGCCAACCTTATTCTCAACCTGGAGCACTTTAACCTAGTTCCGAACTTACACTGATTACCAGGTAATACAACAAATATTTGCAAGCTATGGAAAATTATCAAAAAGAAAATTATGATCAAACAGTCCAAAGTTTCTAATCATGATTAAAACAAAGTTCAAAAAAATTGCCACAAATTCCATACTGTATACTCAACCTTAAATGATCGGTCTCGACATGCCGTGCTCGTGTCAACGAATCGGCTAGACATTCACAACAAATGCTAAGTGAAGTATATTGCCGACTATAACCTTATATTTTTAATACTGAAATGAAATGTAAACAAATGAGAATTTATTAAAAATAAAATATTTTATGACTTTTAAATTCAAACGAGATAATGTGATATATAAACTACAGCAATTTACAAACTCTGTTAAGAAGAAAGAGTGATAAGTTACAAGACCAAAAGAGTTGTGAACCAAAAAAACAAATTCTATATTTACTATTTTAAATTACAGGATAAATAATTAAATTTAATCAGGTAAAAATATACAAATTATATCATATTACTAAAAACATGTTGATGCTAACTGATAAATTTAAATGCTACAGTGGTTCGAGTATTAAAATTTAAATGAATTGATTTTGACCAAAAAATATTTGAAAATTTAGTAATTTGTCAACATCGTATTTTCAGACAAAAAAATTAAGGTTGAAAAGAGGGTTAAATGAGATTTCAACTTTGATAAAACAAAATGTAGATCGTGAAGTTTCAAAAATAAAATGTATGCACAACACTTGGTGGAGACACCCTTTATAAGCTAAATTATTTTTTACCGACTTCTAAAAGGGGGAGATTCTATATTTCACCGCTAGGTATGTTTCTTTTTTTATGAATGTACGTCGATTAATGCGGAACAGCAGCACAAATTTGAATGAAATTTTTTGCATTATATTTAGGAAGTTGTTGCGGTGGTACCATATAATTTTGGCCGAAATTCGTTCAGTAAAATCTAAGATGACGCTGATAATATGGTAGAAAAAAAATAGTTTTGTCCGATTTTCTATATGGCGGAAAATTATTTTTTCACATGTCTTCAAAAATCATGTCAGGGGTTTCCAGGGTGATAGGTGACGAATCAAACAAATATTGAATCAAGAAATCATTCCTGATGAATGGAAAGAAGGGGTAATAATTCCACTCCACAAAAAAGGGGACCAAATGCAATGTAAAAATTACCGAGGTATTGCTTTACTAAGCCACGCCTATAAATTATTCTCCAGCATTCTCCTTCAACGTCTCTCTCCGTATACCGAGGAGATTATCCGAGACTACCAATGTGGCTTTCGAAGCGGAAGATCTACAGTTGACCAGCTGTTCACTATCCGACAGATGCTAGAGAACTGTTGGGAATTTAGCAAAAACTTACATACCTTGTTCATAGATTTGGAGCAAGCATATGGCAGTGTTATTAGGATAAGGTTGTGAGAAGCTATGGAAGAATTTGGAATCCCGCACAAGCTGATTAGACTGTGTAGAGCGTGCCTGGAGGGGGCAAAAAGCTGTGTCAAAATTGAAGGAGAGTGTAGCCAAATATTTTCTATCAACAGAGGATTAAAACAGGGAGATGCTTTGTCGCCAGTACTGTTTAACCTTACACTGGAGAAAGCCGTAAGAACAGTATCAGTTGACGCGGAGGTTTTTGGGCCAAGTGGCCCTAAACTTATTTTGGCCTACGCGGATGATATGGGCGCGATAGGAGAAAGCACAGTTAATGTGAAGGAAAACTTCATAAAGATAGAAAAAGAAGCTCAGAGAATAGGGCTCCGAATAAATGAAGGAAAGACCAAATACATGCATGTCTCCCGCAATCCGACCCGAGACAGAATCAGGCAGAACATCACCATGGATGACTATAATTTTGAGCATGTGCGAGTTTTTAAGTACCTAGGCGCAGTGATAACGGCAAACAATAATATGCAGGAAGAGGTTAAGCAGCGCATCACACAAGCAAATAAATGTACATTTGCGATACAAACCTTGCTTAAGTCAAAATTTATCACTAGAAAGGCAAAAACCGAAATTTATCGAAGAATAATACGACCAGTAGCAATATACGCCAGTGAGACATGGACCCTGACAGTCCACGATACGGAGCTGCTAAGAAGGTTTGAGAGAAAAATCCTGCGCATAATATATGGCCCATACCGAGACCTTGAAACAGGCCGTCACAGAATGAGAAGCAACATAGAGCTTGCGCAAATATATCAAAGCCCTGACATCATTCAAGAAATAAAGTCCAGAAGACTACGATGGGCAGGTCATATATAAAGGAGTCAAAACGATCGACTAATAAAACGGGTATGGGAGGAAGCGCCACAAGGAAAAAGACCACTGAAAAGACCTAGGCTCAGATGGAGAGATAACATCCACAAGGATCTAGCTATCCTTGAAGTTGACCAGCGAGAATGGAGGGAGCTGGTACAAGACCGTTCTAGGTGGAGGCAGATAGTCGAGGCAGCAAAGACCCACCCTGGGTTGTAGTGCTATGGAGTGAGTCAGTCAGTCAGTCATAGGTGACGAATCTGAAATTATGTCTTTTTACAATTTAATATGGCAGGTTCAATACAGGATTGTACATTTTTCTGATTTTATCTAGATTGTATATTTTAGGGGAGTCTTGGGGCGTATATAACGGACTTAAATTGATTTCTTCAAACTTAATATGCAGGATAAAGTATGTTGGACTAAAGAATTTACATGTTTTAAGTTCTTTCAATATCGATATTGTGGGATCTAGGGCACCCCAGTTATGAATCAAAAATTAATTTTTTAAAATGCAGATAACCGATTCATTATGGCAGACTAAATGTATATTTGGTACAATTTTGTTAAAACTGGTGTTAGGGAAATTCTCGGTATCAAAGAATTTTTTGTTTTTCAATTTAGTGTGGTCTATAACTATATATAAAATAGGTACTTTTTGCGACCTTAGAAACTCATCTCAATTCAAAACCAAAAATCCAAAAATGAAATTTTTATAAAAGAATTGAGGCAACTTCTAAAAAAAGCTAAAAAGCGAAAAGTGACATTATAAATTTTCATATGAAATTGAAATTTTTGAAGTCAGCGTTAAACTATTGCTTTATAAAAAAATAACTACTAACACAAAATATTGACAATCTACGGTAAGAAAACATAAACAAATAAAGCATTTCTCATGGTTTTATGTAAATCACATTTTGTCAGGTATTAATTAGGCTCCAACTTAGAAAGTTTTGATATTATACAAAATTTATATTGTTATTGTTCGCTTTTTAGAGCCTTTTTAGAAGTTGATGCAGTTTTTTTTTATAAAAATTTTATTAAAAACACTTTTTTTAGCCTCATTAATATCCCATTATATATATATATATATATATATATATATATATATATATATATATATATATATATATATATATATATTTATATATATATATATATATATATATATATATATATATATATATATATATATATATATATGAAGTAAAATGCGAACAGTAAATGCAAACTTCGTTCAATCATATCCTTTCCGTATTCCACCACCATCGAAATGATGGCCTACCTGTACCACCGTACCGAGAAGAAAGTCAAAACTTACTCTCCCCGCCACAGTGATACGGCAGAGGTACATGTTAAGTCTCTACTAGACTCATCAGGGTACCGACATGTACCTGTTTGTGCAAAGGACAGATCGGAAGGAAGTATGCAACACTGAACGCGACTCCGTCGACCTCCCGCCCGATGGCGTATATATGTAAACATATAAGCAGATATAGATTGCGTTGAGTCTTATTCTGCAACAGTGGTGCAATTTACAAAAAATGGGTAAAAACTCTAAATTGTTTTATACAGCTGAAATTTAGAAAAACTTTTCCCAATAAGTCTTTTCGATATTTTGAGATATAACTACTTTTGCATTTTTTTTTGGAAAAAAAATTAAATTTGACTGATATTGCTAATCATGTGAACACTATTTTTTTGGTTAATTTTCATCTCAATCGAAGCAGAAATTGGTGCCAAAGTCAAATTTTGAATAAAGCTATTAATAAAAAAAATCCTATATGATGCGCACTTTACTGGTCACGACAAATAATAATTAATATTTTATGCATTTAATTATGGATTTAAAAGGAAATTTTAAACGAGAAACCTTAACTCGTTAAAGTATTCATTCACAATGACGTGTTTACTAAAATTTATTTATTTTTTTAAAGTGACAGCTCTTGCGAATGACCTGTTGTTAACATTTATCGCATACATAAAGATTTCAATTTTCTGCTTTTATAAAGTAACATTTTATGTTGAACCTTAATTATGTTATGTAAAAATATTTTATGCAAAGGCATGCAGAATAATTGCTTCCTTGCGTGGTTATGATTGCTATATCTCGAGAATCTTATTGTTTGATTCAAGCAGTACTATTTATTTCTTTTTTCAAAATATAAATACATTTTTTGTGGATTTTCAAGCAACTAATGTAAGGTTACCTATGTTTCGTTAAACAAAACAATGTTTAACAAAAGGCGAGTCCTCCGAATAACGTTAAGCCCGAAATAGCCCGATTTTTTATATATTGTGTGACTAGTAAGTTCGCATCATATGGGATTTTTTTTATTAATAGCTTTATTAAAAATTTGATTTTGGTAGCAATTTCTACTTGGATCGAGATGAAAATTAACCAAAGAAATAGTAGTCACGTAATAAGAATTATCTGTCAAATTTTATTTTTTTCCAAAAAAAAAAATCAAAAGTGATTATATCTCAAAATATCGCAAGAAGTTATTAAAAATGTTTTTCTAAATGCAAATTTTAGCTCATATGCAAAATTTGAGCTGTATAAGTTAACTTAGATTTTTTGCCCATTTTTGTAAATTGCACCACTGTTGCAAAATACGACTCGCAGCCTACATGAAACTTCTAATTTTTGACAATGCTTCATTCCAGACAAATTTTGTTAAAAGTTGCACCATACTAAATGTATCTGTTTCTACAAAATCGAAATAGGGGTATGAAAATTTGATCACATGTGATAAAAAGTTTATTTGTTTTTGACCCTGTATAAGGTAACTTCATAAAATACCTATTTTTGAAAACATAGTTTGTGTCTAAAAGTAATACACATTAATATTAAGAAAATATTTTAACTGAAAAGACTAAAATTTTCTAATAAAAAACTCATATACCTTACGTAAATTTTAAATAAAAAGTTAAATAAAAATGTATTTTCCACCTATTGCAACCTTTACTGATGAAACTGTGTACTTGTTCGTCTTAATTATAATGTATATTACTTTTAGACACAAACTACGTTTCCAGAAATAGTTATTTTATGGAGTTAACTTATACAGGATCAAAAGAAATAACCTTTTCATCACATGTGATCAAATTTTAATAGCCCTATTTGGATTTTGTAGAAAAACACACATTTAATAGGGCGACACTTTAAACAAAATATGTCTGGGATGAAGCATTGTCAAAACTAAGAAGTTTCATGTAGTCTTATTTTGCAACAGTAATACAATTTTCAAAAAATGGGCAAAAAATCTAAATTATTTTATAAAGCTTGAATTTTACATGTGGGCTAAAAATTACATTTAGAAAAACCTTTTATAATTATTTTTTTTTGATATTTTGAGATTTGACAGATAATTCTAATCACGTGATTACTAATTTCATCTCGATCGAAGCAGAAACTGATGCCAAATTTAAATTTCGAATAAAGCTCATCATATCACACTGTATATCATACCGAGAAGAAAGCCAAAACTTACCCTCTTTGCTACACTGATAAGGCAGCGGATGGCATATATAGGTTTATGCGACTTTCACGGATTCCTCCGTGTTAGATGCAATAGCAGTGGTTATATTGTCGTAGTAATGCCCCTGATGTTAAGGCCATATAACTAACGAACTATTTGCGACCACCTAAAATGTACGGATGTTTCGTCCCGATACCGGTGGTGGACTTATCAGTGGGATCCACCGGTATCTTTCCCAGACATCCTTGTACTTTCCACAAACTTGGACCTCTATTTAAGTCCAGTTTTGCCGGAAAGCGGTGGTAAGATGTTAAGTTCCACAACATGCCCCCCCCCTAAGGCATTTGCTTTCCGGCTTTAACTGTCGGACAGTCCAAGCCGTAAGAAAGCACAGGCCTGAAAAGGAAGTGGAACGGACATCTTAGGTGGTCTTTCCAAGTTCGGGTCAGGCTTAATCAAAGCCAACGGCGATTTAGACCCTTGTCTGCCGCCGTCCCTGCTCGGGCGCCATGTCGTAGTAATGCCCCTGATGTTAAGGGCATATAACTAACAAACTATTTGAGACCACCTAAAATGTACGGATGTTTCGTCCAGTGGTGGACTCATCAGTGGGATCTACCGGTATCTTTCCCAGACATCCTTGTACTTTCCACAAACTTGGACCTCTGTTTAAGTCCAGCGGTGGTAAGATGTTTAGTTCCATCACAATATCCACATTATGCTGTTATAGTGCTGAAATCACATTCAACAAACGTACAACTATATCAACTCCGTGTGTAAATGAAGTAAAATGTGAGCAGTAAATACAAACTTCGCTCCATATCCTTTCCGTGTTAGAGGTTGCACAGGCACAGTTTGCCGCGTTCGGTGATGCATAGATTCTTCCGATCTGTCCTTTGCACAAACAGGTGCATGTCGGTACCCTGATGAGTTTAGTAAGAGACGTACCTCTGCCGTATCACTGTAGCAGGGAGTGTAAGTTTTGACTTTCTTCTCGGTACGGTGGTACAGGTAGGTCATCATCTCGATGGTGGTGGAATAGGATAAATTGTGTTTTGTAGCAATTTATTCAAACTGTGCAACCTCTAACACGGAAAGGATATGATTGAGCGAAGTTTGCATTTACTGTTCGTATTTTACTTCATATATATATATATATATATATATATATATATATATATATATATATATATGTATATATATATATATATATATATATATATATATATATATATATATATATATTTAAGTTAACGAATTCTGGTTTAGAGAGCAATATGCTTTTTCAATGTTATCACAATTTTTAAAAATACAAATGATATAAATTGTAATTTCATCGTATACTATATTTCACCTCAAGTATACTTTTTATATTACAATAATAACTAGTTTTTGTCATTATTTCCCTATATAAAATAATAAAACATACCATAGTCAGAATAAAATTATATTTGGAAAACGAAAAAAAAATTATAGTTATTTAGTTGTAAAGTGAAAAGAAGTAATTAAATTGAGGTTAAAAATTTTGCTGTGCCGATCTATTTTATTAACATTAAACTTTCTAATTCAATAACCGATCTAGGTTGAGAAGTACAGTGAAGGAAATCTATATAATATGGACTATGTATCTAATAGAAGCATGTTGACTCTCGCTTAGAAAGAGACAGATCGAACTATGAGTAGCATCTTTCTTTCTAATTCACGGAACAGAAAGACTTCCCTTTCTAAGTGGGAACTATCACGCTTTTATAGGATCCACGGCCTATATATTACGTATTATATCTATACGTAAGTCAAGCAAATTTGTACCTTAAAAATACATAGATAAAAAGTCATTTTCCTTTATTACTATAGTTGCAACAATAGAAAGCTTTGTTTATTTCTAGCTGACAACTATTCCAATATAAGCATTTATTTGTTGACATATATAATGTAAATTATAACCATATCATAAGAAAAACTAAATTGCTCAATTAGAAGAGCTAACTTCCATGGTAACTAGATTGGGTCTAAATCTTAAACCTTCTTAGTGAAAATGTTCTAGAATCAAAAATAACGAAGGAGTTAATTTACAGTTATCTCTTCTCTAAAGAATTTTGAAAACGTTGTTTAAATTATTAAGTGTAAAGAAGTGCTTCGCTAGTTGCTTGGATCTAAGAGGAATTGGATTATTCATTGATCTGAGAGAGGGTGAATTATAATTTCTAGAAAATACTAGACGAGTAAATAAAATTCAATGAGTTGAGCTAAAGCCATAAAAGAATATCTGAACACCAAAAGCGTTTGCGATCTTTGTTTGTCTGACCCCATTCTAAATACAAGAACTAGTTTCGATGCTATTCAATTATTGCTAAGCAGTGATGACGATAGCATCGAAAGTTTATTTGCATGCTAACACTTTGCCGCAGAATGAGGTTATTTCTAATTCTTTTATAGTCAGACAATATTTATCATTATCTTTAGTAGCAGAAAATTGACATCCACCCTGGAATGGTACAGAACAAGACATCAGTAGTATATGTAATAAAATTCTGTCCTTTATAATGACAAGCTCGTTTAACAAAAACACATAATTCACAGTTCATCATAAAAGGACATGTGCGCCGTAGAGTGAATATCATTTCTTGGGTGCTACCGCACAAGGTATCAAGTCATCTTTAGTTTTTGTCGGAAGCAGTATGATCGTTTTTCATTATTGTGTACTGGAAAAACTCTGAAATGTTAGACTTCTAAATTCCATTTTCCAACAGGATAATACATATATAATTAAACTAAAGTTTTACGGGAGAAATTGACCACACAATTAGATCTGTTTAAGTGCATCTATAATCTCGTTGAAAATAGATTTGAGTCTAGTCACGAAGATTTCAATAATTTCTCCTTCAAATTTTAATCGTTTGTACTGTTCAACGGTATCAATAAATCTACAAGATAATTTTTTATTTTATAATTATTTCTCGGTATTGCTTTTTCTATATCCCGTAGTATATTTCTAAAAACTCCCGGGGTGCAACTTTTAATATACAATGTTGAGTTTTTATGGTTTATTTTTTATCAAGATAAAAAATAAATATATAGAAGGGAAGTTTAGTAAACATTAACTACTTTGCTAAATTAAAAATGTTTTTTATAACGTAACAAACACATTACCACGTCAAGTAAAAAATAGTATTATAGCATACAAAAGAGCAATTACGTCTTATAATAATACTTTTACCTATGAAGCGGAGGCGTTCAGTTAAGAATTTCATTTGTAAAAATAAATTTTTATTATTTAAAGAGTGGTTATCTTGGCGCCATCTAAAACTTGCTATGTTCCGTTGGTTGAATAATTTGTATTTTTTAATTTATTTTTAGGCAGTTCTTTTTAGAATTATGTATGACCTCGATAAAAGAGAAATATGTACACCATTTTTTTTCTGTAGAACTTTACAATGAACGAACGGCGAAGGATATCTAAACTCAATTTTTCCAAAATATAATAACTTCCATCGTCGTGCTATTTTGATTTTAATGACTACTTATGGAGCCCTTGGTACCAAGGCACGAGTGTAGTTCATATGAATAAATGTTGGTCTGATTTGTGCTACGGAACCAAGAAATATTTGGTCATGGTAGTTCTGGTAATTTTTTGATCTGAAGCCAATACCATTGATTTGGACAAGAGAAAACAGAAACAGTCTTACTCACCAAGTACTTTAAACTGAAATGTGCACAAAGTCGTTGATAATCGAATTCTCTTTAGAGTACCAAATTTTCGTTATGAATCTTCTGAAATTATTGTCTTCTTTTCAGTTTTACATCTATTTTAGAATAAAGTTTTAGATGGTTAAAAAGAAAAAATATCTTAATGCACACATTTCTGATACATATTTTTTAAAAATATTCTATTTGAAATTTTCCAGGAGTTGGTTATTTAAAATGCTACTCCTCTATGTTAAAAAGTTCTCTTGTTTAGTAATTTTTATTTTATTCCTTAGATAACCAGAATATTCTCAATGGCCCAAAGAGATCGTTTATTTAAAAGAGATAACCAACTTTACAAAGTAGTTTTAAATGAATTTTCATTTGGTTGTGTATTTTTATGCGTATATACATGGATTACTTCCAGATGTTGTTTTAATTTCAATAATTTTTTCTTTTCTTTATTTCTGAAACTTTTTTGGGGTAGTAGGTTACTAATCCACAAATAAGTTAAAAATATTCAAGGAGCCGATCCAATATGATAGAATAGCATTTTTGTCAGACTCTATTTCAGTCAAATTTTGACATTTTCGGGAATATAAGAACGTAATTTATATTCATATGAATCTGTAGTTGTATTAATGACAGTCAAAATGCCAGATGAATGAATTCAATATCGACAGTTTTTAGGAGTGAATTATATATATTCTTATGTTTTAATATGTTCTATTGCTGCTATATTATTCAAACAATCAATCAAACAACTAAAAACAATAAAAGATTATAGGTATAAAAATAAAGCCCAGACTTGTTACTGTACTTAATAACAGTATGAAAGCTAGTAAATAATTTTTTACAAAAACATTTTATGTATGTACAAAACATAAACTTATATTATATTTGACGTAATTATGCCAGATGGTCAATATCAATTTGTACTATATAAAACTTTTTGAGTAAATCATTTATTAGTCCTTTTCCTATAATTGATGTATGACGAAATATAAGAATCCGCTCAAATATTTATTTTTTTCATTAATCGATATTCTCATCCTACTAAATAAGTTATCGAAGATCATGAACAATCGATTTTTTTCTTGATCTCTAGAAACACGAGGAATAGTTTAAAATAAAAAGAAGCTTTTGGGAGGAATTTCAAAAATATATTAATATTGTACTGATAGGGATATAAAGTACGTTTTCTATAAAAGTAGCTACATACTGAAAGTCTAGATTAATCTACCTCATCCTTTAATGTGGTTGGAAAAGTAGATACTATGAAAGTTTTAAACCTGGCAAAACTCTATATTGGTCATATGGGGTAGCCGATAGTATTTGTTATTGATGAGTCACAAAAGTTACTTCATGTTCACCAATTGCTTACAGTAAAAATATTCTCCTTTATTAATAGAACTGAACAATTAAAATCATTTAAAGTTAAAAATTTACGGTTTCTATGTGAGTATTTCTTAACAACATTGCAAAGGTCATTCTTCGATAGCCACTAAAATTTTTAACAGAATGCAACCAAATCACCTATAGGAAATTATATGGAACTCTTAATTTAAGTTTCAGTAAAATCCGGAAGTTCTGTTTCATTAGGGATGGATTCATGTAAGAAAATAAATAACAGATACAAAAATTTGAATATCTCACTAAAATCTTAGGGAATAAATGATTTTAAGTTAATTTGAGTCTCTAAGTACCTAAGAATAAAATTTTCCCAGGTACATCACTTACAATCAACGGCATGATTATCAACGATGTCGGCCAGTGTCTATATTTTAAGTTTTAACTTCGTGTGCGACAACAAAAAACTACGGTAAATTGGAGCTTCAGTGGTAAAATCAGTAATCATGAATATGGGTTTTATAATGTATTCTAATAAGCTGGATCACCTGACTCTAAGATGGTCTTCTTCACTTCAAGATGTTGCCAGATTAATTTGTTGCAGTCATAAAAATTATGTTCCGCGCTTTTTTTCAATTCTTAACAAAAGTATTCTTCCTCATGTAACCTTTCTACCCTTTTTCTATATGATTCTTAGGAGGTTCGTATTTTATTAGAAAGAAAGTCACCAGTTTAATTTAATTTTTTGAAATATGCATGTTAAGAGCTCAGAAAAATTTGAAAAATAAATATTTTCGAATTTCTTAGTATTGTATTCTGGGAAACTTCGTAAAGTTCTTAAAATCTACTATAAACATTTGCCCCCTTAGTTTCCCGAAAGTACAATGAAAATTGACTAAAAATTTTACAGGCGTATTTCGTCCACGGTGCCAGCGGTTGGATTCATCAGTGGGTCCGCTGACACCTTTCCCAGACACCCTGTGTTGACGTAGTTATGTATATTTGAAACTAATATTTGTAGTTATTTAAGGGCGGGACGTGCCGGTAAGATATTAATTATTGAAATTTGTATTTCAACGCCTTCATGAGTCATTTCTTTCCGTAGTACTACGACATTAGCCCTGAAACATTTTTCTTTATATGACATTTTCAGTTTTCTCAATCTTCTGAGTTTTTAATAAAAGTGACGTTTAGTTGGCTTGGATCCACAGGACGGCATCTATTTTTCATTTCTGCTATGTGATACTATTTTGTTAATATTTTAACACGAATTATTTTTTAAATTATTAAATTTTTCCTTTTAATGAGTAAGTTTAAAAAATGGGCTCAGAATATTACAATTTTTAGCTCCAGTTTTATAAAATGTTAGGGTTTAGTTGCAACTTCGTCCGCGTGAAACTTGGAAAATTAAAGTTTGTTACGTTATAAGAATTTTATATTTATTTTTTTTTTAATTAAGCGCTGTGAAAATATTTTTACAAACAATAAAAGAGCAAAAAAAAAGGGCTACCTATATCACTCCTGAGAACCTCACCTTAATGTCTATAAATTTTATCGAAATCGATGCAGCCAACAGATACTTTAATTTCATTCATATAGAGATTGTATCGAATGACCGCAGTACGACTTTTCTTTCATATTTCTTAACTTTTTGGGTGAAAAATGCTTTTATGACGTACAAGTAATCAACAGATCTGTTTTATTATTACAACCTGTATCTGCTTAATTTTTTAAAGGAGTTCCTGGTACGTACACTATGAGGTAATCTATGAAAATAATCGTGTGTGATCAGATTTAGCAGCCAGATTCACTAAGAAATTTCGAGGCTTAGACCGGATCTAGTTGCCGTGGAAGGTTGGCCAGTTTTTTTTTGCTTACGAATTGTTAGAATTGGATATTAAGGATAAAAACCTAGAAATAAAACCTCTTGATCTGTAGGAAAAATGGTTGTCTCACAAACAAAATTTTCCATTTTTTCTGATTTAGTAATAAAAGAAAATTATTTTTATATATTTTTAAAGTTCAAAATTTGCTTGACTTATTACGGCACTTGTCAGTTTAAGTCTTCCGCTGTTAACTTAGACCTGTTTTAAAGTTAGACCTTGTCAGTGAATTAGGGGATGTTGTTTTGTCCAAAGGATACGTTCGTTTTAAACAATAAACTTTTTCATTAACTTTCTCACCTTCTGACAAAAATGTTTATTAGAAGAAAAAAATATTTTGAAGATATTAGTTGAAAAGTAGACTTGAATAAGGGAATAAGTACCGAAAATATGAAATGTTATTTTTTTCTTTAAAAATGTGTTAAAAACCATTCTTCATGTCCCCCAGAAGGAGCTACGTACCAAACGAATATTTGTGTTCCCGTAATTGGCTCCACAGATGGCGCACCTATGTAAGTTGCAAGCGTCGTTTCCAATTAAAGGGACCATCATTATTTTTTTTGTTTTGTTAATAAATGACACGTTTTTTTCTTGCATTATCCATTTCACAGTGTTTGTTCTATCGAAAGTATTTTGTTTGTGCAATTGTGCGTGATATAAACAATAAAATGAATATAGAAAACAATAATATTAAGAAAAATAAATATAGAACTGGAATTAAATTTAAGGTCCAACAAGAAAAACCGTTCCACCAAAAAAGCAATCAGAACATGAGGTATGTTTAATGTTAGGCCTAGAAAATATTTCTCTGATTTAAAGTGTTTGATTCTAGAGGGTTTGCAAATATTATAAAGATGATTGCAATAAGATTAAAGATGAACAGGAAACAAAGTTTTTAACAAGTTCTACTCTTTGAATCTAAACGCACAAGGATGACTTCGTGTGTCCCATATTCGTTTAGGACAGGTTAAAAGAAGACGTAATGGTCAATATATTGACCCACAGGGAGCAGAAGGCAGTGTTATATATATTATACTTTGCCTGACAAATCAGGAAGTATTTTAAAGCTCTGTAAGAAAATCTTTATGAATGAATTGTTATTGGCGAAAAAAAAATGGAAGTTCTAATATCAAAGAAGAAAAGTTGTGATATAACTTACAGAAATAAACGCGGAATTCATGTCAATCATCGAAAACTTTACGTTAAAGAAGATCTTAGGCGTATTATAAGTCATATTAATTCATTACCAAAAGACGAGAGCCATTACTTTCAAGAAAAAAGCCCAGACCTTCATACACATCGTCTTGGAAAAGCTTTTAATAAAAAGTATCATTATAATCAGGTGCTATATAAATACTACTACAAAGTTTTAAAGAAGAATTTCCAAATTACAGTTTTCGGAGACCCAGAACGGATACTTGTAAAACATGCGACAGATATGCATGTGTGATAACATTGGACAAACATGCATCGCCTAGTATATGCCTAGAGCTTGCGCTCCCTGCAGCAGCTTGGAAGTGATACTTGCACAATAACAATAGATTTAGAAAAAGTATTATTCGTTCCAACGTTAACTCAGATATGTATTATATAAGCCCACTGTCGGTTTACAGTTTTGTGCATATTGCCGATACAAATGAAGCCTTTAAATGTATTTAGAAAGAAACCAAAGCTTCCAGGGACTTAATGAAATTATGTAATGCCTACTAAAGGTTTTGTATTTCAACATTACAGAAAAAGAAAAACTAAACATATGGTGTGACAACTGCATTGGACAGAATAAGAATCGGTTCGCAACATTTTTAATGCTAATTGTAACAACGATTGGTCTATTCACAAAAATTACTATGAAATTGCTCGTTAGCGGTCACAGTTACTTACCACACGATAATCATTTCGCACACGTTGACAAAAGGAGAATGCTTAAAAAATTCTTCGTGTCTGAGGACATACAACTCATAAGAGATACCAGATCATTACAGCCATATAGAGTTGTAAAAATGGAACCTACATACTTTTTAAATTTGCAACTAGCCGCAGATTTTTTAATATTTACTACTTAGCTTCCAATATCAACGTTGTCGATACTTCCTTTTCTATTTTTTTTTTAATTTTCTTTGGTTTGTATTGAAAACACTTTTGATACTTGAATATTTTTCTTACTATGTATATCTTTTAAGTTTGCAAGTAAACAGTTTTGTCAAACTATATGGATTTTTATTCATAAATGGTTAACTTAATCAATTTTTTTGGCTCTTATTCAAGTCTGCTCTTCATTTATCAAAAATTTTATGTGATTATTTTTCCTTAAAATACCCACCGCTTTATCCATAGTACAATTTGTATTGTAAAAAATAGATTCCTAGAAAAGATATGTTTCCAATTTCTATTTATTCACAGAATTGTTTTCCGTTATGTTGTTTAATTTAAATTAATAATACAATTGTTTTGTTTTGTTTGAATAAACTAAACCATCGTGGTTTTAATATGATAAAAGCAACATTTATAATTAAAAATACTAATGTTTTTTAATATTAAAATAATAAAAACAGTATAATTCCATAAGAGTATTTTATTGTTATATAATTGAGAAAAAACACATATAAACATTATTATAAAAAGTTTTTTTAAATGCAATTTTTAGCTTATATGCAAAACTTTAGCTGTATAAGATAGTTTAGATTTATTTGGCTATTTTTTGTAAATTGCACCACTGTTGCAAAATAAGACTCAACACAACCTACGTAAAACTTCTTAGCTTTGACAATACCTCATCCCAGACATATCGTGTTTAAAGTAGCGTCATATTAAATGTGTGTTTTTCTACAAAATCCCAATAAGGCTATTAAACTATTAAAGTTTAGTCGTATGTGATGCAAAGGTTATTTCTTTTGATCCTGTATAAGTTAACTCCATAAAATAACTATTTCTGGAAACGTAGGTTCTGTTTAAAAGTAATACACATTAATACTAAGAAAATTGTTCAATTGAAAAGTCTGACATTTTTTAATTAAAAAATCATAATATAAAAATTAAACCCATTTCAAATTTATTTTCCACCTAATGCAGACTTTACTGATGACACTGTGTACTTATTTATCTTAATTATAACATGTATTACGTTTAGACACAAGCTACGTTTTCAAAATTAGTTATTTTATGAGTTTACCATATACAGGGTCAAAAACAAATAAACTTTGACACATGTGACCAAATTTTAATAGCCCTTTTTGGATTTTGTAGAAAAACACACATCTAATATAGCGCTACTTTAACCAAGATATATCTGAGATGAATCATTATCAAAAGTTTTATGTAGGTTGCGTTGAATCTAATTGTGCAACAGTGGTGCCATTTCCAAAAAATAAGCAAAAAAATGTAAATTATCGTTTAACATGGGCTAAAAATTGCATTTAGAAAAACTTTTTTCAATATGTTGAGATATAACCCCACATTCGAATTCTTTTTGGAAAAAAATTTAAATTTGACAATAATGCTAATCACGTAACTACCACTTTTTTGGTTAATTTTCATCTCGATCGAAGCAGAAAGCTATTAATATATATATATATATATATATATATATATATATATATATATATAGTTATTAGTGGAAACAGCATCCTTTTCAGGTATACAAACTTGACGCTTCAATCAATCAATACGATGTCAGTCAGATTGATTATTCGTTCCCCGTCTATCGGTGATAATAGTCCTAGCAAAGTAATGTTTAGAAGAGTCATTCTTCAATGCATCCGGGACTTATAATATGACGGTTTTAATTAGTCCATACTTGTTTTCCAGCTGCTGATACAGAATATTGAATACTTAATGGTGTCTACGCAGATAGTCAGTGTTGCATGCGTACTCATGCTGAAGAGTTTCTAATTTCTTATGACATTTTCCACACTTGTTTTATTGGATAATGGGGTCCTTCATTAGAATCTCTTGTAGTTATTGGGGTTAGTAACTTGAATCTGGATATCGATCATAAATCTCCCTCTGGAAAGAACATTTCGTTCATAAAGTGTCTATTATGTGCTTCCGTATTTATGTGGTACTGATGTACGTTATTATAGTGTCAAAACAATGATAATGTGTACATTTTCGTTATTAAGATTTATTGGCCTGTAATTTTTATCGGTCATCTAGATCAGTTGGCGAAGATTGCAATTTTTCACTTTACAGGCGAAGAACTCTCTTAACTTGGTCAATTGACTAGGATATATGTTGATGATGTCTGGCAATGCCCTTCATTTGTCATTTCTAGGGTTCTCAACATAAAACTCTTGGAATGGTAGGCGTTATGTTTAGTCATAAAGATGCTCGGTCGGTTGTGGGTTTCCCAGTTCAGTGTCCGGTCAGATAAAAATGAGAAACCAATACGCTAATATAGGCACTGTGTAAGGATTGATTTTAGTTATGAAATTGTCGTTGTTATAACTTTAGGAAAATACAATATCATCTATAAAATTGTTAACGAATTTGAGTCTTTGATTTTCTTCTAGTAACCGCACTTGCTGAAACTCTAGATATTTATAGATTTTCCTCTCTTGTATAGTGCGATCGATCTCAGTTTTTGACAGTATTACGTTGGCATTGACTATCTTTCTCTTTTTGGTATTTATAGTTTTATATTTATCCATTCCGAAGTTACCATGGATATCTTTGAAAAGAAAGGTGTGTATCAGTTTTATTAGATCGTCCAAATATTCTTAGCTTCCTATATTGAATTTGATGAGAAATGTACAAACAGTTTATTTCCTGCAAATATCGCTCTGGTCTTCTCTCCATACGCGTTTCGATCACCTCATGATCTCGTCAGTGGAGCTGTATCAGACCGAGAGCAACATTAGCAAGAAATTTTTCATATTCTCTGCCTGAAAGGAGAATTACATATATAACAAACTATTTAAATACGACAGAAAGATTTCTTTATTTCTTACTGAAATTTTGATTTTTTAAAAATTTCACGTTCCTCCGATGATTCATAGATGTCGTTCGACTGGCGATATTTTTCAGTCTGATATCGAAGTTGGTAGATGGCAGGTGCAATATCCTGCCAACATACCTTGAAATTTATGGTTCATATATCAGTTATTTCCTGCTAATGTTGCTCTCGGTCCGATACAGCTCCACTGACGAGATCATGAGGTAATCGAAACTCGTATGGAAAGGGGACCAGAGCTATATTTGCAGGAAATAAACTGTTTGTATATGTATTTTTCATATTCTCTGCCTGAAAGGAGAATTACATATATAACAAACTATTTAAATACATCAGAAAGATTTCTTTATTTCTTAATGAAATTTTGATTTTTTAAAAATTTCGCGTTACTCCGATGATTCGTAGATGTCGTTCGACTGGCGATTTTGTTCAGTCTGACATCGAAGTTGGTAGATGGCAGGTGCAATATCCTGCCGACATACCTTGAAATTTATGGTTCATATATCAGTTATATCCTGCTAATGTTGCTCTCGGTCCGATACAGCTCCACTGACGAGATCACGAGGTGATCGAAACGCGTATGGAGAGAGGACCAGAGCGATATTTGCAGGAAGTAAACTGTTTGTATATATATATATATATATATATATATATATATATATATATATATATATATATATATATATATATATATATATATGTTATGTCGGATATTCTCACGAGTGTGATCTATAATCGAAGGTTTTCGGGCATCCCGTGTATGTGCTGAGTCCCTCTCAGGACTGTAAGGCAGCTGACGTTTCGGTGAAATCTCATTCACCATTTTCAAAGCTCACTGTATGGCGTCTACGAGCGCTCGCATGATTAAAGATAGTTATACCTTTCTTTATTAAATCACAGATGTATTTATTAACATTTTCTAATGAATTATTTTTCCCTTAAGCCAGAATTAAGGTTTATTTTTTCCCATAGTACAGAAATATTTTTAGGTACACTTTTTCAAAATACGTTTTAAAATATCTACGTTTGTTGTTAATTAATATTATAGTTGAGAGTAATTATATCACTGCCGAGTATAAAAGAGAGTTCCCTCGTCGCGTCTGTCTAAATTTTGATACAGTTTTTACATTCAATTTGACGGTTTCCCTATGAAGGTTTTGGAATATAACACATGGATATAACATAAAAGTAATCGGTCGATGACGATGGTTTCAAATTAAGTAACCCAGAGGCGAAACAAAGGCCCGGGTGCTTTATTGGTGTATGCTGAGTAAACCATTTAAGAAATATTAAGACAATGTTTGACCTGCCGTATATAGACCTGTTACGCGTAATCCCCAGGTAAAATTTATTAATGCTGACTTTTGAAGATAGAGCGGTTATTGTTATTAGAAATATATTTTCTTAAAAAAAGCGAACCATTGCGAAATATAATTTGTCTTTTAGTTACATTTGATGCCTTTTTATTACCATTTAGGGACTTGGTCTTTGTTAAAGAATAATCCTTACTGAATTGTCTTATCTCTTCGTTATTTTTTAAGTCACTCGTAATAATGTGAACATCGCAAATCGTTTTGCTTTCGTTATATTACATAATGCAAACAACCAATAATAATTTGTATATAGGTAATATGACGAATACCATATTGTTTCTGTACTTTTGAGTTGCAGTCTGACATGAGAGTGTTCGCTTTCAATTTAAAATAAGAAGAGGTTAACACAGCTTTATCAAAATGACTCCTTAAAGTATTTGTCGACCTATATGCTTGCCAATTTATGAAAAAAATAAAATAAAATAAAAAAAGCGTATCGTTATCAGAATATATGATATTTATTTTCATTTTGGAATTTGAAAGAAATATAATCCCGTTAAAATCTCCATATTTCACACAAACCGCTTTGACATTCCGAACTTCATAAAAGATAATGAAAAATACTTTTAAAAGTGGATTAAGCAGGAACGAAATTTATGTTGTAGCTGGGCAGGATTAACTCATTTGATTATTTTAAACTGCTATAAATCGTTTTAGTTCGGCTTGTGTGTACAGTTCAACAAAGTAGCATCCAAATGGGAAAAAGCGACTATGGTATTAGTAAGGTTTAATTAATTAAAACTCGGGTTTTGGCCCTATAATGCCCTGGATGAAGACTTGTGGGTTTCATTATTTCTTTGGGATTATGCTGATAATTAAAGTTCTCCGTTATAAAAACTGACAAAGATAAAAGTATTAAAAAAGTAAATAGCATCTGCTTAGTTGATAAAAACTACTGAACTTTTAAATCGATTTTTCAGAATCTAAGTAACTGCGTTATTTTACAATTAGCGTCAATCTATAAAATTATCACTAGACTTACAGTTAGCAAGACTGGCTAATTTGGAAACGCATAACATTGAGGAACAGTTAATGTGAGGCATGGTATATGGGAGTCGATTTTGCCTAATTCCAGTGTGCTGAATATGAAAAAAAAAACAAATACACTGAATTAACTCAAATTTATGAGATAAAGGCTACTAACTTATAAACTGCGAACGGGTATATATATATATATATATATATATATATATATATATATATATATATATATATATATATATATATATGAAGTAAATTGCGATCAATAAATGCAAACTTCGTTCCAATCATATCCTTTCCGTGTTAGAGGTTGCACAGTTTGAATAAATTGCGATAAAACACAATCCATCCCATTCCACCACCATCGAGATGATGGCCCACCTGTACCACCATACCGAGAAGAAAGTAAAAATTTACCCTCCCCACCACAGTGATATGGCAGAGGTACATGTTTCTCATCAGTGTACTTATATGCACCTGTCTGCGCAAAGGACAGATAGGAAGGAAGCATGCAACACTGAACGCGGCTTTGCCGACCTCCCACCAGATGGTGTATATATGTTTATGCGGCTTTCACGGATTCCTTCGTGTGAGATGCAATAGCAGTGGATATATCTCGATGGTGGTGCAATGGGATGGATTGTGTTTTATCGCAATTTATTCAAACTGTGCAACCTCTAACAAGGAAAGAATATGATTGGAACGAAGTTTGCATTTACTGATCGCAATTTACTTGTTTTATACCCGAAGTTGCATATAGTTGTACGTTTGCTGAATGTGATTTCAGCACTACAACGGCATAATGCGTATATATCCACTGCTATTGCATCTCACACGGAGGAATCCGTGAAAGCCGCCTATACAGTACCATCGGCCTTAGTATCTTCCTTTTATTATTCAAATATCCTGGTGAGACCTCTTCTTCAGCACATAATTGCCAAGGTTTATTAAATAATATATCTAAATGACCATGTAAAATTACTTTATAATTCTGTCATTTTGGGAATTATTGCTTTGTTGTTTCCAAAAAATGCTTATCAACTGATACAAGGCTTAGCCATGTTTTCAATTGGAACTTAATCCAATTTGTAAAATTAGGGTAATTTATACGGGAAAAGGAGATGTTAGTCTACTATTGATAAGTCGGGAAAATATTATGCTTCCACCATTTTACATTAGGCTTGGAAGTTTGTAAAAACCTTGGACAAAAATTGGCGTTTGTTTTAAATATAATACATAAGCTAAACATTTCTTGACTCAGTATGGAATAATTAAAAGCAAGCATCTTGTATGGACCACAGCACTTACACATGTTATGGAGCACCCAATATTTTTTCAAAATATTCTTGGTACATTTATTTTACAAAGTTAACACAAACTTGTACGACAAGGTCATCTTTTTGGCGAAAAAGGAACAGCATAGTTAGCTACATGAATGATTTTAGCTATTATAACTTATAGATAAAACTGCGATAAGTTAATATAGGTGAAAGATAGATATCAAAAATGTATTTTATTTTGGGTATATAGTCGTCTCGAGAACGAGAGTCAATATAAACAAAGTGTAATTTAAAAGCATAAAAAAACACCACGAAAGTCCATTTCTCAGAAAAATATAATCTCTTTTTGTTCTGAAATGTAATATTTTAGATAAGGTTTCTTCATTATCAAAAATATAACAAAATTAATTTAAAATTAAGTTGAATTCCTGTGAACTATTTTAAACCTTTTCGCTTACTTAAAAGTTAGGTAAGATGCTTAAAACTGTATTTGGTCAGCAGAGAATTTTTAATATTTAATAGAGAATCCTTGATAATTTAATGGCTTATTTAAAATACTATCTGAATCTTTCTTCAAAATAATTTAAGAGTATACTAAAACCACTACAAAGTCCATGCCTTAGAAAAATATTTTTTTTCCCAAATATAATATTTTATTTTTTTTATCAGTAAAAATATAACAAAACGTATTTAAAATTAAGTTGAATTTATTATGAGCTGTTTTAAAACTTTTGCTTACTATTATACATATATATAGATAAAAGTAGGTAAGGTACTTTAAACTTTAGTCGGCCAGCAGAGAATTTTTAATATTTAATATAAATCCTAATTGCTTATCCAACATTCTCTCTCAATCTTTTTTCAAAATAATTATCTACACAATAGCTTTAATTTTTTAGATACAAGTTTTTAAATTCGAGAAAATAATAAAACTGTGTCCTTTCTATTTACGCTACTAAAAGTTAAAAATAAAATCTTCAAATCAAATGAAAGTTTTAATGCCATACGGACACACTGCTTATTGCAGGATCATATTGGACTCTCGATATGTAAATACAACGTTTGTTTTAATCGAAATCGTCTGATCAAAAAAGTAGGACATTTTCATTAAGAAATAAAGCACAAATATAAAAATTATATTTATTCTGCAAAATTTTGATCATGAAAATAAAGCCGTTGCAAACCCTCCTTGATATGAACTTTCTTAAAATTATACAAAAATTTACATTTTGAAATAAATGCTAAACACTCTCTATTCCAAAAAGATATCTACTTTGTAATTTTAAGAAATTTAATATTTTCAAAATGTATTTGTGACTTCTAATTTTATAAATAACTATTTATAGCATTATTTTCACTGAAAACTTCTTTAATATATTTAAATCGTTGTACAATTTGCCTCATGGAGAAAACACTTCCATCGGTATAATTTCTTGTATTAGTTACAATACACAAAACATGGTTAATTTTTTCCTTAAATAATTTTTAAACCAAATTAAGATATTTCTCGTACCAAAAATTGATAAATCTAACTTTTAAATTATTCCATTAAAAATCCATTTCGATCACTTTTTACTCATTTTAGCAGAAATATTTCCTACAGTTATTATAGAATTGAACGTCAAAAATGATTAATTTCTTCTCCTAACGTGTTACTTAAGAAAAGTAATGACAAATTATTTCGTAGATCTCGATTAGATATTTGTGCGATTTTATCAGATATTCTATTGTAAGACTAGTCGCTATGCCATTCTTCGTTCACATTGGCCTGAAGAAAATTATATATTTTTTTTATTTCTTAAATTCAAGCAATAAAACATAACATATGATCCCTTGATAGTGCAGCAATCTTTATTGTTATGGGTATTTTGAAGCCTTGATACCAGTATGGACTAAGATTTAAAAATATATTCCGAGAAGAAGTTACATACCTGAAAGTTTCAAGAATGATTTATGCTGGACAAAACTTAGATAGGAGCAAAGCAAATAGGATCTAGAAAGTTTACGAGCTCTCTTAAACATAAAGTTAAGGAATTAAGAGTCACATTACAAGGAAAAACAATTTTTTTCCTGATAACAGGTCTTGACTACTGTTATCACAATGTGTTCCTGAATCTATCAAAAATATTTGGAAAATTAATCTAAGTTAAAATATAATCACACAATCGTCAAAATAAAATCCCTACTTACCAGTGGATCACGTGGAAGTCGCTGAGGGTGTGGTTCACCAAATGTAGACGACCTCAGGAACTTGCACTTATTACTCCAATGAAGAAATCACATGTTTTCGGCAGTACACATAGATGGTGCGAACAGGTTAAATTTCATAACAGCATCCTGTAGTACTATCCTTTGCTTGCTTGTATATAAAATTTTATGTCGGTAGCTGTATTAGTCTGTCGAAAAAGTCGCCTCTGTTATTTTCATGCTAATGGAGACATTAAAAAAACCTGCAATTGTAAAATTCTTCTATTTGGAAGGCTTAACGCCATTTAAGATCAATTAAAAAAGAAATTCAACACGAAAAGACGTTTTTCCGTAATTTTTATCGATAAAGCGGTGAGATTCTGAATGTAAAAAAGGCTGCAAAAGCATTAATTACGATGACGTTCTGTTGTGGTGAAAATTCGCTAAATATCCATTGAATCGGACAAGGGAACCGTAGACTAAGAATTAGTGAAAAAAGATTAGACTGTTCAAATGTCAGATAAACTTATTAAAAATTATTTTGGTTTTGAAGGCCGAGATAGGTGCGCGCTTGCTGAAACTCAAGCAAAAGTTGCATCGGAAAACAGTTCTAAGTGATAATTTGATGCGGTACAAGGAAATACTAGTAATTTTTGCATATATTCATAACTATTGATGAAGTTTATTCACCAGTACACTCCTAGAGGTCAAAAAAATAGATAATAGTAGGTGAACTAATTCCAAAAGAGACGAAAACCACTGCGTCAACCAATAGTGTTATGGCTACTGTTTTCTGGCTTCAAAAAGAATTATCATTATTGATTACCTTAAAGGATAAAGTTGTTAATAGTGAATACTACGCAAACTTGGTTGTTGTTTATATGTATTATCCTTTCAAGCAGAGAATATTGATTTCGGTTATATACAGCTCCACTGACGAGACCATAAAGTGATCGAAATGCGTATGGAGAGAGGACCAAAGTTGTATTTGCAGGATACAAACTGTTTGTATATATTCTTTCCATATCTCTGCTTGAAAGAATAATACATATTAACAACTATTTAAATAGGGCAGATAGATTTCGTTATTTCTTACTGAAATTTTGATTTATTAAAAATTTCGCACTACTCCGATGATCGTATAAATGTCGTTTGACTGGCGATATTTTTCAGTCTGGCATCGAAGTCGGCAGGTTTTTAACATCCTACCAACATATTTGGGTATTTATATTTTATAGAGCAGTTGTTTCCTGTGAATGATACTCTCAGTTCGATACAGCTCCATTGACGAGACCATAAGGTGGTCGAAACGATTGTGGAGAGAGGACCAGAGTTGTATTTGCAGGAAACAAACTGTTTGTATATATTCTTTCCTTTATTCTTCTTGAAAGGGTAGTACATATAAATAATTATTTAAATACGGCCGATATGTTTCTTTATTTCATACTGAAGTTTTGATTTTTTTGCCAACTACGACGAACCAACAAAATCGTCCATATCACCTTGGTTTTGCCATTTGGCCTTGTCACTTGGCATATATCCGCATAATGAGGACGCAGCTATACGGCCCAGACTAACTCTGAAGTAGTGTTTGGAATACTAAAAATCTTAGTAGGTGTCTGTTTGATTAAGTGAACTGAAGATCATCACAATATATACTAGACCTACCTTCTAGTGGAAAATTATAATAAGTTAGGGTTTAAATTTTTATCCGAAGCTTTATTGAGTAAAATCGATTACGGATCGGGCTTGGATAGTGATGATATTTTTAAAAAATAAAATCCTTTCTTATTGTGCTTATTATGCAATGCATATGCAGTGTTAGCTTAACCTATGATTATTATTTATTAAATTATTACTTAAAATATACATTATCTCAACATTTAGATATAACTGCCTTAAGATCCTTATGCATTTATATGTAAAAAAGATGCAAGGCATTTTAGGCTCTTATTGAGCTTGTGTTTGCTCGCACCCCTTTTGATGCACAGATAATAAATTAAAATAAAATTAAAAGAATTAATCTTTAGCCCTCAACCAAATTAGAAGAATCTACAACTACATGTTTCCAATAAAATTGACTCACGGAGGCGAAAAGAAACTAAAATTATGGAAGGAAAAGAGAGAAAAAAAGCAGAAAAATTCAGACAACCATAAGCAGTGAAAAATCAAATACGCAATGAAAATAAATCAAATATAGCTTTATCGTTAAAAAAAACCTCATGAACAAAGCAGTTCTAAAACTATTTAAATTTAAAAAGAGGAATGCAATTACAGATTAAGCAAATAGTGAATGGGGAACTGTTTGAATTATCGAAAATAATCATCATATATGCCATAACGTATCATGATCAAACAGAATAAAATCATCTAATAATAATAATATACAATTTACATCGACACTAATTGACAAATGAACAAAAAACAATAAAAAAAATTAAGATTCGACAATAGCAATACTTACGGTTTGTATTGAAAGAAAAAAACACACAATATCTTTAAGAATAGCCGATTAAAATCCTTTGTCAAAAAATTCCAGTACTGAGTAGTACGCTTTATCTAGCAGCAACTCTTTAACATTTTTTTAACTTTATTCTTCAGGCAATCTTTCTTATTTCTATAGGTAAATGATTAAACATTTTTTGGCCATTGAAAACCAAAGAAATTTTGACGAGAGCTGAATTTGGAATTGAAAGTACTGCAGTGCGAGTATTACGAACATTATAATTCGAAAATTCTCTTATTTCCTGTTAAATATACCAGGTAATGTCAATAACTTTTCAGGGCGCAATGCTATTTTCTGAGTTACGAATATTATATTAAAAACTGCCTCGACCATAAATCCCAGAAACACACGCCGTACCACAAATACATTTAGGGAAAAATTTCTTGTTGTTGCTTGATCCAACTCTCTGGCTAAAATTCGCAGAGCAAAATAGCCTCTAGATAACTTTTTCGATGATTGTAAAATATGCTGTTTAAATTTAAAATTATCTTCCGTCTGAAGCCCAAGAATCTTCTTACCCACTGATTCAACACCCAAAACTATATTGTCAAGTCGACATTTAAAAGATATTACATTAGCCCTTGTTATGTTAATAGCAAGAAAATTTGCATCTCACCACTCTTTTAAGTTTAATTAAATTTTTATTGATGTTGCTTTCTAACTGATTCGAGCTTTCCTCGTGCCACAGGATGGTCGCATCATCTCTAAACATAGTAAATGAACCAGAAATGTGTATAGTTGGTAAATCATTTATGTATAATAAAAAAAAAGGAATATTCCAAGTACCTCACACCCCTGTGACACTGCAGAAGCAACTATTAGGGCGAAGGACACATTAGTATTAAAAATGACAGACTCTTGAAGACCAATCAAAACTAATTTTACCCAATATTGGATTGGATCCTTAAATCCATAGATTTCAAGCTTGTCGAACAACACCTCATGATTCACACAATCAAAAGCCTTGGAGGGAGCACATAATACTGCAGCGGCAACTTCTCTGTCATTAACCTGCAAGTAGAGTTCATTCAAAAATGTTACAGTAGCGTCATTGGTCCCTTTTTGAGTTTGAATTGAGTTTAGAATCCAATCTAACATTTGTTTAATATCTGACGTATATTTAGAAAACTAAAAGAAGTTTTTTAAAAACATTTTCAATGATTCTTGACAGTATAGGGAGTAATAACACTAGTCTGAAATTAGACGGTGATTCAGGATCTCATCGCTTAAAAAGTGATAAAACTCGGGCATTCTTTAGCCAAGTTGGAAAATTTTCTTTTGTGAAAAATAAATTTATGGCCTCGGCCAATGAACTTAGGGATATATCCGGTACTGTCAAAAAAATCATACCATTCAGATGTGTCGTTCCTATTAATTTCGGCCAATGTTTGTTTCATTTCATTTATATCTGTTGGCGACAAATAAAAAGAATCCTCAACCAAAATATTCCACAAATACTGCAAGGAATTGGTCCTAGAAGCAGTCTGTGATGTAAATTCTTTCTGCTTGTTGATAGAATAAGAGAAGCGATTTGCGAATTATAACTGTTTTGCCGTTCTGATGACTCGCTTATAAATATTTCTGTACTTATAGTAATAGGCTATGAAACTTTTATTGCTTATAAAATATTTTCGTATATAATTTAAGGAACTCATATTCCTGGCGGACACCAGTAAACCTTTGGTAATCCACAATTTTTTAATTTTGCTTTTTAAAGTTCTTACTGGAAAGCATGCATTAAATTTTTTTGTTAAAATAATATAAAAATAAGCCAGTGACTGACTAGCACAAGCAACTCTCTGCCGTTCCACTATTTCGCACTTCTCTTATGTCTATTTATCTTAGTATGAGCAGATCGTAAGTCAGATCTACAAAAAAATGGCCTCATGATTGGACAGTATGGCATGCCATCAGGGGCGGATCCAGCCTCTCTCTTTGGGGGGGGGGGGGCGGTGACATCACAAAAGTATATTATGGCAAGTGAAAGCAAGTTGTCGAGGGGGGGGGGAGACACCGGAGACATTCCCATTTCTAGTGTAAATGGCAGGGTCGTGCCTATTTTTCTGAATTTGAAGCTCTTGGAGAGGAAGGGATGTCAGCAACATACACATTCCTAGTATAAGAGGTAGAATCGGGTCTATTTTCCTGAACTCAAAGCTATTGGGGGGCGGCTATCGCGAGAAAAACAAGTTGTCAACGGGGAGGGAGTGTCAGCAGCATACACATTCCTAATATAAAAGGCAGAATCGGTTCTATTTTCGTGAACTCAGAGCTCTTGGGAGGGGGGGGGGATCGCAAGCATACACGTTCCTATACTCTATTCAAGCACTAGAGAGAGTAATAAACCTGTTACCGAAATCCCCAACGTACTTGCTCCAGTATCGCAGGTAATGGAGGACTGCCGTAAATCTAATTATATTTAAATATTATAAGCTTTTATAAATTTACTGCAATAATAAAATTTCTGATAGTTCATTTTTATTTCTGTCAGTGAGAAAAGTACACCTTACAGTGTGTCCTTAGTGATTTATCTTGTTTGTGCTTGTTTTTATATATTATTTGAGATTAGTAAGATACCGAAAAAATATGGCCTCCACTTCTATATTTATTCCAAAATCGTTAAACCAAGGCATTTTTCCTCAATGAAAAACTTATTACGATGAATGCTTATGATGCCCTAAGAAATCAATATCTAGATAATAATGTTAAAAGCTCTGTTGAGATGTGTTCCAACATGACAGGAAATTCTACTATGTACCGAATACTGAAGGTGAAAAAACGACTGGAATGTTTCGTACTCCCCCATTCGATCACAGGCAAATGAAAATTGTACATACATTTTATTATGAGAAGCAGATCCCATCCGTCAACAAAATTCTAACTAAAATCAATGAAGATCGGGATTTAGCTGAAATTAAAAGAACTGAGCTCAGGAAATTGCTCAGAGAACTTAATTTTTGATGGAAAAAACCAGATAGGAAATCTGTTCTTATAGATCGTCCGGAAACTGTCCGTTGCAGAAGGAAATATCTCTCTCAAGTAAAAGGCAGAGTTGCTTCAAATAATACATTGTACAAAATTAGTAATTTAACTGAACTTTTGAAAGATTTTTTTGAACAAAGTTACTGCGGAAAATTGGGAAAAATCCATATAATAAAAGAATAAAACAAAATGTGGAAACTCAATTAATTGAGTGACGATAGCTTCACTGAATTTGATTACGAATTATATACGTAATGTTTACCAGTGTAAACACAAGTTGTTTTTGTTGTATTTTATTGTTTAATGTTGTTTATATATTTTTTTTATTTATTTTTATATTTTTTTATTTTAGTGTGTCCCATTCTTTAATTTTATATATGTTTAATTCCAATTAGCCGTAATTTCTTTATTATTTTATTATTATATTTGTGTCTTTTTGTTAAGCGTGTAGAATTAACACCTTTATTTTATTTTTTTAAGCCTATCGGATATTTCATATAATAAAGGAAATTAAATTAAGATGCCAGTGCAATAGAAATAAAAATAAGTAGGTCTAATTTTAACTGTAACATATAAAAATTAATTACATTTGAATCCCTTTTTAGTGTTTAATTTAAGAAATAAATAAATTGAAATGTCAAATTTCCTAAAAATGTTTATAATTAATAATAAAATGACCGATAGCCCCAAAAAAAATTTTAATATTATATGGACGAATTTATTTTCTTATATAGGTTTAACTTCTTTTCTTTTCGACAATGAGTATTTTGTAAGTATTTAAATTGTAACTTCGAATTTTTTGAAAGAATAAGGCTACGTTTTAGTCTGAATGTGCCTAAAACGGTTTTTATGCCAAAATTAAAAATAATAAAAATACAATTGTGATTTGTGTTAAATATGTCAAAATTATCTGTGTTTTGAACTGTATGTGAATTATTAAGAAATCATGAGAAATAAAATAATAATAAAAAAACTTTTTATTTTAAATTTATTACCGAAATAATATTCTATGCCATAAATACTTAGTGATAAAATAAACCTCTTTCCGACGCCTATGACAAGGATTAAAATCCTTTTTAACACTTCCAAATGTCTATTGTTATCCAACCCAAATAGTCCATTATTATAGACCTGTATTTTTGATTATATATAGGAAAAATATATATAACAGATTTTGCCAAAGACACCGAACTAAAGAACACAGGTAGTTTGCGAAGAAAAAAGGGTAATAAATGATTTATTACTCTCTCTAGTCTTTGAATTAACTATAGTATAAGAAGTAAAATCGGGTATATTTTCCTGAACTCAAAGCTCTTGGGGGGGGGGCGATCGCCCCCACCGCCCCCCCCCCTTGGATCCGCGCCTGCATGCCATACTATACATCACTTAAATACATTGCTTGAGAAATTCGAACAGATGTAGTCTATCATAGACGAGCCAAGATCTGTTATTCACGTTGGACAATCCACGTATATACGTAAACCAAATGAACTCAGGAAATTTGAAATCAAAATAGTGTTCAAGTGCGATGGGTCACTGAAATTTATATTCAGATCCCCTGCCAAAATAAACCTAGAACTACTCGGTATCGAAGTTATAACAATTTCTAATCAAAGCATAAATATAAGAATATCAGTATTTGCAGGTCTATAAAGACAACCAATAAAAACACTATATTTAGATATATTGATCATAGAAAACTCCCATGAAAGCGTATATATCTTGCACATATTTTTTTATTAACACTGCAGTACCTCAATGATATAATTGGTTCTAGAGTACCTTGAAGAAACAATGTAATTTGGTAAATACAGCTGCTTCCCCTGCCTCAATAAAGGCTTAGTCAAAAGCAGTATGTCAGGATTTACTATTTCTTCAAGAAAAATTAACAATTCCTCGACTTTATTTCTAACTAACTGGATATTCAGAAGCATTATAGAGCAGTCTTCGTCAGTACCTTCTCTAAAAAATACCATTTTCTGACTGTGCACTACTTGTGTCTTCATCGGAATCATTATCTGGTGCTTAATTTTCGCGCGTCTTCTTGGTGAAGAAGAGAAGCACTTGTGAAGAAATAAATGAACATAAACGATTTTACTATTTGAAGACGGCTCCCCATATCTTGATCAGTCATAAGCTTGCATATAATTATCCATAGAAATAAGTGTGGATTTATTTACACCATTGTGTACTGTCAATTGTACCAAGAAATTATTTTCATAAATAACCTTATCTAACACCTTTCTATTACAGGCGAATGATGATTCTATCTCAAGTAAATCAGTTATATCTGTAACACGTAACAATTCTTTTGCGAGTTTCTTTTCAATAGATCTTCTCTTTAAAGTATTTTCACACCCCTCAAATACAATGACAGAATCTTTCTTTGTAAAGTTACGACTAAGATTCAAAGAAGCTGAAACCAGATCATCAAAAATCACCCCTGTTTGATACAACTAATATCATACTGTATGCGCAAAAAAAACCTTAAATAAGTGACCACAACAAACAACGCTATTATCGCTGCCCACTAATAACAGGGGTTTTTTCACACTTCTTAGCGTTTCTGGTATTCTGATTAAAGTAAAACTTTATTATTAATTAAAAATTCCACTTTAATTGAAACTTGAATTAATAAATATTCAACATATTTCGCCACTTGGTAGCTTTATTTAAGTGAGATATCTTGAACGTTTAATAATTCAAGTTTCAGTGAAATAATAGTTGAGTTTTACTTCATTGTGCTTAGTGATACGGAGTTCCACCAAGTGTTGGCAAACTCAATTTAATCTTTTTCTCTCAGATTCACCTTTACCTTGTTACATTCATCCATCATAGATTCTAATTCTCCTTTCGGTCTCAAATTGTTTTCTTTTGGAACCGAAAACTCCTTATTTAACCTAACAAGATCATATAATTTCTCTTTCAGTATCTATAAATGTTTATCTTAAAATTCTAGTGCATCATTTGTAAAGTTCTTCGTCGGTTTTCAGACTCTTTTAAGTAGAAGATCCTTTTTTTTTTAATTTGGTTGTAAATTTTTTAATTTTACTCCACAAATTTCTGATTTCAGTTTACTTAATACTTACGTCTTCAAGGGCCTTTTCTCTTTGTAAGAACGCTTTCTTTAATTTTTCTCTCATTTTATTAACTTTCTCAGAATATGACATACTGTAATAAAATTCGATATATTTCTCTGAACAGAAAATCTTATGCCGCTCAAGTATTTTGAAGGCTGTTTTTTTTCTGTACAACTTTGATGGAAAATGTTTAAACACTCAGCGCAGAAACAATAATCAATTTTTTTTTACCTTCGTGCAACATTTAACAAAGGTATTCGTATCACTCATGATTAATATCTAAATTTAAATTTGATCCTGAAAAATCGATTTATGTTTTCAATAATAAATCCTTTAGTTTCAATTTTTAAATGTTTACTAATTTCCCTGATTATAAGGGGTAGACAGTTAAGTAATTTTGCAGCAATATAAATCGGAGTTTTTTTGGTATATGTTTTATTTAACTTTGGTGTTGAAAGTGATTAATTTCAGATGAACTGATTATCATAAGTATGCATTTGTTACTGCAAGAACCCAAAATTGTTGCACAAATATATCAGGCATTCACGACAATACAAAGATTTCATATTCAACATTCTTATCTCTTGATATAATTGTTGAATTGAAGATCTTAAATTTCGTTTGTATATTACTTTTAATATTTTAATCTGACAAATTGTCAAATTCTTCATAGCGATACTGCAAGCAGATCAAGAAACAACGATAGAAAATATAAGTATAGGCTCAAGTAGCGTATAGTAAAAGTTTAGCAAAAGTTTTTAGTTAATATATCTCAGGATTGACAAAATTTATGAAACACTTTCCTTAATTTTTTAGTAGTATGATTGGTATGTTTATTCCATTTCAAATGCTGATCAACAAAAACGCCTAGGCATTTGCTGTTCTCGACTTTAGTAATGTTAGTGCAGTGATCGCATGTAGAAACAAAGTCACAGGTTGATAAGTGAATTTTATGAGTGCATTGTTTTGACTGTTCATAACTAAACACTGCATTTTAAGAAGATATCCATATATTCTTAGCATATAAAGAGAATAGTTATTCTGTAGGTTATTTGAGAGAATATATTCACGTTATATTCGAGTTTTCTCTATTTCCTAGAGAGTTTACAGAAAAGTCCAATGTAAAATTTTACTACATCTAGGCATTTTACCGAAGCCTGTTATAAAGGGAATATACAATTATCCCTGTAATATCAGGGCATCAAAAGATCTCTGTTTACTGTATGATTCTTATTAATCAATCAACATAAACACTATAACATGACACAAATCTCATTTTATTTTCTAAAACCTTATGCTAAGTAACACAGTCGCTCAACAAAATATTTTAAAATTATTTTATTAAAATTTGTTTACCACCGTTTTCGCTTATTTTAGCAAAAAGTGTTCTTACAGTATTATTATCAAAGTGAACTACATTCACGTCAAAAATGATAAATTTATTCATGTAACGTGTTACTTAAGAATTGTAATGACAAATTATTTCGCAGATCTCGATTAGATATTTGCGCGAGGTTATCAGACCGTCTTTTGTAAGATGGGCCATATTTTAGAAATCCAAATGTAAAGACTAATTCGTTTGCGTACATTTACGAACGTTCTTGCTTATTATTGTACTTAAAATGATTCGTTTTGAAAGGTTGTATATGAATTCCATCAATTTAACGGAATAAATTGTTATGCCTTGGGAATTTGTAAGTGCGAACAGCAAAAAAATTTCAATAGTTTTAAGGGTGGATTAATATTCTATTTTATTTGTAATTACCTATATTACATTTTTTTTTGAATACTATTTTGTATGTACAAAATAATTTACAATACTAAATTGATCTAAAAAGCAGATGGCAAAACAAAAATTATATATTTACTGTAATTAAATTGCATAATAATTTTTCATTTTAAAAATACTGTAAACACAAACTTTGTATGAAATTGACCAAAAAAGTTAGGCCACCATAATAAATCTGTTAGTTTAAAAAAACTAACTTTAGATCAGTAATCGGCAAAAAAATAAAACTAACCATAAATCAATTACTGGATAATTATTAATCCACATATCGAAATTACCAATTACTCTATCAGTTAATAGTTTCTTAATCAAAATTATCAATTGATGAAATAATTGAAGATTATTTTTTCTCAAATTATCAATTAATTAACTAATTGGAGATTTTATTCCAAAATTATCAATTAATAAAATAATTGGAAATTTTATCCCGACAATTATTAATTAACGAAGTAATTCGTAATTTCATTTTTGAATTTAATAATTAATGAAATAATCAATAATTTTAGAAATAAAATTACCCATTACAAGAGCAATTGAGAATTTCACTTTTTAACCGACTTCTAAAAAAAAGGAAGTTCTTAATTCGTCGACTATGTATGTTTTTTTTTTTGATGTAAGTACCCCTATTATTCCGGAACGGCGGCGCCGATTTGAATGAAATTTTTACGTTATATTCAGGAAGTTCCTGCGGTGGTCCCATATTTTTTTGCACAAAATTGGTTAAGCAAAATCCAAGATTCAATATGACGGATCCAATATGGCGGACAAAAAGATCTAATTTTGTCTGATTATCTCCAAAATTGATGTGGGGGAGTTCTTGGGTCGCATATAATGAATCCAAAATCTTTTTAAAATATTCAATATAGCGGATCCAATATGGCGGACAAAAAAATCAATTTTGTCCGATTTCCTCCAAAATTGGTACGAAGGAGTTTCCAGAGTCGCACAGAACTAATCTAAAATTATTTTAAAAAAATTAAATATGGCGGATCGAATATGGCGGACGAAGGTATCAATTTTGTCCGATTTTCTTCAAAATTGGTACCGTGGAGTTTTCGGGGTCACACATAACGAATCTGGAATTATTTTAAAAAAATTCAATATGGCCTATACAATATGGTGGATAAAACATTAATTTTGTTCGATTTTTTCAAAATTGATATGGGGAAGTTTTTGGGATCGCACATTACGAATCCGAAGTTATTAAAAAAAATTATAAATATGGCTTATTCAAGATGGCGGATTAAAGATTCTACATCTCCCGATTTTGTCTAAAATCAGTATTGGGGTATTTTGTTAGTGTTAATTTTGAATTTAAAATATTTTTTGAAAAACTCAATCTGGCAGATTCAATATGGTGTCCTAAAAATTTTACATTTTTCGATTTTCTCCCAAACTGATATAAGGGGTTCTTGAGGGTGTAAATTATGGATTTAAACGTATTTTTTCAGGATTCAATATGGCAAATCCAATGTAACGAACTAAAAATCTTATATTTTTCGATTTTATTCAAAGATGGGACTCAATCGTTTTTGAGGCTGTAAATAGCGAATATATAGAAATTTTAAATTTCCGGATTTCATCCAAAATTAGTACTAGGGGGCTCTGAAGAGTTTAGATTTAGATTAGGCTAAGACTTAAAATAATTTTTTTGAAATTCAATATGGTGGGTTGAAAATTTTACCTATTCGCATTTTTTCAGATATGGTATATATAAAGTTAATTTTTTACAACTATTAGCTTAATAAGAAACAATATGAGGGACAGAAAATTTGACATATTCCGATTTTGTCTAAAATTGATATTATGGGGTTCTTGAGGCGTAAACGAACTCAATATGCAGTATAAAATATATCAAGTTAAGAAATTTACATCTCAGGTTTTTAAGTATCGATATTGGAAGGTTTTGGAGTCTATATTACAAATCTAATATTTGAAATTTAATAGTGGATTTACTATGTCAGATTCAGAATTTGTTAGACACAATTTTACTGGTATTTGGAGAACTCCAAGATTCAAAGAATTTTTAGTGGTTCATTTTAGAATGATTTACAACTTTGGATAAAATGTATACTTTTTTGGCACCTTGAAGTCATTGCGAGGTACACTAGTCTTGATTAGTTCTTTGCTCAAATAATTTATGGATATCATAATGAATTTTAAAATTAAAATAGAGAAATAAAAGTTTTATAAAAAAATTGAACCGACTTCTAAAAGTGCCCTAAAAAGTAAAAAATAACTATGAATTTTTATATGAAATTGAGCTTTTTGAAGTGGGCTCCAAATTATTTGTAAATCAAATAAATAACTGCTAATATATACAAATTATGGTAAGAAAGCAATTAAAAATAAAGTATCTTTAATCTGTTTATACGAATCACATTTTGTCAGGTATTAGTTTGGCGCCGACTTCAAAGAGTTCAATTACATATAAAAATGTATAGTTATTTTTCACATTTTAGCGCACCTTTAGAAGTCCATTATCCATTACAAGAATAATTAAAAATCGAATTTTTAAAGTTATTGAATTATTAGTTCAAAATTTTTGATCAGTTAAATGACAAAAATAATTTAGTGATTTTTTTTGGCAAATAATGTAGCATCATACGAAATTCTAACATAATTATGATTATTTGTCATGCTTGTACAAATATGATTATCCATACTTATATTATAAATTACTCCGAGAACAAAATGTGCTTGCTCCGATTGAGTTCAATTCAAGATATTCTTATCAAAAGGTGTGAAAAAACATCTAATTATTGTAAAAAACTTACCTAGGCATATTTCTATTCTGGAATTCGTTCGTTAAATCGATAAATTTTAACTTTTCGATCATTTTGAATCCTATTGATTAGAAAAAAGCGTATCATCATGGACAAATACAGTGTCGCTTTATTTTTAATTATTCATTATTTGTCTCAGCCTGAACAAAAAAAAAAGGTTTCTTAGGATTAAATAATACATTTGACAGATTTTCCTGCTGTTAATTATCCATTACTTTATCTGAAAAGATCGAGTGTTCCATAAAAAGTATTTTTTTAATTTAATTCGGTTAAATTACCAATTAATAAAGCAATAATTTGGGAAAATAAACTATTAGTTAATTCTAAAATGAGCAATTTGAAAAATAAAATCTTTAATTACTCTCGTAATGGAAAATTTAATTTCTACAATTACAGATTACTTCTCCAAATGATAATTTCAAAAATGGCATTATCAATTGTAAGAATAAAATTACCAATTACTTTATTAATTGACAATTTTTGGAATCAAATTGTCTACTTCAATAAACAATAATATTATTTTCAAAATTAATAATTTATGAAATTAAATGATCCATTACAAAATTCATTGATGATGTTACCCGATAATATTACTAAAGAAAATATTGTTGTCAGTCTACTTAAGATCCTTAATCTACACCTCCGAAAAAACCACCTTACATGAATTTTAGAGTAATTAGGAAAATAGAAATTTTCTAGTCTACTATATTTTATCCACATTATTGAATTTTAATTAGTTAAATTTAATTCCGTTATATATGCCCTCGAACACCCTCTAATAATAATTTTGTGAGAATTTAAAAATAGAAATGGGGTTAGCTCCCTGTTTTAGATTTATCATATTGAATTAAAAACAATTTAAATTCGAAATTTTGGATTTGTCATATTTAATTAAAAAAATGTATCCGTAATCTGCGACCTCAGAATCTTTCCAATGCTATTTTCAGAGGAAATTGCATAATATTAATTTTTATGTCTGCCATATTATTAGCGTCATCCGGGATTTTACTGGAACAGTTTCTGCTAAAATTGTACTGGACATCTGCAGCAACTTCCTGAACATAACAAGCAAATTACAGCTATATATATATATATATATATATATATATATATATATATATATATATATATATATATATATATATATATGTAATCACAAGAAAAAACAAGTTGCCGATAGGGGGAGGATGCGAGCAGCATACACATTCCTAGTATAAGAGGCAGGATCGGTCCTACTTTCCTGAGCTCTGAGCTTTTGGAAGGGGAGGGGTCGATCGCAAGCATACACATTCCAATACTCTATTCAAGAACTAGAGAGAGTAATAAAACTGTTACTGAAACCTCCAACGTACCTGTTCCAGTGCCACAGGTAACTGAGGACTGCCCTAAATCTAATTATATTTAATTAAGTTTAAATATTATAAGCTTTTATAAATTTATTGCAACAATAAAATTTCTAATAGTTCAATTTAATTTCTGTCAGTTAGCAAAGTACACCTTAGAGTGTGTCCTTAGTGATTTATCTTGTTTGCGCTTGTTTTTATATATTATTTGAGATTAGTAAGATACCCAAAAGATTGGCTTCCACCTCTATATTTATTTCAAAATCGTTAAACCACGGAATTTTTTCCTCAACGAAACACTTATTACGATGAATGTTTATGATGCCTTAAGATATCAATATCTAGATAATAATGTTAAAAGCTCTGTTGAGATGTGTTCCAACATGACATGAGTTGGAAAATCTAGAATGTACCGAATACTGAAGGAGAAAAAAACGACTGGAATTGTTAGTACTCCTAAGCCACATCCGATCACAGGAGACGAAAAACATCGTTGGAAGAAGAAATGAAATTTGCAATAAAAGGAGTTTCACATACATTTTATTATGAGACGCAGATCCCAACCATCGACAAAATTCTAATTAAAATCAATGAAAATCGAGATTTACCTGAAATTAAAAGAACTGAGCTCTGGAAATTGCTAAAAGAACTTAATTTTTGCTGGGAAAAACCAGATAGGAAATCTGTTCTTATAGATCGTCCGGAAAATGTCCTTTGGAGGAGGAAATATCTCTCTCAAGTAAAGGGTAGAGTTGCTAGAAATAACAGAACTTACAAAATTAGTAATTTAACTGAACTTTTGAAAGATTTTTTTGAATAAAGTTGCTGCAGAAAATTGGTAAAAATCCAAATAATAAAAGAATAAGAGAAAATGTGGAAACTCGATCTCATGATCGGTGAGATCGTTGAACCAATTATAATTAATTTGAACGAAGATAGCTTCACTGACTTTGATTACGAATTAGATACGTAATGTTTTCCAGCGTAAAAACAATTTATTATTTTAATTTTCTGTACATATAAAAATTAATTACATTTGAATCCTTTTCTAGTGTTTAATTGTAATTCTGCAGATGGTTTAAGAAATAAATAAACTGAAACGTCAAATGTCCTAAAATTGTTTTTAGTTAATAATAAAATGACCGATAGCCCCAAAAAATTTTAATATTAGGTGGACGAATTTATTTTTTTGATATATATGTTTAACTTTTCGAATTTTTGACAATGGGTATTTTGTAAGTTTTTAAATTATAACTTAGAATTTTTTGAGTGAAAAAAGCTACGTTTTAGTCTGAATGTGCCTAAAACGGTTTCTATGCCAAAATTAAAAATAATAAAAATACAGTTTTGATTTGTGTTAAATATGTCAAAATTATCTATATTTTCTAATGTATGTGAATTATTAAGAAATCATAAGAAATAAAATGTTATAAAAACTTTTTGTTTTAAGTTTATTACCTAAATAATATCCTATGCCATAAATACTTAGTGATAATAAACCTCCTTCCGACGCCTATGACAAGGATTAAAGTCCTTTTTAACACATACTCATCCAAATATCTATTGTTATCCAATGCAAATAGTCCATTATTATAGACCGGTATTTTTGATTATAAAATTTCTAACCCATTCCTATGAAATATATATGTGTCTAACAGATTTTTCCAAAGACATTATTTATTACTCTCTCTAGTTCTTGAATAAACTTTAGTATAAGAGGCAAAATCGGGTCTACTTTCTTGAACTTAAAGATCTTGGGGAGGGGGGGGGGAAGCGATCGCCCCCACCGCCCCCCTGAATATATATATTAGTCATTTTTGAAGATTTTTTAAAATACTTAAGATTTTTTCGCCAAAGTAAAAAATGGTAATACTTGAAGCAAATTTTCTAAATGACTCTAATAATATAGTGTTACCAAGGTGTCCAGTATCATAGAAAATATGGAAAACTTGGAATTATCATAGAATATGTTTTAATCATGGAAAACCTAATATTATTAGGGAATTTTTTCATACATTTGAACTTCTAGACTTTATCGTGCATAAAAAATTAAGACTTTGATTGAAGTATGTACTCGTTCTTATACCTGACCTTGTCTAGAACACACAACATCGAGTAATTTAGTGAATTTTTTTTACTGATAGTATAAACGGAAAATCCATGGATGGACTTAATGTTAATATAAAATTTTTAAAAGATTTACAGGAAATTGGGGCTATAAAACCTAAGTAACATAGGTTTGTGTGGATTATATACTTTACACAGTGCATTTAATGTAGCTTTCAAAACTGTTAATTAGCAAATTGATGATATTTTAATATCTCTATTTTATATGATTTTTCAACCTGCTCGTTGAGAAGATTACTTGAAAAATATCACTGTGAAACTTTTCCTAATGTATTTTTTTGGCCTAGGTTGAATAGAAGGGAACGAAGTGACAAAAGAAGCGCAAATTATTGTCTTCTGTTTTTCAATATATTAAAAGAATCAAAAGTAGAACCTACTTCTAAGAGCTATATAGTAGTAAAAAATAATAGTAATAATACATTAACATCTTTTAAATAATTTGCTAGGTAGTTAAAACCTTCCTAGGCCGAGTATCAATCAAATGACCCAAAAGCTCAATTTATATATGCCGATTTATTTGAGCTATATGTAAATTGTTTGAAGCGCTTGTTTAAGCCAGATGGTTTAAAAAAGCATAACAATAATGTGTTAAAATTGATTTAAAAAAAAAGATGAAATCTCTTTACAGAAAATGATATTGAACTAGATTATAGTACTAAAGTTTAAAAAGCATCAGATGTACTAACAGTGCTCCAGAAATAGCGGAATTCAAAAACCAATATCGGCCAGGTTATAAAACATTCATTACCAAACTCCCACTAAATCACCTCTTAATTACTATTTCGTAAAATGACTTTTTTCTCCTAATCCGCATCATGTCTCTCCATAGTCTTGGAAAATTTAGTGAAAAATAATATTTGCATGCTAGAAAACCGATTTATTAATTGAAAGGGAGTGTAGAAAGATCATTGCTTTGAAATCCTAAAAAAGGTCCAGTTAAACTTGTTTACTTTTGGGTTAATATGATTGAAAGGTTTGGGATAGAAAAATAAGCGGGATTATTAGTTTCAACTCTCGAACGTGAGTTTTCTGTTAATAAAGAATGTATTGTAGAAAATCAACAACAGAAATCTTTTATAGATGAACGCATAATATATAATGGGTTAAATGCGATTAACTGTTTATGTCGATAAAAACTTACTTATGACTCATATTCGCCGCCAAACTGACGTTGAAAAGTATGAACAAGAAAAGTGGAACAAAGAAAGTATCCACAATGAATAAGAAAGAAAAGCAGATAAAATTAACCAGTTAGAGTTGAAAAAAAAAGAGGCAGATGGATAGAGTTGAAAAAAAGTAAAAATTGATTAAGAATTATTAGAATTGAAAAGCTTTGATTATTCATATTTAATATAGAAAAACGATATTTTCCCAAAAGTATAAATTTAAATTTATTAATACAATAATGATTGCTTTGTGTAAAAATAATATAATTTTTGAAAGTTCAAATAAGTAATTTAAATCATAACATTGTCTGAGTTCTTATTTTTCCATAATCTACAAATATCAGGAAAATTTTCAGAATCCATCTGGAAATATCATGGAATTTGTTTATAAAGATGCGCTGGACACCCTGGTTAACCTCTTTATTAGTTAATAAATACATTAACTCTTACGTTTTTCTTCATTCTCTATCAAAATATAATGCGTGCTTAAAAAAGTTTCGTCATTGACAGAAATTTTTTTATAACCAAGCCCTTTCTATCCACTTTTATTTTAAAATATAGCAGCGAACAATTTTTTAGGAAATTTTTTGTTCTTTTGCTATAAAAATATTATATAAAACTATGTATTTATTATTATTTCCGTTCGTAGTCTGTAGATTTTTTAGAACTTATTTATTTCTAATTTTGAACTGGTCAATAAGATATTCATTTTTTTTTCAGGTAAGTTACCCTATTTTAATCCACAACACTAGAGTAACGTGGTAAGTAAACTATTGATTCTATATCAAGTGGCATCAATACATTTAATTATAAAAGTGTAAGTTTATTAAGAAACTATTTGATACCGTACAAACTTTCATCGTACGTTACATTTAAAAATTATTTGCGTGAGAAAACCATTATAGTCGGTTTTTAAGCAATAATATAATTACTTGTAAGAATCTTTTATGCCAAATATCGTTCAATAAAGTTATTTGAATTTGAATTTTGATGTCAGTAGCACAACATATTTTTATGGAAGGATGGTAATATCACTTGTTACAGAGCTTTTATCCAGATCGTTTGGTTCCTTTTCTTTCGGTAAAAAATGCTTAAGTGTTATTTAGTTAACAACAGTGGTAAATAATGGAATTCAAACTCTTTTAATATTTAAATAAATATGTAATTAAAAATTTAGGTATTTTAAATCATAGAGTTAAACTATTTTGTTAGGAATATTTATTTAGAGCTAGAATACGGTCACTTTAGTATATAACAGTGTCCTGCACTCTTTTTTAAAACTTATCTATTTTTGAGCCAAATTTTTTGTAAAAAAAATAACGATAATTGCAGAAAAGAGTGCTATTTAAATCCTAGTATAACAAATTAAAGCTCCATTACAGAAGAAATATTGTTTTAATTCAAAATTCCACGTAAGAAATCTAAGTTAGAAATCATATTACTCTTAACAAACTACTCTACTTTAACTTAACTTAAACTTCAAATGGGATTTACTTCAAATTTCTAATAATTTTATCAAATTTTTTGTATAAAGCATCTGGTTCACTGGAAAAAAGACAAAAAAATATGATTGTTCCCCAACTCGAGTCCACAGAAAATATAATATATTGGGAAAACATATAAATTATGTTGGTATATTAATTCATTATAATTATTAATATCAACATTTCTCTCAGAATTACTAATAAATTAAAACTGATAAAGTAAAATGTCTTTAAAATTGAACTTACTGGCAGGCGTACCAACGTTACAATTATTTAGGGTTAATGTCATGCCTACATCGCATTGTAAACTATCCAATTTTAAGAGCAACCTATTACATTGTGTTGGAATAGCTAATGTATTCAAAAGTCCGTAGCACATTATTTTTGCTTAAATTACCTACCTTTATGGTGTATATGGGTTATTCGACTAAAATAAGCATATATTAAAAAGTGAATTTTTCTCCCAAAAACATATTATTTAATGAGTTTCTTATTACGATTAAATATGACAAAGGTCCATCTAAATATACCAGTTTTAACATTTTTACTAATAACGTCGTAATAAGTATGTGTTTATCTCGAGTCGAAGAGATAATATAGGCGTTTTTAATCGTTAAAATTTTTTCTGTTGTTAGGTATTATAAAAGGATCCGTGGCTAATAAAAGGCTATTATTCCAAAAAAATAAATTACAATGAACTCATTTCAATTTTTTGTTTAATTTTCTGACACTTAAAGTAAATTTAAAACTTTGTATAGTAAGAAAACATCCCGTTGTCAAATTACTGTCTCAAACTCTCGTTTTTAGGTCCTTACAAATTAATGGAAAAATTTTAAGCAACCAGTCTCATATTCTAATGTTTTTATTGGTATTCATTTAGATATTTGCTCTTTCATTCTTACGAAAAAGTTAATTTGTTTATTCTATTATTTTGAAATATTATTAGGTAGGAAATACATTTTGCGTTCACCATCTGAAATATTTTATTGTGTATCTTAAATATACAATTTGGACAGTTATTGTGATAGATGTGGTTCTAACAAAAGTACGCGAAGACCAATGTTGTTTTGTTTTAAATATTCAAGGGATATTATTTACTTATTATTTAGCGGTTATAAAAAAATTATTATTTTTGACATAGATAAAAAAAGGTGTGTACTGAAAATGTAACTATTATTATCAAATATATATAAAAACCGTGTAAGTAAACCAATCTCTAACTCTAAAATAATTAACTTTAATTTAAAATTAATTCTACTCTTAATTTCGAAATTTTGTTGCTAAAATTCAATTCAAGACATTCAATAAAGTAAAATTTACTTTGGAAGTAGATTATATATAGAAAATGGATTTTTTGGGCTTGGAAAATCAAGATGTTTCACAAAAGTAGTAGCGTAATTGTTTCATCAGGCATTAGAATATGGACTTCATGAAATTTTAGTGTTCTTCAAAAAAGTACCATGCACTTACAGAGTGGATGTTTTATTGTTTCTGCTGCATATCGCGGAAACTGTAAATCTTAATGTTGGTTTTGTCCATATTTTTAAAATAGTATCTCTTGTTAACAGTAAAAGGTTACTTTTAATAAAATTTTTATAAAAAAATTGAACCGACTTCTAAAAGTGCTCCAAAAAGTATTTTTTACGAAATTAAACTTTTTGAAGTCGGCGCCAAACTAATACCTGACAAAATGTGATTTACATAAACAGATTAAAAACATTTTATTTGTTATTGCTTTTTTACCATAATTTGTATATATTAGTAGTTATTTATTTCGTTTAGAAATAATTTAGCGCCAACTTTAAAAAGTTCAATTTCATATAAAAATTTATAGTTATTTTTCACTTTTTAGCGCACTTTTAGAAGTCGGTTCAATTTTTTAATAAAATTTTATTTTTCTATTTTTAGTCTTAAAAATCATTATGATATCCATAAATTATTTGTACTAAGTAATAATGGAGATTAGGTTATCTCGTAATGACTCCAAGGTGGCAATAAGTACACATTTTATCCAAAGTACAAAATCATCACAAAAATGAACCACTAAAAATTCTTTGGTACTTAGAGTTATCCAAATACCAATAAAATTGTGTCAAACAAATATTTAGTCTGTCATAGTAAATCCACTATCTTAAATTTCAAATTAATTTTAGATTGGTAATATAGGCTCCAAAATCTTCCAATATCGATGTTTTAAATAACCTGAGATGAAAATTTCTTAGCTCGATATATTTTTAACTGCATATTAAGTTTGTATACGCCTCAAGAACTCTACAATATCAATTTTAGACAAAATAGGAATATGTAAAATTTTCTGTCCCTCATGTTGTATCTTATCAACCTAATAGTTGTAAAAAATTAACTTCATATTTATAAAACCCTCTAATACCAAATCCGGAAAAATGCGAATAAGGTAAAATTTTCAACCCACCATATTGCATCCGCTATATTGAATTTCAAAAAAAATATTTAAGTCTTAATCTAATCTAAATCTAAACCCTTCAAAGCCCCCTAGTACCAATTTTGGCTGAAATCCGGAAATTTAAAATTTCTAGACTTATATTCGCTATTTACATCCTCAAAAACGATTCAGACCCACCTTTGAACAAAATCGAAAAATGTAAAATTTTTAGTCCGCTATCTTGGATTTGCCATATTGAATCCTGAAAAAAAACTTTTAAATGCATAATTTACACTTTATATCAGTTTAGGAGAAAATCGAACAATGTAAAATTTTTAGGACACCATATTGAATCTGCCAGATTAAGTTTTTCAAAAAATATTTTAAGTTCATAATTAACACTAACAAAAATACCCCAATACTGATTTTAGAGAAAATCGGGACACGTAGAATCTTTAATCCGCCATCTTGGATCCGCCTTATTGAATTTTTTAAAACAATTTGAGATTCGTTATGTGCGACCCCGAAAACTCCCCCGTATCAATTTTGAATAAAACCTGACAAAATTGATTTTTTCGTCCACCATGATTTTTTTGAAAATAATTTTAAATTAGTTATGTACGTCTCTGGAAACCCCCTCAAACCAATTTTAAAGAAATTTGGACAAAATTGATTTTCTTGTCCGTCATATTGGATCCGTCATATTGAATTTTTAAAAAATATTTTGCATCTATAATGTGCGACCCAGAAAACTCCCCGCACCAATTTTGGAGAAAATCAAACAAAATTAATTTTTTTGGCCGCTATATTGTCAGCGCCATTTTGGGTATTACTGCACCAATTTCGTCCAAAAAAATATGGCACCACCACAGCAACTTTCTGAACATAACATAAAAATTTTTATTCAAATCAGTGTCGCCGTTCCTAAGTAATCGGTGTACATACATAAAGAAAAACATGCATACTCGACGAATTGAGAACCTCCTTCTTTTAGAAGTCAGTTAAAAAGCTCAAAAACTCATTGACAATACACTTATGACCTTAGAAGTAAAATTTGGACTTAAATTTTCGGCTCGATCGCCCCCCCCCCCCCCCAATGGCGTTTAGTTCAGGAAAACATACCCGATTTTGCCTCTTATACTAGAAATATGTATGCTGCTGGTATCTCCCCCACCCCCCGTCGACAACTTTTTTTTTGGTATCACCCCCTCCAAGAGCTTTGAGTTCAGGAAATTAAACCCGATTCTGCCTCTTATACTAGGACCGTGTATGCTGCTGGCATCTCGCCGCCCCATTGACAACTTACTTTTGCTTGCCATATTTTACTTTTGGAAATATCACCGCCCACCCTCCCCCAAAGAGAGATGCTGGATCCGCCCCTGATCAGAGGTAGACAAAAAGTTATACATGTGAAATTTTCATTTTCCCATTAACCTCCGTTTGCACCCTCTAGCTTTAAGCTTGGCTTATATTTAAGCTGAGCTTTAATCTAAATTTTACTGCATCATATGTAATAAGTTCTCGAAGCCTAGTTTAATATTAAGCTAATAATTTTGCGGCTTAAGCGGAGTTTATTTGATCTTGAGGTTGATTCGTGGATTGTTTTTGTTTTTTTTTAACTTGTAATAAACTTTACGAGACTAAAGTGATCCAATGCAAAATTTGGGCGAACCTTCTAATGATATATTTTTCAAAATGTCCCAGATATTTGGCACATGATGGACATGGGTCTTCCGTGATGAATTTGACCTAAGTCGTATTGTTTTTAATGACATGGAAAATTTAGTTAGTTATTAGCGATCTCATTTAAGAAACCAACAGTTCTCAAAATGTTAAAATGAAACAGAAAACCAGTTAAACGACAGACATATAAATATAGAAAATAGTAGAACAGTTTTGTAAATTAACACGATTATCTTATTATACCAAAAAGATATGATATAGTATTTTATTTTTAGGAACATCACACAGTGGGGGAAAATGGGCAAAAGTCTGCATTCGACACAAATTTTAAAGGATCTTGATAATTTTTTTTAATTACTCAGGACAACAATACCCTAATTCATGAACCCTAAATTTATGGACCTGCCACTGTCCGAACTTAGTTTTTGTTTAACGGAATTGGAGTTTATAGGATTGAGGCTCATTGGTTTAGGCTTTGTAAGTATGGGATTCATAGGTTTGGAGTTTGTGGCTATGTGAGCATGGGATTTTGGTTCACGGGTTCAAGTTGACGAGATTGGGATTTGTCGGATGAGGTTTTATCGATTAATTTGTTACAGCTTTACGGGTATAGGTTTAGAGTTCATGGATTAGGGTATTGTCGAACGCATTCCTTTAGAAACGTGTTCCTAAGTAATTTAAAAAATATATCCCGATCCTTTAAAATTTCTGCCTGATACGGACTTTTATCCATTTTTACTCACTGTGGGTCGGTGTAAGTCAAATGAAATGAATTCTAACAATATTAATATTATGCGACAAATTGACATTTTTGTTTAGTTTTCTAAAAATTTTGCAGCCAATCATTTTTAATAATAGGTAAGACCATAGACATAGGGGTAATACTTAAAATGTTAGGTTGAACTCATGAAAAACAGAAGAAATTTGAACGTTACCAAGTTTGTTTCCTCTTCTGAATAGACTAAAGTTTTAAGCCGATCTTATATATTCAAGCTGACTTAGGTAAGCCAAGCTTCTGGTAAAAATGGTGTAAATGGAAGTTATTAACTTTTGGGATACAAATAGGTCATTAAATGCTAAAATTTCAAGTTAGATAGATAAGTAATTTTGCTTATTTTATCAGGTTTTATTTGATTTATTTAGCATAGTTTAACAAAAAATCTCCAGAATTACATTTTTAATTAGTCGTAATAATAAACATAGATACACATTAATGTCAGGATCAAAAATGCTGGTCTCAGCTATTTTTAGACCAAAAATTTTCCCAATAAAATAGACAATAGGTCAGCATATTTCGTACGTACAAGAACGAAAAAAATTATACATCATCAGCGATTCTACTCTACTTTTGAATATTAAATTAAACCTTCTATTACAATATTCAAAATGCTTTCAAAATTAAAATAATTTATCCACTTTAGATCTATTATTCAAATTAAAATCCAATACCTTCAAACACCCATTTTTCAGAGATCCACCTATACAAAAATTAAGTTATTATGCTGCTGAAAATTAAGTCGTTAGGAACGTCACATTAAAAACAGATATTTTCAAAATGATATGCTGCAACTATGAACTCATGCTACATTAAATCGAACCAAATTAGGTATTGGCATTTTACATATTTATATAAAAAATATCCTTCGGGGATGAGTTGCGTGATTGAAAGGTGTAAAAATAGGTTGATGTATAAATTTACTTTTTAATGGGCAATAATCTCTATAAATTATTGAGAAATGGGTATAAAATGCAAACGTTACCTATATAAAAGCGTGCGCTTTTTGCATAATGGTATTATTAACTTATACATACTAAAATTGCTTTATTGAACTGGCTAATGTTAAAGTTAGGCATGTGGTATTTTCGAATGAATCGATTTTTTGGACAATTGTGTACAATTTAATAAACACTGCAATATGGGAATATGATTTCCAGTTTTTAGATTTTAATTTTTAAGGTTTTTTGACCTAATAAAGTCCATCTAATAATTAGAAATTACTGTTTCTTTGTACTTTCACGAAAACGAGAAATATAAAATTATATATTTCAATACTTCTTTTAGTTAATTACTGTCAAAAAATTACAATAAAGTAAAGGAAATATTTAAGAAGTTAGTTTTAATAGAAAAAAATGTATATAAGCTATTTGCTTTTTGAAAAATAGAGATGAAAAAAATTTTTTTTCGTTCATCGTACTATTGGATATGTCTGCAAAAATACAAATAAATATGCTTTTATTAATATATTAGATTGGGATACTGTTGAGTAGCAAAATATAAGCTTGCAATTATTGCAGTAGAACTTTTGGTGGATGCACCCGGGAAACAATATTTATCTGTATATATAAATAAAAATTGAAGTGGGTGTCTGTACGGACTAATCTTTGAAACGGGTAAATTCATTTCGATGAAACTTTGCAGACATGAAGAAGAAGTTATCAGGAGTGATATAAGCTGCGTCTTTTCTGTCTGTCTGTCTGTACGGGCTGACTTTCGAAACGGCTGAACGGATTTCAATGAAACCTTAAATACATGAAGAGGTGATTATTTACAACAGAAATCTTACCCTTTAAAATGCTTAGAGGATTTTTAGTGAATGAATAAAAAGAGCTGAAACTTGATCTTCGATGTCTAGGCCTCACTGGACCTGTTACAGCCCAAAATAGCTGGCCGATCGCCTTTGTGCATCAAAGTAGCCTCAATAGAGAGATTTTCAATAGCGATAGAAGCTGCTTTTGTCTGTACGAGCTAATCTTCGAAATGACTTAATCAAACTTTACAGACATGAAGAAAAGGTTGTCAAAAGTGATATAGGTTGCTTTTTTTCTGTCTATCTGTCTATATGAGCTAATCTTAAAAAGAGCTGAACTTATATCTGTCTACCATTTCGTGTTTAAGTCTACACCAATTCTAACAGCAATTAAGTTAGTTTTCATGGTGTTTTGACAGAAAGTTAGTTGGACAGCTTTTGAGTTAAAAATATAGAGAACTCTTATAACTCAACAAACTTCCATTTATCCAGTTTCACGCAGTCGAAGTCGCGGGTAAAAGCTAATCTCAAAGATAAACTTTGTTCTTTCTGTAAGAGCTGCAAGAGCTGGGTTTAAAATGAGTGTATTTCCGAACTTTCAGGAGGTATCCCAAAGGTAGTAAAATAATTTTGACCGTCCGAAATTAATTTTTTTTTAATTTGTTTTTCGTTATCAGACAATCTTTTATTACACACTAATTATATTTTTTAAAATTTGTTAGGTACCGCTTTTTCAAATACTCTTTATTTAATTTGTCAGTTTAATATTTACCTGGAGCATTTCAGATCAGGAACTGGTAGCTTCTCGTCTAGATGCTTATCGCTTCCTACAGAAACAGATTATATGGCTCCAGTTTTGAAACCAAACCACTCTTCATAGATACGCTTACCAAGCAATGCGGATTAGGAGGAAGAACAACCTCATTCCAGAAAAGTTTACAGACGAATCTTGACGGGATGAAAGAGCCTGAATTCGAGTGTTCGATAGAAACACTGAAGTCAGGGAAGCCTTCTTTTTGAGAAATATGAACAGAAATAGGACTCTCAACATATGTTCAGATATTGAGATTGCAATATTCGCTCTGAAGTTCAACGTAATAGCTTCACAATCAGAGGAGATTACTTTGATTTTATTGCATTATTAGATTTTATCCGCCACTTCATCAGCATGAATCTTGAGAAACAATCTATCTCAAGTTAGTAAAGTTTCATCGTAATGGGTTCATTCGTTTCGAAGATTACCCCATACAGACAGGCAGACAAGCAGAAGGAAAGCAGCCTATATCATGCTTGAGAATCTTCTCTCTATATCTATAACGTTTCATGAAATTCAGTTCATTCCTTACAAAGATTGACACGTACAGACGGACACACAGATAGATTCATGTTTGTAAAGTTTCATCTAAATCGGTTTAGTCGTTTCGAAGATTAGTGTGTACAGACAGACAGATGGGCAGGCATACAAACAAATATAAGAAATCAGCTTATATCACTCCTAACGACCTTTCCTTCGTGTTCGTGAAGTTTTGTAGAAATCGGTTCAGCTTTTTCGAAAATTAGCCTACACTGGCAAGCATACAAACAGAAAAAAAAGATAGTCTATCACTCCTGATAACCTTCACTTTATATCTATAAAGTTTCATCGAAATTGGTTCAGCCGTTTCGAAGATTAATCGGTATTAACAGACAAGCTTTCAGACGGAAAAAAGCAACCTATATCACTCGTGACGCACTTCCTTCCTATGTCTGTAAATTTCATCAAAATTGGTTAAGCCACTTCGAAGATTAGCCCTTGCAAATAGATAGATAGTCAGATAGACAGAAAAAAGTAGCCAGTATAACTCCCAACAACCTACCCTTTAGGTATGTAAATCGGTTCAGCCGTTTCAAAGGTTAGCCCATATAGTTAGGCAGTCGTACAGATAAACAGACTAAAGTAGCCTATAATATTCATGACAACCTTCTCTGTATGTTTATAAAGTTTCATCGAAATCGGTTCATTTGTTTCGCACGTGCAAAGAGATAGTCAGACAAACGTAATATAGTAGCCTACATAACTCACGACAACTTCCTCGTGTTATGTCTGTAAAGTTTCTTCAAAATCAGTTCCGTTGTTTCGAAAATTAGTCTGTGCAGACAGACAAGCAAAAACAAACTGTATATATCACTTTTGACAATTTCCTTTTTATGTCTGTAAAATTTCGTCAAAATCGATTTAGTCGTTTCGAAGATTAGCCCGTACTGACAGACAGATATACAGACTAACAGAACAAAGCAGCCTATGTCCCTTCTGATAACCTCCTCTTTCATCAAAATCGGTTCAGACAGACAGATAGACAGACACTTCAATTTCATTTATATTTATAGCTTGATAAATTGCATTAAGTAATTAACCATCTCTGAGCTATTAAACACTATTAAAATGACGGTATTTCAATGGAACGTAAGCACGAAAAAGCACCTAAGCATGGAGTTCAATAAAATTTCAATGGCCTGCTTTCTTATAACCCCCAGGGGTTTTAGTGCAGGCGAAGCCGCGACTGGTAACTGTTAGTATTCATACATGGGCACTAAAATATCATTACCAACAATCAATATATCACAAATGATATAGGAAATATCTGCAGAGGAACATTTGGCCAAATTTTGTAAAAAACAGTATATCTTCATTATGAGTGTCTAAAAGAACTTTTCTATTGCAGATAAATATAAATCTAACTAAGTAAAGTACACACAGTAGGTTATGTATGAACAGATTTGCCTCAAATTGTATACAAGTAGCGATAAATCTAAAATTTTACTGCTCCCCTTTAGTTTTTCAACTATAAATTGACATAACAGGACTTAGCAAATACTTTCAACGGAAAGGACGATTAGGTTAAGTTTACTAATTTAAGAATTATAAAAAATTGTCCAATTGTCTTAAATTTGTCCTATGACATGCTTTTCTGCAAAAAGTCCATCTTTTGTGATAAAAATTTGTAGTCACATGTTTTCAATTAATCCAAAGATAGACGTGCATAGAAATTGCAGAAAAAACTAACGATGCCAATAACTACACTGCTACAGAACCCCAAAATAATGCATATCCGCCACGCACTAAACAATTTTTTGCATTTGTTACAATAAGACGTGTGAATGTACCTGGATAAGTAATTTTTGGAATCCAGTTAATATGTTCATTTTTTCTAATAATTAGGCGACCATTCTTATTTTTTTTTTATTTACCTTAAATACAAACCTCCAAATTCCTTCGCATGGTTTAACTTTAAAACAGACTATAATTGAACAAAGTCTGGTGGAGTGGACCTGCCCTCGGACACACCAGCATTAAAGCGATGGCGACGAACTCGTTTGTAGAAATGAGCAGTGACACCATGCGAAGAACCTACTAATTTGGTCCTACACCATTCAGATTGAGTGAAAAGTAGATTCTGACTGATTAGTGGGTGGGTCAGATACGAAACCTCGTTTCGTACACGATTGGGTTCAAAACTGACCATGGTACAGGTGTCGCAATACACGGAGGCAGATTCAGACTCAATATACGTGAAGCATTAGCGCAGCGTACCACGATATTCCAGGTAGAAATACATACAATTGATACCTGTCTTCAAGAGGGTCTGGAGAGGGGTTACATGGGCAGGACCATTCTCATTTTCTCTGACAGTCACACAGCGCTAAAAGCTCTCGTATGTTAGTAAATTAGATCAAAAAACTTTTGCGACTGTCTTCAAAATGTTATCGCCCTAACGAAATACAATAAAGGCCTGCTACAACATCTACTGTTTCAAAACCAGTATTTGAGATCACTAAGCCTGCTATTCGTGGGTCGTTATCCTGGTGCATAAATCAACACCAGCCCCCCCTGGAACAGCAGGAACAGCAGGCTGTTGCCGAGTAGACCATCCGGTAAAATAAGCCGCAAAATCCTGCGTCGAAGGAAACAACAGATCAGGCTAATGTGAAAACTTATAACTGGCCACTGCAGCATAAGGAAACATCTAAATACTATGGCCATCTTTAATAGAGAACCGATATGTATACTACGTGACGAAGAGGATAAGACGGTCTCACACATCATCTTCGAATGTGAAGGTGGAGACATCTTCAGGGATCGATCAGTCCGGAAGTCTTATACCCAGAGGAGAAACTAGTGAACAGGCTGCTAAACCTAATCAATGCCGACAACTTGTTCACTTGGAACATAAATAAAAACCAATCAATTAGTGAATCCTCTAGATAGTAAATTTATATTAAAATTATATTCCTCAATAAAATTATTATCTTTATAATGGGGCCCCGTCTCTATTAACCATTATGGGGTGATCTGACATTTAGGAATCGATTTTTATGTGTTGGCTTTTTATACATCTTTATCTTAAATTCGTTTTTATCTTTCTTTAAAAGATATGGGCGTTCGTTATTTTCTCTTTTCTCCATATTATATTTTATTACTAGTGGTAAATTTAGCCGTCATAATATGGAAACATACGATATTTTAAAAAAATTTGGTATTTTAAAAGTGTTGGACAAACAAAAATTGTGATTCTGATAATTTCATGAATATTCTGCCAATAAGAAAGAAAGATAGTGCAGGTCTCCAGAATTAACTAATTGTTGACAAGTGGTGGTGAAACTGAAAATAGTCTATAATTTTGTCTCTTTCTATCTTTCTCCCGGCAAAATCTATCTTAAATCTCTGTTTAAGTATATTTGAATCTCATATATTATTTCTTTCTAGAGTACAAAAATTTTTTAAACCCTATCAATGTATCCTAAATTTAATACAAAGAAAGTAACTTTTCTCTAATTTAAAAGGCCTTCTAAGAATTATTTTTGACTTCTGAACTTATCCTCTAACCTGGACCATAATTTTGGAATTTTGTATTATTTTGATTCAATAATTTGTTGGTCGCTGATTTGCGAAGTCTCTTTGCAGTAATTTCCTGGTTCATCTAAACCCTTTGTACCTACACCATATAGAGATGACAACAGTACATTGATAGTATTAACAATCGATTTAAGATATTAATTTAGCAAAATAATGGATATAAAGTTATCTTTGGTATAAAATATTTTTTTACACAATTTACCATCATGGCGATAAAGGTACGCTTTATAATTATAGATTAAAAGTGATTCTATTAAACCTATTTTATGCATTTTTCGTACCTTAAAAATGATCAATGATCCCTAAAGTTGATATTTAAATTATAGCGAAACTGCAAAAATAAGAAGAAATTTAAGACCGTAATTTAGTAGCAATATAAAAGTTGCAGTGTGTTCGCTGTTAAAGTACACCCTAGGGATCCCATAAACATAACTTAATGAACTTACGATTAGTTTTTTGTTATAACGTTACTTTAAAAGGTATATTAATACATGGTTTGATCAATATGGATAGCTTTGTTATTTAGAAATATGTTCTATAAAATTTTCGTTAAAATAATTATTCTGTCGAAAATACAATAACTAAAACAATCTTTAGAAAGTTGCTGTTTCTTCTTACCACCATAAATACGAAAACTTATTCTTATATATTTTAATATTTCAGAGATTTGGAAGGAGGCGAAAATCACCCCAGTATTCAAAAAAGGAAATATTAGAGATCCCCAATTATAGATCTGTTTCAATACTATCTCCATTTGCAAAGGTTTTTGAGATGTCGATATATAAGTGTATTTTGAGTCAAGTGCAACAGTTAATATTGCCAGAACAGCATGGATTTTTTAACCGCCGTAGTACTATTAGCAATCTGGCTTCCTTTGCCCAATTTACTGGTGGGTCATTGGATAAACGCAATCAAGTTGACTTGGTCTATACCGACTTCTCAAAGGCATTTGATGGATTCGATCACTATATTTTATTTAACAAACTTGCTGCTATGGGTTTTAGCGGGAGCATATTGTTATTTCTTAAATCTTACCTACAAAACAGAATGCTATATGTTGAAATCCGGGGCTATCAATCCTATAAATTTAAAGCTACAAGCGGGGCTCCGTAGGGGAGCAATCTGCCTCCACTAATATTTTTACTTTTCATCAACGATATTACGATTGGAGTTTCGAGCAGTGTTTTGCTCTTTGCAGATGATGTAAAACTATTTCGGATGATTCGTAATGTAAATGACACCCTAGAGCTGCAAGGGGATATTGATATTGTTCGGAATTGGTGTAACGCGAATAATTTGCCCTTAAATGTTGATAAGTGCACCGTAATGACTTTCACCAATAAAACCAACTCTTTATATTTTAAATATACTCTAAACAGTCAACGAAGTTATTCTTTTAAGGACCTTGGAGTCACTTTTGACCCAAAACTTTCTTTCACGAAACATATTAGTTTGATTTGTGGGCGTGCGGTCAAAATGTTGGGGGTCATATTGCGCAATTCTAATGATTTTAACAATTTGCACACCTTAAAAACTTTGTTAGTCATGTTCGGTCGTAGCTGGAATACAGTGCGGTCATATGGCATCCTATCTATAATAAGTACATTAGTCAATTAGAGGGAGTGCAAAGAAAATTTTTAAAATACCTATCAGTTAAGAGTGACGGAGTATTCCTTCAAAGGAGTACAGATGAAGAGCAATTACTGAGGCGATTTTACGTTCCATCTTTAATCAATCGCAGACATTACATGTTAGCCCAGGTTCTGAGCAACCTATCCAGATCTTATATCGACTGTTCTGATTTATTGTATCAAGTTAACTTTCATGTACCACCGAAACCTGTCAGATCCTGTCCCATTTTTTCATTACCTAACCCTGAAACAAATTTTCTTATAAAAACGCCTCAATTTCAAGCCATGAGTATCTTCTACAACACTTGCAGTGACGTCAATGTTTACAGCCTACCCCATAAGAGATTAACATTTCTAATAAAAATGTAAAATGTTGGCTTCTTGTGAATTAATCAATAATTTTATTTTTTCTTATAATTTTGTTCAATATCTTAGCAAAGTTGTATGTTATATTGTCTTATAAATGGATATATGTTAGACAATAAGGATTATTATTATTATTATATACAGGGAGGTCCAATAGTGCGTTCAAGTAGAATAACTCGGTGATTATGGGAATTAAAAGAAATGTTTAAAATACTTAAGTTGTATTGACTGCTGAGAGCTGGGCTCTATATAGAGTCATTCAGTATTTATAGTTACTTTTCTTCAAAAACAGAGGCATATTTTGACCAAGCTATTTTTTTAATACATCATTATAGTATCATATAATATTGGAAAACACCTGCAAATGTATTTTTTAATCTGATTTTTTTTTTTTGGAATTATTTTATAACAATATACAGGATGTATTGAAATTCGAGATTTAAATGCGAACCACTGTATATTCTTTTAAATTTAGACACTTCTATTAATATTCTTTCAGTTTCATCAATATTCCTTTACTAATTATCCAAGTAATTAGTAAAGTAGAAGATAATTGTTCAAAAATTTTATGTGTTTGTATAAAGACCAACTAAACAACCACTCTGATCAATGCGAAAGTCAATCGCTCGAGAGTTTAAAGACTGGCCTGCTCATGTATATCTGGAGCAGTGATAATCTACCCAACGGCCGCCATGAAAGTAATTCTAAACCTTAACCCTCTACATATACTTGTGGAGAGCATGACCAAGAAAACAATATAGAGGATCACGAAAGATGAAATCATAAAACGAAAGTTCATTCTCTTATCCAAAAATCAACAAATTTGGGACATGCCCCGAGATAAAATGAAAAAGAAGTTCAACTTTGTGAAAAACTTCAACACAAAGTTGAGTTGCAGAACTGAGTTGGACAGAAACACCATTGAAAAACTTAACAAAAATTCTATTACAGAACTGAAATAGAAGTGTATGGACCCAGAACTAGACACCATAAAAGCTTGGGTTAGTTACCAAGCTTCTTTCAGGCGGAAATACTCGCCATCAGGAAATGCACTCAATTCAGCGAAGAGAGAAACTATGACCAAAAATAGATTATTATCATGTCGGATAGTCAAGCAACCATCAGTGCACTGAGTTTTCAAGTAAACAGCTCCAAGATGGTCTGGGAATGCCTAGAGCAACTAAACGAATTGGGTAAGAATAATAAATTCATCCTCCTGTAGGTACCGGGACACATCAGGGTAGAGGGAAATGAAATAGTAGACCTGTTAGCGAGAAAGAGACTGAGACATCGTTTCTGAAGCCTGTATCTTTCTGTGGTCTTAATCGTAGTGTAATGCTGAAAGAATTAAAACCAGAGGAAGACAGCAGGAGGTCTAATTACGAATCTTCAAGGAATGAGACAAGCGAAGATACTTCTTGAGAACTACGATCAGAACAGATTCAAGAAATGGGTAACTCTAAGCCAAAACCAACTTAGAGTTCCCATTGGAATCGTTATAGGGCATTACCACCTGAAGGAGCATCTCAAGAAACTCGGATTAGCAGAAATAGAAGAGTGGAGATGCTGCCAGGAAAAGAACAAAACCTGTATTCGCATCCTTTCAGAATGATGCGCTTTAGAAAACCCTAGAGTGCGGATCTTGGGGTACACCAAATAGTAGAAGAGAAATTGCCCATTTTAAAGCCGTCCAAAATTCAAAAGTTCCTAAGAAAAATAGGACTGTAGTACCTACTCGAGTCGGAAAGGTATTCCTAATGACTTGAGAGCAGAAGAAGAACACGGTAGATCTGTTAGGTTGCAGTGTTCTGACCTCCAACTCCACAAACCCATTCACACACACCAAAAGTAAAACACTTTTTAGCCACACCAAGCTTTCGAAAATATTTATTTTCTTCGTCAGGGCTAAAACAAAATAATAATAATAATAATAAACTCAATAGAAAATGACCAATGCAGATATGGCTGTCAAACATCAGAGACCATCCAGCACATAACTGGAGGATGCCAAGTGTTTGCTGCAACCGAGTATAAGGAAAGACACGACTCAGCCGTTAAGATACTCCACCAAGAGTTAGCAGAAAAGTTAAACCTATTACAGGTAGGAAAAGTGCCTTATTACCAATACAATCCCGAGCCTATTCTTGAGAACAACCAGTTCAAGTTATATTGGGACAGAACGGTTTTGACGGATCAGACAGTTGCTCATAATAGACCAGATATTATACTAATAGATACTTCTAGGCGAACTACACTAATCGACATCGCTGTACCTAACAACAACAACCTAAGGCCGAAATACAACGAGAAGATCGCCAAATACAGAGATCTGGAGGTGCAAATCCGAAGACAATGGGCAATGCACAGCGTCCAAATGATTCCCATAATACTCTCAACAACTGGAGTGATACCGAAGAACTTCCTGCAGAACATCAAGGGGCTGGGTCTTAGTGAGCATCTGTATAAACCGATGCAGAAAGCAACTCTCCTAGCAACCGCGCGAACCGTCCGAAAGTTCATGGGAAATACAGCAGACCACGTCACCTAGGACCCGATAACATGGAAAGGGTTCCCACAGAGCTTCATACTTTTGGTATCTTTGAGTACCTGGTATGAGTGAATATTCCCCGGAGGGAGTGCGAAGCCGTTTGGCTTGTAAATCATAATAATAATGATACAGTTATTAACATGGACTTTCTTCTTTAAGATTAATATTAAATAATTACTGTCAATACTTTTTAATTAAATGACGAAAATGGAAAAAAGGAGCTTTAGTGTGCGTTACTAATGACAAACATTATCTAAAAATTTATAGCAAATTTCAGGATAAAAACTACTGTTTTTAGATTTCCAAAGCTTTTTTTTATCGTAAAATTATTTTCTAAAGTCAATTTCACTTTTATTTATTTGACATTTTGGTTACTAATTCACAACAATTCATTTTTTATAACGTAATATGAAGGTGCAATAATATACAGCTAAGAAGGAATTTTTATTGTACCTTGGTGATCGGTTGTAGATAGTTATCACTAGTGATGCTGAATTATTCTAGATTATGTTGTCATTAATACGGAGTTTCAATGACTCCATGTTTAGATTCTATGATAGGATGCAGTTGATCATTCCTATTGTAGTGTGTTGTACTGCTGAATTACACTTTTTTTGGAAAGGCACATCACATTGTGATCTGTAAAAAATTGATATAGGGATACTCGAAAAAATACTGAAGAAAGAATGTAATGTAACAATTTGTTTTCATTTGATATCCAATAATTTTACACAATTGATAGAATTTGATATTTGATGTTTAGGTTACTACATGCTATTTCAGAAAATGCGTAGTGTAAATTACATTTCCAATTTTTTAAATTTCTTGCCATATGAGATTCAATAAAAGCTTCTCCTCCTAAAAAATATGCATTTTTAACATCGGTTTCATAATATACCATTGTGATATTACGGGTCTACAGATAGGAAATTGCATTTATGTCTATGTAATGTTTTTCTCATTAATAACATACTGTTTTTTCGAGCAGATATATAGGTATTTTACAACTTCATAATGAAACATTTTTTGCCGGCATTCAGCTTGATAATCGCTAATTTAACACTTTCGTACATTTGTAAAAAATATGATGAATATGTAACGGCTTAATGAATTGTTTTTAAACACTTCTGTTTTGTATAGTTTGATAAAGCGTTTCTATATATAATAATTAAGGAGTAATATAGCTAAGTATAGTTAACTTTAAATATAGTTTTTCATAGATGTTAAAATTAGTTATAATTTAGAAAATATGTTAAATTAAATTTTGATTTTAACCCCAATAAATGCTTAACTTAAAATGGAAAATCAGTATGTTTATTTAATAGCATACACTTAGTAATTTGATCTAAAAATTTTCGAAGATATAATTGCAGGTGAAGCATTGAAAAGTGCAAATCCAAAAATATTTCTTTCTATTAGTGTTAGTTACGACCTATTGTACTAGTATATTAGTTTCGATATATAATTCCAATATGACAAAACAATTATTATATATACGCCTTTCTGCAAGAAATTAAGAGGGAAGTATTTTTTCAGGATAAGCAAAAATTGTAAATACTAGAGTGGCGATCTTAATTTAGGTTTTTTTCTTTTGCGTGTTACAACTAAGGAAGTTGGAGGGGATAAAAAGAAGGGGAATACCGTAAAATATATTCGGTCCGGCATGTAAAGCTGTACTCCCTTTAAAGGGGCTATACTGTACTTGCGCAGTAGGTCAGGCGACAGGCCTGGACTTGAGCAACTTTTTATTATATTACAGAAATTACAATTTAGAGTTTATTAATAAATGATTAATAAAATAAATACTGAATAAAGGAAACCAACGTTTTTTTGAAACAAATTCGGTACTTCCCTCTACTTCAAGGTCGTAAATACGATTCTGACCTCTGTTTTCCATAATTTTTCCTCAGTTATGCGAAAAACAGTGAAAAACACTTTTCAATTTAGATTCAGTTTTTTGTACCAAATTGTTATAATTTTTTTACAATCACAAATTCCACACTTATAGTGTATTATATAAAAATTCATAAATTTACATATTTCTATCGGAAATATCTAGAAAATTATCAAAAAACAAATTAAAATGGCTTCCGCCATTAAATATTGGTGTGACTCGTTTCTAAAACCCGAAAAATTAGCGCTGTTGCCAGATTATCAATACAATTTTTGTGAAATTCACATATATTCTTTTCTTTCACAGATTATCTCGCCTTCACGTGATTTCTGATCAAAAATTTTGGGTGGTTAAGATTCATTTTACGCTTTTTTATACATTACAAAAATTAAACTATCTTGTTAACTGTAATGGATAAATTTTATAGTTTATATTACGAAAGCATAAATCTAGGTCAATTTATGTTAGATCAGATTAGTTTCAGTTTTACAAATTAACCAAAATCAAGCTAAACTTGAACTAAACACAAATTCTGAGAGGTTAAGATTAATTTTTCCTGAAACTGTATAAAACATTAAAAAAATTGAACTATATTATTGACTGAGATAATCAAATTTTATAGTTTATACCACGAAAGTATTTTACATCTAGCAACGTGTGAACCGAATATTAGTCGTTTTCATAAGTCTGATGGTCGTTTGCCTTTTCGGAACGTGTTTTTGATTTTTCGTTGAAAATACAATTTTTATAAAATTTAATCACTAGAATTTGTGCAAAAATAGCTGAAATATATAACATATATGATATTTTAACTAATACTATTGAAAATAAATATCTAAGTTCGGTTTTTCTTCACAATTAACATTATTTGGTGAAGTGACGCTTGGCGCTTTTTGAATTTTTGGAGAAAGTGAGAAAAAATAGTGAAAAATCAAATTTAATATCTTATTCTACGCACTCGAAATAGGGGGTAAGTTTTCCTACATTTACAATAATGTAAATAATTACCGAAAATAGTGAATTAACGAGATTTACAAGACAATACCATACATATGCATTGTTATAAATAAAAAGTGTGCATAAATGTCTTGATAACGTACATAAATATAAATTCCGAAATTTAACTAATTTCACTGCACGGCACAATAAAAAAAATCAATAGAATTTTAAGCATCGGGACAATGAGAAACGACCACATTAAATACAAAGAATACGCCCGGATGCCGCACTTTTGCAAAATCCTGATCTGTTTTGTGGTTTTAATATGGCCAACCAGAGCGATATAAAAAAAATAAATAATTTAAACGTATTCATATTTATTAGTTGCGTATATTCATTCAACTTTCATACAATTAAAGAAAAGAATGAATACATCCAAACAGTTTTTGTTTTCTGCAATTGTATTCTGGTTCTGTCTTCATACGCGTTTCGACAATCTTATGGTGTCGTCGGTGGAATCAAGAGCAACATTCTCAGGAAACAAACGTCCATATAAATTATAAATTCCGAGACGTGTCGACAGGATATTAAACCTGCCGACAAACTGTTTGTATATATCCTTGCCTTTAATTGCTTCAAAGGAAAATGAATAGAGACGACTTTTTAAATACAGCAGCAAATCGATTTATTTATTTTTTACTGAAATCTTAATTTTAAGTTTCGCACTTCTCGGGTGGATGTATAGATGTCGTTGGAATGGCGATAGTTTTCAGTTTGACATTGAAAAACTTTGGCAGGTTTAATATCCTGCAGACATGTCTTGGAATTTACGTTTGTTATAGACTGTTGTTTGCTGCAAATGTTGCTCTTGATTTGGTACAGTTCCATTGACAAGACCAGCTGGTCGAAAAGCGTATAGAGAGAAAACCAGAGTTGTATTTGCTGGAAACAAACTGTGTATATATTCTTGCATTTAACTGTTTGAAAGGAGAAAAAATATCGGCAAATATTTAAACACTGCAGACACTAAATTTATTTAGTTTTTTACTGAAATTTTGATTTTAAATATTCATATTTAGTTTTTTATTTTTTTAGAGAAAACAAAACTTAAAAATTACCAGTGTTCTTACCTCTAAAAGAATGGGACTTTCTTAAACCCGTGCCTATATATTTTATAAGGTTTAGGTATCTAATTTTATTACTGTATCTAATAAAAGCATGGTACCAAAATTTGTTGATATGTTTTGCTTATTAGTTATCGATTGTTAAACTCCTATACCATTTGTGAAAAGGACAAAATATATAAATTATTTAGAAACTTATTCTATTAAAAAATTCTTGGGAGAACAGAACTTAATGAAAAAGACTTTTTTTCTTTATGATTTTGATCTTACATCTGCATTAAACACATATAATCTGGCTGCTGCAACGAAGTGTGTTATCACTGAGTGATCTTTTCGGTCAGTTTCTGAATATCCCTCTATGATCAGCATGCTTTTCTTTTTGTTTATGTTTACTTTTCTATCTGTTTTCATTATGTTATTAGTTTACCTAATTTAGAAAACCTTGGCTTATTTTAAACCCAACATGCAATCTTGGTGACTTGCTTAATTTGTACGGTGAACAAAGACTAATTAAATGTAATGTTTCATAATTCCATGGTTAACTTTTTGTTTAATAATCTCAGGATGACATGTCTTTTTTTGTTTTTAATTAAAAATGAAACACGTATTTTCGACTATTCTTCATCGTCATCTATCTATCTTGATTACTGTTGTCTGATCCTGTTTAAGACGGCCTTAGATTTTGAGTTTAAAGTTATTTTTATTTTAAATTAAATAGCGCCGATTCAGTATTGCGAATGTAAAATTTGACAATCCCCGGTTTTGTCCAGAATTAGTACAGAGATTTTTGAAGGCATATATTACCAATTTTTAATTATTTTTTTTTAAAATTCAGTGAGGCGGGTCCGATATGGCAGGCAAAAATTTTACGTTTCCCTATTTTATTCAAATTGGTAAGGTGATTATCAGGGCTTGTATTACGAGTATAAAGTTAATTTATTTAAATTCAACTTATCGGACTAAATTCTTACTTTGTCAAATTTCTTCCAAATTTCTTATTCTTTTATCCTTTAAATAAACTAGATATTAAATTAAATCAACAGTCGATAAAATGCACATTTTAAACTGAAAAATAATGCTTTTAGATATACCTGAAATTTTTAGTCACCAGATTAATGGATAAAAATGGGCTAGCAAAAAAGCTACTTAGAACCGACTAACCCTATAATATACAAAATTTCAAACAAATTGTTGCAATTAGTTATAATTTGGCACCGACAACGGTTATAGTTCAAAACATTTTAAATAATTTTTCTCCTTTTAACGACTTTTTTGCTACATTTCTTTTTAAATTTTTAATAAACACACGTTAGTTATAAAACTTATTTAATGCAAAAAAATGTGTAGTCCGATAAGGCGTTACCAGTATGAATCAGCAAAGTCAATACAGGAAAACGAAAAAGTCTAAGAAGTTTCGATTATTGAATAATATGACTATGTACTATTTCTGTATTTCAAATTGTTACTATTATTAACATGGAAATTTATCTCTATCGGGACACATGAACACAAAATGTTCAAAAACGTCACCGCAATAATTTCTATGCTTCACCAAAATCTTACAGTTAAGTGAGAAGAAATTCAGTAATAGAGCATAACTAAAATAAATATTAAAGCAGAATCACCAAAGCTAGTAGCCGTACCAGCGGACAAATATGGGTTATTACGGGCGCCACTGTACCTGTAGCTACGTTGAATGTCATTAGGAACTAGCTTACAACTCCCATAGATACGCATGTACAAAAAAATTCTTACGCAAGTGAGCATGTGAGTCAAATAAATCTTTAATTGAATAATCAAATGCTTAACTGGATATGCTGAAAATAAAATTTTTAGTTTAATAATTATATATTTTCAACTTCAAGTAATAACCATTTAAATTAGGGTTGTAAATGCTTCATAATTATTAGACGGTGAAATAAATTAAAGCAAGTTTAGTGGGGTGTAGGTACTAATTAAACATCGGTGCTTATAAATTGAAAATTGAAGTTTTTTTATCACAAGGTAAACGTAAAAGATAAACCTAAAAGGAAGAATAATGAATTATTAAGTTACTTTTCCTTTTTACTAGAAAATGAAATATTAATTATTAACTAATTAGTAATAATTAAACAAATAATTAATTTAAAGTAATATATTGCTTATAATTATGTAGAAGGCCGGGATATACATTTTGAAACAAACTTTTTAATTAAATAAAAATATTTAACCTACTTGCTAAGAATTTCATGAATTTTAACCTAAATTAGCCAACCTCAAGAACCTAATCGTTGTAATATACCGAATTAAATATTCACACTGAAGTCAAACCGAAAATATTCTAGCAACCAGATATATCACGATACTGTATTACTGTATTTTTCACCAATTTTAAATTCAGAGTGGGATTAAGAAATTGAATAAAAATCCGATTAACTATAAAATGTATAATAAAATAATAAATATAATATGTAATACATCTAGAAAGCAAACACGTTAAAAGTTTCTCTTAAAAATAATCCTTACTAATATAAAAATAATAATTAAAGCGTTACCTTAATAATAACTAGCAAATACTAAGAAAAATACAAAAAAAATATCCAAATTCATCAATAGAAAACATTAAATGACCTTAAAACCCAATATTAAACCTAATAATCGACTAATGTGGTTATATTTAGATATTTATGAGAAAATAGTGAGACCTAAAACAACATATTATGGTCAGATTCAAATTGACATTAAATTCCTCGTTAAGGATTAATTTTGAGCTCTAACTTTAGACAAGAGTTTAGAAAAGATTGTTTTAGTAAGCTGCATTTAAAGTATCTTACCCCGAATTTCTATGCGACATTAAAATAATTCATTAAAACGTGCACAACTGCTAAAATCCCTATCCTGGAAGCGTATTTCAGTAAAAATAACACAAAAATAGTAAAAGGTAAATAATAAGGTCACTAAACAATCAAACCCAATTACAGGCACAATTTTAAGTATTTTAACTCCAAAATCCCAATAGATGGACCAAATAAAATTGATATAAAAAAAGACTAAATAGGAAATTAATAGTCAGGTCTTATCACCTTGGTATCAATTATATCAAAGAAGCATGCGTGTACGCCATGCTCCTTCTTTCAGACTTATTTAAAATTTAAAAGAGATGACAGCCCAAAATAAACCTATGCGAGTTCCTGGGTAACAACAGTCAGCTGAAATAAATTTGTATAATAAGCCAATTTATCTATCTTTTATTTTCTGCTCAATTTAATAGGTAACTCATTAGTTATTTTTAAATTTAAAAAATACACTTTCTGTCTGTCATTACCGATGCAGACCAAGCAACGAATAAATTATTTGCTAAAAGTTTCTGACCAGAAATTTATAATACCCCAAAAAAAGGCAACTTAAAAAATTTCTCGATAGGTGGCGTATTGATGGGAATTTTATAACGACAGTAACACAGTGAGAAGCATTGATAGGGGTACTTCTGTCAATGAAATTCGATAGTGACAAAAATCCAACCTAAAGTACAGACAAAGCAAAATATATGGAACTGATCTAAGAAATTTTGGGAAAACTGCCATACTGAAGGAGGAAAGGAAAAATTACACTCGAATAGTAGGCCAAAAACAAGACTTAACTGCAAAAAGGTAACAGTAAACTCAAGTTCAATAGAGATAAATACAACCACTCACAGTTTGGCGAATGCCGAACAAAACAACAAAGATACCAGTCAAACAGTGATAATCAAATGTAACATAAAATCGTACTTTGGAGTGGATGTAAGAATGTATTCAAAATTCAGAAAGATAAAATAGCCGAGCTGAGAAAGAAATTGACAAGAAAATAAAATTACAACGATCAAAAAGTAACTAACCAACAATGAAACATCTCTCTCTCTCTGTAGCTTTACAACCCTTCGTGGGTCCTCGCTGCATTCACGACCTGCCTCCATTTGCTTCGGTCCATCATGTCGTTACTCCAATCTCGTACTCCCAGTACATTTAAATCTTTTGTGATGTTATCCCTCCATCTTAGTCTGGGCCTACCTAAGGGTCTTTTTCCGGTCGGGTTCTCTTCCCATATTCGTTTGATGAGACGTTCGTCATGGGCCCTATGAACATGTCCTGCCCACCTAAGTCTTTGGGCTTTTATTTCGTAAATGATGCCTGGCTGATCATACAAGTTCTTTAATTCTTCATTTGTTCGGATGCGGTGTTATCCCGTTGTTTCATCTACTCTAGGCCCATATATTTTTCTTAATATCTTGCGTTCGAAACGTCTTAATAACAATTCGTTCTGTTTTGTGATGGTCCAGGTTTCTGAGCCATATGTTATTACCGGTCTAATAACTGTTCTATATATACGGATTTTGGCTGATCTGGACAGCAGCTTTGATTTTAGTATCTCCTGCAATGCATAATGAAACATGCCATTTGTTATTCAGAGAATTTATGACCATATCGTATTTGCAAAAAAAAGAGTAAAATTAGTTAAATTGGCCATAGTAAACTTAAATTGAAATTGAACTTTGACATAGTATCTCTAATTGATGATCAATGCTTAAATCGACCAATAATAATAATTTCGCATAACTGTGATTTGCTGGTAAAATTTAGATTTAAAGCTCAATTTCAATATAACTAACTTACTACTAAAGTAAAAATTTCTCCAAGTACAGTCGACGACTAATATTAAATATAATCAATAAGATAACGCCATTTGTTTTAAGTTTGTATATCAATCTTGTTTGTAAAAGTGAGGTGCAAGCATGTAGTTTTTTTTTAGATTTTTAATTCAATATTGAAATAAAAATTTCTGTATTTCACCCTATCATTTTAAATATTGTTTAACACTGTAAAATTAGATATAATCAATTATACCAAAATTTGCCGTCTTTTTTTTTTGGTTAATTTAACACAAAATGTGGAAGTATTTTCATAATTTATCAGTATGGTTGTGTTAAATAGTTATGTAACTATTACAATTAGAATGCATCCATGTTATCTAGTTTCTATGAAAAATGATCTAAAACTTTCCAGAAATTTGCCAGTTAATGTATAATGACATAACCATTAACAATGGCATATAATTGCTCAAAAATATGAAAAATCAATTACCCACCCCAATCTTTCCATTTTTTGCCTGCCTGAATTCTGAGTGTAATTATAACACCTTGTTTGTATGGAAAATAAAACACAGGGTCCCAAAGGTGATATTCAGGTGACAAAATACAAATAAAAGAAGGCATACTATGGCTTCTATCGGCTAAAACCAATCTCTAAGGTACCAATTAAAAAGCTGCAAAAATTAACCCATATTTTACACTTGTTTCCATATTAATATTTTAAATTTTTATTCGCATTCTTAGAATATCCACCTTACTGTTATTTACTTTAAAGGAATAGTCAACGTTAAAAATTTATATAATTTTCTTTAAATGTTTGGTTGCATAAATCTATTTTGTTCGCCACTGACTGCGAGTCCCACTACTAAAGTTGTGTAAATGGAGAAAATTATTTTACCCTACAAATAAAAAAACAGGTCTGAAATCTCTTTATATCAATAATCTATCGATGTGCGAAATTCTACTAATAAATAATTGTACATGTATGTAATAGAAGATTTTAAAATACGAGTTCGAACAAATGTGTTCAATAAATGATCAGGTTATAACATTGATTCTACTGCACTTAAGCCATCGACCATAACAATTTAAGAGTAATTCCATTAAATTCTAGTACCTAAGTTGTTTTAACATAACAGTTTTAATACAAAACTTTCAAGCGCTATAAACATAATGATCGGATTAAAAGAGCATCCGTAAATTCAATTGAGAGATATGTAAAACTGGCTCCGCTGTTATACACAGTGATGCTCCTTTGCGAACACTCAGAAAAATTAGATATTATTTATGGCTAAATCTTCCTACACCAAAAAAATATCGTTATAATATTATATAATATAAAAGACAACTAAAGCCAACTCTAACCTATAATTAACTTGGATACTAAGTGTGCCATCAGCTTTGGTGCTCATCCACTATTATTACGCATAGATGCAAGAAAAGTTTCGAGAAGCAGCATCTCTCTAATTTCAGTCAGGGGACAGAGGTATCCAATGATGTTTGGAGTATCGTTCTTGAATCTGCCATTATAAAGAGAGATCGTGCTCCTTAAAAATGTTCTTCTCTCCTTTTAAGCGAGAGCCTACTTTTTTCTATAGAATCCGCAGTCTATATTAAAGTAATATTAATTTCACTTACGTCTATGCTACTACTTAAGTATTATATTAATTACATTATGCAAAATCATATTAGGCTTACCTATTTGTTTAGACTTCCATCCATGGAACGATATGCCACAAATGTTTATGCCATGTTATCATCTATTCTTGGATGATAAGTTACATATGCTTCAATCCGAGTGTACTCACAAAACATGTTTTTTTTAGAGGTATACAATTTTAAAATGAAATAAAACATGTATAAAAACTGTTAATAGCAATGGCTTTGGCTTTATTTAAAAGGTAATTGTATGCCATTAGTGTTTAAATATGATTTCGAGTATATGAGCCCCACGGCTGACTCAAATAATGCTCAATCGTGAAGTAAATTTTCGACCACTTCATCGAGCAACTGGGGCCATGTATCAGCAATTACGCAACGAATGTTGACTTCCAAGTGCTCCAACGCTTGTGGTTTATCAGCCTAGACTAGTGACTTTATATATATCCAAAGAGAGTGGTGAGGTGTGAGATCACACGATCATGGAGGCCAGTTCACAGGTCCATTACGCGAAATTATCCGCTCATTGAATATTTCCCGCAATAAATTGATGGTGTCGCGCGCTGTGTGGTATGTTGCGTCATCTGATTGAAACCACATCAGTACCATCAACTGAGAAACGAAGAAGTCAGCAATCATGGCTTTATAGCTTTCTCCATTGATGGTAACATTTTGGCCGGCATCATCTTTACAGAAATATGGGCCAGTGATTCCACCTGCCCAAAAATCACACCAAACAGTTCCTTTGGATGGATGTAAGTGCATCTCAATAGAGGCTTCTGGGTTTTCTCCTTATTAAATTCGGCCATTATGTTTATTAATATAGCCATTCAAAAATTAAAAATGAGCCTCACCACTGAACAAAACTTTGCGTTGAAAATATCAAGCTGAATATTGTTTTCGGCCCATTCACCGAATGTACGGCGCGCATGATTGTCACGCGGTTTCAACTCTTGCATAAACTGTATCTTGTTAACTCGTAATCCAAGGTCTTTCCTCAAAATCTTCCATAAAGTGGATGGGTACAGCTCCAGTTATTGTACACGACGGCGAATTGACTCATTCGGATCCTCCTCAATACTAAGTTCCATAGCACAAATAACTTCTTCTGTGCACACTGTAGGGACAGCTTGGTGTGGCAGAGTGTACGTAGTGCAAAAACTATCCATGGTTTGCTGAATAACTTGCACGGGTGAACGATTATGTCGACCGTATAATGAACGTAGCGCACGGTAATTTTGGCGAACTGAACCATGATTCTCAAAATATATTTGTTGAATTTGCAAGCGTTGTTTTGGCGTAAGTCCATTCACGGTGAAATGGCAAAATATACTGACTACAAATCAAATGTTAACTGTCAAATTTACATTAGAAATAGTGTTGCCAATTTAAAAACCAAACCTCTAAAATAAACATCCTTTACTATTCTTGGATATGGCACTAGAAGAACCTATTCTAACTGGCGCTAATTCACAATAACTTTTCGCAAATAATGGTCATCGATTCTACCTCCTTTTGGAAAAATTTTATATAGTGGTTACTTTAACCAGTGCTAGGCTGAAACAACGGTGCAGTTTTTGGTGTAAGAATTGATTGAAAAAGAGTGGAAATTTATGAAAATTCACCACGAGCAATGACGCCATTTTATACGGAACACACGTGTATATTGTACTTGCCCCACGTACACACAAGATCTGTACAGGTATTACCCTGCAGGTCAGACGAAAAATGTGTGTGACGAAATGGAACAATGTAGATGAACTATACAGTTTTTTTGATACGTATACTTTTCCGGCTAGCCTGCACAGTCCTGCTTGTGCGGGTAGGTCGCAGAGTTTAGACCGTATGTTTATCAAACTTCTACTGAAACCTCCGGTCAAACCAATAAATAAATCTTTCTGTTTATTCTTGCTGCCTGCACTATTGTTTGTACGCACGAATTGGCTGGCTTGCGCATTCATACTTGTGAAAATAGCACGTATGTAAGGTCTTTAACAATTAAATAGATTACCGTAATTTTGCGCTTTAATAACTAATATGCAAAGGACCCCGTACAAAACCAATGGAAAAAACTGATAGGTCAAATCAGTCCAAATTTCGGCAAAAAGTAGTTCACATGATGCTGAACAAAAACTGTCATAGGCACAACCCCGAAAAATGGACAATTTTTTAAATAAATTGCAAAAAGGAAAATCCCCTTGGAGTAAAGAAGTAAAGTAGACGCGACGGGTATCTGATCCCTTGTATATTTGTGCTTGGAAGATGAGCGGGATTAATATACCAAGCTAGGGCACGATATATGTGCATAACCTAAGTTAGCTTTGGATATAAGCGGATTAGTTGCTTGCCTCTATCAAGACTTTTAGACCAGTTACTTGCCGACAGCGGGCCTTTCCATTCCAGAGAAATTTTCAGTTTTGTACCCTCTTTATTTCAAAAACTGTGCATGTTTTGGTTTTGGAATTATGGCCATATGAGTTTTTATTCTGCCTCATTCCATTAGTTTTATGTGTTGTCCTCTAAGCAATATTCTATGAAAATAATTTCTCGTATTTTTTTTAGAACGCTGATATTATGAGGCAAGCCTAATATAATATATGAAAATAAAAGAACATATTGGAATGTAAAATAATGTATGTCATAAGAATTGCCGCTTGTGATTACATCAATACATTAGGGGGCCATAGACTCAAATTTTTTAAATACTATATTATTGAAAATAAAATTTTTATAAAAAAATTGAACCGACTCTTAAAAGTGCGCTAAAAAATAAAAAATAACTATAAATTTTTATATGAAATTGAACTTTTCGAAGTCGGCGCCAAACTAATACCTGACAAAATGTGACTTGCATAAACAGATTTAAAATATTTTATTTGTTATTGCTTTTTTACCATAATTTGTATATATTAATAGTTATTTATTTCATTTACAATTAATTTGGCGCCGACTTCAAAAACTTCAATTTCATATAAAAATTTACAGTTATTTTTCACTTTTTAGCGCACTTTTAGAAGTCGGTTCAATTTTTTTATAAAAATTTTATTTTTCTATTTTTAGTTTTAGAAATCATTATGATATCCATAAATTATTTCAACTAAGTACTAATCGAGATTAGTGCACCTCGCAATGACTCCAAGGTGGCAAAAAAGTACCCATTTTATCCAGAGTTGTAAATCACCCTAAAATGAACCACTAAAAATTCTTTGGTTCTTAGAGTTCTCCAAATACCAGCAAAATTGTGTCAAACAAATATTTAGTCTGTCATAGTAAATCCACTATCTTAAATTTCAAATTAATCTTAGATTGCTAATATATGCCTCAAAACCTTCCAATATTGATGTTTAAAGAACCTGAGATGTAAATTTCTTAGCTCGATATATTTTATACTGCATATTGAGTTTGTATACGCCTCAAGAACCCCATAATATCAATTTTAGACAAAATCGGAATATGTAAAATTTCCTGTCCATCATGTTGTATCTTATCAACCTAATAGTTGTAAAAAATTAACTTCATATTCGTAATACACGACCCCGAAAACCTTCTTATACCAAATCTGAAAAAATGCGAATAAGGTAAAATTTTTAACCCACCATATTGCATCCACTTTATTGGATTTCAAAAAAAATATTTTAAGTCTTAATTTAAACCCTGCAAAGCTCCTTGGTACCAATTTTGGATGAAATCCGGAAGTTTAAAATTTCTAGACTCAAAAACGATTCAGTCCCACCTTTGAACAAAATCGAAAAATGTTAAATTGTTAGTCCGCTATCTTGGATTTTCCATATTGAATCTTGAAAGAATACTTTTAAATTCATAATTTACACCCTCAAAAACCCCCTATATCAGTTTGGGCAAAAATCGAAAAATGTAAAATTTTTAGGACACGATATTGGATTGCCAGATTGAGTTTTAAAAAAATACTTTAAATTCATAATTAACACTAACAAAAATACCCCAATACTGATTTTAGACAAAATCGGGAGGTGTAGAATCTTTAATTCGCCATCTTGGATCCGCCATATTGAATATTTTTAAAATAATTTGAGATTCGTTATGTGTAACCCCGAAAACTCCCGTGCCAATTTTGAAGAAAATTGGACAAAATTGATTTTTTCGCCCACCATATTGGATTCGCCATATTGAATTTTTTAAAAATAATTTTAGATTGGTTAAGTACGACCCTGAAAACTCCCCCCACCCACCAATTTTGGAGAAAATCGGATAAAATTGAATTTTATGTCCGCCTATTGAATCCGCCATATTGAATTTTTTAAAAACAATTTCAGATTCATTGTGTACGACCCCAAAAATTTCCCCATACCAATTTTGGAAAAAATCAGACAAAATTAAATTTTTTAGCGGCCATATTGTCAGCGCCAGCTTGGATATTACTGCACCAATTTCGTCCAAGAAAATATGGGACCACCGCAGTAACTTCCTGAACATAACGTAAAAATTTTCATTCAAATTCGTGCCGCCGTTCCGGAGTAATCAGTGTACATACATGAAAAAACATATATACTCGACGAATTGAGAACCTCCTTCTTTTAGAAGTGAGTTAATAAACTTTGAATTAACAAACATGTAATAAATTTGAACTTCTGAACCCTACTACAAAATCAACCATGCAAATCTCTTCTATTTTTTTCTTTCAGCCTTCATCTATCCATTGCTGGAAGTAGCCCTCTCTCAAACTTCTCCATATCACTTTATTCTGCACAAACTGAATGTTCCAAAGCAGATAAAGAAATATATCATAAAAAAAATTGCAAATGTTAATATACCGATTATTTAACAGGAATAGTAACATTTTTATGCAAATTATGTTTACTATATTTCTTGTAAATGTTTAATACATAAAAATTTTGGGAATGATAATTTACAGTTCTGCCAAGGATATTTCATTCTTTATGTATTGTGATTTTTTTCTTGAAAATTACGAAAATTTAGAGTTCTAATAATATAAATTAAAGCTAATTAAATCATGAATGTAACCTATTCCCGATAGTTGTTAGAGTTTAGTCTAAACTAAATGTACAAACCAATCTATTTACTGTTTTAGATAGTATAAACTATATGGACAAGTTTTGTTCACTTAAAATAATATCTTTTTTCTTATCTGCCTTATAGGTATTTGCATTTTATTTTAAGCTCTTTGCTGCAACTACTGCAGATAAATTTTTAACTTATAGGTCTGCAAAACTGCTTTAGCTCGCATTAGGTAAATATTTGAAAACACGAAACACATATTTTACGATTTCGTAATATTAAACAGATTTTCCCGATATTTCGCCGGATAACCGTATATTTAGCACCTCTGCAGTGTATTCGGGATAAGCGGTGAAATGCCGGCAAATGTAAATTTGTTTAATAAATGACAACTGGAAACAAGAGTTCTATAACATGTCTGTTGTATTTTGAAATATATATAAATTATTTTTTAGAAGTTTTAATTTCGCGCTTCACTTACTATGGCTTACCCAAAATTTCAACAGAATTACCGCTTGTCATTACATCAATACATTTGGGGCCATAAACTCAAATTTTTTAAATACTAAATAACTTAAAATAAGCTTTTTATTAAGAAACATGTAATAAATTTGAATTTCTCAACCATATTATAAAATCAACCAAGCAAATTTCTTCCTTCTTTTTTCTTTTCAGCCTTCATCTACCCACTACTAGATATACCTGTCTCTTTATTCTGCACTAGTTGATACCATCTTTTTCCCGCTATCTGTTTAACATCACTAAGCCCCTTTTTTGCTTTTTTTTTGCAATTCTTAGCCTCCATTGCAATATTTTATGATTTGATTTATTGAGATCTTGTTTAGTCACGTGACCTGTCCATCTTTGAGATTATGTCCCTTACATAGTTTCCCCATTTCATGCTTCTCTCGGATTCAGGCCCGACGATAATTTGTTGGCACTTTTATGATTATTTGGGATATTTACGTTATGGGGGATATATTCTAGGTTTCGAAATGCATGTCAGGTTGATTTTGTGTCTAACTTCACCAGCATGATCGTATGTCCCAGCTCACGATGTTTGATTTATTCAAGTTACATTATCCGCAAAGGGCAAATAACCCAAGTGCAAACAGTCAATACATTATGTACCAGTTTAACGCTCGAAATATGTCCTCCCAATGCTAAAGTAAACAAGTTTGAGGAAATTGTGTCTCTTTGTCGGACCACTTTTCCAACATATATCCTATTTTTTGTTGTTTTTTTCAAATTTTTACCTGCACCAGGTGCATTTACTAAACTTTCCAAATATGACCAAACTTTGACTGTGTCTACTGGTTGATTTAGGTCCATTTTATTTGACAGTCGCTTTATTAGAATTCTCGTCAACAATTTGTATATATGAAACAGTCAACTACTGGGCCTATAGTTTTCTAGGTTTTTGTTGTCTTTTTTCTTAGAGTAGAGTTTCTTCTGTAATTTGCCCGGCATTTGGGATTTTATCTTCGATAAGACATATATTTGGCAGTAGTAATAATGCACCAATTAAAGCATTGCAGCCCAGTTTATCTCCTCTTTAAGGCGTTTAAGACTTCATCTTTACTGATTTCAGGCGTCTCTTCTCTAACTACGTTAATATGTTTTAATTCAGTTTGTGTATTTAAATTTATATTAGATTTTATGATAGAAATTTTCAGTAGTTTCATATTATGTGCTTTGTCTGTCACAATAACTCCTTCAGTGTCTTGAATTTTATGAATGTTTTCTCGACTTTCTGATACATGTTTTCGGAATACTTTCACGTTCCAATTATCTTTTATTGTATCTTCAATCATTTTTGTAATGTATTTTCTCCGATATTTCCGTATGTGTTTATTAATATTTTTGTTTGATCTCTATATTCTGTTGTACCTCTGCCTGCAGTTTACCTTTGTTCCATCAGTCTAGATGTCACTGTACTTAATTTTCTCTATTGTTTTTTTACGTATACATAATTTTTTATAACTAACTCAATAGATGATGTAATATTTGCTGTTATATCGTCTATCTCTATATTGTTTATTCATTCCAATGAATTTAGGTTGTTTTTAGTAGTTGACTGATATTCATCTAATCTAACCCAGAGGATGAACAAACGAACAGAGCACTCGTACTCTGCATTAACCAGGTTCAACAAACGTGAACATGACGAGTATCTGATCCCTTGTGTATTTGTCCTTGGAAGATGAGAGGGATTATTATACCAAGCTGGGGCACGATGTATGTGCATAACCCAGGTGAGCTTTGAATATAAGAGGATTAGTTGCTTGCTTCTATAAAGACTTTTAGACCATTCACTTGCCGACAGCGGGCCTTTCCATTCCAGAGGAATTTTCAGTTTTGTTCCCCTTTATTTCAAAAACTGTCCATTTTTCGGAATTATGCCCATATGAGCTTTTATTCAGCCTCATTCCATTGGTTTTATGTGTTGTCCTCTGAGCAATATTCTAAATTAAGTTCGTTACATTTCTCTCATTGTGTGATTAAAATCGTTTAGAATCGTAAGCGTTTTGGTTCATTTTGTATATTTGAACGTGTCTAATACAGTTTATGATGGAAATTTCCAACAGCTTGAGTAACTTGTGCTTTGTCTATCACAATAACTCATTCAGGGTCTTGAATTTTGTGAATATTTCCTTAACCTCGTGATAATTTTTTTCGGAATATTTTCACGTCCAAGTTATATTTTTTTGTGACTGGAATCATTTTTATATTCTATTTTCTCAAATCTTTCCGCAATTGTTAATTCATATTTTTGTTTAGTTCCTTGTATTCCGGGTAACTTCGGCCTTCATTTTGTAGTAATAACTATACCTGAAAAATAAATAAAAATCGGAAGCGTAGATTTTGTAACACATGATAAATTTTGTTGTGAAAAATTCTGTATATTCTTTGCCTATTGTTCAGTGTAAATTTATATCCTACACTGTGAAAGTAATTTGCATCCTGCATTCTGAAGAAGAGAAGAAACCACTATCCAGTGTCGCGATCGCCCCCCTCAAAAAAAAAGCTTCGAATTCAGGAAAATAGAAAATAATAAAAAAAAAACGCTAGTATACAGATTGTTTAACAGGAATAGTAACATTTTTATGCAAGTCATGTTTACTATACTTCTTGTAAATGTATAATACATAAAAAAAAATTCAGAATGATAATTTGTAGTTCTGCCAAGGATATTTCATTCATTACGTATTGTGATCTTTTTTTTGAAAACTGCGAAAATTTAGAGTTCTAACAATATAAATTAGAGCTAATTAAGTCAGGAATTTAACCTATTCCCGATAGTTGTTAGAGTTTATTCTAAACTAAATGTACAAACCAGTCTACTGAGTATGTTAAAAATATATTCAAGGGGATTTTATTAAATAAATTTAAAATCTCTTTCAAAAGATCTTTTTTAATGGAAATTGTAGCTTAATATTAACTTTTTTCTATTTGTTTACTTTTTCAGATAGCACAAAATACCTGGCCAAGTTTTGTTCACTTAAAATAATAACCTTTAAGGCGTTTAAGGCTTCATCTTTATTGATTTCAGGCGTCTCTTCTCTAACGACGTTAATATGTTTTGATTCTGTTTGTGTATTTAAATTTAAATTAGAGTTTATGATAGAAATTTTCAGTAGTTTAATAATTTGTCCTTCAGTGTCTTGAATTTTATGAATGTTTTCTCGACTTCCTGATACATGTTTTCGGAATACTTTCATGTTCCAATTATCTTTTATTGTGTCTTGAATCATTTTTGTATTGTATTTTCTCCGATATTTCCGTATGTGTTTATTAATATTTTTGTTTGATCTCTTATATTCTGGTGTACCTCTACCTACAGTTTACCTTTGTTCCATCAGTCTAGATGAATGGTTGATGTAATATTTGCTGTTATATCGTCTATCTCTGCATTGTTTAATCGTTCCAATGAATTTAGGTTGTTTTTAATAGTTGACTGATATTTGTCTAAGTAGCGATGTAACTGTTGACTTGAAATATAGTTATTACTAGTCTATGGCCAGTCCCAGTATCAAATTTGTATAGGAGGACACATCGAAAATGTGATTCATTCCATTTCTTGGGTGCCGTCAGCATTTCTCCGCATATGCTTTCTCTGTCTTTGTTTTTAAAGGTGTTGAAACAGTATAAATTCTCACGCTGTATTGGAGTAATATTTCTCTTCTTTAATTTTTGTCCTCTAGGCCAAATTTTTAAATACGATATGGATTATCCTTTGCTTTGCATCGAAGTGACCTATTACTAAAAAATAAAATGTGTTTTCCATGTTTTTACCTCTTCTGATATCCTGGTGGAACTGCTCAGTTCATCAGAATCGCCTTTAGGTGCATATCATTAATTGATTTCTAGGAAATACTTTTCAATGAGTTATAAATTTACGTACCATTTTGCCACGACAAAATTATTCACATTGATATCACAAATAAAAGCAGAACAATAGCGAAAAGAAGTAAATTAATTATTGCGATATATAGCGATACATTAGCCTCCAAAAATCGTTTTTCACTACCCACTCGCCTCAGTCGTTCTTTTTGCTTCGGTAGTCAAGCACAGAAATACAGTGTAACTACTTAAAGACACGTACATGAACCCCTGGGAAGCCTAAGGACTAATTAGTTTTATTGACTGGATACAGTTCATTATTTGTTCGATTTTTTAATGACCTGAAAAAATTATAATGTATAAGGAAGTGAATATTTTAAAATTGAATTAACTAACGACTATAATGAATTTCGAATGATGCTAATCGGATTATTTTTGCGTTATTTCTTATTCTATATACATTTGCTTGACGGAGTCCAATGCAATTTTTCTGGAAGTCCTAAATCTACAATACAAGATATAATGCGCCAAGCAGATATAACGAAAATACGTCTCACAACAATAATTTTCATTTTATCAATTAATTTATTCCCCATTCACATCCATATAATAGCTGAAATTATAGAAGTTATTCGCTGATATTATAGAAGTTATTCGTTAAAAGAAATTATACATTATCTATATAATAATATATTTTTTATTTAAAAATGTGTTTTATTAAAATCGTGTTCGTAAAATATGTAATTACATTATATGTTCAAATTATAGCCCCATCTAACGAGCGGGCGAAGCGGCGCCGGATAATTGCTAGCTATATTATAAGAATGGATATGTGGATAAAATTATGGGTTAAAAATATTCCATACACATTTGAATAATCCAAGTTAATAAAATGGTACTGTTAATCTTTACTAATATCCCTAAATCTCTAAAAACACTTGGAGTAATCTCATAGTCATACAGATAACTGGAAACTAGCTCACAATATAAATTCTTCTATACTTTAGAAACAGATGGTAACAATTTTAAAACGAACTTTTATATTTTCTATTCCACGTAACTCCACAGCATTAAAATTTCATTAGTAAACGTTTTTGGAGATTTGATGCTAGTTTTCCCGATATAAACGAAAATTGCAGAGCTATCTTTATATGTTTTATGTTATTATTTTCCATAGTGCTGAGAATGTTAAAATGTTTTTATACGGTAGAACTTATAAAATAACTATCAAGATTGCTTATTTCATATTTAATATTGGCAGCACCACTTTTTCTCTTTAACTTAGAGGAAAGCAAAAGAGTAGAAAAATGTATCACCTGTCCAAATTTTCTCCCGTAAATAATAGAAAAATATTAAAGAATATTTATCTTGAAATACAACCTGAAAACTGATTGACTATTTTTAATATGAATTTTTATATATTTTCCATTATTCCCTTAAAAATATTTTGAAATATTCTTTTAAAAATGTATCTATAATAAAGAACGAAAATTTTTGCTGCTTTGGTCAAGTTGGAAATCATAGTTCTTGGTTTTAGACCGTGTCAAATTGGAATTATCATCCGACGTTTCGCCTACGATTACCCGAGGCATCTTCAAGGATCTTTACTCCACGAGATTAGAACACTGAATGACTATCGAGGAGCAACAGCCTGGTATCCATATCCGACTAGTGCTCAACGAACCGTGATCCAGCGTTATAATCGATTTCCACGTGTGATATAGCCTGTAACCTACATCTCTATTAATATTATTTGGATATTTACAAATTTCGATTGATTCTCTAATTTTACGTTTAAAGAAACCAGACACTGATGCTAGCACCTTAGTTTCTTGTACATTAAAAGTGTGACTTGCGCAATGCTGGTATTTCTTTTTTATACATCTTTCATGTTCCTTAAGCCTAGTAAATATAAACCGCCCTGTTTCACCTACATACACTTTACCACAAGAGCAAGGTATCTTGTAAACGCATTCTGTTTGAAATGGAATTGCCTCCTTTGAAGACTTCAAACATTGTCCAAATTTCTTACATGTGTTGAAAATTTTCTGAATGTTTGATTTTTGCAGCAATCTGGCAATCTTGTTGGTGGTTCCGTGTATGTAAGGTAAAAAAACACTATTCATAGTAGATACATTTATGACATTTTGTTGAGGAGTTAGGTTTTTATATTTATTAATGGAACATCTTATATCTTCAGAGCAATATTCGTTCCCTTTGAGAACACTAGTCAGTTTTTTTGTTTCTAATTTCATTGATAGTTTGTCACATATTGAAAGTGTTCTATGTACCAAAGAATTTACGATGGATTGTTTTTGAGAAGGATGATGGTTTGGTTTTCTGTAACCAGATTGTCTTAATTTCCTATTTTCTTTCCTTTGTATTAGTACATCAAGAAAGGGAAGGGCACCATTTGATTCAGTTTCCATAGTGAATTTTATGCTAGAGTGTTGTTGATATAGATGATCCAAGAAATTATGAATGTTATCTGCGCCATGCGGCCAAATTACGAACATATCATCAACAGATCAGCACCAAAATTTAGATTTTAGAGGAGCAGAAGACAAGGCGTTTTCTTCGAAAGCTTCCATGAAGATGCTAGCTACCACATGTGATAGCGAAGATCCCGTGGCATCTCCCAAAGTCTGCTCGTAGTTTCTTGAAAAGTAAAATAAGTGGAAATAAGACTTGCTTTAATTAATTCTAGTATTGTGGAGTTGTTATTTCGTTATTTAGTAATATGTCTGATTTTATGGAAACTGATTCACCTATTGGAACATTTGTGTATAGGCATTCTACATCAAAACTGACCAGTATGTTCATATCTGCTTGCTCTGGAGAGCAAACAAACACAAACCCAACTCCTCAACAAAATGTCATAAATGTACCTCCTATGGACAGTGTTGTCTTACCTTACATACCCAGAATCACCGACAAGTTTGCCAGATTGCTCCGAAAATCAAACATTTGGACAATTTTCAACACATATAAGAAAACTGGATAATGTTTGAAGTCTCCAAAGGACGCAATTTCATTTCAAACAGAAGGCATTTACAAGATACCTTGCTTTTGTGGTAAAATGTATGTAGGTGAAACAGAGTGGTTTATATTCATTAGGCTTAAGGAACATGAAAGATGTATAAAAAAGATGCGAACATCAGTGTCTATTTCCTTTAAACGTAAAATTAGAGAATTAATTGAAATTTGTAAATATCCAGTGTTCTAATCTCGTAGAGTAAAGATCCCTGAAGATGCCTCGTGCAATTGTGGGTGAAACGTTGGATAAAAATTCCAATTTGACACGGTCTAAACTTCAAAATCAAGATTTTCAAAGTGTATCTATTTTTAACATATTAACTTTGGAAATTTAGACTCTTTAAATTTTTTTTTATAACATTCATATTTCAGAAAAAAGCGGTATTTTAAATACAATAAAAAAGATTTCTTATATTAGATAACTAAAAACTAAAAATAGAAAAGTTGATTTCTGAGAATACTCGATATAGATGGGTTCAAATACAATTTTTTTTGTAAGTTGTAAGTTTCGTCCCTTGAAAGATATTTATTGACATAATTACTTGCTATCTATCTTCGGACTTGTAATTAGCAATCAATCCTTCACAAAAGATGGGTCTCAATTTTTATTAAATCTTAAAATTTAATATAAAGTAAAATACATTCATAATTAAAACAATATTTTATAAACCGAAACTAAAGCTGTACTTGCTGGAAGAGTAGCGCAAAAACTTGATGAGTATATACCGTTTGAGATCTCAGAATATTAAAAAAATTGAGAAAGAAAAGAAGATTTAAGTTCGTATTGTTCCTTACGAAATTTTATTCATATGAAGTTGATGGTTATGCTTGAATTTTTTTCCGATTCATTTTTCACATAACATTAAAGTCAAGTATTGAATATTTGAAATAGCTCCGCAAACGCTGTTATGGCAAAAATTTGTTCTATAATAAAAAATAATTATTTGGTTAGGAATTTCACCTAAGTATTATATCGTTTCTTGCGTATGATGTTAGTATTGAAGATTTCTTAAATTATAATTTTTTCTAATTTTATTTTTCTACATAAATTCACAACTTTAGAGTATTGGAATATAAATAAAATTTTATAAATTGTTTTCATTCTTGAGAATATTCTAAAGACGTAGTTTATCATCATTTTCAATTTATTTTAAACATAATTTTTACAGTATTGCATTTGACAATTTTAATTAATTTTTTTAATATTTATAATTTCACCTTTTTATAGTAGATTATTTTCTCGTTTATAGTGTAGTCTGGGCAAGCGCGGGTCCAAGGGGAGTGCGGTGGGGGCGATCGCCCCGTTTAAAAGTTTTGAGTTCACAAAAGTAGATCCGAATCTGCCTCTTTTACTAAGAATGTTTATGCTGCTGGTATCTTTTCACCCCTAGATCTTTGAATTCAAGAAAATAGACCCGATTCTGCCTCTTATACTAGGAATGTGTATGCTGCTGGCATCTCCCGCCTTGTCGCAACTTGTTTTTTCTTGCGATCGCCCCCCTCTCCCTAAGAACTTCGAATTCAGAAAAATAGACCTGACCATGCCTGCTACACTAGAAATGTAAATGCTGCTGGTGTCCCCCCCCCCCGTCGATAACTCGTTTTCGCTTACAATTGCCCCCCTCCCAAGGGCTTCGAATGCAGGAAATAGACTCGACCCTGCGTTTTACACTAGAAATGGGAAAGTTGCTGGCGTTCCCCTCCCCCCCCCCCCGTCGACAACTTGCTTTCCCCTACCATACTGTACTTTTGTGATATCACCGCCCCCCCCCCAAAAAAAAAAAAGAGTGGCTAGATCCGCCCCTGATTCTAGACATCAGAATTTTAGGGTGAGTCTACAGGACAAACGTTTTAAGTACAATACGAAGTTCTTTCGAAACTGTCTAAAAATGTAAACAAGGAAATTTAATTTTTTCTTGGGATTAGGTTCATATTTAAAATATAGTTTTCATCGCTCTGACGTTTCGTTCTTTATTTAGAACATTTTCAAAAATAATCGTCTAAAATTTAAAACGAATTATGAATATAATATAAATACACCTATAATACACACTTAAAATTCAACATTTAAGACAATAACATTTAAAACAATATCAGAAATTAAAATGATGATTAAATAAAGGATTATTTTTAATAAATTTTACATACCTCTAAAATTCGTCAAATGTATCAACAAACATCAGCAAACTACCAAGGATTTGCATTTTATATTCGGGGACATGATAAATAAAAAATTAAAGAAATGTGTTTTTGATTTTAAGGCGATATCTGCGTCTCAATTACATTGTTGCAAATTTGACTAAGATTGTTTATGTCAGTTCTGTCATTATGTTTCCTTTTTGATGGCTATCATTTCCTTTATTATTAATTTATGATCATTTTTGTCCCTATCGAGTATTTTGGTATTTTCAAAGTTAAAAGAGTGTTTTCATTCTTTTCATGTTTTGTCAATGCTGTAGTAGCATTTTTGGTATATTTATGTCCATTTAGTTGATTTTTTAATAACTGGCTTGTCATTCCTATATATTGTTTTGGATTGTTTGCACATCGACCTGAATATACAATATTGGAAGTTTTCGTAGTTGGTGTTTTGCTTTTCAATTTGGTAAAGATTGAGTTTAGTTGGTTATAACTCTTGTGGCATGCTACAATATTGTGTTTTTTTAAAATGTATTTTAATTTTTCTGAAAGGTCTGTTGTATAAGGTAATGCTGTCCTAAAATTGTTCTGTATAAGTGTGTTTTCAACTTTTTTTAGAATCGAGGGTCTGAATGTAGGGGACGTTAATAAAATGGCTCTGTCAACCTAGCTCACGATTACACTCCTTCTTTGGTTTTTTGAATGGTTTGAAAAGTTGTTCAGATATCTTCCGGACCAGGTTAGTTTGGTATATCACTGCGTTTGAATTTTATCATTCTGGCGTATTAGAGTCATATCCAGGAAATTTATTTTTCCGTTTACGTCAGATTCTGATGTAAATTTCAATTTGTTAAGGAAATTATTAAATTGTTATACAACGGAATTATATATATATATATATATATATATATATATATATATATACATATATATATATATATATATATATATATATATATATATATATATATATATATATATATATATATATATATATATATAACTTGCAGGAGCTTAATTTAAGTGCTAACGGATATGATTTTGTTTGTTCTGCATAGCCATGTAATCGACTAAATGGAGTTCCATATTATGTTTATTATTTCAAGATTTAACAAAGTAAATAACCTACAGCTCATAATCTAGAAGTTTTCTAGAAGTTGTTAATTATAAACTAACGACAGCCCTTGTTTTTGTTGCTTATGTTCTGAATTTATGAGAAAAGAGTGTCAAAAAATATAGGGGTTCATATTTATTTATTGCTAAGTAGTGATTTAATTCACACGTCTAGAGTGAATTATTAAAGAATTTGCCCTTTTTCAGTAAGTAATTTTGTTCATTTGATTTTTTTGGCAACCATGAAAACAAAATATATTATATATTTTCATTTTTAATATATTTCCTCTCTTTATTTAAAAAAATAAATTTTATTGTGGATATTCAATTAACATAACAGTTTCCAGTTATGTAGCCAATTTCGCATGAAAGCAAACATATTTTACACGAGTCCATAACTTGAAACAGATTTTCCACTATTTTGCCTGATAAATGTAAATTTAGTACCTCTGCACCGGAGTTGAAATCGGTGTTGAAAAGCTTGCTGATGTGAATTTATACAATAAATGGCAATGGCGCATTGTCTTATGTTATTGACAATAACCATTTGAGTGTAAAATGTATTTTCTGTTAGATTTGTCATTTGAAATGAACGTTTACTTGCATACCCGCCAATTTATGAAAGCAATAATTTGGTTTTAGACGAGCGATGACGTCCTCAAACTCGAATAACATAATTTGAATAAGAAACGAACCGATTAGAAGGTAAACTTTAGGTATTTTAATAAATTTTTTCACGGATAAAAGAAATTAGCCCTCCCAAAGGATGATATACTATGTATCACACTGAAAACTAACTTTTAGAGTACAAGAGAAAAAATGATTATTTGAACTAAAATTGTATAAGTGAAGGTTAAGCAATAAGAATCGTTGAACTAGATAGTTCTATTTCCCTAACTTCAAAAAACAATTTTGGGAAAATTAATATATTATATGGTCTACAAACCTTCTGTTTACTTACTTTTTATTACTCTTATCCCACTCTTTCCACCTCCACTACAATTTCCCCTTCTCCTTCAATTCCCTTTGGGATAATCCTTATAACTCACTTTTTGAACTCGTTCCCCTCACCCCATATTTTGCATAGCATTTTCTTTTACTTGATTTAATAGATTATAATATGGTCAAGTAACTCCTTATTAAGTTGATTTTTACACAAATATTTTAATACATACGTAATTCATGAAACGAATGAACCAATAAATTTTATAATGCAACTTCATTAACTGTTTCTTAAAATTTCTGCATGATTTACTATAAGTGACAATTTTTTAATATGAGTACCATAACGTAAAAAAGTCGTTAGTGAAAATGCGACCCGAGCGCCGAGGTTGCCATTCCAAGGTCTTTTGTCAACTGTCAACTTACAATAGTTTTTCTGTAAGTTTTAAATATGCTTCTAATGCCACTATTTTCTTGGAAATTTTATCTTTACTAATTTCAGAAATAAAGAGAGAAATTGGTATATATTACATATTTTCAACAATATCTTCATAACGTAAAATTCTGAAAAAAACTGTTTTGGTCTCCTTACAATGATACCCCACATGGACATTTGCAAAAAAAAAATAGGGAACCGAGCTTACTTCTTTACAAATTCAATATTACTTAGTAGGCCAAGAGAGGAAGTTTTCACGAATTTTCCAATTCAAATTCGTGATTTTTAATGTCTTGAATAAAGTAACAGAAAAGGCTTTTCGTCTCGTGTTTAAAAAAAAAACTATGCATATATATTTGTTTAAACAATTAGACCAAAAAAATCGATTTTCTGGATAATATGGCGAAACTACAGAATACTAAAAAAAATTTGTAAATGGTTTGGGCGTCTTGAAAAGATCTACAAAATGATTCTTTGAGTATTAAATCGCTTCATAAACAAAAAAAAGCTATTGTAAAAAGAACTTGAAAATCGTCTCTACATATTTTTTCTCTATATTGTTTAGTTTCTCTATAATGTCGGAAAAATCGATTTTTCGTCATAATTGTTTAAAAAAATAGATGCAAAGTTTTTTTTAAGCACGAGATGAGAATTATTTTCTGTTAAAGGTAAGGTGGATAAAGATCCAAGACATTCGTACAAGAAAATCACGGATATCCTTTTCTCTGTTTGTTAGGTCATTTAACAGCTTCCTTTCTAGGGCTATAAGTTCAAACTCTCTGAATTATTTACAAGTTAGTAAACAATGTTAATACGCCAAATTTCAACGTCCTATGTTAAATAGTTTCCAAGCAAAAGGGCTGTGACAGAAGAATGCATGAATAATCCTAAAAGGATTCATTAATTTTTTTTTGCAAGCACGGAACCCTAAAGACCTATCTATTCTTTTTTTTCTCTCTAAATATTAGCCTATTTATGCTATAAATTTAACCTAAATTTGCAGTAACATACAACTTATTTTCAAATCACACAGTAGATATATTTAAAATAGACATCTTCCTTGCCTTTGTAAAACTTTAGAAATATTTTTACGATGACTTTTATTATGCTTTGAATAATCTAATTCGCTCATATATAAGGCAACCATAAAACAAACAAGAAAGTTTTTTGTAATAGCTCTTTTAACTTAACGATCCATTTATCAAGAATGATTAGCTAACGAAGCGATGAATAATTTAATGATATCCTTAAAAAAAATTAACGAAAAGTTAACAAGTTTTAACAACAGGCTGAACAATTGGTCATGAATATAATGTATCTCAGAAGTTATTTCATATCTCGTTTTTTGATTAGTGGTAAGAAGCGAAGTGAGGACGGAACGAAACTACCATCGTATGAGAGAGGTATTCTTAGAAATTTAGTTAGGATGGGCGATACTTTTAGAAGTATCGATCTTTTCCTTTTATTCATTTCTAACAATATAAAAGTATATAAAAAGTAACTAGAAGTTAAATAAAAATATTATGAACTGTACAGGGTGTTCGGATAATACATCAGGATACTGGAAGAGGTAAAATAAATATATTAAGTCATACAACAAAACCTCAATACTTCTCGAGGTATAGCCTGTTAAAAATCATTGTTCTATTTTCAACATCTTGTGGTTAGATTTTAACCTATCAATTTGATATTTGGGACCGAAATTATGCTTCATGACTTCTTTCATTCTGTTATAAAAATGTTTCTCTACTATGATACCAAAGGTCGCTTTACGTGAAATTCAAATATTATTTTTCCCATACCGTTTTTATTTTAACAGTTATTTGAAAAAGCACATGTTATTTTGAAGATCAAGAATACATAGAAGAAAAGTTTCTCCACATTAGAGTCGATAAACCACACCGTTTAGATGCAAATGGAATTATTTTATTACGAACCAAAAAAAGTTACCATGCTTGAAATTTAGTTAAATCTGAAAAGTATTTAAGAAACGTTTTGTTTGATAAAAATAGACAATATTTTTTAATATGAAACACCTATGACAGAAGGTCTAGAAATCGCCACATTACTCCTTTTTCTTATTTTTGTTACACCACCTAGTATGAAAACCCTTCTAGAAAGATCCGTAATTTTCTGGTATCTGCCAAAAGGGTATATAAAGGCTCCAGATCGACTTCTGTGGACAGTTTAGTTTGAGACGTTGTCGCCGTAACTTGAATTATTTGACAAGTGTCAGAAGTTGACAATAAAAAGCTTTGGAAATAATAGAGTGTGTTCAATAATACAGTGTTTGTTCAAAGATCGACCATCCGAAACAAATTGTTGTCAAAGCGCGATCATGTCAATTGAAATTTTATGCCAGTTGAAACTAGGAAACAGAAAGCAAAAACGGAATAACAACTTCAAAATAGGTTAAATCAGCTACTGGTGATAATACATGACATGAAAATAAGCCAAGAAATTATGAAACAAGAATTGAAAAAAGATATGACGGAAAATCAAGCTGATATGAAACAAGAACTGATGACACTGAAAACAAGCCACGACGATATGAAACAAGAATTAAAGACAAGGCAAGACAATATGGAATGAGATTTAAAGACAAGTCAAGACGATATGAAACAAGAATTAATGATATTGAAAACAAGTAAAGAAAATATGAAGAAGAGCCAAGAAGAGATGAAACAAGTTTTGAAAGAAGGCATTAAATAAATCAAGAAAGTATAAAACGAGAACTACGAACAAGCATAGAGGACATGAGAAAGAAACTTAAGACAAGACAAGAGAATATGAAACAAGAACTGAGAGAAGACATTCAAATAAATAAAGAAGGTATGAAGCGCTTGGAACAAGAAATGGAACAGAAGATTAGCAAAATTAGAAAAGACGTACATGGCGAAGTACAACATGAGGTGACTGGAATCCAGAAACAGATGCAACAATTACATTTGCAAATCAACAAGTAAGCCACTACAGATATAATAAAGGTAGATGGTGTTCCTACAATCAGCGTGATGATGCCATCTAACTTCGACGGCAAAGTATCTTGGCTTACCTATGTCCGTCAATTCGAAGCCACCACAAACGACAATAACTGGAATTCACCGTACAAGACACGTGCTCTTGTTCTAGTACTACAAGGTTCTACGTAAGATTTCCGAAGAAAAACAGAATGATTACGAGTTTATTGTTACTTTTCTGGAAACGCGCTGTGGAAAAGCCCACCTCCAAGAAGTTTTAAGGCCCAACTCTAAGGAAATACTTCGAACTTCGCTCGTAGACGCCATACAGTGAGCTTTGAAAATGGTGAATGAGATTTCACCGAAACGTCATCTGCCTTACAGTCCTGAGAGGGACTCAGCACATATAATTCCAATAGGCTTTAACTTTTTTATTATTTTATTATTGTGTTTGTGTCTTTTTCTTAAGCGTGTAGAACTAACATGTTTATTTTATTTTTTTGGGGTTATATTTTCATCTAATAAAGTAAATTAAATCAAGATGTCAGTGCAATAAAAATAAAAATAAGTAGGTCTAATTTAAATGTAATATATAAAAATTAATTACATTTTAGTGTTTAATTGTAATTCTGCAGATGGTTTAAGAAATAAATAAAGTAAAACCTCAAATGTCCTAAAAGTGTTTTTAATTAATAATAAAATAACCGATAGCCCTAAAATAATTTTAATATTATATGGACGAATTTATTTTTTATATATGTTTAACCTCTTGTATATTTGACAGTGGGTATTTTGTAAGTATTTAAATTATAACTTAGATTTTTTTGAGAGAATAAGGCTACGTTTTAGTCTGAATGTGCCTAAAACGGTTTCTATGCCAAATTTAAAATAATAAAAATACAGTTGTGGTAAAAATTATCTATATTTTGTAATGCATGTGAATTATTAGGAAATCATAAGAAATAAAATAATAATATAAAAACTTTTTATATTAAGTTTATCGATCTCCCCTTCATAATTTGCTTTTTTGACCAACATCGATATTTACCTTGCGTATGTACCCTCTGATTCTGGAATAAAAAATTCGGTTTACAAAAAATATATCGATGTTTAGCTCCTTTTTGAGTTACCCTGCATATTTCGATATCACGCAAAAAAAAAAAATTTTGACAGCTCCCAGTGTATTTCCAAACAAGTACCCATTTAATTTATGTTGAACTTATTCGCTACTTTACGAACGCACTCTAATTAAATGCATATCATCATACTTCGTATAAGAATATTCCTCCATTTTTAAAAATTGTTTCTACTTGTCAAGTTTCGTCAATAGTAATTCATTATGTAGCTATGAACAATAACAACCTGATTTTTACCTGTTATTATCAAGCATGTGAACTTTTGAATGTTCAGCATATAAACCGTTTTATCCCGAAAATCGCCAGTTTTATAAAAATAAATACGGATTACTTTTTTTGAAGAGGAGTGACCAAAGTAATTAAAAATCAGTTTTCAGCTCTGTAAAATGACACCTGTCAATAATTAGGCCCAAAGAGTGTGACAGCAAGTCCGTTCCTGACTTTTCTGATGATCTAAAATATTTACTGTGGTATTATTTAATGAGTCTTGATGGCCTCTATAAAATATAAAAATTTTATTAACTTATACAAGTTGGTTCAAAACTTAGAGCCGATAAGGTAAGTTGCTGAGTACTTTTTTAGGGCTCTGTATCTCCATTAAGGGGCACTTTAGGATTTTTCTTCTATGACAAAGTAGGGTTATCTTGACCCCTCTCTATGCTCGAGATATTAGGAAGTACTTACCGGACATCCTATATATATATATATATATATATATATATATATATATATATATATATATATATATATATATATTAACTGATTTTACTAGTAATATTAAAACTTTAACACTTTAATTCCAATTTGCGCCCAAACGGTCTGGTTTGTCGATCCTAACTAGAGTTCCTCTTTTATTAAGTAGCATTTTTTCTTTAAAATGATATGTTCTTTTTTCAAATAACTGTCAAAACAAAAAGATATGTGAAAAATAATTTCCGGTAAAGTGACTTCTGGTAGCACAGTAGAGAAACATTTTTATAACAAATGATAGAAGTTAAATGTGTGACACTAACCACAATATGTTAAAAAAAGAAGAAAAGAATTTCAATTTGATAGGCTGTAACTCAAGAACTGTAGAATTTTCGACTTTTTGTTATATGAGTTATTACCTTAATTTTACCTCTTCTTTATACGAATTCCCTGTAAATTTAGCTCTATATTTACTTACAGCTAATTTCTTTTTTATATGCTTTCAGTTTGTTAAAAATAAATAAATGAAAAAGTTATTACAACCTTTTAAATACGTTATATCTATTTTTTACAATGTATATTTGTCCCTGTACAATAACCAAAAGGTTTTATTCTTATAATATATCCCACGTCGGCCAATATTATGCCACCGATTTAATATGTACATACGATATTACCACATATTAAACAATTATTGTAATTCTCGATATCTAGGTTTGTGTTGTGTATATAATTGAGGAACTCTGAATTTATTCATTGTAATAATAATAATTTAAATCCAGACACGATTTTTAAGATTTTTGTGTAAATAATAAGAATTTACGCATCGTCAAGGTATCGACACTTTTGATGTCGATTTTTGGCAATGATTTTTCCCTGTATCGATACCATTTCATACGATACTGATCGATACTTCTAAGAGAATCAAACATCCTAACTTAATTTCTAAGAATTCTGTTTTCATACGACGATAGTTTCATTCTGTCCTACTACTTAACGAGGTGTAAGATGACTTCTGAGATACAGTAGATTCATGGCCGGTCACTCAGTCTTTTGTTAAATAGATCATCATATCATAACTTTTCGTTAACAATATTTTTTAAGGAAATAATAAAATTATTCATTGCTTCGTCAGCGAATCATTCCTTAGCTTAATAAATGAGAAGTTAACCTAAAAAAACTATTACATAAATCTCTCTTATTTGCTTTATTTGCCTGTAACTTATATGATAGGGAATTAGATTATTCGAAATATATATTAAACATTCAATATTTCCACAGATTGGGTTTCTAAAATAATAATAAATTTGTTTTAAGGTTGCCTGTGATATAAGAGGGAATTAGATGGATATTTCTTTCAGAATATTTGAACATTCATGAGCCATTACGTAAATAATTAGATACTGTGCTAATTTTAAGGTTTTTTCTAATTTCACATCCAAAGTACTAAATGGATTTTACTTATTTAGCTTTAGATCATACCCGTAGATTTAAACAACAATAGATTTGTTTGAGGGCTGTTTATGGTCGGTGGGGGAGACGCTTTTTTGATGTTTCATAGATATAAACATGCTTTCTTATCTTTTGTTTTAGTTTAATTTTTTGTTGTGACTTTTTTCAGTGTTTTTTGTGTAAGAATTAACTATAATTTCGAAGTTTGCAATTAATTTTAACAAAAAGAGTATTTAAAAACTTATTTTTATTGGTAGATATTGTTTACATATTGAAAATAACAATAATAATAATTTAGGCAACCACAGATTCATCTTTTATGTATTCTAGAATTGACGTCCCGATTATCATATGATACTCGTTTAAATAATGGAATTAGAAAAGGATAGCACAAAATCGGTATATGTGTACCAAAGAATGATATATTTATAAACCAAAAGTGGATAATATACTTGCAGTTGGGTGTATAAAAATATAATTATATAAGAGAAACGTAGCTCTCAACCAACTGAAAGAACCTTATACTATAAGGACAAACGTACTCTGTTCTAATACATTTAGAGACAAAGCACTATCTCAGATTGCAAGAATACCAGGAAAGGGTGGAATCCTTTCCTATGGTAGTGCATCGCCATCTGTCGACAGGTTTCGAACTTGTTAGTTCTCGTCAGTACAGAATAGGCCAGCGCACTTCAGCAACGGAAAAGTAAATCCTTTAAGCAACTTATATTAGACAAAATATGAAATCTAATACAAGCGGCGCCATCTCCCAGCATTCCACGCAATCTGAATATAAAATCTCGTTCAGATCTGTATATATACACCAAAAGTGGATAATATACTTGCAGTTGGGTGTATAAAAATAAGAGAAACTTAGCTCTAAACCAACTGAAAAAACCTTATACTATAAGGACAAATGTGCTCTGTTCTAACACGGCTAAAGACAAAGCACTATCTCAGATTGGAATGCTGGGAGATGGCGCCGCTTGTATTAGATTTCATATTTTATCTAATATAAGTTGCTGAAGTGCGCTGGCCTATTCTGTACTGACGAGAACTAACAAGTTCGAAATCGGTCTACAGATGGCGGTGCACTACCATAGGAAAGGTATTCACCCTTTCCTGGTATTCTTGCAATCTGAGATAGTGCTTTGTCTCTAACTGTGTTAGAACAGAGCACGTTTGTCCTTATAGTATAAGGTTTTTTTCAGTTGGTTGAGAGCTAAGTTTCTCTTATATAATTGTATTTTTATACACCCAACTGCATGTATATTATCCACTTTTGGTTTATATATACGGATCTCTACGAGATTTTATATTCGATTGCGTGGAATGCTGGGAAATGGCGCCGCTTGTATTAGATTTCATATTTCCTCTAATATAAGTTGCTTAAAGGATTTACTTTTCCAATGCTGAAGTGCGCTGGCCTATTCTGTACGGACGAGAACTAATAAGTTCGAAACCGGTCTACAGATGGCGGTGCACTACCATAGGAAAGGCTTCCACCCTTTCCTGGTATTCTTGCAATCTGAGATAGTGCTTTGTCTCTAAATGTATTAGAACAGAGCACGTTTGTCCTTATAGTATAAGGTTTTTTCAGTTGGTTGAGAGCTAAGTTTCTCTTATGTAATTGTAATGATATATTTACTGTTGATCAAGGCTCGTTAAATATAAATAAATATATTATTGTGTTATTCCGCTTTTAAACAACTGGGCCACAGTTCAGACGTTATGTTAATTCTACAGGGGTATGTTTGAAGTATTAAGCTTTTTTGGCAAATAAAACCTCTTAAATATTTGTCAAATGATAATTATAATTGTTTTTTTTTAATTGAGAAGCCCATTAATTCGTACGTTTCAAAGTAATATAAATGCAAAAAAAAAAAGGATAAAAATGGTAAAAATGTAGGAAAATAAAATATTTATATTTAATAATTAAAATGTTTACACGCAAACACATGGGTGTGTAAATATAATACAAAATATATGGTCAAACAATAATATATCAAAGTTACACGAAACAGACATCTAAAATGAACGTAACCTAACATAAAAAATAAAATTTTTATATTGAACCGACTTCTCAAAAAACGCTAAATAGTGAAAAATAACAATATAAATCTTTATTTCAAAATGAAATTTTTGAAGTCGCTGCCAAATTAATACCTGACAAATGGTGATACACATAAAAAGACTGAGAAAAACCTTATTTGTAGTTGCTTCCTTGCCGTAGCTTGTCTGTATCTCCTCTAAGTAGTTACTTGTTTCATTTAGTAATAATTCAGCGCCGACCTCAAAAATTTCAATTTCATATAAAAATTTAGTGCTTTCTTCGAAGGCGGTTCAATTTTTTATACAAATTTTATTTCTTAATTTTTAGTTTTGATTTGAGTTCAATTTCTAAGATTGAAAAAAAAATATTTATTTTACCCATAGTTGTAGATGACACTAGACAACAAAAGATTATTTAATTCTGAAAATTCACCTAATACCAGTTTTGAGTAAAATTGTACCAAGTATATATTTAGTTTGCTATTTTGAATTTTAGGATATTAATTTTAGACTTGTAAACTAGGGCCCCAATGTCGATATTAATATAACTGAATTCGTAAATTCTCTCCATCTTGAAATACAATAAATTAATTGCAGATCCATTAGAACCCTCCAGTATCAATCTGGATAAAATCGAAAAAATATAAAATTTTAAGTTCCCCATATTGTATCCGCCTTATTAAATTGTAAAATTTCAAATTCGTAACATACCATTCCAAACACCCGCTGATACCAATTTTAAAGAAATGTGCCGCCATATTGGGTTTAAAAAAAAATTATTTTCAACTGTTAATCTAATGTTAATGTACACCCTCCAACCCCCCCCCCCCAATATCAAATATGGACATATCCGGTTATATACAATTTTTGGACTGCTATATTGTATCAGCCATATTGAATTCTTTTAAAACAATTTAAATTTGCATTCTCAGAAACCTCCCAGCAACAAATTTTTAATAAAATCCAGACATATTAGATTTTTAGTCTGCCTTATTGAATTTGTTAAAAATAATTCTAAGTTCGTTATTTACACGTTCAAAAAACCCCTATACCTATTTTAAATTAAATCGAGAGATGTAAAATTTTTGTCTACCATATTGGATCCGTCATATTGATTTTTCTTTAAGTAATTTTAAATTCATCATTAAAAACTCCCCTATACCAACTTTGGACAAAATCGAGTTATGAAAATTTTTTAATTCGCCATATTGGAACCACCATGAATTTTTTTAAAAATAATTTTAGATTCGTTATGTACGACCCTGAAAACTCTCCCACACCAATTTCGGAGAAAATCGGACAATTTTTTTTCCGCCATATAATCAGCACCATCTTGGATTCTACTGAACTAATTTCCGCCAAAATAATATGAAATAATAATTTATTTCATATCTTTTAATTAATATCTACGGTATGCTCGATACTTTTCTGCGAAAAAAGAAATCGATATGTTTCAAAAAACTATTTTTTATTTTTTCCAAATTCATCGAATCGGCAAATGGTAGTATAATTCAAAGGAAAGTGCCAAAATCCTCATTTCTCATAAGACTCTGTATAAATTTTTATATTTTTGATAATTGAATTTTCAAAAATTTACACGATGAGGTTAATCGAAATTCCGCGATAGTATAAATTACTATTTAAACCATTAAAAAAATGTTATTTTGATTACGATTAATATTTTTTAATTAATATGGACAGCGACTAAACCTGCTTAACAGATTATCTATTAGAATTACTGAGCTCCCTATTTGTAGATCCAAGCTGATAGTGCCTTCTCTGGAGGAGTCTATTATGTATCTAAAGTAAAAAAATATTGTTTTAGCTGCCATTTCGTTCCAACTTAATTAATAAAGGTTCTCAATATATTTGATTAATTGATATTTTTTAGAAATAAAGTGTGATCAAACCCCATTTATTCTTTCAAAAATTGATGGAAATGGATGAAATTTCAAGGAAATAATGACCTTCAGTGATTAGGGAAACAAACTTCTATATTAACGATGCTAACAAGATAATGAGAAATCTCTTTAACCACAGGATATTTTGATATAATCTGGGCTCCAACATAAGGTTAATGATATTCCATTTTAAACTTTGACGGTGCAAGAGATTAAGTTTCCGACCAATGGGTTTTAACTTTGCCCAGATGGTGTAATGTATTACAATTTATTTTATAATGTAAAGAATTAATCTTTGCTTTGCCATGCAGATGGCTTTGTGTTTGTAAAGGCATTTAATTTGCATGAATTTTCATAGAGACTAGATCTTGAGGTGAAGCGTAACCCATTTAGACATTGCGCTTAAGGATATAACGAGGTAATTTTGCAGAAAAGAATTTTGTAAAACCAGATTATAAGTGAAAATATCCTATAAAAATCCTTTTTATTATAATAAATAAAGCCTACAAATCCAGAATATAAGTTAATTTTATAGCAGTTAGGATTTTATTGTATATTTTAAACTATTTGAGATTATAGGTAACTAAATTTTCAATTTCTCGGTTGGCACTACGCATGTTATTTTGTCAAATTGATGTATTCGTTGTAAAACATTCTCAGTTCAGTGAATTAGATCGAATCCAAGTGCTAGTCTGATACTGATCGATGTCACAATTTCAAAAATCGAGAAATTATTACACAATTCCGTTGCAACGATTAAACGCTAGACGCATCTTGATCGAAAGAAAGCTACATATAATCTCAAATTGATTGTTTAGTTTGAGTATCAGTGATCTGTCGCTCGCATGTACCTGTTATTCCACATTAATACATTTTTCTGCTGTTGATGTTGGGGTGTATATTCATCATTTGAAAACAATTTTGAAGCTTAAATGCGTTTCACTGTAGACTCGAAGATATTTCAAATTTAATTTTGGGAATATTTAGCGTAGACAAAGTGGATTTAGTTTTTTTTTCATTTTTATAATATTGTTAAAAACATAAGGCAAGTTTAGAACATAATTAGGATTTCTTCCGAAAATTTGGTATATATTTTTGAAGTTTCTTGCGTCATTCTTAATACCTTGAAATAAAATTTAAGCAGCAAATATTATGGCTAAGAAAATTTATGAGAAAGTAGGATGAGGTAAGTACCTCCTAACTTCTCGAAAGCATACAGCATATGTAACTTAACGGAGATACAGAGTCCTAAAGGGGTACCCATCGATTTACCTTATCGGTTCTAAATTTTGAACCGACTTGTATCAATTAATGAAGTTTTAATCTTTTATAGAGATCATAAAGACTCATTAAACAGTACTATAGTAGATGTTTTAGATCATCGAAATGTCAGGAACGGACTTGCAGCTACACTCGTTGGGCCTAATTTTTGACAGGTGTCATTTTACAGAGCTAAAAACTGATTTTTTAAATACGTTCTTTATTCCTCCTCAAACTCAAACGTTACTTATGCTAGACACAGACAAGTAAAAATAAAATACTCAGGGTGTGCTGATTAGCTTTAATTTATGGGCGCTGCGTCACTCTTTGTAGGCAAGACAATGTTATGTTGAATGATTTCCAGCTCAGACATTGTTAGGTCCAGAAATCTTTCAAAAAGGTTGATCGGGGCTCAATTAATTTACAATATTATTAAAATGCAAAAGTAGTGAAGACGTTCAAATAATATTTTGGCGACTGTTCAATATGGGCTTCACCTACTTTAATACAGGTTCCATGGGCTTTAATATATTTTCTTATTCTTCGAATATTTTCCCGCTGTACTGCAAATAATATTCCGGTAATATTACGAATTTCGTAAGAATGCTGTGCTGTTCTCGCTAGTAGTTGTTCTCCAGTATTTACTGGTGTTGAATATACTACTTCTTTTAAATGTCCCCAGAAGTAAAACTCTAATAGTTTTAGGTCAGCAGACCTTGGTGGCTATAAAACAGACCCATCTCGACCTAGCCATCGAGAGCCAAAAACGTTAGTTAAGTGTTGACGTACTATACGGTTGAAATGAGGTTGAGTACCATGATGAATGTACCACATTTCCATTCTTCTATTAAGAAGTATATCTTCCAATAAATTATTTAAATTTTGCTGCAAAAATTGTAAATAAATCTCACCTTTGAGGCTTCCTTCCAAAACAAATGGACTTATAAGGTTATTTCCGATGATGCCTGCCCATACATTTACAATAAACCTTTATTGGTGTTTGTTTTGAACTATAACGGGCAGGATGTCATCAGCCCAGAAATGTAAATTATGTCAGTTTATTATATCATCTCTTGTAAAATCGGCCTAATCGGTAAACGAAATAAGGTTAGAAAAATTTAGATTTAGGTTATGTTGCTATATAAACCAGTTGGAATATTGAAGTCTTGCGGGATAATCATCCGGATACACATCGTGTACTTTTTCAACGTGGTACAGGTTAAGTAACTGTTCTATTAGAGTTTCAGGTGTAATCCATTTTGTAACATTGTTTCGTGCCACGAGTTTTCTTATGTTGTTTAAAGGTTTGTCAGCAATATATTGCAAAATTTGTTCCTCTATGTGAGGATCTCGTGCTCTCCTGAAATGACCCTGAATAAAACATGTAAAAAATTAGTTCGTTAATTTTAATAATTATTTCCTAATTATCGTTTTTTCCTTGGTCTTCGATCAACTCTTTGAAAGATTTCTGGACTCTGGATATCTGAGCTGAAAATCTTTCAGCATTACATATTTTTGCCTTCGACGAGTGAGGCAGCACTTCCCCATAAATTAAAGCACATTAGCATACACTGCGTATTTGATTTTTTAACTGTTTGTGTGTAGCTTTAGTAATTTTTTAGTTTTTCGCATAAATACCGATTTTTCTTGAAAACCGGATAAGTTTTATCAAAATAAATTAAGAGTACCTTTTTTGAAGAGGAATCACCAAAATATTTAATAATCAGTTTTCAGCTCTGTAAAATGACACTTATCAAAAATTAGGCCCAACGAGTGTGGTTGCAAGTCCGTTCCTGCCTTCTCTGATGATCTAAAACATCTACTGTAGTATGATGAGTCTTTATGGCTTCCATAAAATATTAAAATTTTATTAAATTATAGAAGTCGGTTCAAAACTTAGAGCTGATAAGGTAAATCCCTGGGTAATCCTTTAGGGATCAGTATCTCCGTTAAGGGACATTTTAGGAATTTGTTATCTATGACAAAGTAGGGTTGTATTGACCTCCCCTGTATACTCCCGAAAAATTAGATGATATTTACCGGACACCATGTATGTAACTCTTAATTTAAAGGGTCTATATATCTAAGCCTAAATGTTGACAATTTCATCGCAGAAGTAGAAAACCCTTATTATTTCAATATCATCGATATAGTTAACTTAAATTTCAAGAAATAGTCGAAATTTCAAAAACGTCGAATTAACTATAAAATATCTTTCAAATGTGGTCTCTTAGAGTAGTTTAGCCCAAATTGTTTATTATTAGGGAACCACTAAACATTTATTAAGCTACCTATACATCGACTCAAACTTGTAACACCTTCTATGGTTTTTAACATAAAATATTCATTTAATAAGTCATATTTTGAAATAATATGACATGTCGGCAGCAAAATATAGATTGTTTGTTTAACCTACTGGACATATTTCACAAATTCAATATCTCTTTTATCTTTAGTCGTTTGCTAGATACTGTTAATATGATAGACTTAAAAATTGTTAAAAATCCAAATTTCAGTAAGAAATAAGTCTATCTGCTGTATTTAAATAGTTGTTTATATATTATCCTTTCAAGCAGAGAAAAGGAAAGCATATATACAAACAGTTTGTTTCCTGCAAATACAACTGTGGTCGTCTCTCCATATCCATTTCGACCACCTGATGGTCTCGTCAGTGGAACTGTATCGAACCGAGAGCAACATTTGCAGGAAACAACTGTTTTATAAAATAGAAATTCCAAAGTATGTATATATGTGCGTAAAGTTGGGGGTCTGTACACTGCGACCTGGTAGATTTATTGAGCCCCCTACTGCTGCACAGTCATAAAAGTTACTTTATCGGCTAGAGCAAGTCTTCCAGTCCTATTTCTCTCAGAAATCTCAGGATGTTGAACCGCTTTAAGGTGGGTAGCTCCCCTTCTTCGATTTGGTGTGTTCCCAAGAACCGCATCGTAGGGTTTTCTAGAGCATTGCATTCTGCAAAGATATGAATAGAGGTTTCGTCCTCCTCCTTACGGAATCTACACTCTTCTCTTTCTACCAGTCCGAGTTTCTTGAGGTGTCCCTTCAGATGGGAATGCCCTATCAGGACCCCTGTCAGAACTCTTTTGGTTTTTACTCAAGCTTATTCATTCTTTGAATCTCTTCTGTTTTCGCCTATATCAATCCTTGCAGCTCCATCCAATAATTGGATCTCCTGCTTTCTTCTACTATATTTAGTTCTTCCAGCATTACGCTGCTATTGATTCCACAGGAAGGCCCTGGCCCCAGAAATGGTATCTCAGCACCTTTCCTCGTGAACTTGTCTACTATTTTATTCCTCTCTATCCCAGTTTGTCCCAATACCCACATGAGTGATTTTATTATTCTTACTCAAATCATTCAGTTCCTTTAGGTATTCCCAGACCATCCTGGAATTCCATAGTATGTCGTATATTATTAAAAACCTGCCGAATCCTATGCCAGACCGAAAAATATCGCCATTCAAATGATATTTTTACCATATACTTTCCTTTTCTTTGTGTGAAAGAATAATACATATAAATAACTATTTAAATATGGCAGATACATTTATTTCTTACTGAATTTTTGATTTTAAAAACTTTGCACTACTCCTGTGATTGTACTGATGTCGTTTGACTGGCGATATTTTTCTGTCTAGCATCGAAGTCGGCAGGTTTTTAATATCCTACCGACATACTTTAGAATTTCTATTTTATAAAGCAGTTGTTTCCTGCGAATGTTACTCTCGGTCCGATACAGCTCCACTGACGAGACCATAAGGTGGTAGAAACACGTATGGAGAAAGAACCAGAGTTGTCTTTGCAGGAAACAAACTATTTATATATATTCTTTCCTTTTCTCTGCTTGAAAAAGTAGCATATATGACCATTAAATTAAAATAAATACTTTCGTTGTGTGGTAACTTACTTCTATCTTCACTCAATTACGCTGATCAAACAGGAAAAATTTTCCATGTGTCTTTAAAATACAGATATTTTGACAATAAATATAGAATTCCTCTTTTATGCATAATTAAACCTTAGTACTAGAATTAGTGTGAAATTGCTTGTATGACAATATGTTTCAGTAGTTTGATTTTTATAAAAGTGGCAACTAGCTACAGTTACAATGAGCTATATGTATATCAAGGTAGTAAAGTAAATCGTTTCCTCCCGATGATGAAACTAGAACTCTCGATGAACCGAGCTTATAGAAGCTGCTGGAAAGAAAAACAATTTTCTTTTCTTAGAGAAGAAAGGCGTCATATCTGTGAATCCTATAAAAGGCTATATTAATTTTTTACCTATACAGGTAATTAAAAAAGTCATTATATGATAAATCTATTAACTATTTTACATAGCATATATGTTGACCTGTTTGAATTTGGTTGCCTGAAAATTCTACATATCTTGCAGTTTTGAGGTTGTTTCGAATATTTGTGGTCTAGGAAGTAGTAGTTTATTACTCCCCCCCTCTTCATCCGAAGCTCTGAATTTGATCTTATCCCGTAAGTTATATCCTAAATAAATTAAAATTATTTTACAAAACTATATTAAAGTTATTTGAAATTATATAAAATACTTTAAATTACAATTATGCAACTCCGATAACAATATCAATTTATTTAAACAAAATTTGTTTCGTTATTAATATATGTTACATTTGGTCACTTTGTCATTAATTTATTTATATAGTTTGTGTGAATAAACAAAGAGATGGAATTGAAATCATAACAGGACGGTATAATATTATTAGCGAATTCGTTAAATTTTAAAATAGACTGAAAAAAACGTGATGAAGCAAAAGAGCCTTTAATTTGCAGCTTTATAGGTTATTTAATTGTAATACCAACGCTCTAAAGATTATAAACCAATTAGAAGTATTTTTTGTTCAAATATTTTTGCATTTTTAGTACCAAGAATTCTTCAAAATACCAAAATTATTGTTACTCTAATTTAAGGTTAATGACTGCGAACAGAAATTTCGTAATAACTTTTGCAGATATTTGTGCTCTGGAAATAATGAAAAATAAGACGAATGCAAATAATGACAGTATATGGATACATTTTTGTTGGAAACCAAATTTTAAATTAAAAATAATCATTTACAGGAAAGCAGTAGATTAACCGTTAATCAAACTTACTCAGTTTTCAAACTAACAGACTATTATTTGTACTAATTTTAATTATAAATAGCGGCTTGTTTGACAGCATGATGAATTTGTTCAAATACTTGTATACTCGTATATCAGGTAAGAAAAGGGACATAAGATGATAGACTACCTGGATTAAGAATCGGTTATTACTAAAGTCACATGTCCAAGCAGGAATTTATCTCAGATTCTTCACTGATCTTGGGGATCTATACACTGCGACTTGGTAGATCTATTGTGCCCCCCTACTGCTGCCCAGTTTTAAGAATCATCTTATCGACTAGAGCAGGTCCTCCAGCCCTATTTCCCGCAGAAATCTTAGGATGTTGGATGGCTTCAAGATGAGTGGCTGCCCTTCATCGATTTGGTGTATTCCCAAGAACCGCATCGTAGGGTTTTCTAGAGCGCTACACTCTGCAAGGATATGAATAGAGGTTTCGTCCTCCTCCTCGCAGAATCTGCACTCTTCTCTTTCTACCAATCCGAGTTTCTTGTGTCCCTTCAGGTGACAATTCCCCGTCGAGACCCCTGTCAGAACTCTGAGTTGGATCACAGTTGCGTCAGTCAACTTGTACCTTTCAGTTAAGATACTCGCATTATCGGTTGTACAGAATAAAAAATTATATTCACGGGAAGACGACGAGGAGAAAGTGTAGATTGTGACTGAGATGATATCGCTAACTAAGACATAATTTGTGTGTTAATAACCTTATATTAAACATTTGTTATTCTTTAAAATTGACACGTCAATTATTACGGGAAAAATAATATCAATTCAGCGGGAAACAATGTGATATCTCCGATACAACGTCAGGAAGCAAACCTACTAAGTTCTACAAATATGAGAAGAAAAATAGTTTTCATATTTGCACCGACAAATCGAAATTGACAATTTTATTTAACCACGATAAATATTTACACTCTTAAATCAGTTTCAGAGTTTTTCTTGATATTTAAAAAAAAATCATAAGTTTTTGTGATGCTCTATTTCTGGTTCTGGATAGTGATTATCATCCAGTAGCGACGGCATCGCCAAGCGGCATTTTCTTTATATTGGCTATTTTCTATTTCCCAACCACGACATCCAGGAATGTTGGGTTGACAAATCACAGTCTTACTTTAGTATTCTCTGTTTGTTTCTATCTCCGGATAGTTTAGTAACTGTTTGAAAAGTCCACAATTTTGAAGTTTTTATGGGAATGATCTTTAACAAATTTTGTCATCGCCGATTTTATCAAATCTAGTAGATCGGTCTAGCTTAGCAGTTTCAGTTCAGCTATCTAGAGTATCAAAGCATAAGTATTTTGATTATGCTAATATGAATACACAATAGTGATGCCATTAAAACATAAAAATAGGCAAGTGACGTTTTCATCGGAGAAACTTTATCCACTTTAGTTTAATAGAAAAAAGATAATGCAAAAATTACCTTTAAATTTGGAATTGATAGGCAAATTGACATATTTTTGACAGTCGATTATTAGTTTCCAAAATTCCATAAAATTTTATAAAACTTTGTGTATTTATTAGCCATTTATGAAAAATGGAGATCTAAAGCAAATATAAATTTTTAGGTTTCGTTCCTTTTTTGAGACTAGCTGTCCTAAATCTGAGTATATGTAGTTTTGCAAACACTTGGCAAAAACTAAAAATAAAATTACGGAAGCAAGCGTAAAGTAGGTGCTTATAATTTAGGGGCTTTAGATAGAACAGCAAAGTTATTCCATTGGTGCATTTGCAATAAATCCAGCAAACATGGCAATTTTAATTTATAGCGAAATTAATCACTACATTTAAGCTAGGACGTGGTTGTTTTAATGCAAACTAGGATAAATTTGGAAATAAGTAATTTCTATTATAGACCAATACACTGACAGGGCATATGCATTTAACATTTTATCTGCAAAGCATATTAATGAGGAGATTGAATGTTATAGGTATACTTAAATCATCTCATAGTTTACATTTGTACCTGGTACTAAACTTTATAGGCAATACAAGTAAATTCTCCATAATTTTTAGTTGCAATTTAGGTAAAAACAATTTTTTAATATATCAGTTCTAATTTAGATCCATAAAACGTGTCCCGAAAAAGTCACATCTAGTCATTTTTTTTCAGAAAGCATATATCGATTGCATATCTAAAGACTGGAAGGTGTATTTTGTTTTCTCGATTTTGCCAAATTTTTATTCACGGCTTTGGCTACAAACCTTATTGTTTTCTCTAAATAATAATATAAAATTTGCATTTGCATTGGATTTTAATTATAAATCCTCATTTATTTCATGAAAAGAATTTTGGTGTTGGTAACTAAACATAAGAAGTGTCGAAAACCGCTATCGAACGGTCGATTCACCTTGGATTTATTTATTGATATCGAGGGAGCTTTTAGCAATATATCTCACGATTGGATATGTAATGCTCTACAATGATGAGACTCTGAATTGACAGTAGTCACATGAATCGGAGCAATATTAAATGCTGAGCTTAACAATATAACTGTTATAACACTGTCAAGCAGGGGCTGTGTACAGGGAGAAGTTTTATCACCTTTGTTGTGGAGTCTTATGCTGGACAGCTTGCGGAGTGAATTAAATGAGTTGGTTTGTTAACAGAGATGTATGCCGACAATCCCGTTAACGTGGAGACTTCTCATAATTACATTGTTGAGAAGAACCCCTCAGTACAAGGGAACAGTTAAATACCTCAGAGTAATATTGATTTTCGAACCAGCATTAGTAAGACTAACGTATATGAAATATTACTTGACCATTTGACCGTGAAGAAGCTATGTTCGTGTTGAATCCCGTCTAATTTAATAATAGCTCAAAAAGTAATACTTGGTTTGATTTGTACAAGGAGCTCAAAAAATACGATCGCTGTAGTTCAAAAACATCTATAAGGTTGTGACAGGTGACGAATCATGACTCTTATGCATATGAGTTCGAAAGTATACAGCATTCGCCTTATAGAGATTTCATGATAAATCAAAACCAATAAAATTTGCTGGCACATGAAGCACTTCAAAATAAATGGTCGCCGATTTTTTTTTTGGAAAAACTGGCTATGTCGCAACCGAGTCTTTAGAGAATTATGTAACTGTCAATTATGAACGATATACACTCTTTTGTTGGCCGGAAGCCTTCTTTGAATTGAGGAAAATTAATCAGAGACAACGGATCATTCTCCAGTATGATAATACGATCTCTACAAATTGACTCAAACAGGTAACTTTTTGAGCACTCAAAATGTTTACAATGATTTTTACTTGTTCCTGTACATGAAGGAAAAGCTCCGTGGTGAACAATTTTCTGTGCCACAAAAATAGTTGATGTGCTCAAAAACTATGTTTGAGAATACCATCTTCATAGTGACTTTTCAGAGAACTATCTTTCTCCTATCAAAGTACATAATTTGAAATGTACTATTAATGAATTAGTATTTCAGTTTTTTTCACAACAATGTAGTTTTGCCGTTTCACCGTCTCTTACAGCACAAAATGCATTAAATTGACACGTAACAATGTAGTTTTGCTATTTCATCATGTCTTACAGCACAATATGCATTAAATTGACAGGTTTCTCGAAAGTTCCGCAATCTGACTGCATAAAGATTTTAATCACTCCAAAAATGGGAATTGTATCTGTTAAAAAGCCATTTTTTGTAAAGTTTGTGTCATTAGTCCAAGTTATGTTCTCCAAAAATCTAGGGCCATCTTGTTTCGTGGCTAATATAAATTCGCAAAATTACACTCTTTTAGGCAAATCAGTATCTTTCGGGTGTCGACGAAAGTTATTAAATAAAGGTGGAAGTTGTGTTTCAACAGAATTCTATGTATTAAGTTTTCCGAGATTCCTGTTTGTAGAGTCACTTATCTTCAGCATGTCATATGATATACTGCAAAATATCCCAGAATTGCAATTTCGATATTTTCATTATTGAGAGTTGGTTTTCTTTTAGGAAAATTTTGCCCTAACGGTGCCAAAATTTTGAAAATTTTTCAATATTCGTTTAACGCTATTCTGGGACAGTTTCTGTTTATCTGGATATCTATCAGCAAATGTTTGGCATGTTCTTGGACAAAACTTTATTACATTCCCCAGAGATAATAAACCAACTTAAATAATCTTCGTCCATATAATTTAATCGCGCCGGCATGGCTAGAAATAGTAACATTTCTATAGTGCTCTGTAGTTTTCTTTCGTCGCGTTTCACCGTTATAGCCAACTAATAAGAAAATTTTAAAGCCTTATAGTGTTTTTACTATACAAAAATGTTTAGTTGCCAATATTTCAAAATCCAGAAATTTTTCTAATAGAAAACCTTATAAAAAGTTTTTTAATGCTAAATATGATAACATTATAAAATAGGGGGTTTACATCTAGAAAAATTGACAAAAATTTTTTCAAGTAAATATTTAATGTTATTTTTTGATCATCCTCTATTTATTTATTATCGAAATATCAACACAATAGTAGATCCCCTTCTAGAAGAGAAACAACCCCAATTAAATATTAAATAGGGTGTTTCATTTAAAATATGTAAAAAGGCACCAACTTCCGGTATAACCGGAAGTGACATCATCTTGAAAATATTTTAGCCAAATTGTCCCATCGACTTTAGTAAACTGCCAAATTTTGTACCACATATGTTTACAGTGCTAATTTAAGATTATTTTCAAGATATATATATATATATATATATATATATATATATATATATATATATATATATATATATATATATATATATATATATATATATCTACTAGATAAATAACATCAGTCCATATATAAGTTTATGGTGCTAATTTAAAATTATTTCCGAGCAATAGTGATAAAAAATTCGATAATTTTGTACATCAGTATGTAAAATAGAGAACCTGTAGAATTATCCATGAGATATCAAAATTGACTAACCTAATTGAAGGTGTAGTTATTGTAGTAGTGCAGTTTTAATAAATTGAGGCAATATTTATATAATAATTTATTGCCAAATTTAGCAAAACATTTAGGCTAGATCTGAGTTTGTTTAAATGGAAGCGAGAATAAATTATAAAATTAGTAATTCCTGTTATGGTGTAATATTCTGACAAATAAATGGAATGTTTTATTTCTGACATACAGGTAAAATGAAATTTTATGAAAATGATTTGTAAGTCTATTCAGAATTGTTAAGATTATATATACTTATATTTCCTAAATGAAAAGCTGGATCATATCTAAACTAAAATTTTGAACTGATAAACTAGTAAGTATAAATCATCATGTATCTAATATTTTATTAAATTTCAATTATGTTAACGGTATATTATTTTTTGCATATTAACATAAATTCTAGACAAACGTTATTCATGTCTTCCTAACATCTTATAGTAAGATGCACCCAATTTCAAAACTTTTCTAGGTACAAAGTTAAAACGAATTCTAACACAGACTGTGCAAAGTTTCCACTCGTTTCGTTAATTAGTTTTAATTTGTCATTGTTAGAACATTGATAAGTTTAATGGTTTTTAAAAGATCGTAAGTCGATTATATCAGGCCGTAATAATGTTTCTATCTAAAGAAGTTTTAAAACCAACTCAAATTAAGACACCAACCCTTATACGTTATTTATAATTATTAAAAATAGATTTATATATATTAAGGCTATTTCATGGTTCGTCTACTATGGTAGTTTTTTTTTTATTTTTAAAATAAACATTATTAAAAACCTATAAAAAGGAAATGGCTTTAGTTACCATTTTTTAATATTAAAACTTATTAGTTTTAGTAGTAGTAAGCTTCTATTACTTATTGATTTATGATCTTTCGCCCAAAATAAATTTTATAATGATGCAAACGCCACATTCAGCGTTATGTGAAAATTTTATATCTCCTGTCGAGACACGACACGCGGCCACCGATAACTCGACGCGTGATATTGATAACTGCTGCCAAGGCTTTTGAGCGGCTACTCTGATAGCAGTATAAAATTTTATGTCTTATTAAATGGCTATCTTTCATCTAGAATAAATTTTATAATGATGCAAATGAGTTAAGAAATCAACTTGGATTTCAAGTTTTTTTGCATGTCCAGGCATCTGGACCGTTAATGGATTGACAGCACTGCATCTTCTTGTTATAAATGATCCAAATAAATAATCCTCAAAATTTAGGGATAATGCAGATAAACATTTTAATATATTTTTTTACATACTTCAGGCTCTTCCGTTCGTCGTTGAACCGGATGTGCTCTGGCAGTACCGAGTTTTATGTTCAGCATCATCTTAGTAAGCTAGAAAAAACATTCTAACATCAATGCTAAGTGGACACAAAAAACTATCGCTAGCTCCCAAGCTATTATATTCCATTTTCAAAACTGGTGTCAAACCTAAGAGTAAGGACGAAGTGAACAATCTGTTACAAATTTGGTACTCACGAGTCACAATACATATATAGTGGTATATAGGCTTTAATTAAACGATATTGAAAGTGTATAGAAGTAAAAGGGGACAATACTGAAAGACAATATCAAGAATAAGGAGTTCTGTGACAAAAAAAATATCAGAATACCGACTGTGCCATCAAACTAAAGACTATCCGTAGTGATATTTTTCATGTTTTCAACTCTCAACTATGACCCATTAATTTGATATAAACAATTAAAACCAAAATATAGCATTTTTTTTAATATCAACTAATGAAGAAGTCTCGATGGTGTAAAGAGATGATTTGTAGAGAATAAAAATGCCCACAAAATGATCTCTAGTCAACTCAAATTGGTCACTAGTAACGGAGAAAAACAGGAAAAATCAGGAAATGTAGAGTTTTTTCAAAAATCCATATCTTCGTCATTTTTCAAGTTGTACCGTTGGTCCTTTGCGAAATAATAATAATTTACATATATTTTGTGCATGTCAAAACCAGGCGCTATAGGTTAATTAGTTTTTGCAAAATTGTCATTTAAAATTTTTAGTGCACCTAAATGCGTCGTATATACTATCAAAGATTATAATACCTAACGCTCAGCTCTAATAAACTTTGGTACTATATAAATATAACTCCCCTCGTTAGTCGCGTGGCCCCCACTTCTCTACTACTTTTACGGGCTCGGCCGTTTTCGGTTGTTTGTTAGCATTTTAAACTTACTTCACAGACTTTTTGATATAAAATGAAAATATGGAGTGATAACGCTACTTTCAAAATCTTTTGTACAAAATTAAAACCGATCATCTGTGAGACATCTAAGCACTAAAAATTTCAAATAAAAATTGTGCAAAAACGAATGAACCGATAACGCCTAGTTTTGACAAGCTTGAAATACGAGGTGTAGCTATAAAATAACGAAGCTATTGCTGTAAAACATATTATATTAAACTAAAGATTTAGTTTTTTGTCGCCTTCAGTACACACCACTCCTTTATCGTTACAATGCTCCATGCAAATTTACCATTGTTCGAAACAATGCTGGAAGTCGTCTCTGATCTTCTTTATGATACAAGCCGCAACGGACTGAAATCGTGTTTCTTTTGATACAGATTTGAACTTCGGGAACAGATAAAAGTCACATGATATAAAAAGGTAATAATCTTTATTAATTGTGTGACTTCAAGAACCCAGTGAAGGTACAGAATCTTATGAGTATCGACAAAAACAATTATTATCGCTTTGAAACTTGATTTGCTCATTCGAGCTTTTTTGACTTCGTCGCATGTTATTACTCTTTCCAACAAGTTCGGGTCATTTTTAATGGCATTCAAAGTATCAGTACAAATATTTTACATTGTAAGAATTATGTGTAATGATCCAATTAAGTCTATCCAGATCACATTCTATTAGTATTTTTATTCTCTATAATTTATCTTGTCGCGTTATTCAGATTGCTTGATTGATTTTGATTTTATAAGCAAAAAATTTAAAAAAAAATCTCAATTTTTCGGTTTTAATTATTTAGAAGAAATTAATAAATCATAGTAGAGACTGAAAAACATAACTAAATATTACTACGGATTATTTTTAGTATGATGGCACCGTTGGTATCCTGAGAGTATTTTTGTCACAGAATCACATATTTTTTTGTCTATCGATTGACCAAAATAATTTTGTTTGAAGTTGCAACATTTTACCATAGCCTGACACTGTACAAAAAATAAGTATTTATATAATAATAATTTACGTGCATCGCATGTGTTTTATCATTCGTAGATATTGGAGATAAATAAATATTTAACTTAATAGTACAATTTCATTTTAATTGTGATTTAAGAAATTAAAACATTAGCTATTAAAATATACATGACCCTGTACATATCACCACTTCCATTATTTACTGGCATTATAAGCTGTTGGAGGTTAGATACATTACAATTTTACTAGTGAAAAGGTCACTTGTATTTCAGAAGCTCGACTTACCTGTCTAGACGATGTAAATTTAGTTCTGACATGATAACAAATTCTCGAACATATATTTGTACCTATATCGGAAATTGTTTAATTTTTGTGATAAAAAATAATTTACTCGTATGTAACTACAGGTGTTCCGTCATCTCGCAAACTATTTTTTGTATCTAAAAATGTAGTAATGTGCAATTTAGTTCACTAAACAAATTTGAGTTGATAAACGTAGCACTAATCTGGTCCACCTAATATAATATTCTCTTTTCCAGAGCATATATTTCAAAAAAATAAAATTGACGACTCCTAGTGATTTTTCATCAATTAGGGTAAAACTCGGTAAAATGCCCTACTTCTCTAGCACACAAACTATAGTACTTACGACGCACTTCCCGCTCGCAAGCTAGCAACAGTCTTAAAACAACATGGCCGACGTGCACTCGGATTTCTCTGTTATAATTTAGAGAAAACGTATTAAAGAAAATTTTCAGCTTCCAAACAATTTGCGGTAAGTGCCGATACATTTTCAAAATATCAGTTCCTTAGTTTTCGTAGTTGTTGACCAGCGTTTTAGTCGAGTACAATAAATTGTCTTTCTTTCTAGAATATATTGGGAGTTACAACCTTGATACTATCGTCTTGACGTATTAGAAATCGAAATTGACAATATGTCCAACCTGCTTTTTTATAAAAGCCCCAGTATTTGAAATGAACCATAGTGATTTATTTTTAACTTTATTACAGAAAACGTCTAAAAAATACGAAAAGAAGACTTTTGGAGCATCGCGAGCAGCGGAAAACCTCGAAGAGGCCATGCGGAACGTAAAAAAAACAGCTAATGGGCTTTAATGAAGCATCTAGAACTTTTGGAATACCACCACGAACCCTCAGGAGACATCTTTCGATGGGACAATCAAAAGGCCCTTTTGGACGAAACCGAACATTATCCATTGAATCTCAAAAGAAGCTAGTTGCCCATATCAAAAAATTGGAGAAGATGGGCTTTGCCTCAGTGAGAAAAGACTTCAAAAAATGGCATATCAGCTGGTAAAGAGATTTGAGAATATAAAATCCATTTTCAGTAAATAAAGAATTTGCTGGCAATGTGTGGTCTACCGATTTCATGGCTCATAAGCCTGGGTTAAGTCAAACAAAGTCGGAGGGATCATCACGTGCTCGGGCATATTGAGTTAATCACAAAGACGTGCAGGACTTTTTCGATTTGCTGGCCAAAATTTATGAAGAAAATGATTTTGCGAATCATACAGAAAATATATTTAACATGGATGGGACTGGCATCCAAGTTAATAATAACCTGGGAAAGTGGTAGCCACAAAAGGTCTAAAGATGTTTATGCGCTTACTAGCAGTGAAAAATTTGACGGTTATCGCTTACTGTAACTTCCAAAGGAACTTCATTCCTCCAGTTTTGATATACAGGGGAATATATAATAAGCCACAATTTTCCGAGGGACTACCACCAGGACACATGTTTTCATGAATAAAAAACCTTTATACATATATTCAGATCTCTTCATGCAATGGTTAGTGCAAGTATTTCTACGACACAATAGCTCTCGGTCCACGCTATTGGTTTTAGATGGGCACAGTTCACACAGTAACAACAAACGATTACGAAAAGTAGAACAAAAGTAACATCGTACTGTTGTTTCTACTTAGTCATACGACGCATCCTCTGCAACTTTTAGACACAGCATTTTTTATGCCTCTGAAGGTACATTTTGCTCAAAAAGCAAAAACATGGATGGTACAATAAAGACAAGAAACTGACCAGATACGATGTCTCCAAATTAATCGACGCAGCTTAGTGTAAGGCTGCTACTATATCAAATGGAAAGTCAGCCCTAAAAAAATTTAGCATATACCCTTTCAACCCTAATACTATTCTAGAACATTATTTTTCCTTATCAGATTCTTTGCATGAACAAAGTTTGATAGGGGACCCTTCGAATGTTGAAGATGAAACATCAAGAGAATGTCCATCATTGGTTTAAAATTTGAATACATCCATGACTATATTTACAGTGTCCCCACAATATGATCTCAAATTGGATGCAGGATCTTCAACACAAAATCTCAGTAAACAGCGGCTTAATAGTCCTTCGGAGTCCACGTCTGTAACCATACACTCTCCACCACGTCTTCGTTGCCATAAATTACAGTTAGAACTTAGAAAACAAGTAGTTAGTCAAACCTAATCTGAAAATCTATTTGATAAGATTGTACAATTACCACCAAAGTCTGAAAAAATACCCCAAAAGCGACCAAAACAATGTTGTAGTGACTTCTTGGTTCACAAAGTGAAAACCCGTACATCTAAGAAGACAATTGAAACGCCGTCTAAAATTTTAGATAATAATAACCCTGTGCCTAAACTACCAATATCAGCATTAACAAAGAGAAAACAAAAAGCCATTATCCTGACATCTACGGAAAATATACAGCAACCGAAAGATCAAACTAGAAAACATAAACGAACTAAAAAACTGAATAAAGACACTTTAAATAAAACAAAATCCACTGTAGGTACACATTGTCAAAAGAAAATTAAAAAAAGGTCTTCGAATTCACAGATAAAAAAGAGGAAGAAAAGTTATTGGTCATCATCTGAAAGCAACAGTGAAAATATAATTGGTACTTCTGAAGACAAAATATCTTATGATAATATAAATCGTATGCCGAATGCACCGCGAATTATTATGCAACAAAATCTTTCGAAAATTTAATCCAATGCCAGTCATGTTTAGCGTGGATGCACGAATTTTGTACAATGTACAATCTCCTGTGAAATTGTTGTGTTCGACGTGTTAACAAAATTAATATTTAAAATTGATTTGTATTTGATTTGTAATGGTTTGACTAGGTATAATCATAAGAAAAATACTTAGTATTCATATTTGTAGGACCCATTGTTCATTGAAAAGTTGATTGATTTATTGTATTGTATTGTTAACTCTTTGGAAAGTCTATCCATAAATACTTCAATTGATATTTAACTTTACTTGTGTGTAATTTTCATGTGTAATTTAACTTTGAGACTGAACTTTACTTTAATTTTTAGTTCATTTTCATTTGATTAGCAGAAAAAAAAACTATGATGCTGGGATATTTTGTAAAACGAGTGAGGCATATTAGCTAGTAGTCTTCTTAAACAAATATATTTTAAACATTCCTAAAACATCAAATGTTGTTTCTAAATATATACTTTGATTATATCTTACAATTGTATGATTTTATGACGTGTCAAAAAAGTGGGGCGTATTACCAAGTTTTACCCTAAGCGGCGTTCCATATAAAAGGCTGATCCATTTTTTTTATCACAATTAAACAACAAGTCAAGATGTCTAACTACATACTTTACTATATTTTTCCATTTTTTGCTGATTTTTCACCTAAAGCTAGTGCATTTAGCTGAAAGATTAATCCTTTCTAAAGTTTCTTTCTTACATTTTTGTAATTTGGAACGTTTATTCGCTCTCTTGTTATATCGGCTTTTTTATCCATATTACTAACGATTATTTCACAATGTATTGTGTTACTCTAAACGTCATTAAGTATTTATTTTCTTTAGGTGTGTACCTGAAATTGATAGAAAACTTTAAAGAAAGTAGAACTCATAATGTTTCAATTTAAACTTTCAGTGCGAAAGTCAAAGTTATCATTATTTTTTGTCGAATATTGAGCTTTACGAATGATATTAATTCAGAATAAGAGGTATTTTCGCCAGTCGTCATATCGTGGTTGTATTGCCAACTTTATAACGAGGCTCCTGATACAGCATTTAAAAAGTTCAGCTGCCATGTCAGTAAGTTTTAAAAAGGCAGAATATTTTTTCTGAAACTCTATAAACATCTCATTGGAATATAAGTCATGCTACTGGCAAATAAAATTGCTTTTTCCTGGCATGTCTAATTTTTTTATATGAGTTATATAAAATTTATATTTACTCCTGTTTCATTTTAAGTAACCTAAACACATTTTCTCTTGGAAATAGGATTCTATCTAACGCTTCTCTAACTTCAAAGATAACCGTAATTTAAATTGCATGAATCCTTTGCGGACGAACTTAAAGCGGTTTATAGTATAACACATTGCACAAATCGTATTAAAATAATGTGGCTGTTAATAGGAGAATAATTACTTCCCTCTTATTTTAGCCATTAATTTTGCAAATGGTTTCCTATAGCCTTGGTATTCTATTATTTGATAACTAAATTATTTTGTTAACGATAGGTAAACATTTCTGCTAAGGGTGAATTTAATCAGAAACGAACATATTTTACATCAAAAACATGACATTTAATAAACTATTATTGCTTTAAATCCGTGAATTCTTATCTGCTCATCAAACTCTTTAAGAAGGGCATAGGGTCAGTGTGGGTCAAATCATACAAAAAAAATTCTCGCTTGTAAATTTTCACGCAATTTTATGCATTTGTTATATTTGTAAAATAATACTGATAAAAATATTTTTTGATCTTTTGAATTGTTTTTTTTATTGTATTATAAAATTTACATAAAGAAATAGTTTTTCCTGTTGGTATACTCAACTAAGCACTGCTCGATAACGGTATATCCGGCAACGATGGCTTATTTTAAAGAATTATTTGCGGATATTCTCTAAAATACATATGAAATTACTAAAATGTGGTCTTCGGACTTACGTTGTCTTTGTTTTTATTTATTTTTACGACGCTTCAATTAGGTAGTATCTCTAATCGTTATCAAGTATAAACTGAATGTTTTCTCTTAAGGCTACGAGCTTATATAGGGACTTTATTACTGAAGCGCACTGTTCACACCTCAATGATAGTGGTTGCCAAAGATTAGGTATCTCAACGCTGGGTTTATTGAAAATTTCATTGTTATTTTTAATGTGAGCTGCTTCTGTGAATTTTTATTTTTTCCTGTTGAGCTCCATATATATTGCCGCAGCTTAAGACCACTTTATATGGTGTTGTTCATCCCAGGTGTGTTTTGCAATACCTGATCTCTAGATTTTCTTTTCTTTGTGTGTATGAGTTTTATGTTCTTTAATACTAACTTCTAACGATAGTTTGGTTTGTGGTCCAATGTACATTTAACCATACTCCCATGGAACTTTGTAAACACATTCTTATCGGTAGTTTTTAGTTTTGCTTTTATTAAATGAGCTCTAAATGGATTTCCTGATTTAAAGGCTGTTTTTATATTATAATTACTGGCAATTTATCTTATTTTCTCCTAGGCGCCCTTAATGTATCAAACTGTGAAGAAGGAATGTGTTTCTTGCTGTCCAGTGTTCGTTGTTCTAAAGTTATTTATAACATCGTCAATTAATTTTAATGGATAACCATTATGTTTTAAATCGGATTTAATGTTCGCTACCTCTTTTTCCATTGGATAGGAATTATTGCGTATAGATATAGCGCGATTAAAGAGGTTGGGTATAATTTCCCGTTTTGTTAGAACAGAATGATGATTACAACTATGGTTAAGATTTTGTCCAGTATATGTTAGCTTCCTGTATACTGAAGTTTTTATAGTTTCGTTTGAACGGTTCACCACTAGGAAGGGCAATTGATCATTTACCTCTTTTTTCATGGTAAACTTAATTGTAGGTCGAATAGTGTGGCATCCAAGATGGTTATTGGTCTGAATGGTGTGTTCGTTTTATGAATTTCGGTGGTCTTTAAAGATGTGGTGGCTTACTGTAGTGTGGTGTGAGCGCCGATCGTAGGTTGTTGAGTATATGGTCTTGATATTTCCTTAGTATTCTGTGGATTTTTCACTCTATAAATTGCATGAGATTACGGAAGATGGAACAACTTGTATTGAACTTTCTATTTAGTACAATATAAGTTGCTTAAAGGACTCGATTTCTTTATGATGAGGTGTACATGTCTGCCGGTACTGACGGAAACCAATGAGTTCAAACCGGTTTACAGATGACGATACACTACCTGTGGGAAAAATTTCCATCTTTTCCTGGTAGCAGAATTTTTTGACCTCATATTATTGTTGGGTACATTAAAAATGTAATAGCATATCTTAAATTATATGAACACTGGCTGTATATTTAATGTACCTTAAAAAGTTATAATCAAAACTTCAAATTTAATGTATGATTTATTGGAATAAATTAATTTGGATTAATGTAGATTATTAAATTTAATGCACTATATTAAACGCATTTAATAAACGTATATGGAATTTGCTTTCTGCACATTTACCTTAAATTCAATGAATTCCCTTTTACAGTGTACCCCATATGTTTTTGCTGCCTGCCTACAAGGCAACGGGTGTTCTTTAACAGAAAATATTGCACTCGTCATATTCTTGTTATCTCACTGCTTTCTTGTATTTTTTGAAATGTATTTTTTCCTTGTTCGGAGCATTTTTACCTAAAAAAGATAATAGAGCAATTTTCTAGAACTCTACACTAAATGTGGTCCGAATAAGAGCCTGGATTGTATTGCCAACTAAGTGGTCCATATTCCAAACATAACCACAAAACTGCCAACATATAAACAAAGTATTTAAACGCAGTATAAGGCAAAACCTAATAGAACATCTTAGGAAGTAGCATTTCTATTACACATAACTTTTTAACTTGAAAGATTGAAAATTATTGACGGAAACACAAAATAATTACGCGCTTGAATAAATATTTACAACCATCAGAATCTCAACTTGTCGATTTCTTCTCTAAACATAGCGTAGATACAACTTGAAGGCAATAACAGGGTGACCTTTTATATCAGCATGGACCATATTCGGACATTCTCCTCTACCACAACAATAATTTAACCTATTATTTGAACAACTGCTGGCGACTTTATAAATGTAGTGAATTATAATTGTTTCAATATTTTTAGGTAAAACATTATGAGTACGTGTCTTCTGTTTAATAATCTTGAAAATTATGTCATTGATTTTAAAACCTTAAAAAAATAAGAATTTACATAAAAAAAATACAGATAAAGTAACCTTTTATGAACTAGGTACACTGCTCTCTTTTTTAAGTCATAAAAAATATTATACGTAATGTGTAAAAAATATTTTAACTTAGATAGATATCTCAACTTTTCCGAGGAGCTAATTACTCCATTGCTAATGTTTATCTCAATATTTCAGGCTACTAATATTTAATAAGAATAATGATAATAATACTAAAGACGATATGAAATTCTAGATGCTAGAAACATGTCTTCTCCACCAATTCTTCGACATTTTTTGGTTATTTTTAAATGAAAAATGTCAATCGATATTAAGATTATATATCTACTCAAAAGGAACTTTTAAATCTTTGAGATTTCTTTCTATAACAGATCCACGTGCTTTATGAAAAAACACACTTTTCAATGACAAGTTCGATTTTTATAGGAGGGATTATAAGATGGCTATGTAACTTCGAAAGGAGTCGCGCTTGACCGGTTTTATTTTTTGCTTTTGATTGTCTTTGTTCCCTTTGGTTTATTTTTCTTTGTTTATTTAGATTAACTCGTAAAGATCTTTAATGTATAGATTTTTTGTATACTGGGTGTTAACCATGAAATGTTATCTCCAATTCTTTCCGAAATTGATGATATTATATATTCAGTTAGGCTTATTCTTTATAAGTATTATTTATTAAGGCTGCTTGATAGGAAGATACAGATAATTACTAGCTTGATGGATATTAGGGCAGTTATTTATTCAAAAACGCCTCCTGTTTTTAGGCCTTTAGGTAAGAAAATGCGATGACAATAGTAGAAACATTAACTAATCGTCTTCAAGAATAACACACCAAGACACCAAAATAATCAGACTCTAAATTTAAATAATGCGTATGCCTCTTTTGATCTACTAAATATACATAACAATAGTGACTATGACTTCTATTGCATCAAAAGAGAAAAGTACGAACCATTGAATATTACTATCTATAATCTGATGTCATTCTTGTAAAACTTCAAGTCTTATAGCCTTAGTCCTAGCCGTGACCTAGCAGTCAGTTGATCAAACAACTCCTAGAATACGCACAGCGCTGCCGTTGAATCAACACGTTATTTTCTACCTTTTGTTGAATTTATGTTTTTTCTTTTACTTTTGAACTTTAGATGATAGTTATTTAAGTATTTTAAATTTACATTAAAGTAAATTATGTGTTAACATATGAGAAAAACTATAAAAAAATGATTTGAAAATACATCACTTTGTCAAAAATGTTTTATTTCAGTTTTTTTGGATAAATATGTATGTAAGGTGAATATTATTATAAATTATTTTTAATAATATCTAATATCAGTTGCGGTTTCTCCTTAGGTTTACTGGTTTGTACAACCCCCAAAAAAATTGTAAATTAACACAAAATATACTAATAAATATTAGTACAATTTTTTTTTAAATTTATACTGTTAATTTAATGACTAAATTTAAATCAAGTTTTTACCTAGATTATATGCGATAGGCAGTGAGTTATTGAAATAATTAAACGTATTTCGCCTAAATGTCAAGAATAAGTTATCTGTATTACAGTATTACAGCTGGAAACGTTATCGTTTTGCCGGTGTGCAATTTTGATACAATCCAAGTTAATATATTGGAGCGTTTATGAAGTTGCCTATCTAAGACGTGGAGATTAATTTCGTCTCATAAGCTTAATGAATGTTGCAAGTCGACTTGTACACCTGTGTTTAAGCTGTATTTTCGCTGGAAAATTAATTTCAACCAGGTTGAAAGAGTTTCTAGTGACGAAATAGTGACGTCACATTAAAATTATTTGCACGTGCTTTAAAACAATACAGATATGCTTTCAAATAAGTGAACATATCATAATTATCGTATGTGGGCGATCGGAAAGAGTAACATCATTTTAAATGTATGTCCAAACAGATCTAAACATATATTAAACCGAGTTATCCCGCGAGAAAACACCCTTAGTTTACCAGTCAATTATACGGTATTCGTTTGAGTCATTATTATTTTCAGTTCTATCACTTGAAATGATCATGCGCACTTCGACCTAATGACATATTAATACATAATCAAAAGAATATGGCCTTATCAGTTTTACTTTTTTCACTATTACTCTAAAGAATACAGTATTCGTAGTTGTTTTGTATTCGTCGTTTGTTTGTTGTACGGTACGCTATTATATTTTCTTTGACGTTTTGCGTTTTGGTAAAAACAAAAATAAATTCCGTTCAGAGTTTATTTGCAGATCCATTCTGTGGTCGGTCACTAAGTGATAAGGTTGAAAAAGGAAGGATTGGAAAGCTTACACCGAATTTAAAAATAGAACGATCGGTGTCTAGCAAAAAAACGATTTTTACTAGGACATTTAATCCGGATCTTTATAATAAAAATACGTGGCTTTGTGATTGCGAAATTAAAAAGGCTGTATTTTGTTTTCTTTGTTTATTATTTGGAGGAGAAACTTCTCTGACAAAAATAGATTTTACCAATCAGTATCATTTGGAGGACCGTATTAAAAATCATATATTGTCAGTAAAACGTATGAAAAATGTTTTGCGATATTTTGGGACTGTGAACATAGCTGCTCAATTAAGCAGAACTTATCGAAGAGATACTGAACTGCACAATCAAAAAGTGAGACATAATTGATACATTTTAAACATTATAATTAATTACGTGCGGTTTTGTGTGGCTTTCGAACTCGCTTTACGAGAACATGATGAGTCTACGACTTCCTCTAATCCCGGGGTTTTTCGAGGTTTAACTGATTTTAGTACTAAGTTAGATCGTGCTCTAGAACAACATTTGGAAAAAGAGTATTTAAAGGTACGTCAAAAACCATTTAAAATGAAATGTTTGAAGCAATTTTTACTGTATGTCAAGAGGAAATTTCAGGACTTCTTGACTATGACTATCTTTCGCAAAACATCAAGCTAAGTGTGACATTGAGTGAAGTTCTAAAACTTTTTAAAATTTTAATTACTATTCCGATAACTTCGGCTGAAGCAGAAGGGTGTTTTCTACCCTTAAAGGATAAAAACGTTCATTTTACAGAGACTACGATGAGCCAAGAAAGAATTCTGCTTTGGCAATGCTTTCTAAAGAAAGGGATCTTATCGAAACCATACCTGATTTCAATCAGCGGGTTATTGATAAGTTTGCTAATGCCAAAGAGTATGGATTTTCTTTATAAATAATTCACACAGTAAGTTATACGTGCATTTTGTTTTAACTGATATATTTTTAAAATTTACTACCATCCTTATGTTTAGCTATTTAAAATACACTGCTTTACTTCATTCTAATTCAATTTTTAAAGACTTTTATTTTTTCATCCAACGGTGTCTATGGCAGGTTTTATACATATCTATGTTTTTAATATACCATTTGTACCCCTACTTTTTTAAAGCACGAACCACCACTGCCTAATATTAAGGACAAAACCCTGAAGGTAGTACTTTTTTCTTATAAAATCAGGAAACCATATATCCGGAATTTTATTTTCCTCCAACCCGCAGAGATGAAAAACTCAAATATCACCGAAATAAGGTTTAATTATTTTGCTCAAATATTTACAAAATTGCGTACTATTCTTCTCAGCATTCTTATCTTCTATTATCATTTAACTTTAAAAGAAAAAAGCAAAAGTCCAATGATTGGCTAACACTCTGAGCCTTAACCTAAATATACTCATTAATTGGTTGCAAGTGAGAAGCCCTATACGCAGTAAAGTACATGGTGCTCTAAATTGTATTTGTTCAAATTACGATGCAGACATTTGCCGAAATATAGTAACTATAAAAAAATCAATCTTTACCTAAAAGATTACCAAAGGGTCCGACTGAAACATTTTACTGCTGCTTGTAGGCCTTGATCAAAGTGCTGTTATTTACGTTAGATTTTCTGACACTCTCAAAATAATTGTCCTAAATTTTATTCATTGACCCGAAATCCCACGATTAATTATTGATAAATAGAAATAATACATCTCCAGATAATTAAAATAAGGAAAACATAATGATTGGCTGTCTGAAAACATAAAAAAGAACGATCATCTCTATTATTATCTATTTAATTTTCTATCAAACCCCGACATTTTGAAGTATCGGAAATTGATTATGAAGCTGTGCCAATACATATTTCTATGAAGACGTTATATCTCACAACTCCACAATACCAGTTGGGTACTAAAATCCTTTCAAATAAGATGTAAACGTAGACTCTACTTGAAATCGATAGTCCCCTCATATATTTATTACAGCAGTGAGGAATTTAAAAGCAGAAATAAAAAAAAAAACATTTTTCGTATTCGTTCTCTAATAAAAACCGTTGAACTAGAGCTATCTAATTATTCGGTTATTATTACTACAGAAACTAATGAGTTTAGATATCGGCTAAAATATTTAACAAATATTTCACACATTTCAAAAGTGTAAGCAGTGGATCAATTTAAAATGCCTCTTAAATGATTCCATCAAAATAATTTATAAATTTTCATACATAATATTATTATACTAAGAGTTAGCATATCTCCAATAAGCGTAAACGGTCGTATTAAATTTTCCTTACATTCATGTATTTTATGGAAAAAGTCAAATTATTTAAAACTAATATGAACCTCAATGTTATAAGCATATACACTAGCGGACCAAACTAAAACAGCACTTTAAAAAGATATATAATTGGGATGTTGACTGTATCTAAATAAAAATATAATTTTTCCGCGAAACGATAGTTTCCATAATAGATAAACTTAAAAAATGCAATATTTTTCTTTATTTTTAAGGAATCTAAATTTTTATTTAATAATCAGAATGTAAATAAATCTCCATCGAGTTACCTGAACTAACACCAATCAAAGTTAATGATGTGACTCCATACTAATGTCATCGCTGGCACTCTGTCCTGATATGTCCTGATACGGTTATTCTTTTAAGTCATTATTACTTTCAGTTCTATCACTTGACGTAATCGTAATCACTTCGACCTAATGACAAGTAAATGTATATTCAAAAGAACATGAAGGTATCAGTTTCACTTTTTTCACTTTGATTATTTGATAATTACTCTTGACATGTAAATTTTTTGGTTTTATATATACATTCGTGATAGCTGTCAAGGGCTACGTGGCCCAGTTAATATTTTATAGGTATTTTCATGTAGTTTCTCCGAAATTTGCTTACTGCTCTCTTTGAAAACGTTTCTAAGAAGTTTTCCCATGATGGAAAGTGGATTTATTAAGGCAAATAGTTCTAGTTTGCAGAGAATTGATTGTTTTATGGTGACTAATTTCCTCGCAAATCGCAAATATCAATATTTTTTTTTTAACTTTTACGTCTTCCACTGCCTAAATAGGACAGTATCGGATATAACTGAATTAGCTTAAATCGACTTATTTTGACGTCAAGAGTCAATCATCAAACGTTGTACACATATTTTCCGAACGGCCTGTATAATTGCACTTGCAGATTTTACTACTTTCCATTGCTATATTAAAAAAGGTGTTTTCTATTTATGAAAAGCGGTTGGCCTTGAAATAACGTTAAAGATTGTTTTCAGAGTCCAACAACTCTTATTCAAGAAATTTTTTTATAAAACGCTTCGGTAAAAAATATTCAGCCGTAACTTAAAATGAGACAACCAGTAAACTTCTAAGAATTAAAAATCAACACTCTTTTTACAGAAATAGTTGGCAAGATGAAAGATTATTTTTCTATTTTTTAATTTGATATCAATTCGAATAATTCAAAAAAAAATAATAATAATGAATGTTATTTTGTAACAACTTTCCTCCTTTAATTTTATATTTTATATAATTTCATAGCACTAATAAACAGTATTGCCCAGTCTCTAATTTGTGAATATACAAAGTAACATATCTAACCAAAACTCATTATCTAACTATCAAATCTAGTTATATGCATGAGAAGAGAACTATTTGGTTAAACATTTGGCTTAATTATTGTTCAGGACATACGCGTCCAAATCGGGATCACGATAAGTTTAAGTCGCGCGGAGAGCGCGGGTAAGCGTAAAGCTACGTAATTACTTTTGAACTAATTAAGGGGTCGCACTGTTTTGTCGTATGTGCGGGCGCTAAGGCTATTAAACTGTTACCAGCACACACTTTCAGTGGAAACTTTAAGAGCCACTTTAACTTGTTATTATGAGACGTTTCGTTTGATCTTGACACATTTAAATTGGAAGGAAAATTATTATCGTAAGGGACAATCCACATACAGGCCAAACCTTAAAAGGGTTTATACCTAATATCATGATAACTGCTAATTTGAATTAAAGTTGTAGTGTATTATGTAGCTAGTGTAAAAAATTATATGAGTTTATTACGTTAAATTTTTTAACAATTCTTGTGATTCTGCTAGAATTATTTTATAGCATGTGGTATTTTCCGGTGCATCTGAAAACTTGTTTTTTCCCTTTATAACCATTAAAATCAAGCCAACTAGTTTTTCTCTTTGAATTTCACTCTGGTTTTCTCCTCATATATTTTTTTAACTACTACCTAATCTTCTGACAGGAGCTGTGTCCAATCAAAAGGAAAATCTACGGAAAAATTTCCGTAGTGTATAACCTCATTATATATCTGAATATTTTAATCAGGCAAACATCTAATTATATATTTGTTTCTGTTATTAACTTCGCAAAAATTTCCAGAAAATATTTGAAATATTGATTTTTTTTAAAGCCCTATTTTTTAGCTACAGACTTAGCCAAGTCACTTTCCCACTCCCCCCAGGGAACATTCTCTCATCTCAGATATACTTAGATACCACGGAAATTGAGCTCTTTAGGGGCCCTTTCCATGTTTTCGAGCCCTAATTGACGTTGTGGCCGCAGGTAGCATAGCTTTATACATGTATTCCCTATACAATATGTACTTGAAATTTATATATTCTCAGTATAATTGCTGGCCAATCATATGGAACCAAATCAAGAACGTTTTGGTAGTCGACATAAATGGGGAAAAGTGTCTTTCGATTAGTTTTAGACTGATTGCATATGATACAGTTAATAATAAATTGCTCCTTGCAACTCATTATGCCTTTGACACATCGTTTTTGCTGAACGGCAATGATGTTGTTTTGCTCGCAGTGTGCATGGATCAGTTATGTAAAGAAGAACCTTTTTGCTTGGGCATGCAGGTGAATGGCCGATATTTTACTGAATCTTGAATATTATGCTGATCTTGAAAGAAGATATGTGACTCTTTTTATAAGGAACGATGACATTATCTGGTTAATTCAGTTTTCATAGTTCGTTAATTAATTCTTTATGACTGTTACATGCCCAAGTATTTACAGCTATATTCTGCCTCCATTTTCGCAATGGCTTGACTGTTCTGCATCCTAATACTCCCGGTTGCACTTTACTTCTACTTGTGTTTAAAATGCAGCATCTATCAATACCGACCAGCATTCCGATATTCCCGGAAAATTTATAGTCCTTAATATTGAAGCCGCATCTGTCGAAATTTAAATTGCATCATAGTGGCTTCTTAGTAAAGCCAAATCAGAATGGGCCTACAAAATATTTGCATTTGGATTCTAGTTTCCCAAGTTGACGTGATGGGTTCTAAAAGGGGCAGAATATGTACATCGACTCAATATAATCTTGGTGCAGTGTAATTGCCAGTCAGTCATGTGGCACTGAGTTGAAGGTTCTTTAGTAGTCCACGTAAGCGACGATGACTCCTTCGGTTGGCATAGTTCTGACTGCAGATGACCGAATCGATAATTAGTTGTTCCTTGTAACTCATTACACCTGTGTGACTCCTATTATAGGAAACAATGACCTTTTCTGCAGATCAAGCAAAACATAAGTTATTAGTACAGTTAATTGTTGACGCATACTCCAAAACTTTTTAAAGCAGTAGTTCTAGATCTGATTAAGACCCGGGGCCTCGAATTGCATCTGAATCATCCCACAGGGACTACAATAGACTACTACTTGGGACAATTTAGGCTGGATTTTTTCTTTTTTAACTTATCAATATCTTTTGTTTTTACATTGTATATTATTATTCTAAGTTGGTAATTTACATTTTATAATCTGGGAAGTGTATATCAACTGTATTTAAAAAAAAACTAAAATAATGAGTAATTTAAAGTCACTTTTCGGTAATGTGTCGGCAAGATTTTATACATGTTAACTTATATACCTCATAGATCATAAACTTCTTGTCACACTTCTACCATATAATTTTAAATTAACGCGGCCAAGTCTATCTTTAATATAATGACAATTATTATAACTTAACGTAAAACACTACTCCGGTATACCTTTTAACTGAATTTGCAATATTATTAAAATGAGTGCTATTAGTTGATTTCATAAATTCCTGACATATAATGTGGCTAATATCTTTTGCAATTTAATACTGTGTCCAATTATTGTGTTTATCTTTTCTAGCACGTAACATCTGCATTGTCTGATTAGCTCGCTTGAGTCTTTGGTAATTACAGAGAAAAAGAAGACCAAACAAAATTACTGCAATGACGACATCAGATCGTTCCTATAAAATTTAGTTCACATGCAATGCAAAATGAATGCTTTGACATACCGAGTGAGAATGAACTTGCTAGCCAGTTTAAAACTTATTGATGTGTGAGAAAATAATACTTTATGTGACATTAAATCCAAGGTTTCATTACATTATAATTTGTTTTTTGATTGTCGAGCGTATGGGATAAAAAAATAATGCTAGTAACTCTTACTCAGATTTCGGGGGCCTAAATTTTTTAAAATAACTTCTGTTGCGTTAGTCAAAATCTGTTAGTGACCTCGATCCATGAAGCAAAACAAAAAGTTTTCTAACATATCGGTGACTAGAATCCCCAGTCAATTCCAGCTTTACTAACAAGGAAAGTATCCGAGGTGTAGCTCGCCGATTTTTCTGAGTATACTTTATACTATATCAAGAAACATACACATAATATCACCCTTAAAGATTTCATCAAAAAAGGCATTTTCTGTAATATTTCGAATACTAATCAATATTTTTTAATGAATCAAACGTCGAAACGTGGAGTCACTTGTCATAAACAGCCACTGTCACCAGGTTTTTACCCATCGAGGTTTTCATCCTCTAACTATTTTAGAGGTGAATGAGTGAATGAATGAAAAAGGGCTGGTGATATTAGATCATCGATGCCTAGGCCTCCATTGAGCCCTTTACATCCCACCATAGCTGCGGATTATTCGAGGCCGATCGCGTTTGCGAATCTAAGCAGCCTTGTTAATTGAACTTGCCTAGCTGCTTCCGGGAACAAAATTATATCTCCGAAATATCTTTGTATCAGTTCGTTCAGTGCTGGGCACTCTCTGAAGACATGGTCAACATTTCCATCCTCCTCCAAAATCCATCCGCACGTCAGGTCATCTTCCACACCGATTCTATGAAGATGACCCCTGAGGTGACAATGTCCTATCAACAATCCCACCACAATTCGCAGCTCTTTCCTTCCCAAGGAGCGAAGCTCTTTAGTATGCCGTGCACTAGGCCTAGTTATATATTCGTTAGCACACCTCATTCCAGGAGCTTCCCTCTACGATTCAATAAATTTACTTTCGAGCAAGGATTTTAATTCCCTTTTGCCAATAGCAATTGAGACAGGTAATATTGTTTGGAGTCCATACGGTTCAGTCGCCGAACCCAACTTTGCCAGATGGTCTGCTTTCTCATTCTCGCGTCTGCCTGAGTGACCCGGGACCCATACGAGTCTGATTGAGCAGCCTTTCCTTGTCATACTATTTAGTACATCCTTGCACTCAGACACCAGTCGCGAAATTAAGACATTGGACTTCAGCGCCAATATCGCAGCCTTACTGTCTGAGCATATATTTATTACTCTATTCCTGTCTATGCCCCTGTCACAGAGATTTCCGCTGTGGAAATTGTCGCACATTGTCCGAGAGGGTGGTACTTCCAGAGTCCTGGTGAGAGCCGTCTTCATCGCACTCAGTATTCCCACACAAGCCATTCTCTGAACTTTGTCAAGTTGAAGAATGTGTTTGCGCTTTGTTGTACTACGCCACCATTCAATAGCGGCGTACATGGGGCGGATCACCATCGTGAATATCCAAAATAGCACTTTAGGTGTCAGTCACCATATCTATTTTAGAGGTCATTTTTTGATACATTTTTGGATATAAAATATTAAATATCATTCAAAATTTTAGGAAAAACGATTTTATGTAAAGAGAATTAAATAATCCAGTTGACGTGCCCGGCGTTTATTAAAAATTAAAATGAAACTGCGCCAATGAAAAAATACGTATCCCTTGTTTTCGTGTCTTCTAATTAAAGTTTCATTAAATTCGAAGCCGGACACTACGGGCATCTTCCTTGTCACTGTGTTTTCCAGGGATCTATTTTGGGTGGCTATATTTAAATTTCGACAATCATCTTACACGTATTATATAATAGTATAAATTGTAGAGAGAAATACGAATTCATTTGAAACCACCACTGAACTAGAATAAAGAACTATCCAACCCTAAATCCAAGTGTTTATAGCTCTCCAATAATCGCTCTGAAAAATATTCACGTAGTGTGAAAGTTCCAATTACAGCTAGGTAAAAACCTTCCCAGTCTTCAAGAATTCTTGCCATTACGCTAAATACTGATATGTTTTTGCAAATATAAGTTGATGAGTGCTGAAAATAGAAAGGGAAAGCCTGCTATACATTAAACTTTCTATTATCTAATCACTGTAGTCCTGATGTTCTCTTAATTCGAACGAAATTTTAAATTAGGAGCTCACTATACATGCAGCACGTATTTTTTTTTCTCCAAAGATCTGCTTGGAATTACTAGTATATTTTTCTGAAAATCTTGTTACTAGCTAATACCTAAACCTCTAAATTTATTGAAAATGGCAGGAATTTACAATATTTTGATATATTCACAATAAATTGGCTTTTTAGGCCAATCAAAAAATATTTTCTATAAAGTCCCTAGATAGTCTACCTAGATTTAGTTAACATGATTATTTCTGCAACTTTTCAGAATGCTGCAACATTTAATCTGGAGGCTAGTTCATAGTTAGGTTTCCGTGAATTGATAGTTAGATTTCCTTACCCGAACTTTTCACAAGTCGATTGGTGGTTTATAAATTGAACAAATTATAGTTCAGAATTTATGTCGTGAATATTGTGGGGTTGTAAAACAATACACATAGCGTTTGCTAAAAACGGACGATTTTTATTAATGTTGTATTGCTTGATCCACAGAAAAGAATGGTCTACCTATCTATTCCCAAAAGTCAGCTAAATATAGTTCAATCACTTACCTTTCCACGCTGTACAAAGTGATTGCTTCTTGTTTGACACACCGTATCAATGCACATCACAAGCAAAACAACTACGGTTCAGGAAAATTCATATACCAAAGACGCAATGTAAGAAGCAACAAATTATCGATTCTGTGGTCTGCAATCAGGACTATACCAACCAAAGAAATCATTCATCAATTATATCATTTTTAAGACACCTCATATCAACCTGATCAAGATGCAAATACTTTCCAGTAACAAGCTCAATGCGGAAGGAAATATTTCAAAGCGATTTATTAAGTCCATTATGGCTTTTTAAATTCCACCAGGTGCGGCTTCATTATTAAGATCAATCGAGACTAAATCATCTTCGGTATATAGTAGATTTTAAATTCATGGCTGGCATCAGTAATCAGCCTTGATCAATGCCGTATTGTAAATTCAATAAAAGAAACTGATAGCATCTGGGATGTAAAATAATTAAAATATTGTCGAAATACAGGCAAAACAGACATATAAATATATGGACATGAAACAGGCATAAAAAATTGACCAACTCTCTATGAAGGCCGAATTAAAAACGAGTTTATAGATGATTAAAGAACTAGGCTAAACAGTAAAAATGAAGCACTCATTACATATGCTACTCTTTTGGAATTATAGAGTGCTGCAAGACGGATATGGCAAGGTTGCCCAGTAAAGTTTAAATATTCTTGACAAAGGCATACACATTCCATCGAAGTGCTACTCAACAAGCAATGTTATTAAGTTACTGCAGGCGAAGAGGGTTGATGGTTAGAGGGCAATTGGACTAACAAACTTACGTTCGTATCTTCTCAAGTTAGCAGATTCTTGGTAACTTACTGGGCGATATACCAGGCAGACGACTCAACGCCACTAGGTTTGAGGAAATATGATCTGGCTTCCCATCACCAACTAAACCGAGAGAAACTTCAGCTCTGTCTGCTTCTTCATAGACGACACCCAAATGGGGGTCGAACCACTGTTGACATGAGTGCAAAATTTTCCAGAAATCGAAAACTTTTTATTAGTTATTCAAAACCAGTTTCACGATATACATACATCATCAGAGACGCTTCAATAATGCTGATATGGATGTCGAACACCAAAGATAATTCAGCATGTAGCGGAAGAATGCCAAGCTAAGTTCTGTGAGCATCGTCTATAGCTTGTTTTTCTTAAAGCTTGCTGATTTCCTTTTGTGACCTAGCTTACTCTGTACAATAGTAAAAGCAATCCACCTAGTTAGTATTTATTATATTTGTTTTGTTATGTTCACTGCTATTTCAAATTTTTTATCCTTAACTAGTATTTGTGTATTTTAGAATTGTTGCTCTAAGTAGTTTAAATCATAAAAGTTTAAAACAAATTTCCACGAGGACATGGGTCACATTATTCTGGTATTTTAATACAATAAAGAGCGACTCTATGGAGATTAAGATAGTTCTCAATAGTTCTTGTTTTCACCTTGTTAATATTCTTATAATATAAACTGTTAGTTTTTCCATAAAGTCAAATGACAGAGTATATTTAGAAACTTACACATAATTTGTATTTCGTGTTGTAAAAACAAAATTTATTGTAAATTGCGTTATATATAGAGTCATATCTTTTATTATCAACGTAATTCCCAGTATTTTACATATAAAACGTGTTCTTCTAAAAGCAAATTTCCCATCATGTCACATAATATAAATGAAAATTGTTCTTTATTTGACACTATGACATTTATGGAAAGCAGGAAGAGACAAACTCGTTTTACTCTAAGAGTTTTCACAGTCTCAGGTGGAAAGACGTAATATAGAACCCGAATTTGGCAAGATAGCGAATGTTATTTTACAGAAAGTGGCAGTTTAATCGTCAGATGAAAAGCCCCGGGTGCAGAAACCACGATTAACAAGTAATTCCACATTTTGTAAGCGCTGCCTGGAGAACTCCAAGCTTCAATAAATAATTAATAACCTCTTGGTATCAGAGGGAATAAGCATAGGATATAATGGGGTCTGAATAATAGAAAATAGGAGTACTATATAACCGAGCGAAAATATATAGCAATCGAAGAAGATAAATTTTTATTTCCTTGCGTTGTAATATATATGTATTTTAACTTGGATATATTTTTCTAAGCCAAATTCGAATTTTCATTTTACTTTAAAGTAAATTATCTCAAGCAACACAGAAGATACGGTTTTCAAAATTCATTAAATGTACAATAGTTTTTAATATGTTTATAATTCCTATTACAAAATGGTTGGACAATATCTCATTCAGATCTGATCGGCATTTGTCTAAAACATTGAAATAGATTTATTATATATTTATTCTATTAGCAAGATATATAGGGTGAGAAAAATGTGTGACTAAAATGATGTACTTTTTTTTAAAAAAAGGAAGCATTTTTCTGGTATAATTTAATAAAAGTTATAATTACTGCATTGGATTGGAAAAAAAACTGTTTTAAATAAAAACTATGTAACGATCTTAATTCAAACTCTTTTTAAGTTAAAAGGCACTGTAATACCTAAATATTTTATGTATAGCCTTTTTTATATTTATCCAAAAATTTTCTTTATGTACTTCCAAGTCCTAGTTCACATTGTTAAAATTTAATACATAATTAACCAAAGAACAACTGTAGCTAGTCATACACCTCTCCAGTATCTTATTCGTCTTCTGATTTTTCTTTAGAGATACTGACTTCCATTTTGATTCTAAATATACAGTTTGAAATGACGGCTTTTTATTTTCTTTTATTAACTTTTAATTGTGAAGTTGTTTAAATTATAGTAATTTCAAAATCGTGTCAAAATGCCTTGAAATGTTATAACTTGATTTAATCGAATTTGAATAATACCGTTGTGGTAGCAGAGTTTACAACAGATGGATGAAATCATAGACTTAAACCAAAGCGATGTTTCAATGACTAATATAAAGTTTCCGGAAAATCAAATGATATAAAATTGTTCAGGGCAACGAAAAGACGCAAAACAGTGCCAGTTCAAGATCGGCAGATATCAATAATTGCCTAAAAAATCCAAAAATATCTGGAAACACTTTATGTATAGGACTTGTGCCTGTTAAGGGACTTAGTATATCAAGACAAATAATTTCACGTCACCTGAACATCCGCCAGTGGACGAGAATGCACGATTTCCAGACACTCCAGAGTGCTGCTATTGATAGAATTATATGATGGGAAGAAGTCGGGGGACGCCTACGCAGGAATCTGCACGGCACTTTGAGAAGAAGAAGAAGTACATTAGTTTACATCATAGGCCACTACATGTTCTCAAGTTATAAGTATACAGAGGAAATAATGGCTCTTGATCAAACTTGTAATGCCTTGGTGATAAATTCTCATCGTACACTTGTCTGAATAGCTCCAGGAAGACAGACTAGAGAACAGCAACTGAACCATATATCCCGTTTCAACGAGGTAGTGGTTTGGCGTGAAATAATGAGAGATAATCGAACCTAGGGGATAATAATGGATGCACAAAATGATAAATCTTCTTGTGCGTTTATCCTGTGGAGCAGTTGGTAAAAATTTTGTGTTCATAATAATAATAATAATAATGGCGTCTATTGTTTATACTGAGAAGATCACCAAATGGGAAGATCTGGAGTTACAACTACGCGGACAGTAGCTATTGAGTAGCGTCCGGATGATGTCCATAATTCTATCAATAACGGGCGTAATACCGAAGAGTCTTCTATTTAATATCAAGGGATTGAGCCTTCGTAAATACTTGTATAAAGCTATGAAAAAACAGTGCAACGTGGGACCCCGCGAACTGTCCGGAAATGTAAAGGACCATAACATCATCTAGTGTTCAACAATATTGAAAAGGGCCACCACAGAGTTTCAACTTTATAACATTCGAGTATATTTGAGATGACTGAATATTTCCCTATAAGTAGTGTAACGCCTAGCCCCTTTCATATAGCTTTTGCAACTTTCCTGGGGGCTAGATAATAAAGGAGAGAGGGACGAGGTTCTAGAATACTTACTACTGCTTTAAACTTCTTTACAACTTTTTTCTTTCTATTAAAGCACTGATGACTTTTTTAAATTAAGTTTTATTAAAATTATATACGAACGGCAGGGTATATAGAACTATACCATTGATAATTTAACTTTATTAGGGAGCAAGTTAAAATTTTCTTCTATTTTATCTTTAACAAAATTAAAATTGACAAAACGCTCACTTTACTACTAGTTACTATACTTTATTGTCCGCATCTCTCTTAACCACACGTCGCGGCTACGCTGGGCAAGTTAAAAGTTTGGTTTAACTAATTTTAAAGCTCCACATAAACTATCTACTGAACTACAATATACAACAAAAATTTTACTGTGAGGATTGTATTTAAAATCGTATTTGAAACATTTTGCACCGTATCGCGGAACACTCTATTTGCTCTGTCTATATACTTTCTGAACTAACTGTGTTACTACTGATTTAACTTTTAACTCTTGATTTCGAGTGTTCATTGCAACTTTGGTTCTTAGTTCTGGATTTCGACTGACTGTTCTTACCTCTTGTTCGCAACTAACTTTCCATAGCGAGGGGGCTCGTATTGAAATACATTTGCGGTGATGTCTTGGAAAAATCTTGCTTTTACAAGAAAAAGTCGTGTGATCGAGTATCTAGTTGAAATTTTTGGTTCTTTACCAAAATCTCGTGATCACTACGTCAGAAGGCCGACGTTCCTTTCTTCGCCTACTTATTTTTCAGCGTTTCAGAACACATCGCGCGGTTTAGATTCAGATTTTATATTTTATTGAAACTTTGCATAGATTTGAAATAAAAAGTGCGCGTATGTGATAAAATTTGTAACCCTATGACGATTTATTTATTTATTACTATTTTTCGTGTCACAAACTAGATAAATTTTACTTTTGAAATATTTTTAATTTATTAACTGTTTTAAAAAATAAAATAAGGGGCATCACAGTAGCACGGGGACCGTTTGGCTCAGCCAATGGTGCGTTTATTGTCAATTTTTCAGTAGCATTAGACATTATATGTTCCATTAATTATAAATTTAAAACCAATGAGTCAAATAAAATGAAACTCATAAACTATTTTGACATAAACACAATATTATAAATATACTAAACATAATATTCGAAATACTACATCAGACAAAACAGAGAATAATCTTCAGCGAAAATAAAAATAATTACAAATTATTTTATCAATTTTTAACTTTCAATAATTAAAATTACAAAAAAACCACCCAACATAGTAAATTAAAATTAAAATTTATATATATATATATATATATATATATATATATATATATATATATATATATATATATATATATATATATATATATATTTATATATATATATATATATATATATATATATATATATATATATATATATATATATGTCAGAGAAATGACTATAACATAAAATCATGAATAATTTTATGTAACAATTAAATAGCAACAGAGCAACGATCATCGGAAATGGAACTGAAACTCCTGCAGGTCATAAAATGTGTTATCTCTCAAAATTATTTTTTATTGTACTCTAAAATTTAATAATTATATGTATCTGCTTATTAGTTGATAAGATTATACAGAATAATTCTACGACAAAACGACACGACGAATACTTTGTTGCCATTGAGAATATTGGGCGAATGAGATCCGTAGTTGATTTTTGTGTAGTGTGTTATTCTTATGAGTGTTTATTAGTAATGTATATATATGAAACAGCAGGCAGAGTCACACACGATGCTGTTGGCTGCAACCCGTATAAAACACGGATGCAACTTTTTTGTGCCTTAAACATATCAGAATTAAAGAGCCGAGTACTTTGTCAAATGAAAATAAGCGTATTTACCATCTTAATTTTTTTATAGATACAAAATAACGAAATTAATAGGGTTTTGAATTAAGTTTAATCGTAAGCTACACTATTAAAAACAAGTTTAAATTTAGTGCAAATTTAATATCCATTCTACATTAAATTTACTAATTTTGTATTTAAAATGGCGAATAATTTACTTTTACTTTAAATGTACAGTAATTCATTTGAATATCAGTTCGTTATATGTTGAATTTGGTTAAATGGTATCTTAAATTTCAATAAAGTAACTGAAAGATATTTCAATTTTCTGAACATTAAAAGTAAGTCAGATGTACCTTAACATTAGAGGAATTGACATTAATATTTATAGTACATTGCATGAAATTCCGGGAGATGGCGCAATTTGTATTGAACTATTTATTTAGTGTGGTATAAGTTGCTTAAAGGACTCAATTTTTTTATAATGAGGTGTACATGTCTGCCGGTACTGACGGAAATCAGTGAGTTCGAAACCGCCGTACAGATGATGGTACACTACCTATGGGAAAAGTTTTCACCTTTTCCTGGTAGCAAAATTTTTTGACCTCATCTTACTGTTGGTGCATTAAATATGTGATAACATATCGTAAACTCAATGAACTCTGGCTATATATTTAATATCGTCACAGTAATAGGTAATGATGGAAACTTCAATTTTAATGCGTGACTACATTAGATTTAATGGAATAAATTAATTTAAATTAATTTAAATTATTAAATTTAAGGAACTATTTTAAACTCATTTAGTAAACGTTTATGAAATTTGCTTCCATCACATTTACCTTAAATTTAACGCATTTCCTTTTTACAGTGTATTTAAGGTACATCCGATATTTTATTTCTGTATTTATCACCACACCAAGAATTTTTACTTCTGGTAAAACATTTGTTTGTTTACTAACTATGTTATTACTAAGAAAATATTTTCAATTTTTATTTTTAAATATTACAAAGTCAGTCTTATCGCAGTTGAGCCTTAACTTGTTTGCAGAAAACCATTGAGTTATTTTTTTCACAACTTTCTTAGTCTTTATTTTTAAATTATCTACCTATTCATCGCTTATTATGCTTGCTGTATCTCCTGCCTACATAATTATTTTACCCGAAACATTTGAGGGAAGGTCACATGTAAAGTTATACTTTAAATAATAAGAATCCCATCACCCGAAACTTTACACTCGTATTTGGTGATTTCAAATAACCATGGTTATTGTTTATATAAATATCGCTACTATATGAGAAATATCTAAACCACTCTACAGCGATACCTCTCACATCATACTGTTCTAATTTATCTATTAAAATATTGTAACTTACATATCAAATGCCTTTGGCAAATCATATGCCATCCAAACACAAGTTTTACCTCTCATGACGTTTATCGGAGATCGCTCTAAGAATTTCAAATATTGCACAGTAGAAAGTTCACCCCTTAAACCATGCTGACAAGAACTCAATTCGCCTTTTTGTCCAAAAAACCTTGTCAGTCTGTTGCATGTTGCTTTCTCTATCATCTTTGAAATACCATTAACCACTGATATTCGTCTATAATTCTCAATATTGATTGGTTCACCCTTTTTATTTATTCAGACATATTGGACAGTGGCACTAAGCAATTTTTGTAGAAAAGAAGATATAACCTGCTTAAGATTATCTCCTAACTCACTAGGTATGAACATGCCTGCAAATTCTGCAAGTCCAATTGAATCATATGATTGACAGCCTGCCGAAACGTCTGATCAACGCGAGTGGAATTCAGTAGAGGCACAATTATTGTTATTAGTGTAATTGTTTTGTTTCGTATTTATTTTAAAAAAATTTCAATTACTAAATTTACTCCTCCAGTAGCCTACCTCAGAAAGAAATTCAGTACTGCAGGCTCATATTATTTTATACATTTCATATTTCGGAACCTAAAAGAGATTTTAAAAGATTACGAAAGTGAAAACAATGCCAAAAATTAATTATTACTAAGATTTAATTACTTTTTTTTAGTTGGTTGCAAAGCTAAAAAGCCGCAAAAAATGTATTTTCCATTATTAGAAGTATTTTTACTTAAGAAATTTATCTCAAGTTTCTTTAATAAAAATTTCGCAAAGCCATATTTTTTCAACCCTGTTTAACACGTCACTGTCACAACAAAGTAATAACTTAGAGTGTTTTATTAAAAAAGCAAGTTTTATGAAAACGTTTTAGCTCTGTAACTTTTTAGGGTTTCAAACGTATAAAATGTACGTTTCATGTATAAAATATCCTTTGTTGGTTTTGAAACCGGAAAGAAAATATTTATTTTTTGGTTACAAGTCATACCAAAGTTTTCACGTCACCTCTTTTAGATGAACATTTTTTATATTTTAATAATAACCAGGTTTGTTTCACGCCTTTTTATCTAAAGAAAAATGTTTTGTTATATATTATACATTACTTTCCTTTCAGCTGTAAATTTTATACACAAATTTTCGTTTACAAATTTTTAGCCAGGTTTTTCAACTTTTGGTAAAATTTACATACCCTAAGAGGATTCTTAAGTTCCTCATACTTTTTACATGCTAACTCGATTCATATATACAGTGTTTCCAGAAAAATATTTACATAATGGAATTATTTCCTTTTTTTTTCTAAAAAGTATGTACCAATTGCTAGCGCAAATTCCTGATGCTTAAATATGGAAATCGAGTTCAGTTTACCTTACTCCAAAAGTTTATAGTTTCCGAAATACAGGGTGTCAAAGTTACAATTTTTTTAAAATTTTGCAAATATTTATTTTTGATATATTTATCTTAATGATAGCTTAATTTGCATTACACTTGCTTCTCTGGGATTTTCAGGATAAGAAATGATTATAGTTTTGACATACGCGCTTAGCAATTAAATATTTTATTGCGTACACTCATCTTAGCCTCCCTTCACGCTTTATCTAGGCTTGTTTGTGTATGAGCGTAGAATTGGGGTCTGTACACGATGACTTAATAGATTTATCGTGCCCCCTTATTGCTGTCAAGTCGTAAGAATTACCTTATCGACTAGAGCAGGTTCTCCAGTCCTATTTCCCTCAGAAACCTTAGGATATTAGACGGCCTCAAGGCAGGAGCTCCCCTTTTTCTATTTGGTGTGTTCACGAGAACGCAACTGAGTTAGCTTTTACTTAGGCGTATGCATTTTTTGGATCCCTTCTGGTCGTAGTTCCCAAGAAGTATCTTCGCTTATCTCAATCTTTGCAGCTCCGTCCAATAATTACATCTCCTGCTTTATTCTTCTATTTTTGGTTTTTCCAGAATTACGCTGGTACTGATTCACAGAAATGGTGTTTCATCCCCTTTTCACTCGAACTTGTCTACCATTTCATTCCCCTCTATCTCGGAGTGTCCCGTTACCCACAATTCTTTTAGACATTCCCAGACCATCTTGGAGCTGATAACTTGAAAGCTCAGCGCACTTATGACTGCTTAACTATCCTACATGATAATAAGCTCTTGGCCGTGATAGTTTTTTCTTTGTTGAATCTAATATATTTCCTGATAGCACGTATTTCTGCCTGGAAAATTCATGGTGACTTACCCAAGCTTTCGTAGTGTCTGGTGCCAGGTCCCTAAACTCCTATTCCAGTTCCCTTCATTGCTTTGGAATCATCTATATACCATATAATAGATTTCTTGTTGAGTTTTTCAATGGTGTTTCTGTCCAAATCGTTTATGCGACTCAACCTTGTGATGAAGTTTTTCACAAAATTGAATTTCTTTTTCATTTTATCTTGGGGCATGTCCCAGATATCTTGATTTCTGGATAAGAAATTAGGCTTTCGTTTTATGATCCCATCTCTCATCATTCTATAAATTTTCATTTTCGCCTTACTTTCTACAAGTATATGTAGAGGTGTAAGGTTTAGGATTACTTCCATGGCGGTCATTGGGCAGGTTTTCATTGCCCCGGTTATACACGTACAGGCTAATGTTTGAACTTTCGAGAAGTTAGCTCTCATATTAGCTAGATTAGTTATTTTGCTCCAGATCATTGTCCCATATGTGATGATTGGTCTCACTATCGCAGTGTACATCCACTGTAAGATTTTTGGGTTTGTTTACTATCTTTTTCCCACCAAATTTCTACAGATCATCAAAGCTTTTGTAGCCTTGTTAATTATTTCTTTTCATGCTTGTTGCAGAGAAATTTATTATCTAGAGTCAGTCCCAGATATTTAACCTCTCACTTCCAATCAATAACATTCCCATTCATTTTGATGGTTTTCAGATTGAGGTCTCTTTTCCTTGTGATGGTTAGCAGGGTGGTTTTGGTGGGGTTGATGTTTAGTCCTATCATCTGGCACCATTCTCTTTGAACTATGTCCCAAAGGGTATTCTCGAATTTACCTCTTGCGATCACGACCATATCATCGGCGTAGCCCTGACAAGATATGCTGAAGTCAATCAGATCACAGAGGAGTCGATCTACAATTAAGTTCCACATAAGTGGAGAGGCTACTCTCCCCTGAGGGCATCCTCTGGTGGACATGGTGTTCTGTCCTATCTCTGTCTCTGCTATTCTGGTAGAAAGAAGTCGTGCTACCCATTAGGATGTCATTTCGTCCACTCCCCTGTCGTCAAGTGCTCTTTTGACTGCCTCATGTGGAGTGTTGTCAAAATGATGATAAGTATCGTTATTATTTACAAAATAGTATTACCAAATGATTCACTCTCAAAAAACCTCCATCATTTAATTTAAAAAAGGGAATGATCGGGAGTCGGTGAAAGAGGAAGATTTCCAAAGAGACGCGTACCCAACCACCAAGCACCCGCCACTGTCGAAAGGCGTCTTCGAAAAACCGATAGTTTTGTTCCTGCAACGATTGACTATGGACGGAATTTTTCGACTCTGTCACAGGAGGTCGAGACAAATCCGAATCACTTTGGTTTTGAATTTAGAGTTTCTAAAGATTCAGTAAATATGACTTTAAGAGAACAGCTGTTACATCCATTCCACCTCCAGACATTATAAAAGCTTTTATCTTTCTACTTCGATTTGAGACTAGGCATTTGTCGATTCATAAAGGAACAGGGAGATGTACATTTTCATAAAAACATTTATTTATTAAATAGTGTTGCTTTAAAAGAAGTGGTATAATAAATTTACATACATGAGTTCAAAATTAACGCATGAGCAGGAATCGTTGACAGATTTATTGGTCCTGTCATCTTGCCGTTTTGTTTAAATGGTTTGAATTACCTAAAACACTTAGTAAATTTACCAAATTAATTGGACTTCTTCCGCTGACTTCTTAACAAAAAATGAGGTTCTTGTACGACGGTTCTCCCCCACACTTCACATTAAATGTTGTAAATCATTTAATTGAGCTAAAGGCCTCAGTTGCTGATGCGTCAAATTATAAATTCTCTCTCTCTCTCATTTAAATAAGAAACTCCGAAGTCGGTGGATCGGCAGAGGCAGTGATAGTCCCGCAAATTGACCACCCCAGTCACCCATTCAATGTCAATTTTTCAGGAGATCTCCTCAACAGATCTTATACTGTAGACCTGTAAACATCGAGGGCCATTCTGTTATAGAAATGTGTCCAGTTATTTATTAAGGTTTACACTATGGGTTATTTGCTCGTCCATCTTGGTTTTCTGTTCGTTGAAGCTAGCTTTCAGAACTTGGTAGTGTTCTCATAATTATTGCATGACTCTGAAGTTTGCATCGTTGCCGGCAACGAAATTTATTAATTTCCAAAATCATAATTATCTTTCAATTTCACTTTTTCCCCAAACAAAAAATGAAAAAAAAATGATGATGGAAATATAAATTTGTAGAGAGTTGAGCACGCGGTCCCGCATGACATTACCGAAGTTGTCCAGTAGTAGCGCTGCACAATTGTTATAAACAAATTATGATAGTCACTTTTGATTCGCTTCTTTATTTTTTATATCATTATTGTATCTTCAATGAATCATTTAACATAATTTTTATTTTTCGGTGTCGCCTTAGAGCGGGCCTATAGGGTAAGAAATGGTTATGCGTGCCTTGACGCTATGGTGCAATTACTTCCGGACACAAATGTTATAAAAAAATTATGATAGTCACCTTTGATTCGCTTCTTTTTTTATTATGTCATTGTTGTATCTTCAATGAATTATTTAGCATATATTTTATTTTTCGGTATCGCCTTAGACCGGGCCCATAGGGTGAAAAATTGTTCCGCGTGTCTTGACGCTATGGTGCAGTGACCACTGGACACAAACGTTATAAACAAATTATGATAGTCACCTTTGATTCGCTTCTTATTTTTTTATGCCATTGTTGTATCTTCAGTGAATGATTTAACATAATTTTTATTTTTCGGTATCGCCTTAGAGAGGGCCTATAGGGTGAGAAAGTGTTCGGCGTGCTTTGACGGTGCAGTGACCCCCGGACATAAATGTTATAAACAAATTATGATAGTCACCTTTGATTCGCTTCTTTTTTTATTATGTCATTGTTGTATCTTCAATGAATCATTTAGCATATATTTTATTTTTCGGTATCGCCTTAGACCGGGCCCATAGGGTGAAAAACTGTTCCGCATGCCTTGATACTATGGTGCAATTACTACCGGACACAAATGTAAAAACAAATTAAGATAGTCACCTTTGATTCGCTTCTTAATTTTTTATGCCATTGCTGTATCTTCAATGAGTGATTTAACATAATTTTTATTTTTCGGTATCGCCTTAGAGAGGGCCTATAGGGTGAGAAAGTGTTCGGCGTGCCTTGACGGTGCATTGACCACCAGACACAAATGTTATAAACAAATTATGATAGTCACCTTTGATTCGCTTCTTTTTTTATTATATCATTGTTGTATCTTCAATGAATCATTTAACATATATTTTATTTTTCGGTATCGCCTTAGAGCGGGCCCATAGGGTGAAAAATTGTTCCGCGTGTCTTGACGCTATGGTGCAGTGACCACTGGACACAAATGTTATAAACAAATTATGATAGTCACCTTTGATTCGCTTCTTATTTTTTTATGCCATTGTTGTATCTTCAATGAATGATTTAATATAATTTTTATTTTTCGGTATCGCCTTAGAGAGGGCCTATAGGGTGAGAAAGTGTTCGGCGTGCCTTGATGGTGCATTGACCACCGGACATAAATGTTATAAATAAATTATGATAGTCACCTTTGATTCGCTTCTTTTTTTATTATGTCATTGTTGTATCTTCAATGAATCATTTAGCATATATTTTATTTTTCGGTATCGCCTTAGACCGGGCCCATAGGGTGAAAAACTGTTCCGCGTGCCTTGATACTATGGTGCAATTACTACCGGACACAAATGTTAAAAACAAATTAATATAGTCACCTTTGATTCGCTTCTTAATTTTTTATGCCATTGCTGTATCTTCAATGAATGATTTAACATAATTTTTATTTTTCGGTATCGCCTTAGAGCGGGCCTATAGGGTGAGAAATTATTCCGCGTGCCTTGACGCTCTTGTGCATTGACCACCAGACACAAATGTTATAAACAAAATATGATAGTCACCTTTGATTCGCTTCTTCTTTTATTATGTCATTGTTGTATCTGCAGTGAATCATTTAACATATATTTTATTTTTCGGTATCGCCTTAGACCGGGCCCATAGGGTGAAAAACTGTTCCGCGTGCCTTAATAGTATGGTGCAATTACTACCGGACACAAATGTTATAAACAAATTAAGATAGTCACCTTTGATTCGCTTTTTTTTTTTATTATATCATTGTTGTATCTTCAATGAATCATTTAACATATATTTTATTTTTCGGTATCGCCTTAGACCGGGCCCATAGGGTGAAAAATTGTTCCGCGTGTCTTGACGCTATGGTGCAGTAACCACTGGACCGAAATGTTATAAACAAATTATGATAATCACCTTTGATTCACTTCTTTTTTTATTATGTTATTGTTGTATCTTCCATGAACCATTTAACATATTTTTTATTTTTCGGTATTGCCTTAGAGCGGGCCTATAGGGTGAGAAATTATTCCGCGTGCCTTGACGCTCTTGTGCATTGACCACCAGACACAAATGTTATAAACAAATTATGATAGTCACCTTTGATTCGCTTTTTTTTTTTATTATATCATTGTTGTATCTTCAATGAATCATTTAACATATATTTTATTTTTCGGTATCGCCTTAGACCGGGCCCATAGGGTGAAAAATTGTTCCGCGTGTCTTGACGCTATGGTGCAGTGACCACTGGATCGAAATGTTATAAACAAATTATGATAGTCACCTTTGATTCGCTTCTTATTTTTTTATGCCATTGCTGTATCTTTAATGAATCATTTAACATAATTTTTATTTTTCGGTATCGCCTTAGAGCGGGCCTATAGGGTGAGAAATGGTTACGCGTGCCTTGACGGGATGGTGCAATTACTACCGGACACAAATGTTATAAACAAATTATAATAGTCACCTTTAATTCGCTTCTTTTTTTATTATATCATTGTTGTATCTTCAATGAATCATTTAACATATATTTTATTTTTCGGTATCGCCTTAGACCGGGCCCATAGGGTGAAAAATTGTTCCGCGTGTCTTGACGCTATGATGCAGTAACCACTGGACCCAAATGTTATAAACAAATTATGATAGTCACCTTTGATTCACTTCTTTTTTTATTATGTTATTGTTGTATCTTTCATGAACCATTTAACATATTTTTTATTTTTCGGTATCGCCTTAGAGAGGGCCTATAGGGTGAGAAAGTGTTCGGTGTGCCTTGACGGTGCCTTCACCACCGGACATAAATGTTATAAACAAATTATGATAGTCACCTTTGATAATCTTCTTTTTTTATTATGGCATTGTTGTATCTTCAATGAATCATTTAACATATATTTTATTTTTCGGTATCGCCTTAGACCGGGCCCATAGGGTGAAAAATTGTTCTGCGTGTCTTGACCCTATGGTGCAGTGACCACTGGACCGAAATGTTATAAACAAATTATGATAGTCACCTTTGATTCACTTCTTTTTTTATTATGTTATTGTTGTATCTTCCATGAACCATTTAACATATTTTTTATTTTTCGGTATCGCCTTAGAGCGGGCCTATAGGGTGAGTAATTGTTCGGCGTGCCTTGACGGTGCAGTGACCACCGGCATAAATGTTATAAACAAATTATGATAGTCACCTTTGATTCGCTTCTTTTTTTATTATGTCATTGTTGTATCTTCAATGAATCATTTAACATATTTTTTATTTTTCGGTATCTCCTTAGAGCGGGCCTATAGGGTGAGAAACTATTCCGCATGCCTTGACGCTCTGGTGCATTGACCACCAGACACAAATGTTATAAACAAGTTATGATAGTCACCTTTGATTCGCTTCTTTTTTTATTATGTCATTGCTGTATCTTCCATGAACCATTTAACATATTTTTTATTTTTCGGTATCGCCTTAGACCGGGCCCATAGGGTGAAAAATTGTTCCGTTTGCCTTGACGCTACGGTACAGTGACTTCTGGACCCAAATGTTATTAACAAATTATGATAGTCACCTTTGATTCGTTTTTTTTTTTGATTATGTCATTGTTGTGTCTTCAGTGAATCATTTGATATATTTTTTATTTTTCGGTATCTCCTCGTCAGAAAAAATATATATTTTTCCAAAATTATTGTTAGCATTGCATTATTGTTGCATTTGCTCTTGTTTAACCATCTCCGTTGGTGTGTGCATTTTTTTTCAAAATCAAGAATGCATAATATTTCAATTCTTTCATGTTCCGTTAATTTTATCATTTTCCCGCAAAGTAGCAATGAGGTGAAATAAAATTTCGAACACACTTGTTTCGCCTACCGAAAACGTTAAACACGTACTCAACATAGAAAATGTTAATATCTTATGTCAAAACGGACATGTATTACATTGGAAATTAAAATTTTTTAAACAAATTTAATATCGTTAATTTAATTACAGCTGGACAGGTATAAGATCTTACGAATTATGGAAATTTTTTGGACAATTTCCTTGTATAACCAACATTACTATTTACCTTGAGATATGTAACGAACTGTGCCCTTTCTGATTCTAAAATAAAAAATGGAGTTCTCATTGAAAACAAAATAGCAAACATCTTAGCTCCTTCTTCAGGCCCCAATATTACAGCATCAAGTAAAGAAACTTGAAATTGAAAGTAAAATTCGAAGGGTCAGGGTTTTTCCATACAAGTGCCCATTTACTTTATTATTTAATTTATCCGCTACTTAACGAAAGCACATTATATATGTATATGTATATATATATATATATATATATATATATATATATATATATATATATATATATATATATATAAATTAAAATTAAAGTTGTAAGGGTCAGAGTTTTTCCAACAAGTACCCATTTACTTTGTTATTCAATTTATCCGCTACTTTAATTATTTTTTGGCCGAGTTATTAAATCAGTTTTTAACTGAAATCATAAATGTGACAGTTCTAGTCCGCTCTTAATATGCATGTGGTTGATATTTTTATCGATATAATAAACTATATATATTCCTAGATTATTGTGTAAAGAATTAAAGATGTTTGGTGCGACAAGGCCTCTTTTTTAGTTGTCCATATTTAGAAATTTTTTAATTCAGATATAAATTTTAGTTGAGATATGGTTAAAAAGGTAATCATTATCTGGATAGTAATTATTACAGAAATAAGTTTGATATGTCACAGTCAAATAAATTGAGGCTACTGTTTTGCCAGATTTTTTATTATATTAGAATTTGAGTATGGTACTTCAAAATACTTATAGGTTAAGTGTTTCTTATTCATATAAAATAAAACATCAAAATCTTTCTGCATTTACAGTCAATAAGGGTCATCTTTAATGGCTTTATTTCCATATTGCATCCAAAAAAAAGACTGCCCTTAGGTATTACTGACTGGAATTTTGTTAAAATTTATAGTTATATTATATATATATATATATATATATATATATATATATATATATATATATATATATATATATATAAATCCAAGTAAACCGAGAGATTTAAGGCACTTTTGTGTAGCTGGGGTCAGAAGGATGGTTACCCAGAAAATTTTGGCCTACCATCCTTCTGACTGTAGCCCCACTAAAGTGCCTTAAACCTCTAGGTTTTGTTGGCTTTTTCTTAACTAGTACAGTAGTACAGTTACTAGACCACCTCATATATATATATATATATATATATATATATATATATATATATATATATACTTTATTAATAATAAATTGCAATAATCATTTATACAATCAAGTTGATTATTCGTTTAAGTACAAACTTTTCCATTTTAGTATTAATGTTGTTTTCCTCAAAATAGTAATTTCTGAAGCGGTGACAGTGCTTTATGAAAAATAATTAAATCGATTTCTTATCAATTTTATAGACTTCCTATAAATTTATAAATATTTTCATTTGTCCAATGATTTTTAATTTTCTCCATTAGATTCTTTATTAAGAAAAGTGCTGTCATTTCAATGAAACAAACTTTAAACTTCTGATTTCAGTCATTTCTGACCTAAATTAATAAGACTTTGAAAAACCTAGGACAAGAATATTTCATAAAATAATGGAATTTTTTTATTTCAAATGAATGTATTTGCTCTATCTTGGTCATTACAGACTGATATTAAAAACTACCTAGGCTATACTAATACTACTGAATATTTGGTTTATGAAAAAATGTTGTATACTAGTTAAATGATATACCATAAAGAAAATAGCAGATTCTAATAAATATCTAATATTTATAAAAAATAAAACGTGGTAAATTACCCAATGTGCTTAATTTGTAACTATACATGATCCGTTCGGTAAAAATTGATAAGTAATAACACAAAAAAAATATTATTTTGGCTTTATAGAAAAGTTAAAGTTCGTAGACAATTTTTAATTAATATATTACACATACACCTCGTATTTCAGGTATACACTGAATTATGCCAACGGGCGTCATAAATGAAAAGATATTTTTTTTTCTATCAAAGAACCGATAGTATTACGGGGTAGCTATTTTAATTTTTTGCTGTCGGCGAGATGTAAACAAAAATACGACTTCTTTTGAGGCCCAGTCGTCACAAATATATTATTATTGTCTGTCCAGACGTAGTGAAGTGTGATTTTCTAATATTTGTGCAGTAAGACAATTACATATATCAGTAATATTAAGTGTCTAGAATAGTGTTTTTTAGATTTTAGAAATACTTTTTTTTAGCAATTAGTGTATTGACAGTCGTGTTAAATAGTAGTAGTAAATTGTGGATATTTGTTATATAAAACTTTCCATATTTATGACAATTCTGATTTCTTGACAATGTCGTCTGTAAAAAGTGATCAGTCTTGAGCTAATTATATATACGCTGCCCTTGATGAATATCTCGCAAGTGTTGAAGATAAAGATATTTCAAACCTAAGTACCCGCTACTTATCAAAAAAGGTAACTATTATTATATTTTATTTGATAATATTTTTAACTTATTATGTTGGTCTCTTGGTGTTAGCCATTCAGTATATATATTTGAATATACCTTTCTAAATTAAAAGCATATAAGACAAGATGCTATAAGCTAGGGACGAAGGGACCAAAGAGTTACAGAAAGAGCATGAACGAAAATTTTTATCTGGGAGCTGGATATTACTTTAGAAAAACCACCTGAAAACTATGTTGCCGTATTTATTTTCTTTCAATGAATTCGAATATCTTATCGAGGAATCTTAATGGTAAAAATTATTTATATAGTAATTGTTTAAATAAATTTAAAAATATTAATTTTCCCATCTGAAACTAGTTCTATCGAAAAAACAGAACGTTGATTTTGTTCGCATTTCTGTTGTGAGGTGGGTTTTGCAACCAAACCGATTTGGTACGTTCGTTCGCGAACTTCGCTAAATGACTATGAAACAAATTCTTTAAAGACATTTATTTGCCAGTTACTATTTATGACTAAAAAACAAGTTGTTTGATGCTTTTTATACCCTAACTACTTAATAACCAATAAACTAAATGATTAATTAGGTAGTGAGATAAGAAATTTAAAATACATATATTGTAATACTGCTACCAAATCAACAATTTTCGTATTATATATATATATATATATATATATATATATATATATATATATATATATATATATATATATTACAAAAATATTATTTTACAAATTATTTATGATTTTGATTTTTTAACAATAAAATTTGTTAACTAATGTTTAGTTAACCAAAGAAAATAAAACTTAAATCCTATCACATTAAATCGATAGAGATTTTTCAAGTTGATTTCGGACAGATAATGGAATTTTCCAAACAGGTTATTGGTTTTCAATAAAAAATGCAAATTTGGGTTATAGAAAACTTCAAATTAGTTACAACTAAAGATTATATAATTTAAACACATAGTTTTTAAGTTTACTGATTTTCTGAAAGTTGTAATTAGTTATTATTTAGATAATTATAATAAAAGATTATTTAACATACATTATTGACCAAATGATTAAGATGATTTTAAATTTGAATCAAAAGACAAAGTATTATGTTTTAAAACTTGGTATAAAAAAGGTTACTTGTTTATTGTTTGGTTTTAATATACAACTGGATTTAATATTGTAAAATTCTTAAGTACAGATCTCTTGAGATTTGTTTAATTAATAAAAATGAAATAAAATTCTTAAGACTTTTCAAATAAAAATTACATATTATTTTGTCAGTAGACAAAGACAGGAAATCGAAATATTTAATAATTAAAATTAAAATCAATGAACCTTTTTGTTCATAAAAATAATAACTATTAATTAATAATTAATAATTAAGGATTGTTAATTATCCTTCACAAGGTTTAATATGAGCGAGAAATAATCTCTAATGCTCCTTTACAAAAATAATTTTTTATTAAAAAAAAAATTAAAATTAGTCAATTTCGGGTGTTTTTGTGATGAAACATTCTGCAACGGAATATTTTAAAACAAGTCTGGTTTTTTCCTACGGTCGAGAAGAGAAGATATGTGTGAATCATCGACGTTCGGATCTCAGTATTTTTCCAGGGGTTGTTTCGGTGCGCGTGCACTTAAATGTTTTAATACAAATTTGTGTATTTTATAACGATAAAAAGTTTATAGTTTTAAAAGTCACAAAGGGGTTGTTAGCAAATGTTCATTAGCTATCATAATTTGTTTATAACATTTATATTCGGTGGTCATTGCACCATTGCGTCAAGGCACGCGCAATAATTTCTCACCCTATAAACCCGCTCTAAGGCGATACCGAAAAATAAAAAATATGAAAAATGTTTCATTGAAGATACAACCATGACATAATAAAAAAAGAAGTGAATCAAAGGTGACTATCATAATTTGTTTATAACATTTGTGTCCGGTAGTAATTGCACCATAGTATCAAGGCACGCGGAACAGATTTTCACCCTATGGGCCCGGTCTAAGGCGATACCGAAAAATAAAATATATGTTAAATGATTCATTGAAGATACAACAATGATATAATAAAAAAAGAACCGAATCAAAGGTGACTATCATAATTTGTTTATAACATTTGTGTCTGGTGGTCAATGCACCGTCAAGGCACGCCGAACACTTTCTCACCCTATAGGCCCTCTCTAAGGCGATACCGAAAAATAAAATATATGTTAAATGATTCATTGAAGATACAACAATGACATAATAAAAAAAGAAGCGAATCAAAGGTGACTATCATAATTTGTTTATAACATTTATGTCCGGTGGTCACTGCACCGTCAAGGCACGCCGAACACTTTCTCACCCTATAGGCCCTCTCTAAGGCGATACCGAAAAATAAAAATTATGTTAAATCATTAATTGAAGATACAACAATGGCATAAAAAAATAAGAAGCGAATCAAAGGTGACTATCATAATTTCTTTATAACATTTGGGTCCAGTGGTCACTGCACCATAGCGTCAAGATACGCAGAAAAATTTTTCACCCTATGGGCCCGCTCTAAGGCGATACCGAAAAATAAAATATATGTTAAATGATTCATTGAAGATACAACAATGGCATAAAAAAATAAGAAGCGAATCAAAGGTGACTATCATAATTTGTTTATAACATTTCGATCCAGTGGTCACTGCACCATAGCGTCAAGACACGCGGAACATTTTTTCACCCTATGGGTCCGGTCTAAGGCGATACCGAAAAATAAAATATATGCTAAATGATTCATTGAAGACACAACAATGACATAATAAAAAAAGAAGCGAATCAAAGGTGACTATCATAATTTGTTTATAACATTTATGTTCGGTGGTGACTGCACCGTCAAGGCACGCCGAACACTTTCTCACCCTATAGGCCCTCTCTAAGGCGATACCGAAAAATAAAAATTATGTTAAATGATTCATTGAAGATACAGCAATGGCATAAAAAATTAAGAAGCGAATCAAAGGTGACTATCTTAATTTGTTTTTAACATTTGTGTCCGGTATTAATTGCACCATAGTATCAAGGCACGCGGAACAGTTTTTCACCCTATGGGCCCGGTCTAAGGCGATACCGAAAAATAAAATATATGCTAAATGATTCATTGAAGATACAACAATGACATAAAAAAAAAGAAGCGAATCAAAGGTGATTATCATAATTTGTTTATAACATTTATGTCCGGTGGTCACTGCACCGTCAAGGCACGCCGAACACTTTCTCACCCTATAGGCCCTCTCTAAGGCGATACCGAAAAATAAAAATTATGTTAAATCATTAATTGAAGATACAACAATGGCATAAAAAAATAAGAAGCGAATCAAAGGTGACTATCATAATTTGTTTATAACATTTCGATCCAGTGGTCACTGCACCATAGCGTCAAGACACGCGGAACATTTTTTCACCCTATGGGTCCGGTCTAAGGCGATACCGAAAAATAAAATATATGCTAAATGATTCATTGAAGACACAACAATGACATAATAAAAAAAGAAGCGAATCAAAGGTGACTATCATAATTTGTTTATAACATTTATGTCCGGTGGTCACTGCACCGTCAAGGCACGCCGAACACTTTCTCACCCTATAGGCCCTCTCTAAGGCGATACCGAAAAATACAAATTATGTTAAATCATTAATTGAAGATACTACAATGGCATAAAAAAATAAGAAGCGAATCAAAGGTGACTATCATAATTTGTTTATAACATTTCGATCCAGTGGTCACTGCACCATAGCGTCAAGACACGCGGAACATTTTTTCACCCTATGGGTCCGGTCTAAGGCGATACCGAAAAATAAAATATATGCTAAATGATTCATTGAAGACACAACAATGACATAATAAAAAAAGAAGCGAATCAAAGGTGACTATCTTAATTTGTTTTTAACATTTGTGTCCGGTATTAATTGCACCATAGTATCAAGGCACGCGGAACAGTTTTTCACCCTATGGGCCCGGTCTAAGGCGATACCGAAAAATAAAATATATGCTAAATGATTCATTGAAGATACAACAATGACATAAAAAAAAAAGAAGCGAATCAAAGGTGACTATCATAATTTGTTTATAACATTTATGTCCGGTGGTGACTGCACCGTCAAGGCACGCCGAACACTTTCTCACCCTATAGGCCCTCTCTAAGGCGATACCGAAAAATAAAAATTATGTTAAATCATTCTTTGAAGATACAACAATGGCATAAAAAAATAAGAAGCGAATCAAAGGTGACTATCATAATTTGTTTATAACATTTATGTCCGGTGGTCACTGCACCGTCAAGGCACGCCGAACACTTTCTCACCCTATAGGCCCTCTCTAAGGCGATACCGAAAAATAAAAAATATGTTAAATGGTTCATGAAAGATGCAACAATAACATAATAAAAAAAGAAGTGAATCAAAGGTGACTATCATAATTTGTTTATAACATTTTGGTCCAGTGGTTACTGCACCATAGCGTCAAGACACGCGGAACAATTTTTCACCCTATGGGCCCGGTCTAAGGCGATACAGAAAAATAAAATATATGTTAGATGATTCATTGAAGATACAACAATGATATAATAAAAAAAGAAGCGAATCAAAGGTGACTATCATAATTTGTTTATAACATTTGTGTCTGGTGGTCAATGCACCGTCAAGGCACGCCGAACACTTTCTCACCCTATAGGCCCTCTCCAAGGCGATACCGAAAAATAAAAATTATGTTAAATCATTCATTGAAGATACAACAATGGCATAAAAAAATAAGAAGCGAATCAAAGGTGACTATCATAATTTCTTTATAACATTTCTCTCCAGTGGTCACTGCACCATAGCGTCAAGACACGCAGAACATTTTTTCACCCTATGGGTCCGGTCTAAGGCGATACCGAAAAATAAAATATATGTTAAATGATTCATTGAAGATACAACAATGACACAATAAAAAAAGAAGCGAATCAAAGGTGTCTATCATAATTTGTTTATAACATTTGTGTCCGGTAGTAATTGCACCATACCGTCAAGGCACGCATAACCATTTCTCACCCTATAGGCCCTCTCTAAGGCGATACCGAAAAATAAAAAATATGTTAAATGGTTCATGAAAGATACAACAATAACATAATAAAAAAAGAAGTGAATCAAAGGTGACTATCATAATTTGTTTATAACATTTGGGTCCAGTGGTTACTGCACCATAGCGTCAAGACACGCGGAACAATTTTTCACCCTATGGGCCCGGTCTAAGGCGATACCGAAAAATAAAATATATGTTAAATGATTCATTGAAGATACAACAATAATATAATAAAAAAAGAAGCGAATCAAAGGTGACTATCATAATTTGTTTATAACATTTGTGTCTGGTGGTCAATGCACCGTCAAGGCACGCCGAACACTTTCTCACCCTATAGGCCCTCTCTAAGGCGATACCGAAAAATAAAAATTATGTTAAATCATTCATTGAAGATACAACAATGGCATAAAAAAATAAGAAGCGAATCAAAGGTGACTATCATAATTTGTTTAAAAAATTTCGATCCAGTGGTCACTGCACCATAGCGTCAAGACACGCGGAACATTTTTTCACCCTATGGGTCCGGTCTAAGGCGATACCGAAAAATAAAATATATGTTAAATGATTCATTGAAGATACAACAATGACACAATAATAAAAGAAGCGAATCAAAGGTGACTACCATAATTTGTTTATAACATTTGTGTCCGGTAGTAATTGCACCATACCGTCAAGGCACGCATAACCATTTCTCACCCTATAGGCCCGCTCTAAGGCGATACCGAAAAATAAAAATTATGTTAAATGATTCATTGAAGATACAACAATGGCATAAAAAATTAAGAAGCGAATCAAAGGTGACTATCTTAATTTGTTTTTAACATTTGTGTCCGGTAGTAATTGCACCATAGTATCAAGGCACGCGGAACAGTTTTTCACCCTATGGGCCCGGTCTAAGGCGATACCGAAAAATAAAATATATGCTAAATGAATTATTGAAGATACAACAATGACATAATAAAAAAAGAAGCGAATCAAAGGTGACTATCATAATTTGTTTATAACATTTATGTCCGGTGGTCAATGCACCATCAAGGCACGCCGAACACTTTCTCACCCTATAGGCCCTCTCTAAGGCGATACCGAAAAATAAAAATTATGTTGAATCATTCATTGAAGATACAACAATGGCATAAAAAAATAAGAAGCGAATCAAAGGTGACTATCATAATTTGTTTATAACTTTTGGGTCCAGTGGTCACTGCACCATAGCGTCAAGACACGCGGAACAATTTTTCACCCTATGGGCCCGGTCTAAGGCGAAACCGAAAAATAAAATATATGTTAAATGATTCATTGAAGATACAACAATGATATAATAAAAAAAGAACCGAATCAAAGGTGACTATCATAATTTGTTTATAACATTTGTGTCTGGTGGTCAATGCACCGTCAAGGCACGCCGAACACTTTCTCACCCTATAGGCCCTCTCTAAGGCGATACCGAAAAATAAAATATATGTTAAATGATTCATTGAAGATACAACAATGACATAATAAAAAAAGAAGCGAATCAAAGGTGACTATCATAATTTGTTTATAACATTTATGTCCGGTGGTCACTGCACCGTCAAGGCACGCCGAACACTTTCTCACCCTATAGGCCCTCTCTAAGGCGATACCGAAAAATAAAAATTATGTTAAATCATTAATTGAAGATACAACAATGGCATAAAAAAATAAGAAGCGAATCAAAGGTGACTATCATAATTTCTTTATAACATTTGGGTCCAGTGGTCACTGCACCATAGCGTCAAGATACGCAGAAAAATTTTTCACCCTATGGGCCCGCTCTAAGGCGATACCGAAAAATAAAATATATGTTAAATGATTCATTGAAGATACAACAATGGCATAAAAAAATAAGAAGCGAATCAAAGGTGACTATCATAATTTGTTTATAACATTTCGATCCAGTGGTCACTGCACCATAGCTTCAAGACACGCGGAACATTTTTTCACCCTATGGGTCCGGTCTAAGGCGATACCGAAAAATAAAATATATGCTAAATGATTCATTGAAGACACAACAATGACATAATAAAAAAAGAAGCGAATCAAAGGTGACTATCATAATTTGTTTATAACATTTATGTCCGGTGGTCACTGCACCGTCAAGGCACGCCGAACACTTTCTCACCCTATAGGCCCTCTCTAAGGCGATACCGAAAAATAAAAATTATGTTAAATCATTAATTGAAGATACAACAATGGCATAAAAAAATAAGAAGCGAATCAAAGGTGACTATCATAATTTGTTTATAACATTTCGATCCAGTGGTCACTGCACCATAGCGTCAAGACACGCGGAACATTTTTTCACCCTATGGGTCCGGTCTAAGGCGATACCGAAAAATAAAATATATGCTAAATGATTCATTGAAGACACAACAATGACATAATAAAAAAAGAAGCGAATCAAAGGTGACTATCTTAATTTGTTTTTAACATTTGTGTCCGGTATTAATTGCACCATAGTATCAAGGCACGCGGAACAGTTTTTCACCCTATGGGCCCGGTCTAAGGCGATACCGAAAAATAAGATATATGCTAAATGATTCATTGAAGATACAACAATGACATAAAAAAAAAAGAAGCGAATCAAAGGTGACTATCATAATTTGTTTATAACATTTATGTCCGGTGGTGACTGCACCGTCAAGGCACGCCGAACACTTTCTCACCCTATAGGCCCTCTCTAAGGCGATACCGAAAAATAAAAATTATGTTAAATCATTCTTTGAAGATACAACAATGGCATAAAAAAATAAGAAGCGAATCAAAGGTGACTATTATAATTTGTTTATAACATTTGGGTCCAGTGGTCACTGCACCATAGCGTCAAGATACGCAGAAAAATTTTTCACCCTATGGGCCCGCTCTAAGGCGATACCGAAAAATAAAATATATGTTAAATGATTCATTGAAGATACAACAATGGCATAAAAAAATAAGAAGCGAATCAAAGGTGACTATCATAATTTGTTTATAACATTTCGATCCAGTGGTCACTGCACCATAGCGTCAAGACACGCGGAACATTTTTTCACCCTATGGGTCCGGTCTAAGGCGATACCGAAAAATAAAATATATGCTAAATGATTCATTGAAGACACAACAATGACATAATAAAAAAAGAAGCGAATCAAAGGTGACTATCATAATTTGTTTATAACATTTATGTTCGGTGGTGACTGCACCGTCAAGGCACGCCGAACACTTTCTCACCCTATAGGCCCTCTCTAAGGCGATACCGAAAAATAAAAATTATGTTAAATGATTCATTGAAGATACAGCAATGGCATAAAAAATTAAGAAGCGAATCAAAGGTGACTATCTTAATTTGTTTTTAACATTTGTGTCCGGTATTAATTGCACCATAGTATCAAGGCACGCGGAACAGTTTTTCACCCTATGGGCCCGGTCTAAGGCGATACCGAAAAATAAAATATATGCTAAATGATTCATTGAACATACAACAATGACATAAAAAAAAAGAAGCGAATCAAAGGTGATTATCATAATTTGTTTATAACATTTATGTCCGGTGGTGACTGCACCGTCAAGGCACGCCGAACACTTTCTCACCCTATAGGCCCTCTCTAAGGCGATACCGAAAAATAAAAATTATGTTAAATCATTCATTGAAGATACAACAATGGCATAAAAAAATAAGAAGCGAATCAAAGGTGACTATCATAATTTCTTTATAACATTTGGGTCCAGTGGTCACTGCACCATAGCGTCAAGATACGCGGAAAAATTTTTCACCCTATGGGCCCGGTCTAAGGCGATACCGAAAAATAAAATATACGTTAAATGATTCATTGAAGATACAACAATGACATAATAAAAAAAGAAGCGAATCAAAGGTGACTATCATAATTTGTTTATAATATTTATGTCCGGTGGTCACTGCACCGTCAAGGCACGCCGAACACTTTCTCACCCTATAGGCCCCCTCTAAGGCGATACCGAAAAATAAAATATATGTTAAATGATTCATTGAAGATACAACAATGACATAATAAAAAAAGAAGCGAATCAAAGGTGACTATCATAATTTGTTTATAACATTTATGTCCGGTGGTGACTGCACCGTTAAGGCACGCCGAACACTTTCTCACCCTATAGGCCCTCTCTAAGGCGATACCGAAAAATAAAAATTATGTTAAATGATTCATTGAAGATACAGCAATGGCATAAAAAATTAAGAAGCGAATCAAAGGTGACTATCTTAATTTGTTTTTAACATTTGTGTCCGGTAGTAATTGCATCATAGTATCAAGGCACGCGGAACAGTTTTTCACCCTATGGGCCCGGTCTAAGGCGATACCGAAAAATAAAATATATGCTAAATGATTCATTGAAGATACAACAATGACATAATAAAAAAAGAAGCGAATCAAAGGTGACTATCATAATTTGTTTATAACATTTATGTCCGGTGGTGACTGCACCGTTAAGGCACGCCGAACACTTTCTCACCCTATAGGCCCTCTCTAAGGCGATACCGAAAAATAAAAATTATGTTAAATCATTCATTGAAGATACAACAATGGCATAAAAAAATAAGAAGCGAATCAAAGGTGACTATCATAATTTGTTTATAACTTTTGGGTCCAGTGGTCACTGCACCATAGCGTCAAGACACGCGGAACAATTTTTCACCCTATGGGCCCGGTCTAAGGCGATACCGAAAAATAAAATATATGTTAAATGATTCATTGAAGATACAACAATGATATAATAAAGAAAAAAGCGAATCAAAGGTGACTATCATAATTTGTTTATAACATTTGTGTCTGGTGGTCAATGCACCGTCAAGGCACGCCGAACACTTTCTTACCCTATAGGCCCTCTCTAAAGCGATACCGAAAAATAAAAATTATGTTAAATCATTCATTGAAGATACAACAATGGCATAAAAAAATAAGAAGCGAATCAAAGGTGACTATCATAATTTCTTTATAACATTTGGGTCCAGTGGTCACTGCACCATAGCGTCAAGACACGCGGAAAAATTTTTCACCCTATGGGCCCGGTCTAAGGCGATACCGAAAAATAAAATATATGCTAAATGATTCATTGAAGATACAACAATGACATAATAAAAAAAAGAAGCGAATCAAAGGTGACTATCATAATTTGTTTATAACATTTATGTCCGGTGGTGACTGCACCGTCAAGGCACGCCGAACACTTTCTCACCCTATAGGCCCTCTCTAAGGCGATACCGAAAAATAAAAATTATGTTAAATCATTCATTGAAGATACAGCAATGGCATAAAAAAATAAGAAGCAAATCAAAGGTGACTATCATAATTTCTTTATAACATTTGGGTCCAGTGGTCACTGCACCATAGCGTCAAGATACGCGGAAAAATTTTTCACCCTATGGGCCCGGTCTAAGGCGATACCGAAAAATAAAATATATGTTAAATGATTCATTGAAGACACAACAATGACATAATAAAAAAAGAAGCGAATCAAAGGTGACTATCATAATTTGTTTATAACATTTATGTCCGGTGGTCACTGCAGCGTCAAGGCACGCCGAACACTTTCTCACCCTATAGGCCCTCTCTAAGGCGATACCGAAAAATAAAAATTATGTTAAATGATTCATTGAAGATACAACAATGGCATAAAAAATTAAGAAGCGAATCAAAGGTGACTATCTTAATTTGTTTTTAACATTTGTGTCCGGTAGTAATTGCACCATAGTATCAAGGCACGCGGAACAGTTTTTCACCCTATGGGCCCGGTCTAAGGCGATACCGAAAAATAAAATATATGCTAAATGAATTATTGAAGATACAACAATGACATAATAAAAAAAGAAGCGAATCAAAGGTGACTATCATAATTTGTTTATAACATTTATGTCCGGTGGTCAATGCACCATCAAGGCACGCCGAACACTTTCTCACCCTATAGGCCCTCTCCAAGGCGATACCGAAAAATAAAAATTATGTTAAATCATTCATTGAAGATACAACAATGGCATAAAAAAATAAGAAGCGAATCAAAGGTGACTATCATAATTTCTTTATAACATTTCTCTCCAGTGGTCACTGCACCATAGCGTCAAGACACGCAGAACATTTTTTCACCCTATGGGTCCGGTCTAAGGCGATACCGAAAAATAAAATATATGTTAAATGATTCATTGAAGATACAACAATGACACAATAAAAAAAGAAGCGAATCAAAGGTGTCTATCATAATTTGTTTATAACATTTGTGTCCGGTAGTAATTGCACCATACCGTCAAGGCACGCATAACCATTTCTCACCCTATAGGCCCGCTCTAAGGCGATACCGAAAAATAAAAATTATGTTAAATGATTCATTGAAGATACAGCAATGGCATAAAAAATTAAGAAGCGAATCAAAGGTGACTATCTTAATTTTTTTTTAACATTTGTGTCCGGTAGTAATTGCACCATAGTATCAAGGCACGCGGAACAGTTTTTCACCCTATGGGCCCGGTCTAAGGCGATACCGAAAAATAAAATATATGCTAAATGATTTATTGAAGATACAACAATGACATAATAAAAAAGAAGCGAATCAAAGGTGACTATCATAATTTGTTTATAACATTTATGTCCGGTGGTCAATGCACCATCAAGGCACGCCGAACACTTTCTCACCCTATAGGCCCTCTCTAAGGCGATACCGAAAAATAAAAAATATGTTAAATGGTTCATGAAAGATACAACAATAACATAATAAAAAAAGAAGTGAATCAAAGGTGACTATCATAATTTGTTTATAACATTTGGGTCCAGTGGTTACTGCACCATAGCGTCAAGACACGCGGAACAATTTTTCACCCTATGGGCCCGGTCTAAGGCGATACCGAAAAATAAAATATATGTTAAATGATTCATTGAAGATACAACAATAATATAATAAAAAAAGAAGCGAATCAAAGGTGACTATCATAATTTGTTTATAACATTTGTGTCTGGTGGTCAATGCACCGTCAAGGCACGCCGAACACTTTCTCACCCTATAGGCCCTCTCTAAGGCGATACCGAAAAATAAAAATTATGTTAAATCATTCATTGAAGATACAACAATGGCATAAAAAAATAAGAAGCGAATCAAAGGTGACTATCATAATTTGTTTAAAAAATTTCGATCCAGTGGTCACTGCACCATAGCGTCAAGACACGCGGAACATTTTTTCACCCTATGGGTCCGGTCTAAGGCGATACCGAAAAATAAAATATATGTTAAATGATTCATTGAAGATACAACAATGACACAATAATAAAAGAAGCGAATCAAAGGTGACTACCATAATTTGTTTATAACATTTGTGTCCGGTAGTAATTGCACCATACCGTCAAGGCACGCATAACCATTTCTCACCCTATAGGCCCGCTCTAAGGCGATACCGAAAAATAAAAATTATGTTAAATGATTCATTGAAGATACAACAATGGCATAAAAAATTAAGAAGCGAATCAAAGGTGACTATCTTAATTTGTTTTTAACATTTGTGTCCGGTAGTAATTGCACCATAGTATCAAGGCACGCGGAACAGTTTTTCACCCTATGGGCCCGGTCTAAGGCGATACCGAAAAATAAAATATATGCTAAATGAATTATTGAAGATACAGCAATGACATAATAAAAAAAGAAGCGAATTAAAGGTGACTATCATAATTTGTTTATAACATTTATGTCCGGTGGTCAATGCACCATCAAGGCACGCCGAACACTTTCTCACCCTATAGGCCCTCTCTAAGGCGATACCGAAAAATAAAAATTATGTTGAATCATTCATTGAAGATACAACAATGGCATAAAAAAATAAGAAGCGAATCAAAGGTGACTATCATAATTTGTTTATAACTTTTGGGTCCAGTGGTCACTGCACCATAGCGTCAAGACACGCGGAACAATTTTTCACCCTATGGGCCCGGTCTAAGGCGAAACCGAAAAATAAAATATATGTTAAATGATTCATTGAAGATACAACAATGATATAATAAAAAAAGAAGCGAATCAAAGGTGACTATCATAATTTGTTTATAACATTTGTGTCTGGTGGTCAATGCACCGTCAAGGCACGCCGAACACTTTCTCACCCTATAGGCCCTCTCCAAGGCGATACCGAAAAATAAAAATTATGTTAAATCATTCATTGAAGATACAACAATGGCATAAAAAAATAAGAAGCGAATCAAAGGTGACTATCATAATTTGTTTATAACATTTCGATCCAGTGGTCACTGCACCATAGCGTCAAGACACGCGGAACATTTTTTCACCCTATGGGTCCGGTCTAAGGCGATACCGAAAAATAAAATATATGTTAAATGATTCATTGAAGATACAACAATGACATAATAAAAAAAGAAGCGAATCAAAGGTGACTATCATAATTTGTTTATAACAATTGTGCAGCGCTACTACTGGACAACTTCGGTAATGTCATGCGGGACCGCGTGCTCAACTCTCTACAAATTTATATTTCCATCATCATTTTTTTTTTCATTTTTTGTTTGGGAAAAAGTGAAATTGAAAGATAATTATGATTTTGGATATTAATAAATTTCGTTGCCGGCAACGATGCAAACTTCAGAGTCATATTATTGCAAACATGCTTCTAACATTTAGTCGTTCTTTGTTCTTCTTAATAATCATCGATTGTTGGTATCGGATTTGATATGGACGGCTGCCCAGTATCCGCACTAGCATCCATAGGAAAAATCTCTTAAAACTGTTCTATTAGAATTCTAAAAAATTGAAAATTAGCTGACAATTAAGAAATGGTTGACAGGAACAATTAGCCATCTGCTATAGAAGCTCAAAACAGATCATAGACATAAAAGTTGGCTCACGCTTAAAAATAGAAAGAGCGTTTTCGATATGTGGTACCCCTCTTTTTACTGGCGGTGCTAAGCGGGATACTCCAACCGTAGTTGGATACCCCTGTTATCTCACCGCCATTAGAAAGAGAGGTACTACTCATCGCTATGTCTCTTTCTAAGCATGAGTCAATTTGCTTCTATGTTATCCGCAATCCATATATTTAACTTTTATACCGATGAAGAAGACTAGTAAAATAATTTAATCATGTCAAATCAGTTTTATAAGTTCATAACTTTACAGTTTTAGGGTTAGATTTATGTTTCAGCTTTTTGTCTCTTATTTCAAAATTTTTTTATCTATAGCCAAAATGCATAATCCTGAACACATTTAGTATAATGTGTAAAAACAGCAATGTGATTTATACAAATGATTTTATATTTTCATATCCTTTTTCATTATCATTAAAAGTAAATGAAATATAAAAATTGCATAGTTTTTGGAGAAAACTTTCCCTACAAAGCACATATAACAGCATTTTGTCGTTAAAAATTATTCTAGTACCTTGAAATGCAATTATCCGGACATGTTTTAAATTGGTTTTTAAACAAAACTGAGGTGTTTTGTTTTTAGTTCCTCTCAATTAAGTAATTAAAAAATAAGCACAATTCACATCAATTTTGTAAAATTTGTAAATTGAATTTTGATCCGACGCTGCGTATCCTGATATTTTATAATTGTTTGTGAAAGCATTTGTGCAGTGTGGGTCTACAATGGCCATTTTGGAGATAGGTGTTGAAGTGTTTTACGATATTTATTTGAATTTTCATTATCGTAATAGATGTAAAATACCTTGGCACACTTCAACTGATATTCACTACAGTTTGGAAGTATGAAATACTTTTAACTGTCTTAGAAACGCAGATATGGGAAACTCTCTCATTTTCCTAAATAATAATTCTTTAAAAAAACTTAATTCTCAGCTAATTCATCTGTTGAAAGGTAGAGTTTCAGCTATAAGTTAGTTAGAATTTAACAGTGAAAGTGTAAGCAAGTAATTAATTAAAAATGGAAAGTCACTGGTGAAAATTGATGTTATTATTCGAACCCAAAAGGCAAATATAGGGAAAGTAAATCGCAACAATAGTTACGAATTTTGATACGTGCAATAGTGAGATGCCTAAGACAGAATCATCATGAACTGATATTAATGTGGGACCATCCTTACGACGCAAGTACCGCTAAAACATAATGCAAATAGATTAATATTTGAAGAATATCAACAGACAGTATTTAAAACTTTATTTGGAAGGTGTCACAGTTTTTATAATCCATATGAAGATTATATAAATATATTGTTTGCATCTGGAGGTGTTTCTAAGTAGCTTTTCCACTGAAACTTCTGTGCATGAAAGATAATGTCAAAGAAATATTTTTTTTGATATATTAAGATATTTTAATAATTTTAAAACAATAAAGTGGATACAACAGAACTCTGATAGTAAAGATCTGAAAACCAGCTATAATATCACGAAAAACTTTATAAACCAAGAGACGGGAAGTGTCAAGCAAGATTTTCATGCCAAAGTAATTTTTATTTCTAATATTCAAGTGAAAACATTGGAATGTCACTAGCGCAAAATAAAGTAAAAGCTAAAGGAAAGAAAAAAATGTTATTGCTGGCATGAAGAAAATCAAGGCGCCTGGGGAAGATGAAGAGGTAATTGAAGCCATAAAAGAAGGGGGACCAACATTAACCCGCATTTTGCAGAAGTTATTTAACGTGTGCCTAACAAAGGGCATAACTCCCTCCACGTAGCATAAGGCTCTTATTGTAATAATGTATAAGAAAGGTGACATTTCAGATCTGAAAAACTATCGCCCAATCAGTTTGCTCTCACACATGTACAAGTTATTCCTAAAGATAATAACAAATCGACTCACAAATAAATTAGATAGTTATCAACCTTGCGAACAGGCTGGATTTCTCTCTGGTTATGGAACGAATGACCACCTACAAGTTCTTAAGTCCCTGATAGAAAAGTGCATAGAATACAATAAGCCACTTATTCTTATATTTACTGATTATGAAAAAGCATTTGATACCATAGACCAATATAAAATGCTGAGGGCGCTTGTAGACAGTCGAATCGACCACCGCTACATTTCGTTAATCAAGAACATATACGATACAGCCACAGCCTGTGTCAGACTCCACAAAGACAGAAATACCTTCAGAATAGAACGTGGAGTTCGGCAAGGAGATACAATCTTACCACTGTCTTGGAATATATGTACAAGCAGATTTCTTTTGAAGGAAATATGGGAGTAAACATAAACAGGGAGGACTTTAATCACCTAAGATTCGCCGATGATATTGTCCTCATATCGGATAGCACGGATAAAGCAGCAAGAATGTTGGAAAAGCTCTACAGACTGTCAAGTGATGTTGGTCTAAAAATAAATTTATGACCAACCTTGTACTAAACGACAATATCTCAGTAGAAGACCACAAGATCGAACAAGTCACCACCTACAAATACCTAGGACATGAAATTCATTTAGGCCGAGATAACCAAACATGCGAGATACTAAGAAGAATAGGGCTGATGTGAACATCTTTTGGAAAACTGAAAAATATACTTAAATCGAACATCCCTGTTTGCTTGAAGAGAAAGATGTTTGACCAGTGTATCCTCCCCGTTTTGACATATGGAGCAAAGACGCTAACACTAACAAAGAAAAGCGTAAATAAGTTGAGAGTGACACAATTGGCCATGGAAAGATCTATGCTGGGAGTTAGCATCAGAGATAGAATACCGAATACAGAAATACGACGAAGAACGAGTGTTGCAGATGCAGTCAGGAGAATTACAACTTTAAAGTGGAACTGGGCTGGACATGTCGCTAGGAATACGGACAATAGATGGACGAGAAAAATCTTGGAATGGAGACTAAGACAGGAGGCTTACCGAGGAAAAGGCCGCCCGCCTACCAGATGGACTGACGATATAAGGCGCATAGAATCAAACTGGATGCAAACGGCACGGGACAGAAATAAGTGGCGATTGCTGATTGATGATGATGAAAGGAAAGCGTTAACCTACACAAGGAAATGAAAATTACTATAAATAAATTGTACATGTGTTTGAACAAATTTCTGCTCATTCAGTAAAAGATACCATTGATGGTATAATTTAGTAATTTTTTGTATGACCATCCTGTCACTAAAAAGGAAGCTATTCTAGTAATTAAAAGCTTAAAGAATAGGGTTTCATGTCGGAAATATTATAGCCGAGTGCTATGAACTTGTGACACCGCATCCATCTTTTATTATAATTAAATCAGTGTCCAAGGAAATGTTCCCTCTGAGTTTAAAAAAGGAAAATCAACCTGTTGTTAAAAAAAGAGATCCAATAAAAATTGAAAATTACCGATTGATAGCTGTCCTAGGCAGTTCCTCAAAAATATTTGTTAAACTGATTTATAATAAAATGTCGCATTTTAAGAGAAAATCAACGTGGCTTTAGGAAAATTTTGATGGAGTTGATATGTTTGTTAATTTGTCTCTCATATTATAATTATAACTTAGTCTACGAGGTTCAGTTCTAGGTTAGCTAATTTCCTATATTACCGATCGGTATTTCATGAAGAAGGCGGAAATATATTTATATTATTCTGTAGAATCTCTGTAAAACAAACGAATTTTATTATATAAAATATTATAGGTTTTGTCATCTTATAATTAATACTTAAGCTATGTAAAAAAAGGCTTGGGGCGAGTGTGTTACCCAATTTATGGGTTTTGATACCATCAACCATAGTTTTTTGCTTTTAAAGTAGAGCTTTAAAGAATTCAATTTTCTTTTTTTGGCCCAAAGGCTCACCCCAACCACACTGAAAGTAGATTAAACCTATTGCGTTTACCTTAGTTTAAGTTACACTCATTCTGTTATTTTATTTTCCCGAATCGACTTGTATAAACGGATAAGGATAAGTACACATGCAATATGCTTTAGCTTTTCCCTTTCTTGAACGCAGCTTAGCTATTCATTGTGGAGGTTCGTTTTCTGCAGTTTAGTTCAGGTTAGTTTTGATGTGTTATAAATTTATAAGAGTTCATCACATGCAATCGTAACCAAAAATGTCACTAGCGTTTTAATGATTTTTAGTACAATAAGCTCAATATTTCTCTCCTGAACTTTTGGTGCCGACTAGACATTATCACACAAGCGAATCGTGTATAAATAACGAAGCGATGATGCAGCAATACTGGACTTGATTGATAATAAAACCGCTTGCACACGAAGCCAGTAGCCGAGCGGCACCAATAAGCCAGGCCAGTATTGTCTCCATGTGCGCGGTAATATTAGGACAGCGCAACTGTCTCAAGCTAGCAGTGTTGCCAATATACCCTGTTAAACTTAAGAAAATCAATATGAATACAAATCGGTTTCATTCACGTTTTTAATTAACTTGCTGACTTACTTTTCTATCACTACTCTCTTTTTTTTGAGCGAAAAAAGAGAATTGAAAATACTAATTGCATAATTTCTACCAACCTTTCTGTATACAAAATATCTTCTATATGAGAAAAGTCATATTTGTATCTGTCCTTTTTTATTTTGCACTCGTAAACAAGTATAGAAAAACGGATTTACATGTGCGGCCTAGTGATAAAATCGTATAAATTTCGTAATGTACCTATTTTATAATTAGAATAATAATATTATTATGCAATAATAATAAGGTTAATAAATTATAAATTATTATTATTAATATTAAGTAAATTGTAATCCAAACGGTTAGTGAAAAAATGGTAGTAGCTCTCAATGAGAAACGGTACATCTACCGTTAAAACCGTAGGGTTAACAATACTGCAAGACAGTAATTGAGACAGGACAATAGATAGAATGCCAGTCTAACTTTTCAAGACAATTTGCTTAGATTCCGTAGCGTCTCTGTTTTATAATTATTACAATGATAATGTTATGCAATAATAATAGTTTTTTGTAATTACTTTAAATAAATAACTAATAAATTATTACCTAAACGGATAAAACGGTAACTCTCATTGAAAAACTGTACATCTATCGTTAAAATGGTAGGGTTGGCAACACTGCTGGTCTGTTCCACCACACTAGCTTACTATCTTGGCTTCGTGTGTAATCGGTATAAGTCATCTACTAAGTTTATTTTATCTTTGTCTAACCTTTATCTTGAGGTAATAAAATATGTCGTATCTTTGTTTAACTTTATGTTGTTCTAACTTCGTGTGTCATAATCCCTCCAGACTAAGATATATCTTAGAGGTAATGTAAAAAGGCCGGTAAACATTATTAATGACCTTCGATACTTAAACCTCAACAAGTGCTCACCATCAGCAAAATACGGAACTTCCGCCAGCCTACTTCGCGTTATAGCATTGCCGCTGCTTCTTTCTGTTGTGAGTTCCACGAAACGACTGCTTGAAGTATTATTATAATTGTGAATTACCGGAATATTTGGGCGTGCTCATCTTATTATACATCATATATTCATTTTCTTGAAAAATATGTACATGCGTTTTTAAGTTTTGTATTAACTACGTTAAACCTGGGATTACCATTTGCTGCTTTGGGCTCATTAAAGTCAGTATTCTGGCAAATTTGGGATCAGGGTTGCCTAAAAAGAGCTTGGTATGAACTAATTCTTGTTTTCTAGTCAATTTTGGGCTCCTTCTGACTTCATGGCTTCTCGTGCCTCATATTTTAGCTATTATTAGTTCTTTTGATAACTCTGTATTAATTTTTGTCCAGATCCCTACTGAAATTATTATTTTTTGCCAGCATTATACTTAAGCAGAATCTAACATTTACTGATTATTTTAAATGTTACCTTTTATAGCTTAAAAGCCTTCAGAGTTGTTTAAATATATTTGGATTCGCTTCTTATATTTTCATCAAGATACTGTTAAATTACATAGATTGCCTGGAATAGTCAGGAATTTAACTAAATTCTTTGGATTTCTAAGGTCTTCAATTCTAGGAGTTGTTTGACATATATCTCTGTCTTAGTCTGCTTTGTTCCAGATTTTAGGTTTTCCTATGATTTGTCCGCTTCAATATTTATTGCAAATAGTTAATCTTTTTTCCATCTTGCCCTCTGCCATTTCTCACATGATGAAACCTCCACAATGAAGGAAAATAGGTTTAGATTATTTCTTCGAGATCGACACAGCGAAAATTATTTTTAAAAATTTTTGTAAATATTATAGGTAGTGATTGGAAATAGAAAATGCAGAACAATCAGATAAAATTATTTTATTGTATGAAGCTGGCGCAAAAGCTGAAAACAATTTTCTTACCTCTACAAAGCTTTAACAGCAAAGCTGGAAGAGTGGAAGCAGTTATAAAAACTGTTTTACGAATGTCGATTGGAAATAAAGAATGCAATAAAAATACCATATGGTATGAAACTCCAACAAATGCTGACAACAATTTTCTAGCTGTTATAAAACTTCAACAGCCAAAAAAGCTGGAGGATTGCAAGCAGCTATACACGGGGAAATAATTATTTTATATAAGTTAATCAATATTTTAAAACATTATTGAAATTTATTCCTTGATACTGGGAGAATATTTTCAATTAGAATAATCCAAATTAAAGTTTAAACGTCGTAATTTGCATATGCAAACATTAGCAAAACAAAATACACTATTACTCAATAATTAATTTTAATTGAAATTATTTGATATCAAATACAAAACCGACTTTACACAATCGGGAATAAAATAAAATAATGGCCCATTATTCAGTCACCATATCCCTGTTCCAAATAGGGCATTTGTTATTTCAATAAATAAATTCTGAAAATTTGGTATTCAGATTTGACGCTATTTTCCAAATGTACTACCAAATGAAACATAAACAAATATGTTTATAACTAGTATATTCAAATGTTTGATTTAAAAAAAAATCCTCAAGCGGGAGTCGATCTCATGCTATAAATGTTGCGTGTCTTAAGTTTAATCTTACACTGGATTGCTTAGAATTTCCTTAAAGAGATAAACGCATTATTGTTTCTTTAATCATGGGTTAAAATTAAATATTTTTTTTAAGGAATGAAATTTATTGTTTCGTTAGTTAGTCATTCGTTAGCTTGTCAGTTAGCAATTTAAAAAATAAAAATTTCAGTAAGAAATAAAGAAATCTATCTGCCGTTTTTAAATAGTTGTTTATAAGTATTATACTTTCATGCAGAGAAAAGGAAAAAAATATATTCAAATAGTTTTTCTCCTGCAAATACAATTCGGATCCTCGCTCCACACGTGTTTTGATTACCTTTTGGTCTCGTAAGTGGAGCTGTATCGAACCGAGAGCAACATTCATAGGAAACAACTGCTATATAAAATATAAATTCCGAAGTATATCGGTAGGATATTAAAAACCTGTTGATTTGGATGCCAGGCTGAAAAATATTGCCAGTTAAACGACATCTATACAATCACCGGAGTAGTAAGAAATTATTTAAAAAAACAAAAATTCAGTAAGAAATAAAGAAATTTATCTGCTATATTTAAATAGTTATTTATAAGTGTTAAAGTTTCAAGCAGAGAAATGCAAAGAATATATACAAAAATATGGAGAGAGAACCAGAATTGTATTTGCAGGAAAAAAACTGTTTGTACATATTCTCTCCTTTTCCTGCTTGAAAGGATAATAGATACAAGCAACTGTTTAAATACAGCACATAGATTTTTTTATTTCTTGCTGAAATTTTGATTTTTTAAATAATTTCGTACTACTCCGGTGATTCTATAGATATCGTTTGACTGGCGAAATTTTTCAGTCTGGCATCGAGGTAGGCAGATTTTTAATATCCTACCGACATACATTGGAATGTTGCTGTCGGTCCGATACAGCTACACTGACGAAACTATAAGGTAGTCGAAACCCATATGGAGAGAGGACCAAAGTTGTATTTGCAGGAGAAAAAACTTTTTGTATATATTCTTTCTTTTTCTCTGCTTGAAAGTATAATACTTATAAACAACTATTGTCGGTTAGCTCTTTCAAGCGACTCTTTTTTGTATAAAACTCTTTTATTTGTTTTACGATTCAATACAATTTAAAGAGTAATTAAAATTAAGGGAGAAAATTGTGCTAAAATAGTTACCTTTAACTTATTCATTGGCATATTTTCATGAAGAATTTGGGGTAAATGGAAACTTAAGTGGAACCAAAGCTAACCTAGCAAATAAGCAATTCAAATAGTAATGCCACGTACTTAGATATTTTAGACCTGATTTTAGGGATCTCTGTCAGCTATAATTTTATTTTTCCTTTGGCAAAAATTCTTAGGAATCAAGAAATATATACGAGAGGCACTAAAAAAATTTTCCACGTAATAATGAACCAAAAGACAATTTTTACTTTTCCTCATATAATCTCTTATCTTCAACGCACTTGCGTTATCTATCGTTCAACGACTTTAGTCCACCAAAAAAAAATCCTTCTGGTCAGAGCGAAATCTAGACTATATGGCGGACTGTAGTCGATATTGCCTGAAGAGATTATAAGTTGTTCAAAACATTTAGTTTTCTATGGGCCCTCTATATATATATAGCACATATTATTATAAATTTTAACCATAAAGATGCTATGCTGTAATATATTTCAATTATATTCTATTATTACCCGTATCATAGTGTATTTTTTTGTTAGTATAATCCTAGATATGAAAAAAAGTTAAGAAAAATAACTTTGCGATTTAAAATTCTTGATTTTCGTAACCATGGAATGATTAATTGAGATTCAATTCAAAAGATCTCAAAGATTTTTCAGATTTTGAAAATTTTAAAGTTTTTACTTTAGATTCGATTTTACCAGCTGCCAAACTATATGAGAGAGAGTTTTTTGTTATACAGTTTTCTCATGGTTATACATCTTACACATCGCAATTTTGAATTTAGATTCGGTTTCGGCAGAGTCCAAAACATATAAAAATATCTATTAATTAACTCGTAAGTCCGCTTCTATTTTTGCATGATTTTTAGGCAATACCAACCATAGTGGGTGTGGCGTTTTTTAGTACGTAATTTAGGTAATGTATTACATAAGGCTACGGCTATTATTTTAGCACTCTTCGGTTAATTTTCATCCAGAATAAGTCCTGCTTCATCTCAAACGACGGTGGAATCGGGCTTCCATGCGGAAGATTTTATGCCGGCCAATAATATACTCAGTTGTCATAAAATGTCATTATTCGCAAGAAAAGTCAGGATCTATATTCAAGCATTCCAAATGATTTTGAGAATTTGCTGTCTCAAGAGGTTTTTATTCGGGAGTCAACGATTTTGGAATCCCTCTTGGCGGCCATTCAGTGATACTTATTTTAGCATGTAGAATTGTCAAAACGCTTGGTTCAGGTGTATTTATTGCTTTAACAATAGTAGCCGCTATGAAACGATGATCTCCGAAAACCATTATTTTTACTTTCCTTTGAGTATCAAGACTGGTTGCGTCTAAAGGCTTTTCACTTCTTGGATAATATTCTAAGGGCCAGTAATTTATTTGGAGGTATGATGTTGTCTCGTTCGTATAGACTCATTTTTTGTTGCAACGAACTTTATAAAGCACAAGAGAATTGACGAATTTAAGTCAAATTTGACATACAATTACAAAAGTGTTGTCATTATTGCAAGTGCTGCTATTAGGCAACACACAATCGGTAATATCTGTCAAGACTTACAGATATATTTAAAGTAAATAGGTAAATTCATTTTAAAATATTGCGGTAAAAATTATAAATTATTAATTAAACATATTGTATAAATACTGGATTGTAGATTTTAGATAGCGAGTTGGTCGGTAAGGCTTTCTTTGCTTCTCTACAGCACTTCAACTCAAGATCTTTTGTACAATACTCTGATTTAACATAAGCCCGTGATACTTAGACTTTTCATGAAGTCTATTATTCTTCTTCGAGCTAAATGCCTTACTTCATTAGGCTTCTCGGTATTTAATCCTGTTGAAGAATAGTGCCATGAATTCACATAGCAGATATTTTGCTGTTTTGGCTGCTCGATCTCAGAAACGTGCTAAATTCTGGATTAATAATTACTTATTTGAAATGGCACAGATCTAAAATTGGCACCATACAAGAAAAATAAAATAATTATTTTTAGAAATGCAATAAAAACAAGTTATTTACCTAGCGGTTTGTCACATATATTAAAATGTTCTAAAGGTAGGACCGTTTCATAGTAACAATACATTTTAACAAGTTATATGTATGTGTAGTTATGAAACGACAGTAACGTCAAAATATTTTATTGTGTGTGTAAAATAATTAAGTTTATATCTTGCGTATATTACATTTTTAAAAACGCAATATCGTCATCAAGTAAAGAACGAACTTTCTCTATTTTCAGAAAATAATTGTTTTATTTACGTTTTAGTTATACCACAAATAAACGTGTCTTCAATAGAAAACGCCAGTTTCAGTTCGGTTTACAGATTATTAAGAATAAAAATTGGTTTTAAATATTAAATATTTTTACTTACATCTTTCTAGATAAAATGACAGGTTTAGATCAGTAAAGTTATAAACAGATTTTTATTTTGGACGATATCCATTAAAGCTTGTCAATGACATGCCTAATTTGGAATTTAAATTTATTGTAAATTAGATCTTCTATTATAGAACTAATGGTTACCTTTTGTTTTTCAGTCATTAATATTGTTTCTATTCATTGTTTTGCCTTCTCTGTACCAGATCCTTTCTTTTGTTTACATATTCGAACTTAACCTATTTCTGTAATTTGTAAGTTTCCTTTGGTTCTCAAGGAAATGTTACATACATTGCAAAATGTATTTTTCTTTATAATTTTATAAACTGGACAATGATGTTTCCTTTTTGATTTTTGTCACAAAATATTTGTTTACTTTTACATGTCGGCTGTCGCAGATAAATAATCAGGTCTATTTGATTGCATTTAAAATTTTTATGGTTGTCTATACGACACAACCGTTGAGCATGTTGAAATACTAAATATGTAATAAGATGAAAATTGAAAAATTATTTTTTGATTATATTATTATTAGTCTAGGAATTTATTTCAGTACAAATATAATTATTTCTTTTTACTTTTCTAATTACAATTTTGAATAGTTACTGTAGACCCTAGACTCAATCTGAAACTATTTTCAAAATATTTCGATCCAGCAAAGTACTTTGGTAATAGGAAATTCATTTTGTAGGACGAGACATTTTCGGGGATTCTGATATAGATTGTTTGGTTCTGTCTGACTTGTTTGACTTCTCACCAGTTATTTAAAATAGAAGTATTTTTGTATAGATTTCCTTGGAGTGATTTAAATGATGGCTAGCTGACGCAACAGCGTGAAGAAGTGTTTTGTGTTACTTCTTTCCCAAGATCAGGGATTTAGTTATAAATGATTGATTAAGCTAACTATAACAAAAGCCTGGGTGCAAACATAATTGTTTTTCTTCCGGCCTAGAAACAACGGCTTAGAATTTTCTCGGATGTCACGATTTCGTTGAATTTAAATTATGTACATATTTCCCTAGAAACAATCAGTTTTTTTTTTAATCAAAATTTAGTTAGGCTTTGCCTAAGCCTTTTGGAAGACTGATTGAGTTGGATTTTTATTTCTTTATTTCCTCCCGTATACGTCAGCTATGTACCTAGTTATAGCGAAAACATGTGAAGTGTCTATCTGGTAATCCTTATGGGTATTATCAATTTTTTTTCATCGTTTAGTACACTAAGCAGATTTTCCTATTCAATTATCTTAGAGATCTAACAGGTAAGAGATTCTTCTGTGCATGATTTTGAACCTTTTAGTGAATAAATTTCAATATTTGGATTTTATTTCGCTACTAAAATACTTAGCTTTTTACCAAATTAAACAAACAATTTAAAACGGAGTCGACTGCATATCAGTATAACCTCAAATATTGAACGTTGTTTTATTTTGCGATACCTTTCTCTAACTGAGCATTTCATGGTTCTTACTAGAGTCCAAGAGCAGGCAAATTAACAATTTAATATTTATTTACTTTAATTTACTAAATTTTAAATTGACAAATTAATTGAAATTTTAATTATTTAACAAATTAGTTCTTATATAACTAGATTTTTGGGTAGCCAGTGTGTAGTATTACCTGTTATGATTCGATACGTTTTGCACAAAATTGAAATATCCTTTTTTGGTTTCGTTCTATGACAAATTTCTACATATGCCTAAACTTTTGTAAATTCGTGGCCTAGTTAGAAATAGGGTTTGTTTTTGTGCCCCTAAAACTTAAGACACGTCTACGTCATATCACTTCGATTAGAGTACCTGTTCTTATTTACTTTTAGAAGTAATCTGCCGCCTCCTGAGCAAATATTTTTTAGGACTATAACCACTTGAATGACAGTTATAAATTTCTTTCTATGATATACTTTCGCTTCTATTTTTTATAATCATTTATCGCTCTAGGTTCTAATTAACTATCGCTTTAACGTCTAATTGTCTATCGCTTTATTAATTTTCTAATTCTTTATTTTTGTAGACTTTATGTAGTTATTTATATACAAGTCTGGAAAATCCACACCAGAAACTGGACGTTTCTTAAGTAAAATAAAGAAAATACTATATTATTCATCAAATCAGAATGAGACAGAAGAATAAGCATCGTAAGCATCGACATACGTGTAAATTACCAGTTGGGGTAATCCAATGCTGGCGCGGTGAGAGCGGGCGGCAGCATACGCCACGCCCTAGCACAACAAGAGGATTCCAAGTTATTTGCTATCGTGTTTCGCGCCAAATTTTTTCGTTACAATGGTAGTTTATTCCACGGAACAAAATGAGCACATTATTAAGTGGTACACTATTCTGGTAAATAATCGGAAGATTTGTATTTATGTGCGAAAATCATCCTGTTCCTTGAAAATTTAGAATTTCGGAAATTATTAAAAAATTTGAGACAACCGGTTGTCTAAAAATTTGTAAAAAATGCACTGATAATAATGAGGAGCAACCGGTTCCTCAAATTACTGAAGAACGAGCAAATCGGGGAGACTGACGTTTCTAGTTTAGCAGAAATTAATTTTCCTTGCAATAGTACCGTAATTGGCTAACAACTTGATATGAATGCTCGAACAGTTCGGAATATTTTAAAGCTAATAGGGATATAACGTCTAAGGTTTTGACAAATACGCGAACCATATTTTAATAGACTGGGTTATGGTCTCGCTCAAAGTGGAGGCCTGTTTGAACACCTCTTGTAGACTTTTAGGTGTTTTTGTTGATTTAAATTGAATTTAATTATTTTTTTATTAATTTACAATTACTGAACGTGTTACTTTTATTTTTTACCAGAATAACAGTTTATTTTTGAGAACGATTTTTAATTTTAAAGTGGTCTATTAGCTTATTTACTTAGAAATTACCGTTACGTTTCACTAGTATTTTTATTAGAATAAAAGTTTATTTTGAAACATAAATATCAATTTTCTTTACGCTCAACGCCCAACAAAAACAATTAGTTTTTGTATTTCGACTATTTAATGTATTTAAAACAATCAATGTATCAAATAATCATTAAATATTCCAGATTCCGTCGATTACGTTGTAAGTTTAGACGAAAAGTAAATACACCCTCTCATTCGTTTCAAGGTACTGCTCGTTTTCTTGTCGCACGGAATTTAGCGGGGGTAATATTGCGGTAAGCGTTCCCTACGATCTTCTGTCGAACTATCTGAAAGAAGTTAGACGGGCTTAGTGGGTTAGAGTTTGAGAAACGTCCAAAATAATTTCTAGTTAAGAAATTTAAAATAGAAGTTTGGCTATAGTAACGTTTCTATTAAACCTCGGTAATATGAATGGCCAGTCTTTTCTTTCTAAAGTTTCGTCTCAAGTTAAAGGCAACAGTGTTGTGGTTGCGTCGCGCCCAGTTATATTTGTGCGCCGCTCTTCTATTTGATATTAGATTGTCGAGAAACAAATATCAACGATTACAAAATTGGGCTAAACAGAAAGGCAGTAATATATTTTCGCCGTACTCTGGTGTGTAAAATACAAAAAAAAAAGCATGTTATCCACAAGACGACTATCTAACTTTACTAAATCAAAAGCCGAGGTTAAATTCCAAGGCTTACTGGATCATACAGTGGATCGAATTTTATTGCTTAAAATTAGACGCCCTTGAACAAATCGATAAATGAGATTTGTAGATATAAGTTTCATTTGCAAATAGGGCTTCGATGGAACGTCAGGTCAGAGCCAGTACAAAATGAAATTCACTGATCCGACTATTTCTGATACAAACTTATTCTTAACCTCTCTTATTCCACTTCAATTGGCAGGTATTAACACGTAAACTCAACAAGAACAGATTGTGTTGTACCATTCCAAACCCTCGTCTACTATGAATTGCGGGCCTCTGAAATTTGAATTTATTAAGAAAACCGAACAAAAGTATTTAACGAAAATAGAAAATTATGAACTCGAACCAGACAACTTGCACCATATAATAGAGTTTTCTTTGCCACCCGAGCTTCAGTACAGTACAACCTATCTATGACGATGATAAATGGCTAGGTGAATGTTTTTGCTGGAGCGAAATGGGTCCAACGTTATTACCTCTGCCAAACAACATCTCAGTTCAACAACATTGATACTGTGTCTCAGTAGTATTTCAAGGTATATCCATTTTAACAAGAGTAAGGCGAAAACTGATCCTCCGGTTTCCCGTCATTTTGCAAACTATTGGAAGCGGACATTAAACTGCAATAGAGAAATTTTGGGAATGTAAACTTCAAACAGCAAGATTATTCTTCAAAGGATATTCTTGGTACAACATTCCAACAGGAATCCACAAATGACTTACTTCATTGACCAGACATCATTTGCAATATTACCGATAGGTGAACTATCGAAAGATGCACAAAAATCAACGGACAAGTTGATAAGAAACTATCGTTTAGACTTTGCCCGAAAATCTTCTCGAAAAAAAATATGGAGGATGTGTTCCAAAACTTTTGGCGTCGATGGATCCTTACACTGTTTTTGACATAGTAAGGATTCGGATAACAATTTATACGTATTGGAGAATGAGAAAAGAGCTGTTAACAAAGAAGGCAGTGATTAAAAAGTTATTTTTATTATTTTTATTATAGTCGTATTATTTATTCATTTATGTGAATCAATAAATATTATATTACTTACAAATTATTTGCATTGGTATTTATTAAGAAGTCTTAAGCATAGAGGAAAAAGTACTTTCGCCTTTTTAACGATTATCGATATCCATATATTTATTATTATAGTATTATATTTAAAATGTACCTTGAAGTCAAGCGCAATATTTTATTCATGGAAATACAATTATTCTTTTATTTTATTTTTAAAGCGTTGAACCACATTAGACATTTTTCAAATTTATTTTCATGATTTTAAAGTTTCAGTCTGCCATTTTATTTTTAATATCAAATCCGTGCTTTCGACCCACTGTGTTTTGACGACCCGAAACCAGCGATAAGTCCTTGTCCGACGCCATTTTTGCTAGAAATCAGAAAGCAAGCTACGATACAACAGTATGCTTCATTTCACTTCTTCAACATGGCTAAACGGGTTGTCTGTCGCTTTTTGTTAGTTCCCTTTTTTTAAGAGGTTCTGCTCTCGACTTTCCACACCTGTATAGCTTATTTTTTTATATTGTCGAGTTTATAGTCTCATGCAGGGTTAAACTGAATAGAATTTCATAGTATAGTTTAATATAGAGAATGTTTTATCTTCTATGACTATGCTTTCCATCTTTAGTATTTGTTTTGTTTATTCTTTAGATCTGTCTGCCACCTACCGAGCAGGACCCCGTCAAAGTCAACTTGCTCTACCTTTCTTAATTAAACTTTCATTTTTTTTTAAGTGATGGAAAGGCAATAATTTTCGAATAAGTTTGTTAACTATAGCAATTTTTCCTGTATAATCGCATTTCTGTCAGATTATAGGTTTCAAGATACTTAAAGTAGCTGACATTGCACAACATTTTTTGTTGGTTTTATCAACGAACAACACATCTATTTTTTATTTATGTAACTTTACTCTTAAGAAAAAAATCGTCATAAATAACTCATTTCTTCAGGTAGTTCATTGGATGTAATCGTAGACAAAAATATCACATTGTATTCTTTCGTACAATAAACCCTTTACTTCTTTCCTGAACTTTTAACGCTGACTATACACTTTTACAGAGCGAATCGTGTATGAATTTGAATAACGATACGAGATTCGGCTGCACTTCTGATACACGTAGGTCGAGCGGGTAATAAATCACCTACTAAGATTGTTTTTTCCTTGTGTAACCTTTATCTAGCTTTAAAACCGTTTGTCGTAGCCCGGCGGACATACGTATAACTTATATATTATGTGTAAAAGTCAGTAAGAAATTATTAATGAATATCGATACTTAAACCTCAGTTGGTAACATAACTACCCTCAGTAAAAAATACAACTTACGCCTCCCTATCTCGCGTTATACTAGAAAAGCCATTTATATTTCGGGAATAGCAAACAACAACAAATATTTTTCATTGAAAATGATTTTATTGTGTTTCAAAATATTCTCCACAATGATCAATACACTTTTTTATATATCAGAACCAATCTGACGGGTATTTTTGTTATTGTGAAGATGGTAACCCATGTTGAACGCATCAACCGTTTCGTCTGGCGTCGAAAATCTTTGACCACGCGGTTTGTTCTTCATATAGGGGAACAAAAAGAAATCAATAGGTGTCAAGTTAGGACTGTACGGTGGATGATTCATCTATTCTACCTTCAATGAGTGAGTGCGTACATTGTGATGATGGATAATGATTCTTCGTATTCGGTTTATTTTCCTTAATTTACCGACGACTTCTGGCAAACAAATGTTTGTATACTATTCAGATATGACCATTGTATGATTTTCTAAATTCATGATTACGACATGGCTGGGTTTGCTCATTACTTCCAAGTGCTTTGCGCGCGAGCAATCTTTATTAGTTTTGATTAATCATGGAAGACCCGTACAGCTGATCGACCGCTATTTACTTCCAGGCTCATATTTATTAGTCCAAGCCTGGTTTTCTATCATTATCTGAAGCACCGCCATCGTATTTTTGAACATAGGAGTCTTTTTTTAACTATTGTCTTATTATTCGGAATCCAACGGGAACATAGCTTTTTTATGGCTAAATTTTCATATTACATACGCTGGTGTAACTAATGCCTTTGGATATCAGTTTGCGTACAGCATGGATGTTTTTTACATTACAACCGATTTCGGAATTTACTAAACTACCAATATACAGTGGGTTTTGTAGGTGCTTCATCACAATATTAAGAATTAATTTCATCATGAACTCTTGTTGAAATAAACCATCGAAAGTTATGAAAAATAATCGCACGAAAATTACTACATATTAGTTTCTTATTTCGCCATCATATCAGCAAATATTAATATTAAACGTCTATCCATGAAATCCTTGGTAACGTAACTTAAATGTAACGCAGGCCGGCAGGTGGCAGATTTTTAATATCCTACCGACATACTTTGGAATTTATATTTTAATATAAGGTGGTGGAAACGCGTATGGAGAAAGGACCGGAATGGTATTTGCAGGAAATAAAAGGTTTGTATATATTATTTTATTTCTCTGCCTGAAAGGATAATACATATAAACAACCATTTAAATACGGTAGATAAATTTCTTTATTTCTTAATGAGATTTAGATTTTTTAAAAATTGAAGTGGCTATTTGCTTCTTGTCAACTGATTTAGTCATTAAAAATAAATATTTAAAATTTAAACTTTAAAAGCGGAAATTAACTTGATGTTGGACAAAGGCACATTTCAAATAATATAAGTTAAAATAAATCTTGATTAGCTTGTACAAATATTACCAAAATACAACGGGCTGTTAAAATTGTTAATTAATTTTAATTTATATTATTTGTTTTCAAATACATAATCAGATTAACACAGCTATAGAGAGAATAAAATAATTTTATTTAATTGTAATTATTTCAAGTAAAATTGACTTTGTATAAATGTAAATGATACAAAGTTAAGGTAATACCATTTTCAAATTTTGATACTCACTCCTGCAGTTTCTTCAAAAATTTACTTCTAATTTAAACGTTAACAAACAAATAACTCTCTAATAGTATGAAACTGTTTACTTAGTTAACATAACGTAAGCTAACGAATTAAATCAGTTTTGATCAAATCTCCAAAGAAAATATTTAGTTTGCACTTCACTGGTATCTACAGACTTACCATAAGATCTAGCCATAATAAAATAATGTACATGATAAAACAATAAAAGTATGAAAACCCAGAAAGAAAAAATATTTTACGGTCTTCTGATACACACACATATTGTATTAAGTACATTAGTATATCTATAATCAATTCGACCTTGGACCAGTCAAATACCGAATTAAACTAAATTTGCCAAAAACTTGAAAGAAATATACGTTTTATACGTACAAAAAACATGTATATATATATATATATATATATATATATATATTATACGCACACCTATTGTATTAAGTACATTAGTATATCAGTATATCTATAATCAATTCGACCTTTAACCAGTCAAATACCGAATTAAAGACTTTTAGTTTAGTTCGATAACCTGTTAGTGATTTTAAAATTAACTAAAAATTTGCCAAAAACTTGAAAGAAATATACGTTTTATACGTACAAAAACATGTATATATATATATATATATATATATATATATATATATATATATATATATATATATATATATATATATATACGGGAATACATCCGTTCGTTCATTTGATTTTTTGTATAGGTTTGCAGACGTTTTGCCATAATTTCATTTGGCATCTTCTGCACTTGCTGGCTGTATATCAACCAAATGAACGAACATATATATATATATATATATATATATATATATATATATATATATATATATATATATATATGACTGTGTTACAGCCGAACTTCTAAAGCAAACTAGGAAATCAATATGGAAAATCCCAGCAAAAACATATAGAGATTGCCTAAAAGGCATATTCCAAAACAGTGGAATAGTGGCAATATAATCCTCATTCACGAGAAAGGTAGCAAGGAAGATATCGGAAATTATAAACCAATTAGCTTCCTAGCAGTAATGTACAACATATTCAGGAAAATAATTAAGAAAAGAATACAGAAGATACTTGATTATGCACAGCCTCGAGAGCAAGCAGACCTTAGAAGTAGTTTCAGTACATTGGATTATATTCAATTCAAACACTAAGAGAAATAATAAGTCTCACAAAAAAAAAGATTTACCACTAGCGGTAACATTCATAAACTTTCAGAGGGCTTTCGGCTCAGTATATCCTAGAGCAGTTATATAAGCTCAAGTTGATCAAGTAGATAAACCTTATTAACCAATGTTAGCTAACGTATACAGTGAAGCTACTACTAGAGTGAAGGTATATAAAAACACTCCAGAATTTCCTACCTAAAAAGAAGTCCGACAAAGACGCAATACACCGAAAGCTCTTCACAGCAACCCTAAAAAATATCTTCCTGAAATTAAACAGGAATAATAAAAGTACATTTATAGATGGAGTTATTTAAGATACACTGATGCCATAATTCTGATTGCAAGAGCAAATTAATGACCTCAACACAGCCAGTAATGAGTAGGTCTAAAAATGAACCTGTACAACGATCTGAAGACCAACGTCGAAATAAGGATAAATGAAACAATGCTGCAATATATATATATATATATATATATATATATATATATATATATATATATATATATATATATATATATATATATATATATGTACCTGGGAAAACTTCCTTCCGAATCAAAAGAAAATTTTAAACTAGCGTGATTAGCATTCATTTGGACAAATCTCTATAATCTTCAAATCCCGAATACCAACATACCTTAAGAAATGAGTATTTTATCAATGGTTGCTACCAGTTATTACCTACGGGTGTAAAACTTAGATATTAAAGAAAGAAACTCCCTTAAAACTCCTAGTCAGATGCATGCTAGGAATAACCAAAATGGATCGTAAAAGAATAGATTAGATATGAGAGAAAACGCAAGTAACTGATGTAATCCAAAGAGTAAAATCCCTAAAATGGCAATGCGCGGGACATATAATAAAAAGAACAGACAATAAATGGACCACTAGTACAATTTTGTAATATCCCAGAAAAGTAATGGAACCACAGAGACGCCCGAATATTATGATATTATGACATCAAAAATCTGTTAGTTTAAATTTTTCAATAGCATTTTTTCTCTTTATAATTTTAAATTGAGCTTGGTATCTAAACTGAAACCGAGCCAAATAACGTATGATAACTTTGCTCTAACTCTGTAAATACGAATGCATATCTTGCATATTTTAGCGAATAGATATTTTTAAGTGATTTTTAACATTTTTTATTATTAATTCTAAATTTTTGAATTTAATTTCAAGCAATGTGGTGAAAAATCCATATAATACACCAGTGAGTAGGATCCACCAGTTTTTTAAGTTAATTCATCTTCTCTGTGAAAATAAATGAAACAAAATTATTTAACTGTTGTCTGTTTTAAAGGGCTATTTGTTAGAATTATTAGGTAACGAGATAATAGCTACACAAAACTGCAAGGTTTTGCTTTCTGGACAAGAAGCGATATCCTTGATATATTTTTTTGCACTGAATTTAAATCTGACTTCAGAATTTTGTATCACGTCAGGTTTTCAGGAAAATCTAACCCCAAAATGTCTGAAACACTAGTTTTCACTATATCCCAAGTTATAAAACATGATCAACGAAATTGCTCATTTTCCTCGAAAGCATTAGTAAAAATTATTATCCTATTAACTTAGCGAATCGACTCATGCACTCCTCTCAGGGACTTACGTTCCTTTCAGGTATACTCAGGTATCACAAAGATGGAGTCTGTGGAGGGTCCTTTGCATGTTGTCGAATCCTAGATCATAACGATCTTTTGCATTTCCCATAAATTTCCAGACAGTTGCAGCGGTCCCAGGTAGCATTGCTTTTTGCATGGCTTTATACAGGTGTTCGCTTTCTTCTGCAGCCCTTTTATGTCTGTCCTGCTACATTCAACAATTCCTAAAGAGTAAATTAGTGAAGAATATGCATAGATGTTAAGCACCTTAAATAGATCTTTAGTATATAGGTTGATACCAGCCTGACTCGTCTTATAAACTCGTTGGTTAATTCAGTCTTTATAGTTTGATGGTTAATTCTTCGAGCCTGTTTCGTACTTAAGTATTTATAGGTCGGTTCCACGTCTATTGCCAGAATAGTTTGACCGTTCTGTATCTGAAATGCTCCCGGTTGTACCTTTCCTCTAGTGGTACTTAAAATAAGACATTTATTAAGACTGAACAGCATATATATATCCTCAGAGAACTCCTCCACAATTTTGAGCATTCGTTTCAGCTGACTTCTCGTGACAGCCAACAATTTAAGATCATCCATATACAGAAGATGATTTAGTGTTACCACCTCTACGAAAATTGTTCTTAATACTGAAACCTCATCTGGTGGAATTTAAACGGCGTAATAGAACCATACGCAGGTGATTGGTAATATTCGGCTGAACCTTATGTATTATGCTGGTCTTTGAGCAAGAGTTACGTGATTCCTTCTATAAGAAACAATAGCATTTTTTATGGATCAAGCAAACATTATTTATTTGAATAATCAGTCGTTGGTGCAACTTTTTAACCAATAATTCTAGACACGATCAGGATCCGGAGCTTTCCAAATATCAAAGCCATGGCGATGCTAAAGATTTCCTCGATGATGAAGGGCTCGGATTTTATCTGACAGCAATTCTAGCAGATTTGATGTTTTTCATTGATTCAGCAAGCTTTGATGTTACAGTGTGTAGTTGTAGCTAGTTGACTTCTTCAAGTCTCTTCTACTTGTTCTTTATGGGGGTATGTGTTATCTGCCATTTTTGGTTAAGAGTTTAACTTCCGATAAAATACCGTTTCCTATCGTTCAAAAAGGGCATTGCCTCGTTTTCGGTTGTTGTTGGCTTTATATCTCTTTAGCCATCCTTTAGTCATGGAAACTTTTTATTCTAATGTCTTGAGGCATTGTTGGGCTCTGCTGTTTATTAGGTCACGTTTCTTGGGGTATTGGATTCTATGTTTCTTGTACTCGTCTATGCAGTTTTCTTGTTCTGATACTTATAATATATTCCGTCAGCTGTTCCATGTCTTTTTTTCTATTGCAGAATCCTAAGTTGTGGTGTTTGCTGCCTCGTGGTGATACTAACCTCCATAGTTCTAGCGATTGTCGTTGCAGCGCAGTAGATCAGTATATTTGGATGTTTTAGCATGTGAGCCTCTGATAAATAAAATGGCAAAGCTCTCGTGTTTATAATATCTAATACAATATCGAGCTGTGTAGATGAGTTTACTCTTGTCAGTGGTGATCTATCATACTCCAACACCGTCTTAGTCAGTTCAGTGGATAATTTCTGGTAGAAATCGACATTGTTCTCTCCAATGCTGTTGTTTGGTTGTTCTTCGATCTCGGGTTCTTATTATTATTACTGTTAATATGTCTTTATTCCCGAATACCATAAAGTTAACAAAATAGTATACTTAATACACAGGATAACATAACTTTAAAGATATAAGGGGCAAGGTACAGATATGGATAAACCCAAAAGATATCTCCTGGATCAACTTAACCAAATGTAAGGGAAAAAATAAGAATTAAATATAAAAAACAAAAGAAATACATACCTGAGATGATACTAGTATATACTGATAGATTTAGGATTTTCTTGTAGAAGTAACTGAAGAAACAGCAGAGACTATAATTTTCTGATTTATTTATCAAAGACGTACTGAAACACAACATATCTAAATTTTATAGGCGTAAGAGCTTTGAAGCAATCCAGAAGAGAATTGTAGCGTCATTGTAGGTAAAATAGCGAAACAGGGAATATTTATGCGGCGGCTATGTTATTGCACCTCGAAAACGAATATTGACCTTATGCATGTGGGATCTAAAAATGATTCATATGTATAGATATTGTGGGCTTTTATAACATCGAATGTTATGGTAATAACAAACTTAATGTAACCACTTCGTGCATTCTGTATTCAGTTGGTCAGTCACTTATGAGACATTTGTTCATATTTACGAATTCCGCAAATAGCTATCGGGCAGTTTCCATATATTAAATCTTCGTGGCTAGAATGGAAAGTATCGGCTCAGAGAAAAAGCTTAAGCTAATGGACAAATCGTAGCGATACCTGTAAAGAAGTTTTAATCTAACATAAGCTTCCTGAACACATTGGGAAATGTGCTTATCTAATCGCAATAAACTGTCAAGAACAATACATTTCCCTTATAGGTAGATTCGAATCAATAATCTTTATATTTATAAAATTTTTATCACTCCCTCGATCAGTTTTTTTTCCAAATATTATTTTATAATCTTCTTTCGGGTTAAGACACAAGAAATGTTGCAGAGAAACTGAGCAAATTGCCTTAAGGTCTTAAGTGATAACGTTACAAACTTTGTATAATATCTCCTCTTTTAAAAGATAAATGTACCTGAATCTCATCCGCTAAACAATGCGGTTTGCTCCTAGTTAAGATACTTGGTAAATACAAAGTGCAACAAATGATTTATAGTAGAGCTTTGCGGCACACTAGAATTTATGGGTACTATTCCGATATCTCTATTCTCATTTAACGCACTGCTATCAACCCTAGCGAAAACACATAAAAATGCATGTCATGTTACTAAGGCTGAAAATATACAAGGAAAAATACTAATAGGACGAAGATGCTGAAATTCACTGAGACCGTTAACTTATGGCAATGGCACTACTCGAGCCTTCTCCCAGCATTTCGGATAAACAGAATTTGATATACATGTAGTCAATATGTGCACCAAGTAGGGCAGAAAAAAATAACAGCTCAGTTCTACTAGATTAATACTCATGAAGCAATTGTTGCCCTTAGCATTAGACTTTATTTTAGAAATTGTTTTCACTAGCTTTTTAAATTTATCCAATTCATGATTTCCAAGTTTTATCAAACTTTTAATATTTCCATTCATTCAGATTCATGAACCCAGCTTATTTTCGGGATCATGAAAATCTAATAAGTGATAAAAATATTGGCTTTTCATCTTAAAATTCAGTTAAGATGATTTCTTGTTGAGTTTTTCTTAGAAATATAGCTAATTGATAACATAATAAGAGTAGTCACTAAATTTGATTTCAAAATTTGCTTATAAGGTCAGTTTTTTAAACTTTCAATTAGAGGGTCGAAATAACCATTTTTTTAGTAAATATCAATACTAAAAATTGTGAATTTGGTTATTTTTATTATTTATTTTTAAACAAAAATCGTTCATTTTTAAACAATGATTTTCAATCTTGAGAAATTGATGCTGAATTCATAATTCACGGTCTTTGATCAGTAAAATCTAAAAGTAGAAATATGTCATGGGAAACGATTTTGTACAACGGATGTCATGGGCTAGCGAAAACTTCAGAGATTATAGTTATTGGATTTGATGATATTAATAATACCAAAATTGCTTTGATTGATAAAGTGTCTACGTTAAAGATTAAATCCATCTTCTGGCCCTCAGTAAAACAAAAATTAAAAGGAAAGTATTCATAATGGATTTTAAAATGGAAAACGAATAAGGCCTATCAATGTCGTGAAAGAAAATATCGAAATTTAACATCGAAAATATTAAAAAATATAAAATCTTCACACACTTCTAGCTTAAGTTTTCTCGGAATAGAATCGAATTTGGCACAAAAAAAAAATATGTTAAGAATAACACTTCTTTACAAGAAGGAAAAAAAAGTAAAATATTTGAGTAGCTTGTTAAGAAAATTATCCACTTGGAACAAATGGTCAGATGCATTAAAATTCGTCATTTTAATCAAATTTCAAACTGTTATCTCTGAATCAGTATTGTAGACATCTTATAGAATATTTTTACAGTACCTTACTACAAAACGGTTAACTTATAAGAAAAAATATTCATTTATTAATAAAATTTTTATAATAAAAAATTGAACCGACTTCTAAAAGTAAAAACTAATTATAAATTTTTATAAGAAATTGAACTTTTTGAAGTCGGCGCCAAACTAATACTTGACAAAATGTGATTAGCATAAACAGATTTAAAATACTTTTTTTGTAATTGCTTTCTTACCATAATTTGTATATATTAGTAGTTATTTATTTCATTTACAAATAATTTGGCGCCGACTTCAAAAAGTTCAATTTCTTATAAAAATTTATAATTATTTTTTACTTTTTAGCGCACTTTTAGAAGTCGGTTCAATTTTTTTTATAAAAATTTTATTTTTCTATTTTTAGTTTTAGAATTCATTATGATATTCATAAATTATTTGAACTAAGAACTAATCGAAATTAGTATACTTCGCAATGAATCCAAAGTGGCAAAAAAGTACAAATTTTATCCAAAGTTGTAAATCACTCTAAAATGAACCACTAAAAATTCTTTAGTTCTTAGAGTTTTCCAAATACCAATCAAATGGGGTCAAACGAATATTTAGTCTGTCATAGAAAATCCACTATCTTAAATTTCAAATTAATTTTAGATTGGTAATATAGGCCCCAACACCTTCCAATATCGATATTTAAAGAAAATAAATTAATTTTTTATCCACCATATTAGATACACCATATTAATTTTTTTTTAAATAATTTTAGATTCGTCATGTGTGACCCCGAAAACTTTCCCATACCAATTTTGGTTAAAATCGGACAAAATTAATTTTTTTTGTTCGCCATATTAAATCCGTCATATTGAATTTTTTTTAAATAATTTCTGATTCTTTATGTGAGGCCCCGAAAACTTACCCATACTAATTTTGGAGAAAATCGACCAAAAAAGATTTTTTTTGTCGGCCATATTGGATCCGCCAAATTGAATTTTTTAAAAATTATTTTAGATTCGTCATATGTGACCTCTAAAACTCCCCCGTACCAATTTTGGAGAAAATCGGACAAAATTAATTTTTTTGTCGGCCATATTGGATCCGCCATATTTGATTTTTTAAAAATTATTTTAGATTCGTCACATGCGACTCCGAAAACTCCCCTGTACCAATTTTGGAGAAAATCGAACAAAATTGATTTTTTTGTCCGCCATATTGGATACGCCATATTGAATTTTTTAAAAATTATTTTAAATTCGTCATATACGACCCCGAAAATTCATCCGTACCAATTTTGGTGAAAATCGGACAAAATTGATTTTTTCGTCCGCCATATTGGATCAGCCATATTGAATTTTTAAAAAATAATATTAGATTCGTTATGTGGCACTTTAAAAACTCCACCATACCAATTTTGGAGAAAATCGGACTAAATTAATTTTTTTGTGTCCGCCATATTGGATCCGCCATTTTGAATTTTTGAAAAATAAATTCAGATTCGTTGGGTACAACCCCGAAAATTCCTCCATACCAATTTTGGAAAAAATCGGACAAAATTAATTTTTTTGGCCGCCATATTGTAAGCGCCATCTTGAATTTTACTGCACCAATTTCATCTAAAAAAATATGGGACCACCGCAGCAACTTCTTTTACATAACGTAAAAAATTTCATTCAAATCGGTGCAGCCGTTCCGGAGTAATCGGTGTACATACATAAAAAAAAAACATAGTCGACGAATTGAGAACCTCCTTCTTTTAGAAGTCGGTTAAAAACTAATGCAAATGTCTAGTTATTTTTTCGGTAATAAATTGAAAATGTGACAAGCAACTAAGTTGAAAGATTTGCGGTAGTAATATGTTGCAAGCAAAATTGTACGAGCATTATAAATAAATAATTCAATTAAATATGTATAATAAATTGGAATATGAATTTGATATTTTTCATTTAATTAAAATCGATAAACATCGACAATTTCCAAATACAAGAACAAAAGTGTCATATTAATTTTAATTTAAACAATTCAATATCAAAAACAAAATTCTCGTAACTTCCACAAATACAAAATAAACCAATGGCTATTATTCAGTTACCACAATTCGGTTTAGAATAGGGCGTTTTGTTATTCCGATCCATAATTCTGAAAATTTGGGATTCAAATCTGTGCTGCCTGCCTTTTACCAAATTTACTACCAAATGAAACGTAAACAAATTTGTTTGAATGCTACAGACTTTCAGTTGTCAGCTGGATAGGCTTTAAAATGATAAATAAAGCAGTGTTTTACTAAATTGACCAAAGGGAACGTCCATTTTGTAACGGATATGGGAATTTAATTTGAATAGGAGGATATCAATGTGTCAGAGCAGCTTTAATTTTTAAACGGAATTCGCGTTTTATAGGGAAGTTCTTAAAAGCTACGATTGTAGCTTTTAATTACTGACTTGGTTTAATTATTACATATAGCCTGTGTTTGTCTTTAATAATCCAAGTAAGACACTAAAAAAATCAAATAATATGCCGCTGTAATTGTGCTGTAACTTCAACTTGCAATTTATAATAATTATATGTAATAAATTGGAAAAATCATAGTTTCTATGAAATGGCATGTTCAGTGTTATTAACTAACACCAAAATGTTATCTAGATCATAAATTTTGAAATAAATTGAATCAACTTCCATAAACTACTGTTAGTAATATTCTTGGTTTGATGACATGTTTTAGTAGTACAAATAATGGAGTTGTTAGATTTAAGTGATAGCATTATTGTTATCTTCAAGATCTTATCTTTTGAAGTATATCTAATATAGGTTGACAATATTTTCAGAGCTATTGGGAGAAAATTATTTTCTAAATATTTGAAAAATCTTTCATATTGGCTTTATAATTTTTTAAGATTTTATATGAGCAAATCAATTTTTTAAGTAAGTAACAACAAAGAAAAACATTGTTGACACAATAGTATATATATATATATATATATATATATATATATATATATATATATATATATATATATATATATAAATGTATATTTTAGAAAATATAATTCTACTACTATTCATTCAGCATAACTATCAAAATGGGAAATTTTATTTTTTAACTTACTTATCCAGTCTCTCACCATACGATATCATGTCTTTAATTAAGGAACCTAAAATGATTAATTTTAATCTCGTTTCTTACATGATATCAGTATCTTACAGTATCCTAAAATTTTAATGAAAAGGTAAGTGAATAAGTACTAGTTTTCTATAAAAACCACAACATCTTGACCAGAGCTATAAATTAAATAATTTTAAATTGAGTCTAAACTTCTACAGTTTTAACTTCATTTTCTCCAAATTTGTAACTTATTTGATTAGTTTCTTATTTTTCTCATGGATTTAATTTTATTATTTTGATACTTTGAACGTCATGGATTGAAAATGGAATCTTAAGTTCGAGTAGCACTTACTGCATGATTTTTTTTGAAAAATTGCTATGGTAGAACTCACCTTTAGTGATGTCTAGATAAAAATTTTATTATAACCATCGACAGACAAACTGACGTGACAATTAACAAAAAAGTTGAAGCTCTAAGAAAACTACTGGTAGAAGTCACTCATGTGACATACCATTAGAACAAACACTAATGTCGAATGAAGTGGTGTAAAGAAATACTAAAAAAATATTGCCAATAAAATAACCTTAATTAAATTACCATATATTCGACGACACCTGGCTTTAAAATATACTGTAGATGTTTTAAACTGAAAAATCTCCAAATAATTACGATCGGTAAAAGAAGAACTGTGTCTTTTTTCATAATAATAGATTTTTTGGCTACTGCTATCCTTGTAGAAGACTGCAATACTGTCTTGATAAGTAGAAGATGATGGCTCGAAAGTTGTTCAAGCTTTAAAAAATGAACATCTTAACTGTATACTCAATAATGGGTTTCATCACCAAAATAAGGTGCAGACAATGTAGATACAAAATAGAGAATAATTTATTTACAATAATGAATAATCTGATCGAAAATATCGACATTTTTTAGTTTATAAACCCATTGCACCTAGCCGCTTTGACAGAAAGTTAGGATAATTAAGGTGTATTAACAATAAAAACAAATAGCATCATTATTAACATTGTTTAATGAAAACAAAAATCAAATCAATGGGTCATCTTTTCTATTGACCAGATTTGACGCCATGTGACAACTAAAGGGCCGAACTTTTCAATCGACATTAAACTTATTGATGCAATGGAAAAAATATGTGCTAACTTTACAGAGGAGTTCTAGCATGCTATACCTGATTTCTACGTAGCCATTGTAATGATTTATGTATTTATTTCTACTCTCCTTATAATGTCATTTTCTACGTTTTCTAGTGCCAGTAAATACGAAAAATCAAGGATAGTGCCAGTAAATACGAAAAATCAAGGATAAACTTTTATGTACAAAAACTGTATTAATACTCCCTCTTTAAAACAATGTTAAAGAAATTGCAAAAGAAAAAATATATCAATAAAAAATGCCAGAGATAAGATGCAGGCTAACAGAGTGTCATTACAAATAAAGAGAAATATTGAGTCTCTCAGGAATGTATAGAGGACGTCAAAAAAATAGTTACTCGTCCTCTTCATTTTTTCCCTAAATTGTCTGCTAGCGGAGATATCGCGCTCCCCAAGAATTCCCTTGAGGATTATGTTTTGTATTTTAACTTGAAAACTACCTTCAATTTTTTAATAAAATTATGTCTCAGTATTTTACAAATAAGGCTCCATAATCGGATGCTAAAATCGGTCTTGTACTGTTGTAAGAAACCATAAACGAAGTGGTCTAATACAAAATTTGCTCAGTTTTTAGATACTATCGACTATTTGCCGCTTAGTCTAAAGATTTTACTATAAAACCAATTTAATTTAAACCTGATCGGCTTTTACAGAAGCCCTTATTGAGTTAACTTGATGGTCTAATTGCATTTTGCCTAGGTATAATTAAAGAAAAGGAGCGATGCCGATAGTTTCCCATGCTTGGAGCACTGATATAATACTAAGAAAGTTTTATATGTTTTCTTCCCATCAAAATATTACTTTAATACCACAAAAAATTTTCTAATTCACTAAATCTTCTAAGTTTAAAACTGGCGTAAGATGATAATAAGGATTTAAATTCATAATAACAATAAAAACTCAAGCAAATTTTAAACCTAAAATTGCAAGAAGAAAAGAGTCGAATTCTTTTAATACCCACCCAGCAAAAATGAAACGTTTTAATTATTGTCGAGAGACAGCTATTCCATTTACCTATTCCTTTTATTTTATAATCTGTGTTTTAATTTTCTTTTGAAAACATACAGGCCTTTAATTTGGCACATTTTTTAACTTAATATCAAATAAAACATCAAATTTCTTAAATCGAAATTAGATCAAACCCAAACTTCTCTCTTATGCATATAAAATAACAAAACAAAAAAGAACTTTTTTTTAGAATAAATATAGACATAAAATTATGAAAATCAACACTTACTCCTATATTATAGTTGAGCTTGGGTAAAAATTTAATACTTACTACAGTCAATGCATACTAATTTGCGGTGTTCTTTACAAATATACTTCGAACAATTTGAGCATTTAGCTGTACACTTTTTATCCAGTCCACATCTTCCTTGCTTAGCTTTACTAGCTCTTTCCTCTGAATCAACTCTCGAGTCTTTGGATATTGCAGTATTATCAAGTCTTTCAGTGTTGGAACCAGGTAATGAAGTTTGATCATCGTAGTGTAGCTTTTGGTATTCGCTGATAGTACTTTCAATTTAAGTTCGAATGTTATTAGGAATATTGAATCGTTTTTTCATGAAAAGCAACATCAGATCCAGTTACAACTTATATAGGAAATCGGCTCGTGATTTGAGATTTTTGCTGGTTCTGACCTTATTCATGTTGAGAAGCATATGTGCGTTTATTCCAGCTAAATCTAGCATGCTATAAAAACGGCTACTGGCCATCTTCTCATCCTTCTTGAACAACTGTAACTATGAGACATCTGATCGACAGCATCCAATCCTGCTTTAATTGAATTGTAATTATTCTATTACCTCGGATTTCCCACTAAACTGATGACTCATGGTATGTGTTAGACAAAAGTATTATCACCTTTCTTTTTTTTTTTTGGAATTTGTAGTTACTTAAAGTTTATCATGCGCATTGTATAGAAACACTGAACTTTCGATGGGGCGATTCTTTGTTAGTAGGGTATCTTGTGGTACCAACCATTGTAAATTTATATTTGTTCAGCCTAATGTTTGCCAAAGAGATTGACGTAAACCAGCTGTCATAAATTATGATTATATTCGTACCATTAACAAGTTTTTGTCAAATTTTTCTTAAAATAATCAACAATCACATTCTTTATAGAGTCACCATTCCAGATATCACGTACCGATTATAAGAATCACACTAGAGGACCAATTTCAAGCCACGCTTATCAGGTTAGGAATAGAGATTCTAAATTTACATCTTTCTCTGAAACCCATTAGTTGTCACCAATGGCATAATTGACGGATGGATAACAGATATCTGAACAGTGATCTCAAATATCACTTATAAGTCTTTCTGGTCTCCCTGGTCATACGGTTATCAAAGCATAAACAAATTATTAAAAAATAGAAGCGCAATTTTGACACAATTGCTGAGTAAATTTTACTGCCAGAATTGCCCTACAAAAATGGAGATGAAACTTTGTAATGTTTCTTTACAGCAGCAAGACACTAAAGGCCAAGGTAGGCTTTTACTTCTGATATATCAACATTTTTGATATACGAAGTATTAGGAATATGGTTTATTTTTTGTTCAGTGATTTCCTGATTTTTATGAACACGTATTGTTTCAATAATTTTTCACTAAGAAATAATTCAAATGCTTCCAATTCTGTCATCACTTCTTTGGCAATACTCACAGAAGCTCGTAAATAAGGGAGTATAATTCTAGTAGGAATTCGACGTGGAGGCGTTGGTGAAGTTCTCTATTTGTAGGTGAAGGAGCCTCGTTTTCCCTTGCCTTTCAAAATTCTTTGTTGGGTCATCAACATATGTCCAATACAAGTAAAGGCTGTCTTACCTTATGGTATTGATCTTCTGTCTGGTGGAGCAAGAGCCAAAGTCAAAGGTGAAGATACTGCGGGTTGTCAACTCCCATTCTCACAACATCCTCGAAGTTAGTGGAAGGGGTTTGTATGTCATCGTCGACACTTTGTGTATCGTCTTCCTGGATGTCCACTTTCACGAAGTCTTCTTCTCATGCCTCTTGGTCCGATGCCAGTACGGCTTCAATTTCATCGTCGCTCAGTCGATAAATACTCTAAAATATATATTTTTTAAAAAATTGAACCGACTTCTAATAGTGCGCTAAAAAGTGAAAAATAACTATCAATTTTTTTATGAAGTTGAACTTTTTGACGCCGGTGCCAAACTGATACCCGACAAAATGTGATTTGCATAAATAGATTAAAATATTTTATTTGTAATTGCTTTCTTACCATAATTTGTTAATATTAGTAGTTATTTATTTCATTTACAAATAATTTGGTACCGACTTCAAAACGTTCACGTTCATATAAAAATTTATAGTTATTTTTCACCTTTTAGCGTACTTTTAGAAGTCGGTAAAATTTTTTTATTAAAATTCTTTTTTCTATTTTTAGTTTTAAAATTCATTATGGTATCCATAAATTATTTGAACTAAGTACTAATCGAGATTAGTGTACCTCACAATGACTCCAAAGTGGCAAAAAAGTACCAATTTTATCTAAAGTTGTAAATCACCCTAAAATGAGCCGCTAAAAATTCTTTGGTTTTTAGAATTTTCCAAATACTAGTAAAATTGTGTGAAACAAATATTTAGTCTATCATAGTAAATCTACTATCTTAAATTTCATATTCATTTTAGATTGGTAATATAGGCCCCACAACCTTCCAATATCGATGTTTAAAGAACCTGAGATGTAAATTTCTTAGATCGATATATTTTGTACTGCATATTGAGTTTGTATACACATCAAGAACCCCACAATATCAATTTTAGACAAAATCGGAACATGTAAAATTTTCCGTCTGAAAAACTGCGAATAATTGTATCTTATCAACCTAATAGTTGTTAAAAATTAACTTCATGTTCGTAATACACGACCCCGAAAACGCTCTAATACCAAATCTGAAAAAATGCGAATAAGGTAAAATTTTCAACCCACTATATTGCATCCGCTATATTGAATTTCAAAAAAATTATTTTAAGTCTTAATCTAATCTAAACCCTTCAAAGCCCCCTATCGCTATTTACATCCTTAAAAATGTAGAATTTTTAGTCCGCTATCTTGGATTTGCTATATTGAATCATGAAAAATACTTTTAAATTCATAATTTACACCCTCAAAAACCCCCTACATCTGTTTGGGAGAAAATCGAAAAATGTAAAATTTTTTGGACACCATATTGAATCTGCCAGATTGAGTTTTTAAAAAAATATTTTAAATTCATAACTAGTACTAACAAAAATACCCCAATACTGATTTTAGACAAAATCGGAAGATGTAGAATCTTTAATCCGCCATCTTGGATCCGCCCTATTGAATTTTTTAAAAAGAATTTGTGTGTGTGTGATGCCCCGAAAACTCCCTGTACCAATTTTGAAGAAAATCGGACAAAATTGATTTTTTCGTCCTCCATATGGAATCCGCCATATTGAATTTTTTTAAAATAATTTTAGATGTACGACCCTGAAAACTCTGTCGTACCAATTTTACAGAAAATCGGACAAAATTGATTTTTTTGTCCGCCATAATGGATCTGCCATATTCAAATTTTTAATAATATTTCGGATCCATTATGTGCGACCCCGAAAACTCCCCCACACCAATTTTGGAGAAAATCAGATAAAATTAAATTTATCCGCCATATTGGATCCGCCATATTGAATTTTTAAAAATAATTTCAGATTCGTCCTGTACGACCCCAAAAATTCCCCATACCAGTTTTGGAGAAAATCATACAAAATTAATTTTTTTTGCTGCCATATTGTCAGCGCCATCTTGGAAATTACTGCACCGATTTCGTCCAAAAAAAATATGGGACCACCGCAGTAACTTCGTGAACATAATGTTAAAAATTTTATTCAAATCGGTGCCGCCGTTCCGGAGTAATCGGTGTACATACATAAAAAAACATTCATACTTGACGAATTGAGAACCTCCCTCTTTCAGAAATCGGGTAAAAACAACATATAAATAACTAATATAATACGCAAATAAATACTAGAAAACACGAAAATTTTTATCGCTGACGGTGCCAGTCAGTAGCCCACTAAGACTACAATGGGTGTAAAAACACCGGGTTGTGAGTGTATCTTCGAACCTGCGCTCGCACACATCTTTCCCCCTGCCTGCCTGAGAGCTACTGTCGACTTAGGATGACACACGGAATCTCAAAGTTCTGCGGTAAAAACGAGAAAAGTATAGGCAAAAAATTAAGTGAGCTGTGTGTATAGACACCGTTGTAGCATCTAACGGTTAATGGCATTTGTAGAGAAAGTCTTCTTCTTAAAAATAAATTTTGCCCGTTATATTCCAAACCAAAACTTTAATTAATATATTACAAGAAAACTCATTTATGTTACATAATCTTGTTATATTAACTTTCATATAATAATACTAACGACTATTAAAGTTGGGTCATATTATTTCAACTTAAGCATGCTGTGTTTTAGCCTTTATCGTATATCATTATTAACTTAATTAGTTAATTTCTGTTTATTGTTTCAGGTAAGTTTCAAGACATCCACAGGCTTTTATCGTGTGGTGTATTTTGCAGATGAAGTTTAATTGCTCTAGCAGGTAACATCGCTAAACATTGTATAAATATCAAGGGTGGTTAGAAAATAGACTTGATGATGGTTAAATATATTTAAGATATTACCTCAGTTGTAATCTAGAACTCGCTCTATTTACACTCAATACAAAGAAAACAAAAACAAACTGAAAATTAATATTGTTATTAAGAGTGTCCAATAAAAATGGTGTTAGTGTTAATACTAAAAGAACCGCCATAATGCATCACACTACCAAAGCCATTAATTTTATCAATGTCATATTATTATTTCCTATCTAAAATTCCTAAAAATGTCAAAATGTATTACGTTAAAGTTAGGTCTATAAAACAATATTTTATTTGGTTGTTATTTTTTTTTGATAAAAGTTAATTTAGTAATAGATAAGTTTAGAGATGCAACGGCTAACCGGTTAGTATCCGATATCCGGCCTATTCGACCATTCTTAAGTATACAGTATCCGGCCGAATACTGGCTACTTAATTCTACAAATAATATTGCTTTTAGTTGTAAAATGTGTTTGTAAAATTAATAATTAAAGTTAATTAATTATCTTTCTTCACTAAACCAGTCAACTGAGGCTCGAACCAAGAAAGCCATATGTGCTTTCTTGACTTGTAAACGAGCCTTTGGGTGCACATGGGCTGATACCTAAAGTGCTCTTTTGGATATACACTATGATCCGCCCCATGATAACGTAGACGTGTGTGTGACAATTTTGAGTGCGATGAGGACTGCTTCCACTAGGGGTCTTGAAGTCTTGGTTAACCTGCCTTCTATTCCATTATACATAGAGAACGAGGCCCTGAATACTGTTTATCGTCTCAATTGCCTAGGGCATCATGGAATTGTCCATCACTCCCCATGCAAACAGATTACATGATGCCGATTTTAAAACCCAAGCTCTCCCTCAAGATATTCCTTCCAAATAGACAGGATTGGGAAAGAAAGAAAAATCTTCCAAAAAATGGATCTTGGTATACGAGTGTTCGGCAAATGCACAGAAGTCAAACAGTACTACCTTCTCACATAACGTGCAACAATCTTCAGAGCGAAAATTTATGCTATTCTGCAGTGTGACCACCTCTGATAAAGGGATGTAGACAGGAATAGGGTTATAAAAATATGTTCAGACAGTGAGGCTGCGATATTGGCACTATAGTCCAGTGTCGTAACTTCGCGACGAGTGTCTGAGTGCAAGGACGAACTGAATGGTATGAGAAGGAACGGCTGCACAGTCAGACTCATGTGGATCCCCAGTCACTTTGGTATACGCCGCAATGAGGAAGCATACCGTCTAGCAAAGTTGGATTCGGCAACTGAACCATATGGACCCCAACCAATTCTACCTGTCCCAATTGATATTGGCTAAATGGAATTAAAATCGTTGCTAGAAAAGAAATTTATTGAATCGTGACGGGGAGCACCTTAAATGAGGTGTGCTAAGAAATATATAACTGGACCTAGTGCACGGCGTACTAAGGAGCTTCTTTCCTTAGGAAGGGAAGAGCTACGAATTATGGTGGGATTGTTGAGAGGACATTGTCACCTGAGAGGCCATCTTCATAGAATCGGTATCGAAGGTGACCCGACGTGCAGATGATGTTTGGAGGAGGATGAAACTGTTGACCATATGCTCAGTGAGTGCCCAGCATTCAATGGAATGAAACAGAGATATTTCGGAGATACAATTTTGTTACCGGAAGCAGTTAGGCAAGTTTAATTAACAAGGCTGCTTGGATTTGCAAAGGCGATCGGCCTCGAATGACCTGCAGCTATAGTAGGATGTAAAGGGCCCAATAGGGCCCATTCAATTCCAAAAACTGCTGTTTATTTCGGTAGTAAAATTTTTAATTTAATCATTTTTATTTATCTTTAGTAGCTGTAGAAGAGGTGGCATTGGTACTAGGTTCACCACAACTAATGTTTAGAGCGTCCAAAAGAATTTTACATATCGCTCTTGTAGATTGAACCATTCCCAGGAAACTAATTTTGAACATCATGTCATGAAAAATTGCTACCAAGTATTTGCAAAACTCTTATTCTCTTCAAAGTGAAAGCGCATTTCTAGCTCAGCTTTTAGTGAAGATCATTCATTCAGTAAATGAAGTGGTCTTACAGCAGTATCTTCCTTCCCTAGTTTCTCCATCAACATGACCACATGTGCTATCACTTCAGGGAGGCATAAAAGTGCAGAACTGGTTATTTTAGTTATCTCTTCGGTTCACTTGATGACTTTTCCCATCACAATCGTTTGGCAAACAAATGAAATGCTCCCCACTCTCGACGCTGCACCACTCATGTTTTCATCGTATGCACCGCGGTGACACGATGTGGCACACAACTTTCGACAGAACTTTAAGCCTTGCCGTTATCCCGTATTCGGTATTCGGTCAATCACTATCTTTTTAATCTTTACTTTAGGGGTAATACACCATGCCAAAATTAACCTTTATTTGGCACTACATATATTTTTGGGGAGCAGATTAGAAAAATGAAAGTAAAATTTCTCTGAACAATCTGGTTTTTGGAATATTCCTGCTTATGCTGTGGAAATGAGGTGACTAATATTTTATTTCCCATTTTCCCTTCTTTATTGTTACATTCACTCTTTTTGTAGTCAAAATAGCAAAACTTGTCCTTCTAATTTGCGAATATTAAAAATTTTATAAAATTTGATTGATTTTTATGTTTTTAATTCGAAAAACAGAAATTCGAAAATATTAAAAAACTCAGGCACATAAAGAAGTATCTTATCCGGTAGATTCGAAAACGTCTGTAGAATTTGAAGCGCTAAATCCAAATTCGGGCATAATCAGGTTAGGATTTTCCATGGATCCCCAAAAATAGCCTCAAAATGATAAAATTGGCTATTTTTTGATAGAGTGGTAATTCTGACAACAGGACCTTTGAATCTTGAAAAAGCACCAAAAGTGTGAACTTTAGGAAAGTTTTTTGATTATTCAAAGTTTGTACTGTCTATATAATTGGAAATCACCATTTTATGACTTCAGTACTCAAATGGATGTATGAGAGTTAATGGAGGAAATTTGAAATGGTTTATTTCCTGATTATTCTTTTTTATATCTTTTTCTTATTTTATTTTTAAAGCTTCTTAATAAATGATAAACAAATCATTTTAGATAAATAACTGATATTTGCATTTTTCATTTAAGCGCTATAATTCCAACATCATTGGAACTAGGTATAGAAATGTGCTACGCAGTGTTACAATTTAATTTTGCGCCTAAGTTCACTAGGGCTAATTCAGATAATTTGACCTTATTTTGCAAATAATGTCGTTATGGGCAACACAGTATCATTTTCCTTAAGTATTTTCCTGGAAATTAGCTCTAGTGATCTTAAGCGCAAAATTGAACCATGACAGCAGTTTGACAGGTTATTCAATTTTCTATTCGCTACAGTTTAAAAATATATTCCGACACTTTTTTTAAACAAGGTTTATTTTACTTTTTTACGCACTTTGTACAATCTTATTTCAGTATTGGACGAAATAAATAATGCATTTATCCTCTAAGAAACATAAATTGCAAAGTTATAGCAGTAGCGTCAAGAAAGATATAACTTTTCTAATGTGACTGTTTTTACTCCCGAAAATTAGAAAATAGTTAAAGCTATATCCTAGAAATGGTAAGATATAAGTATAGTATATGCATAGAAATTTTGCTCAAAATCAAATCCACACAATATAAAACTACAATAATATGCAAAGTATCCTATTTATAATCTGGACTTTATTATTCCCTAGTGAAAAATTTTGTAATGTGGCACCTTCAAAAATATTTTAGAGATTCGGATTACTATCTGTTATGACCACCAACAAAAATTTTAGAAAGATAACAATATATATATATATATATATATATATATATATATATATATATATATATATATATATATATATATATAGGGCGTCCGGGAAAATATGTGAGAGATGTCCCAAAGAGCTGCAATAGAATCAAGTTTTTTACACATTACATTGAACAATTTTTTTTTAATATGGTGTATACCATGTAAGACCTTTCAAAATACTATCTAAGACAGTGTTGCGAATTACTCATAGCTGCAGCGACGGACTAGCTGTAACACTCGTGAATCTATTTTTTTACGTCTTGTATGATAAGAACTTTGGACGTCGTTTTTTACATACCTTTAAATATTGACTAAAAATTTAGTATTCTTCATTCATGTCGCATTTTATTTACACTGTTAGTCCCCTAACTTCTTTTAGGTTGAATATAAAAAATAAGAAATTTTCCTCTGTCATTTTAATTTTAATAAAAAGTTAAACTAACTGCTTAGTTAAAAATTTCGTAAGAGAGTTCAACATGGCTCCGCAAAATCTGATAGAGGGAACGACGAGTTGAGGACTGCTGTACCCGCCAGATAAACTTAGCATTGTTCCTTATTTGATCACAATGATACGTGATTCTCCCTAGAAGTTCCTCCCTACTATCGACCGGAGCAGAATACACCAAGATTTTGAGGTGTTCCCACAAGTAAACATCCAACGGCGTTAGGTTAGAAGATCGAGGAGGTCAGACAATAAGTCCTCTCTACCTATCCATCGGTTTGGATAAACTTGATTCAGGTGCTCCCGCACAGCAACGCCATCGTGCATGTAGTGCATGTTTTGGCAGGTTTCAAGTGGCAAGTACTCTTCTAAATCGTGAAAAGCGTTCTGGAGGAACTCCAAATAAGATTCGACATTCAGTCGTGCCGGGAATACGAATGGTCCAATCAAAAAGTTTCCAACGATTCCTGCCCAGACATCAGTTGATTGAAACTGATGTTGATGATGCGAAACAGTAGTTACATGAGGATTTTCATCTGCCCTTACATATAAGTTCTGTAAATTATGATAACATTTTTGGTAAACCATGTTTCATCCGTGAAGAGAATAGTGCTTATGAAGTTTACATTATTTGTTGCTGATTCAATAGCCAGTTTGCAAGCTGCATTCTACGGGGAAAATCTTCAAGAATCAGTTCATGCACTTTTTTCAAATGAATGATATGGATATAACAGCTGTTCTTGAAGAACTTCATGTACTATTGTTTTCGATGTATTAAACTGCGCTGATAATTTTCGAGTGTTCGTTGAAGGAGTGTTATCTACAGCATTTAAACCATTTTCCTCTCATTGCGGCGTACATACTATTCTCTCCCGTACTTCCAGTACTTCTTATCCCATAATTTGCTGAAATTATGAAGAAACTTAATAAATGGAAGCGCCTACCATTTTCCCTTAGACGTTGGTCAGGATTAGGGACATCAATGAAGAGTTCTTCATTTTTAGTCAATAGTTAAAGGTATGTAAAAAATGATGTCCAAAATTCTTTTCATACAGGGCTTAAAAAATGAGGTTATGAGTGTCACAGTTAGTCCGTCTCTGCAGCTGTAAGTACGTCACAACACTTTCTTGGAGAGGAATTTGAAGGGTCTTACCTAGCATACATCATACTAGAAAAAAAAATTAAAAATACCTGGTGGTTCAATGATTAGGTGTAAAAAACTTGATTCCATTGCAGCTGCTTGGATTTCCGTATCTCCGAAGACGAGGCCTATACGAAAAAAGTTTATATGAACTTGCAGTATTCATTTAGCTTGTTTTTTTCCTATCCGGGAAATTTCCCACATTTTCTCGGACACCCTATATATACAATTTAAATTACTTCTAGAGATTTAATTTTCGCTTTTTAGCCCTTTTTGAAAAAGACGTTCAATTGTTCAATTTTTTCCAAGAAATTTTGTTTAATCCTTAATAGGTCGGTTAATGTCGGAAACAGGAAAGTTTAAATTTAGAACAATTCTGATTAGTTGATATCACTCAGTCAAAGCAGAGCCATTTTGCTCGGCCTTTTAAACAAGCCTTTTGATATCCAGGTTAGCACCATCCAAATGTCATTTTAACTTAGGTTTAGAAATACTGCACATTCAAGCTGTAGTATTAAGCGCTATTTCTTTGTTCCTCAGTAATAGCTAGGACATACGTTGTTTATTTCACATGTAATATGGAAATTTTTTCGACGTTCTGTATTTTATATTAATTTTTAAACTGCTTGAAAATGTATCGGTTTAAACATTTCTTGTTTCCATACTAAAGGGAAGTTTAAAACAAAAATCATTTTTCTTAAAGGGAAAAGGATGAATGTCAATATTTTATATAGTATTATGTTCAAATTTACTTCACAAAATTCAACTTTGAATAATTTAGTTATTTTATTTCAATATTAAGGCTTACCTAGCAACATGTTTTTAGCCATTCAATGTCGTATTTATTTAGGCTATATCGGCTAAACAAAGTTAGACCTGGCAAACAAAGTAACCTAATTTTACTGTAAAATAGGAAAAAAGTATTTTCAAGTTTTCCCAAAACAACACCCGAAACGAAGTTTTGCGAACAAGCAGAACAAAAGCCAAATGGACGGAAACTGATATTGAAAGTTAGAAGGTTTTAATGGGTATTGGCTTATGTTTTTGAGTGAATATGGTTAGTTAGAGGAGTACAAATGGTCGGTTTTAAATGTCTGAAAGATAAACAGGCTTAAAAGAATGAAGTTTTAAAAGTCATTTACTTTTTTTGAATGACGTCTTTTTAAGGAAGTATTTGCCAACTAGATCCGTTGGGTCGCATTTTGTTGGTACATATATTGGAATTCTTCACTAAACGAAAGTGATTAGATGGGTAATTTACATATCTTTATTTCTTAACAGGAGCTATAAAAAAATAAAAGGACTTACATATATATATATATATATATATATATATATATATATATATATGTACAATGTGACCTGTAAAGTCCGCATCATATGGGATTTTATTTATTAATAGCTTTATTCGAAATTTGATCAGCTGTATAAGATAATTTAGATTTTTTGCTCATTTTTTTTATAAATTGCATCAATGTTACAAAATAAGGCTCATCGCAACCTACATAAAACTTCTTAGTTTTGACAATGCTTCATTCCAGACATATTTTGTTTAAAATAGCGCCATGTTAAATATGTGTTTTTCTACAAAATCTAAATAGGGCTATTAAAATTTGGTTGCATGTGATGCAAAGTTTATTTGTTCTTGACCCTGTATAAGGAAACTTTATAAGGTAACTATTTTTGAAAACATAGTTTGTGTATAAAATTAATACACATTTTAATTAGGACAAGCAAGTACACAGTGTCATCAGTAAAGTGTGCATTAGGTGGAAGATTAATTTTTATTTAACTTTACGTAAAGTTTATCTAGTTTCAACGATTTAATTTAAAACTTCATTTGTTATGAAGCTATGTTATTAAAAAAGTTAAAATAGTTTTTCGTTATTTAAGTGCAGTTTCCAAAAAATTAATTAGTATTAACCTTTTCCTAATGTTGATCATTTGGAAATGGTGATTCAAAACTCCATTTTAGAAATAAGGCCCCTTAGTATCATAAACTCCATTGAAGATGTGCCATGAAGAACAGTTGTTTGTATTAAATGCAATGAAAACACACAGAAATATAATTTTAAATTTTAAGTTTTCGAATTATTTATAACTCAATATTTAAATACCAAAAATAGTTTGTTATCAATCAAAAAGATGGAATTTTAAATGTGTTTAATTTTTCTATTATGATCTTTTTATTAGAAAATTTGAGTATTTTCAGACACAAACTACATTTTCTAAATGGTTATTTTATGTAGTTTCCATATATAGGGTCAAAAAGAACTTTGCATGTGACCAAATTTTTATAGCCCCATTTGGATTTTGTAGAAAAACATAAAATTAATATGGCGCTACTTTAAACAAAATATGTCTGGAATGGAGCATTGTCAAAACTAAGTAATTTTATATTGGTTGCGTTGAGTCCTATTTTGCAACGGTGGTGCAATCACAAAAACTTTTCTAATAACTTTTTTCGAAATTTTGAATATAACACAACTTTTCTTCTAGTTACCCTTACTTTTTTTTCTATTATATACCCGTTAACTTTTATTCTAACTTTGCTTTTGCGTTTTTTGATTCCCAACAGGCAATATTGCTGCTGTTACCCATACTGTTTTTCCATAAAGTGTTTTCGAGTTACCCATACTTTTTTTCCGACTTTAGACCCGTGTACTTACTTCATAAGATTTTTCTTGTGAACAGGCAGAGGTGAACGTGCTTAAATTAAGGATTGAAAATTAATAGGCGATCGATTACATAAAAAACAGCGGATCTTTTCAGAACCAGAAATTTAAAATTCGAGAGTTTACAGTTCGTTGTGTAATTAAACAAATACATGTATCATAATTAAAAACAAATTGAGAAATTCAGATTAGTCAGTAACATTTTTAAAGGTAGAAACATAAGTTTAATGAACTACGAATTAAATAAATAGATCTCTTTAAATTTTATCATTGAAAATAAAATAATTAAACCGTTGGTATTGACAGATAATGGTAATTACGTAACTACTATCTTTTTGATTAATTTTGATCTCGATCCAAGCAGAAATTGTTGCCAAAGTCTAAATTCGAATAAAGCTATTAATAAAAAAAATCCCATATGATGCGGACTTTACTAGTACTGTATATATATATATATATATATATATATATATATATATATATATATATATATATATATATATATATATATATATATATATATATGAAAAATAAAGCTATGTTATTAAAATCATTGCATGGTAATTACAAGACTGTCGATGTAATTTAACTTTTGAAGTGTATCTTCGCTATCACCCGAAGATTCATAACGCTTTAAATTGTCAACTGCTGACAAAGCCTGAGCTTTTCACAAAATTAGTGTTGACTCCTCTGCAACAATATCGTCGTCATCACTTAAAGTTTCTGGATGCTAATCGCATCTCTAATAAGGTCTTTGGTTAAATATATATATATATATATATATATATATATATATATATATATATATATATATATATATATATATATATATATATATATACCTAAATAAATTTTTAAGTTAGCCAATTATTTTAATAAGTTTTAAATGTATATTTATCGAATAATAAAAATGCTGTATTACTTTATATAATGTAAGAAATATAATTCATTTTCAAAATGACCTCCATTCATTTTTATACGCTTCCTGATGCTTTTCAAAAAATATTGTAGAACTCTAAAAGGTATGGCCGTATTTTATACAACTTGGAATCCATTTATAATTTTTGACTAAGGTGATTTGTATCGTTTATAAGCATTTTATAAATGAGAGCCTTTAAATGCCCCAAGAAAAAAATCCGATGTATTGATATTAGGTAAGCGCGGTGCCGAAAGTATTAATTCACGTCATTGTCTGCATCTGTCACGGAATGTTTCGTGGAGGTATGTCCGTACGTTCATATTAAAATGAGGTAGAGTATCACCTTATATATTTAGTCTTGTTTGAGTGGGAACATTTTTCGATCATTGTAGATAACTATTTTGCAGAAAATTTCAATAAGCATCCCCATCTAACGATCCATTAAAAAAGTGAGATCTTACAAGTTGGTCTCCTTAATTCCATTCCATACGTTCAGAGAGAATCGATGCTGACGTTGCCATTCTATAATATCATGAACGTTTTCATAAGAGTACTGATGGGTGTTATCAAATATGGTATTGCCATCATGTGTAAATAAAGCTTTGTCGGTGAATAATTGAATTTAATGTATTTATGATTTTATTTATCATTTATTAATTGTAAATACTTAGCCGCAATTATTCATTACCCTCATCAAGCGCTCTTTGTATATGAAGATGATAAAGAAATTCCTCATGAACGACTTCCCAAGCCGTTTCCTCTTCTAAACCTGCCTTTCTAGTACTAATACTTGGATCTATTCTTTCCAGAATCTTTTCTTCTATTTCAACACTTCTAACCGATTTTGGTTTTCCTTTAGCACCAAAATTAATTTTCAATATTCCTATGATATTAAACATAAGAAAAAAAAATGAACTTTGACAGGTTGTAACTCGAGAAGTGTTGAGTGTGACTTTTTGTTATATGACATGACCTTTATTTTACCCCATAAAAATCACCTCTCCGTACGTCATAATGCATTATCCAAAAACCCTGTATAACATCTGCAGAAAAAAATAATTTTTTTATATTATCTTATATATAAATTTTAATTTAAGTCTACAATATCATATTATTTTCCTTTAAAATCAAAACAAAAGTTTAACGATCCACTTAACTTTACAAATAATATCATCAAAAAAATATCAATGTAAAGTTTTACCAGGAAAGATAAAAGTTTACTTTTTTGTTTCTAAGTGATATCCCTAAGTATACAATAACGTTTTCTGCCGCTAAAGTTAAAAAGTATTTTTATTGATTCTCGTTAAAACTTTCGTCTTTAACTTTAGTCGCTATCTCAAAAGTTGTCGCTTTGTCGGTCTTTGCTTGTTTTAAAGAACAAAAATAAATAATTTCACGCAAAGAATTTTTTTTGAATAAATTAATATTAAAAGCTAATTCTGATAAACTTCGATAACTTGGGCTGTATCCAACCAGTACAAAAACTCTTCTGATGTATTTTTTGTTAAAGTTATTTAAATATAAATCAAATAAAAAACAACTGACCTCAAGAATGTTAAATTTTTGTGTCAAATTAATATGTTTAAATAAAAGGCCCTTCTCACTTTTCAATTTTTAAAATCTACTATTGATTTTAATCCTTTGACAACCTGTGGCAACTAAATATTAAATTTTAGTCTTTTAGGGTTGGCATATTTACATCTTTATTTTCTTATTTGCTCTTCAGAAAAGCGAACTTGTGTTTCACAAAAGTGGGCGAAAATCTGCAGCTGGCTAGCTTTCACTAGCTTGAAAGTACTACATAGATCACATAAGTTTTTTGATAAATAACTATGATGTTCGGGCGATAATACTGTAGTACATATATATATATATATATATATATATATATATATATATATATATATATATATATATATATATATATATATATATATATATATAAACGTGGCTTAAACAAAAATCAAGAAATAGACTGGTTTTGTATCTCAGTGTATGTTTTTATTAAAATCGGCCAAGCGCTTTCGGTCTAACAGACCATCCTCAGGGCTCAGACCTCGTCAAAGGGCACACCTTAACCCTGCCAGTTTGAGAGCAGTCGCCAGCCGTAGCCTCCACACAGAACAAATTGTACACAATTAAAAAACTTTTAAAAAACCTTGTCACAAATTAAAATTAAAACAAAACATTCAACATACTAGTACATTAACACTGTTAAAACAATAAACCTCTTTAATAAAAATCCAAAAGAAATTAACCTTTTCATTCTGCACTTTTCTCTTTTTTGTAACGTTTACTTTAAATTTAATAATTATAATTAACGAACCTGTGGTTTTTCATTCCGACTGTATTCCTAACACAATAAGGCTTAGATTTGAAGGACAACATTTTTAAATTTGCGTCCCCTACAAATTATTAATAGTAAAGGTTATGGAGGTTCCAATTTAAATTTCAAAAAGGTGGGGTTTGGAAGAAACATTGTGTGCAAAATGACAGTAAATTAGTATCCTAAAATTGAAAACTATAATGCAATCTGGGCAGTCAAAATTAAAAGTAAAATTCTTCACATGCATCAAGAAAACATGGAATTATTTTCGTTGTAATCTCTTGAAAACAACCCAACCTGACGAAGGCCTAGTGATTAAATTAACAAAAATAATCCGAAACTCCTTTAACTAAATATGTTACTTTATAAAAAATAAATACTTTTTTTTCACTAAAACACTATTTTGAAAACAAAATCCTGACAATTACGAAAAAATGGCTCAAAGAACTTTTAGTTGTCATCGATAAATATCAGCGGGTTATGTTAGTTGAAAGGGATGGAGTAGTTATAAACCCATACGAGGTTCTTAAAAAAATAAAGTGAGAGATTTTCAAAAAATTCTGCAGCAATATCAAGGAGGAGGTAAAGGATCGACCTTTCAAACCAATGTGGCTAATTATTTTTAAAAATTAATAACAATCGCCTTAGGTATTTCGTTAACTTTATATCAAGATAGCAAAATATGTAATATGTTTAAAAATTAGAAACGTCAGATTTTTTATTTCTCAACTGATTAGCGACTATTTAGCGGCAAATTATTATCTGGATGATCATTCGATTTGAACAATTTGTCTTGCTAGCTAGGGGCATCGCAGAAATTTGGGCAAACATATTTGCGAATACCTGGCGAAATCAGCCTCAACTGAATTTCATGCATTGCCATTATATCGCGGCAAATAATTAATTAATAATAATCGCCTTACCTTTATATCCAGTTAGAAAAAAAATTGTTTTCTTTTATAACCAACTAGCTACTATTTAGCGGCAAATTATTATACGGATCATTATTCGATTCGAGCAGTTTCTCTTGTTAACTAGGGACTTCTCAGGAATTTCGTCTAAAATAATCGCGAATACAATCACAATTAATTTGCGACTAGTTAGAGTCAAATTATCATTCGAACGATTTTTCGATCGAGCAATTTGTCTTGCTAACTTTATATAAATCATTACTTTGGAAAAATATTAGGAATATAGCAAAATCTATATAGTGACGTACGTATTACATTTTTCTACCACTTTCTTGAAAATAAAGGTTTAAATTATTTATGTATACAGTGAAAATTTAAATTGGAAACATTGTGATTTCTCCGGAAAAGATCGACCCTCATAATTTTAAACTGAAATTGCAGTAATTGCAGAACATTGTGAAGTTATGGAATGTAAACAGCGCTCTTCTGGATTAATCTCCTAAAGGGAATTACCAAGATATGTTCGGTTAAACCATACAATTTTACCTCCAATATATGTAGCTATTTTATCTTCACTTATCACCGACCATCCTGAGTATGATACCAAATGCACTATTTTTTAATATAAAGTTACTCACATTTCATTCAGCGAAAAAATGTCCCTAAACATCAATTTACAACAACTGGAATTTGGCAAACCTTTATACAAAGTAACGGTAAAAATTTCAATTTTGGATTTACAATTTTTTCGTATTAGTGCTTGGTGGAGCGGATTAATGGATAAACAAAGAGACAAATAACCATTCCAGGAAAGCTACGCTTTCTATACTCACATCAGAAACTAAACTTTTCTAAACAACCTGTCACCATAAATGGACAAAAATTTGTTTAAATAGGGCCATTATCTGTAAAATTATCTGAACTGACTGAATATTTCGAATGCCTTTATAACTAATAGAATAAAATGTCAAAAATACGTAAATGACAGATTATTTGGTCAACTAGTTATAAAGGTTAATAAATTAAAAACGTAACTGTGTCAGCGTTAGTGGCACACTCGAAGTCTTATCTTGTTTGGGTATCTTAAGAATTAGCGACTACCTGATTTTCACCAAAAGTAAAGCTTATTTCTTTTTCCTTCAAGATCTTTTATTAAATTAGAAAAAAAAAATAGAAATTTTCGGCAAATTACTGACAAATGGTAGTTAAATATTAAAACAAAAACCATAGCCTGTTATAGAGCTACATGGACTATAATCAGTTTCCGAACTTATATATCAGGTAACTCTGAGTAGTTACAGGAAGTAGTAAATCCTTTAATAATAATTTCCGGACATAGTACGCTTACTGATGGACGTAACCGAAACAACTAAGCTTCTTTACACAACCTGCCGCTCATATAACTACACCAAGGTGCATGTAAACAATACTTGAAGCCCGTAAAATTAGGCTGCACTTTGCCAAGTATATGCAAAGTTTATGTATAAATCTTTTCTGTTTACGCCGGTGTAATGTAATATGAAACTTACAGATGGAACTGGCAAAGTAATGGAACATATGTTACTCATATGTTACTTTATAAAGGGTCTTGTATATCGAAAGAAACTGTAGACGTCTTTAGATAGAGCTCTTTAATGATTAAGTTAGAAAACGATAAAAAGAAATGGGATTCGTGGATAATGTAGTGTCGAAGAACTGCAGACCTGTTTTTTAAGATATACGTTTATTATTTTAAGAGTTAGTTAAACAAATTATTTTAATTTTTGTTACCTTACAGTGGCTATTTAAACTACCTATTACAAAAATTAATAATTTTTAGAAATTTCTTACCGGCAAAAAGATTAAGCAATTTAACAAGATTAAGTATTTCAAGATCGATATGGTCACCTTTAATTTTTTTTTAAATAAATAATTTATCTCATTTAAGTTTTTTTTAAGACAAAATATCAAAAAGTAAATAATTCGACTGGCTTTTAACAAAATGTTGCAAAACAAATTGAAAATATTTTCGAAAATAACGTATATGTTAAAAGAATATAGAGCTTTTAAAAAAATATATCTTAAGTTATAAAGAAAAAAAAGGTTTAGGACAAATTTAATACCAAACAAGAATTTAAAATTGCATATGTTGGTGCACTCAGAATTTTTGAAATTCTTAAGATTTTTTAACTTTGTAAAAAGCCCTCTTTATGCTGAACTGAGCTCATTTCTTCCACCCCTCGTCAGATATAAGCCTGACTTAAGTTTGTCCATTCATTCTGATCTTTTTTTTTCTACATCCAGGTATGTACCACTATTCGTTTGATGTCGTTGGTCCATAGAGTTTGGAATCTACCTCTGGTTGTTTTATGTTGTCTCGGTTGTCTGTCTGTTATTCCTTATTCATCCTATATGGTACATCTAAGTGTACAAAATCCATTGAATTATGTGTGTTGTTTTAGATCTTACAACTAGTTTGGTTTCATGATTAGGTATGCGATCTTGGAGCCTGAAGCCAAGTGTCCTCTTCACTCTCCTTTATGTCACTTGAAGTTTACCAACTATACTCTTATTTAGTGCCCAACTTTCTGTACCATTTATTAAGATATTTTATCCAACATCACATTTAGTTGCTCTCAAAATTACATCGTCAGCACACCTTAAATGGTTTAATTTTTCGACATGGTATTTTCTGCTTTGTCTTTCCATCATAGTGTTCGAAATATATTTTCAGGAATCAAAATAAAAAGTTTTGGAGATATCGAATTTCCCCTGATAAATTGTTTTCTGTTTTAAATTGTGTCTACCCTGTTGTTATTTTGCACTCGTTCGTCTTTTCGATTAGAATTCGCATTATTTGTAGATCTAAAGTGCTATATTTTCCTCGAAAATTTGCTTGTTCTCTGAGTTAATTACTATTAAGCTTGTTTGTTAGACGTTGTGCTATAATTCTTGTAAAGAAATGAGTTTGTAGAAAGCTGATAATAGGCTGATAAGCCTGTAATTTTCTAATTTGTACCTATTTTCTATTCTAATACGTTTCATCAAGCTGATATTTTGTTCGTTTTCATAGATTTATTATATAAAATTACTAGTAACTTTATTTTTGATTCGCCCACGTATTCTATCATTCCTGTAGTTATTTGATCTTTTCTAATGTCATGTTGGTCATACGATATCTTATTTCTTCGCTTCTTATATCCGGAATCTCCTCAGATCCGACATTTTTGACCATAATCCTGTTTATTTTGTCATTTCCTAGTATTGGTGCTATTTTACAGTTATAAAGTTCTTGATAATATTTCTCTGTTATTTTTACTAGTTCATTTTTTTATGTGACTTCTTTATTTTCATCGTTCAACAGTTTCGTTATTTGGTGTCTTCTTTTATTCATCTTCTTCTATATATCTTTTAGGCTTTTATTTTCTTCCAGCGTGAGTTTTTATAACTTTTTACATCTTTTTAAGTTTTTTTCTAATTTATTTTATTTATTTACTGGATTTCGTAAAAGTTGTTTTTTTGTTTCTATAAGGTCCTATACATATTTAGTTAGTTTTTACGGTTTTCATTTATTTAGTTATTTCTTTTATGAATGCCAGTATACTCTTCGTTAGTTAGCTGTTTAATTTTTCTGGGTTAGAGTCTTTCTCAATTTATTGTATATATCCTGAGAGTTTTTACTCATATTCTGTTTTACTTTATTTAATTTGTTCTTAAATTCTTACTTTATTTGCGTTTTCTATGAGTTTTGTATTTTCCTTGTTTGTGTTAATTCCCAATCGAGCTCTTAGCATTCGATGACTTCTGCCTGTGTTTTTTATGTTCAGTAACTTCTAAAACTATATTTTTAATATTTAGGTTCTCCTTTTTTATCGAGTTAGACCTCGTCTTTAGACTCTTGTGGAATAAGCCGTTCTGTTTAGGTTATAAAAATGACTTTAGATTCAGCTTTTAAGCCATTAATTTGAAAGAGTAAAACGACCCAGTTTAGTGGTCATGTAGCCAGTCTCTGGCAAATCATTCGCATTGCCATGGTGTAGAAGTAAGGTTAGAGATCCTAATTAATTCATTTGTTGAAAGTTGGGTTCTGTCGAGATATATTCTCAGAATATTTTCGATGAATATTGTAAAGGTGTCACATCTGAGGAATATACGGATGATGGTGGCCCTAGTATAATATGGAGCACTGTGGAGAACCTTATTTTAGAAGATCTTTAATCGCTTAAATCTTGTTTTGCTTGTGGTGACCCACGTGGGGGCATCAAAAGACATTATTGACCTAATGAAAAGCTCATAGATCGTTAACTTGTTCTTTAGATTTAAATTGCTATCTTTGTCTAACATAGAGAGCTAATCAGAATGTTTTGGCTTTGGATAGGATATAAGTAGTATTTAATAGCTAATTTAGTCTCTTGTCGAAGACTAATCCCAAGATTGCATCCGTAGGGAATTTCCAGTTGAAACTCCGTGTAATAATCAAGGCCAGCTTGATGGTCTGCTGAACGCTACTAGTATTGATTTTGAAGTCGAATTGTTCCAGAAGCAGGATAGTCCTTTCAGTTATGAAATTAGTAATGCGATTTAGTACCACACATTCTATTATGTCCCCCAAATTGGAAAATAGACCAATAGGCGTATAGCTATTAAGATTAGTGGCCTTTTCGCCTTTTTTTCGATTTAGAATTGTCTTAGCCACCTTCCAATCTGAGGGAAAATGTCCTGATTGCAAAACTGCATTGGTTATATTGGTAATAGCCGAGAGGGTCCTGTTCGCCAAAACATCTAGACCCGGCGCTTTCTTAACCATCAACCAAGAAAAAATCCCTTTAACTTCAAGACCGATGACAGGTATACCTAAATCAATAAATTGAATATACGTGTAGATTTGCACCATATGATCAATTCTTTGATTCTTGTTTTGATCGGCGCTGAGGTTAAGCTCAAATTTTTTATAAAATTTTTCTGCAAATTCATCAGCCTTGTCTTGAAGACTGAACAAGGTAACATCGCAGTCAATAATTTACGATAAAGGTGTTTTCGCGTCTTTTGTTCTGCTGTCCTATACGTCCTATTTTTAAGGCCATTATTCTTTGTGATTCGTTGCTTTAAATCTGCTGGAATATCTCCGTATCTTGAATAATGAAACAGCTTTCTAATAGAAGATTTAGCAAGCGCATCCCTGATTTGATAGGTCAGGTGTCTGACAGAGTCTTCCAGGAACTCCATACCAGTAGCTGCCTTCAGATAATTGGCCTGCTTAAGTAGCTCTTTGAATCTTGATCAATTGACAAATTCTTTTAAACTAGAGCCATCCCGATGGTCTCTAGGAGCGCCATACTCGATGGCATGTGGTTTGAGGTCAGCTCATGTAGCACCTACGGGCTAGGATAGCTTGCTAGTATCTCTTGTTACAAAGATGTCTACGACAACCTAGAAGAGTCGGCTCATCCACAGATTTGCTTCCAGGACGATACCCTTGGCATCGGGGATCCTGGCACCCCAGAGGCGGTGTTCTGTATTAAAGTTGCCTCCTACTAGGATTGGTTCAACAATATTAAAGATGTTTTGGCAGTTAAAGATTGCGTTGGTATTCGAATATACTGATCCTAGAATCAAGGATACATTCTTTGTTTCGACTCTGATAAATTGAATGTGCAACTGTGTGCTTCTTGGACAATATTATTTTACCCTCATATGATACAAAAATATTATAGTTGGGAGATGTGAATCGATCCCCCTTAAGCCAGGTTTCCTGGAACAAGAGAGCATCGTTTCCAAACTTTTTATCTTTAATACCGTTGGTAGTAGGAGTGACAATCTTTAAATAGGAGCGACAATAGCTTATAGTGTTCATCTGAGATCACTAGCAGCATGTATCGCAAGTACAAAGATTAACTACTGGAGTTGCGATGCCGTGTTGTTGTTGAATGCTTCCATTGAAGCCTGCACTGATTGCATGAATTATTTTTATTATTACATAGGATACAATCTATCTTCGGTTTTCTGGTTCTTTAAATGGTATGTGTGGTTGGTATAAATAAGTTATATTCGGCGCTTTAATTTGCGAGTAATTCTTCTCTGCTGTTTCTTTTTACTAATCAGTACGATCCTATGCCTTTTTGTATCCACATTTATTGTTTACCTATTTTTGCATTGCAGTCCTCCATTATTATTTTGTAATTTGTTCTACTTCCTGTCATGGCCTTGTTTATTTTTTCCTAGAATCGTCCTACTTCGTCTTTATGTTTTTCTGGAAATGTGTGCAACCTCAATAAAGAACTTTTTTCCATCTGCATACAAATAATGAAGAAATCTCTTATCAACCCACTAATTGTCCGCTCTATATGATGGTAATAAAATTAACGATGTAATATTTAAAGTGGTATTTTAAGTGGCTAAAGTATATATCAAAAATAAATGTATGCGCTGCAAAAACCCTTTCCTAAAAATTAAGGTTGATATAATCAAGGCTTTTATAAATTATTCTACTCTTTGTCACGCGAAAATCCACTTTATTTATTATCCTTCATAACGTTATTTAAGTAACTTCTGTCGTTCTTTAACCTTCTTGAAATGGTAATATGTTGTAAGTACATGAGAAAAACATAAAAGTTACGTGTTTTTAGTCAGAACTTGACCTACCCTCATTTTGTAATAGAAAGAATCTAGACGGACCTAATTAAATAGAAGGTGTTAAAATTAGTTTGGGTTAGTTCATACTAGTTCAGGTTAGATGGCAGTTCCGAAAACTAAATAAGATTTAGGGTGATTTTACAGTAAAAAAAGAAAGATAAAAATTAGTATCTGTATTTATGGGGTAAATTCATGTTTTTTAGGGTTTTTAAACTAAAATTTTGAGAGTTACCGTTCTGTCATATGTTAGGATTTTTTTTTTGAAAATTTTCACCAAAGAGACGTTAAGTCAAATAAACACCATTTCTTCAAAAGCTCCTTTATTAGTGGACCCTTTTTTATTTTCTTAATTTGTTCCCACAAAGATGCTTTGTAGTTGTTTGAAATGAAACGATAGTATTTGCAGTTAATCATTACATTGATCCATGTCAGAGTCAAAGGTTACACCTCATTTATTTTTATGTTGCTTTAGCAACCAAGTATCAGACAGCATACTTATACTTCTCAATAGATTATATGACTATCATCAAAAGTAGATTGGAAGTTTATGTTGTAATTTATTAAATAGAATATTAAATGTTAAAAATATGAGGAAAAAACAAATGTTTTCTGATATTTTATCTAACCTAAAATTTTTATTTACATTCACAAATGGTTTTATATGGGATATTTTTATAAAAGTAATTAGTTTTTTTTTGGATAATCAAACTGTATTTTGATTTTTAATACTTTTCTTATATTAAACGAGGAATAAATGGGATAATCAGTATATACATAGTTAGAGACTTTATAGCATTATAAACTTCATAATATTAGTTTGTGTTTCTAGTTAGTAGGGTTTTAGGTTTATTTTCTACTAGTTCATAATTTATTTAATTAATTTTACCTTGTGTTAATTTCCTCATGAGAGAGACGTCTATGAAAGAAGGTCTGAAACTGTTTAGACAATTCTATTTCCCTTATTTTCGACACGGAACACCTATGACAGAAGATCTAGAAATTGAGAGTATGAAACAAGAACTAAAAACAAGCCTAGAGGATATGAAACTAGAACTTAATACAAGTCAAGAAGATATAAAATAAGCACTGAAAGAAGACATTAATAAAAATCTAGAAGATATGAATTGCATAGAACAAGAAATGCAGCAGAAGATTAACAAAATTGGGGAAGACGTACAGGGCGAAGTTCAACATGAGGTGACTGGAATACAGAAACAGATGCGACAATTACATTTACAAATCGAAAAGGTAGCCAGTAGAGGTATAATAAAGGTAGATGGTGTTCCTGCAACTAGTGTGATAAAGCCACCTTTCCTCAACGGCAAAGTACCTTGGCTTACTTATGTCCGTCAGTTAGAAGTCCACCAAAGAAGGCACGTGCTCTTATTCTAGCACTACGAGGTAAAGCTATGGAGGTTCTACGTAACATTCCCGAAAAAAAAAACGAATGAATACGAGTTTATTGTTACTTTTCTGGAGATGCGCTATGGGGAAGACCACCTCCAAGAAGGTTTTTAAGGCCCAACTTCAAGGAAGAAGACAAAAATACAACAAAAGTCTTCAAGAATATAAGGTGGATATAATGAGACTAATAAATTTGTCTTACCCAACATATTCGGAAGAATTAAAGCAAGAGTTAGCAATAATTAGTTTTATCGAAGGTTTACGCCACCCAGAAATAAGTCAGACTCTAAGAATGGCCCAACTGAAGAAAATTTCCGAGGCTCTTAGTTAAGCCCTTTAGTTTGACATAGCCAAACACATCTCAAGGAACCAAGGATAATCATAAGAAGAGTCACTGTTTCTCAGGAGGTTAATGAGGGAGTTGCAAGAATTTTTAAACATACAGAAAAAATTACAACAAAAAAAAACCCCTTAGCAGAAATAGAATTCGTTGCTGGAAGTGTGGCTAAGAGAGGCATGTACAAAGCCGTCGTACTAGCAGCAATGCTCCTGACAGTGATCCTGATGGCTATCGATTTCACATTGCTGATGTGGATGATTAAGTTCGAAGGAGAGATTTGGAGAAAGTCTTCACTCCTTACGGTGGACTTAAAGAAGTCTGATTAACTAATAGTATTTGCTGTTAACAAAGGAAAAAAATGCCGCAGTTGCATCAAGGCTTGCAACGGAGTTGAAGTATACGGTTGTCGTATTAGAGTGACCTGTGCCAGACCAAGAATGAGGGGTCGGGGTCGCCGGTACTATAATATGCGCTGTTATCAGTTTGAATACAACGGTCACTTTTACCGAGATTGCCCGGAAATTACTGATGGTAGAGGCGATGACAGCGACTGCTAAGGGGACTACGGAAGAAAACCCTCTTATAGGTCATTCTCGAGGAGGTACGTAGAGAGGGATTACGGAAGAAGAACGTCCTGTAGGTTATTCTTGAGAAAGTAGCACGACAACTACAAGTAGAAAGCGGCAGAATGAAGACCCACTATGACCTCCAAGCCAATACTGGTGGCTTCATGGTTGATGAAAAAGTATGGTTGTACAATCCAAAAAGAACCAAAGGGCGTTCACCGAAGCTTCAGAAGTCATGGGAAGGTCGGTACAACATAGCGACTCGACTAAACGATCTGGTGTATCGAATTCAGAAAAGCCTTCATACGCAGATGAAAGTCGTGTATCTTGACAGATTGGCCCATTATCAAGATCAAGAAGGTTGATCGGGACGACTAAGTCTTGGTAGGGGGCATGTAACGGACTTTATAGCAGTATAATATAGTGTTAGTTTGTGTTACTAGGGTAGGGGTTTAAGTTTAGTTTCTATGGATTCATAATTTATTTAATTAATTTAATCTTTTGGTAATTTATTCATGAGACGTCTGTGACAGAAGGTCTGGAACTTTTTAGACAATTCTATTTCCCTTATTTTCGACATGGAACGCCTATGACAGAAAATTTAGAAATTGCCAGATTATCATTATCATTTTTCTTGTTTCAATTACACCATGTTTTTTGAAGATCCTTCCAGAAGATTTGGAAATTTTGTGGCAAAAAGGTTGTACAGGATAGTCCAGATCGACTTTCGTGGACAGTTAGTTTTGAGAGTCTTTGATGTAACTTGAATTGTTTGACAAGTTCCCAGAATTTTGAAAATAAAAGGTTATAAGAGAATACAGTATGTTTACAGACCTGTTGTACGAAGCAATATACTACTTTGGATGCACAAGTTAATATAAATAACAACTAACTGACGAAATAATAGGTTGTTATAGGAAAGATTCTCACAAGGAAAACTGCTGTTTGTGTTTGAGCGACCGAAAATGTTATACTTGAAAAGGGTAAAAACATAAGTTGTTTCTTACCGACAACCTTCCGGTGAACCTTTTCCTAATTGCGAAGGAAACCTAATTTATTATTTCAAGCGTCCTCTCTCTAACAGTTTTTAGGGGTTTGGTACAAAGTTTCGGTAGATATTAAGGGCTATGTAAATAATATCTTAACAATATAAACCTGGTGAAATATTAGTTTTCGTATAACGTATTTTGAAAATATTGTAAATTTATCATATGATTTTTCTTATTATAAGTTACAAATAAGGTTCCGTTATGTAAGTTATATAATACTGTTATTTATCTTGTAGTTAAGTTACAATGGGAAAGCTCAATTCGCATACTCAAACCCTTCAATTTAGCTTTTGGGAAATAATCGATTTAACAAGTGGTTGTAGATCCAGTATTCTAGTACCAGTTCAGGAAAAATTAATTTTTAAACTATCTCTGTAAGCCTTAGATAAAAGATATTTCAAAATAACTGTTTATTAATAAAAGAGCTATATTTTTAATATCAAAAGCAGTCTCTTTTTCAAGCAGTTCATGTTAGAGTATATGTGATAATAAATAGATAGCCTTGAGAGGGACTTGAAAAATTCCTTAAACTTAATACCTCAATCGTGTGGTTTTAAAGTGTTTTTAAATATATTCAAATAAATTCATGATCCTTACCGATCAAAATGCACAAATGACTCATTTTTGGTGAAAAATTATCTTTATTTATACCTGAAATCATTCGCGAATACTACAGAATATTTTTTTGTTACTTTAAATGTTCTTATTTTATGTTAATGACTTTGATTAATCGAATGTAACATTTCTTAGTTTATATTTTTTATGCTCTTTCCATTCAGTTACTTGAGTTTAATCCTTTTAAACATATATGAAAATATTTAGGTTTGTGAGTATGCGTACCCCAAAGGGAAAACATAACCCTTATAAAATCACTCACATGTCTGTCGGTCATATATTTTCTTTATCCGAAGCTCGTTTGGCATAAATAGTTGAAACTAGGTATAGTAATAATGATTTTACCACTAATTTAGGAAATATTTTTTGGTTATTTCTAGGGAGTTTGGTGTGATAATAGTCGGCTATATGATGTATGAAAGGCGAGTTTCAAGTATTGATTTCGAAATTTTATCTTAGATGATTTTAGAAATATTACTAAAAATATACTGCAAAAACCAGTTCCCTCTATTTTCGGCAACAGGAGTAAAGATAAAGTGTTTAGGAAAGTAGTAGTATGGTTAAAATTTACTGGAATACTACGGCAACAATTAGTGGTCTCTGTAATCCGTTGCGTGCGTCATATGGTGTTTCTTACCATACTCACCGAAAACGTACTTCTTCGTCGTTACGAGACAGAAATGAAAACGTGGAGTTAACGAAGGACTAAGCACGTTATTTAAAGAAAAAGACATATTTGAAAGAACAGTTGATTTCTAGGAAATATTTTGAATCGAATAAAAGCAATATATTAATAAAAATAACTATTAACCTTACTTGATTTATATAACAAATCTTATATTATACAATTTGCACTTAATATAACTCAGAATTATTTCTAAACGATTTATCCATACTTATAAGCAGCGTAGCCCTAACTGACAGACCTATCAACTCACAGCCCAAAATATTAAAGATCGGAGAAATTTTTGGAAAAGAAGCAACACCATAAAGGCACTCACTAAGAAAGAATTTTGCAAAATTCGTAATTCAAAGGGATGAAAAAGAGTAAATTGACAGTTTATAAATTTATTGATATTTATTGATCAAGTAGAGGTATGGACTTGATTTTGTTTTCAAAACAAAGCTCATAACAATATTTTAAAACTGATTTCTTAATCTTTCGGTAGTCGTATTTTAAAAGATGATGTTTGTTTTACGATTACTCATTTTCTTTTCAAAAAATCACGATACGAGCATGATTTTTGGCTCTACAATTTCTGAATACGATTATCCAAAAAGTAATTTATGAATTGATGCAATTTCTTTTTGTAAGGCTGCAAAAACCCTTCCGCACTTCCCATTTCCTCTTCTTTTCGGTGTCCTTATCTAGCTAAGTATAAAAATGTCAGCTATTTAGGATCTAGAACGTAAACTGCATAAAGAGACATACTAGAAGGTCTAAGAACTAATTATCTTTATTAACCAGATGTAGTTTATTAAATTGCGAATTTCCATATATATATATATATATATATATATATATATATATATATATATATATATATATATATATATATATATATATATATATATATATATATATATATATATATATTAAGTTAAATTTTTTTGATATTCAAAGAAACGTTCTAAACGGGCTTCGATGAAATTTTCCTGAGAGTTTTAAAGACCTTAGCACAAATATACAACTGAATAATTCATCGTAATGCATACATTTGAAGAGCGCATTAATTAACTAATATAATCCTAGAAATTAGACTATACTAACGTTTTCACACTGTAATGAATTACTTTTACTTTATTACATTATTAATAAACTGCATGAGGTTATTAACTATATCTGATCTATTTGCACTGAGGCTATTAAAGTAAGAGTATTTCACTGAAACACATGCACGAAAAGATATGCAATAATGTGTTTCAATAAAATTTCCTTGGGCTACTTTTTTAAAATCGCCAGGAGCTTGAGTGCGGACGAAGCCACAACGGATAACTGCTAGTTAAGTTAGAGGATTTAGTGATAATCATGCCATAGTTTATTATAACAATCGTTAAAAAATTTATAAGAAAGATAAAAGATCGTTTCTAGCTCATAATTTTTGCTAAATGATGTCATTAATTTTGTTTTATTTAAAAACTATTTTTATTGATGACACAAAACTTTCATCTCTGTTCGTAATTACCTTGAATGAAAAATGGATGAATAAGTAGCTTTAAAACTCACTTTTAATTAAATAGAGAAAAATAAATTAGAAAAATAGTAAAGATTCCAAGTAGTCTACTTTGGACAGTGAAATGACGAAACTAAGGTAAAAAAATCATCATTTATGTTCCCAAAATATTTAATCACATGTAAGATACCAGTTTCGTAACAGCATATATTGCATCATCAGACAAAAAAAGACCAACAATAATAGAAACGTCATGTGGGAACTCAAACTCAGAAAAAACAACAGTCTAGTAGTATATGTTAAAATACAATAAAAATTATTGACTTAATAATTCAATCATAATTAAAATTAAATTTCAAAAAAAAAATGGAGGGAGAAATGTTGCATGAGGGAAGAAAAATTATTCTAAGGTAACAAATGTAAACTACATTAACCAACTCACATAAATGAGATTTGTGATTTATTACAAGAGGTCAGTGCTGGATCCAAAATAACCACATAATTCAAATTAAAATCTAAATAATGTCATTGAAAGCAGTAGTGTTATAATAAACTAACTCACTATTTAATAAAACTGTCAAATGTCAAAAAAGATGACAAGAATAGGCTTTGATCTAATTGCCAAACGAAGGAGCGACGTCACACAAAAACCAATTTAAGCAAGATTCAGACTGTTATTTAAAGATTTCATGTTCAATTGAACAAGGTCGTTTGATACGATAGAATAATGTTGAATCTTTGTTTGCTAAACACATGCTAGAAGATGGACATGGTTTTTTCTCATTTCGCGGATTGGTAGAAACACTAATAGACACTAACGTGAACTAACGAATTTTGATTTGTTATTGAGTTGTTTATGTTCATGATTTTTTTTGCTTTAATTCATTTTACTTATAACATTTTGATTTTGCTTGTCGGAATATAACAAATTTTTTCAGTAAATTATACCGTTTGGTTTCTATAGTTCCCTGATGCTTGTGTGCCTTGAATCGGTGGCAATTTCTTATAATTTGTTTTTGAACATATGATTTTGTTTAAAAATATTTAAATTATAGTCTGATTCTTGCTCAAATCGGTTTTTCTATGAGGGCGCCCTTTCGTTTGGCAGTTGGATCCTAGCCTGTTTGTTAACCCTTTTTTTTTGAAAACTAGCTTATTAAATGGTGAGTTAATTTATCTGTTATAACCCTATTGCTTTCAACGAGATTATTTACATGTTAATTTTGATTTCTCTGCTTACTTTGGTTCCAGCACTGAACCTATGGATTGCTCTTCTTATAATCGACAAATCTCATTTACGTAAGTTGGTTAATATCGTTCACATTTGTTGCGTTATAATATTTTTTCTTTTCACATTCAACAACCCTGCTTCCATCTTTGGATTTTAAAATTTTAATTTTTAATTTAAATTTTGAGTTTTTAAGACTTATTTTTATTTATGAATGAATTATTAAATTAATAATTTTTATTGTATTTTAACATGTACTAATATGTTGTTGTTTTTTCGGAGTTTCAGTTGACACGTGTTGTTTCTGTTGTTTTTAGTCTTTTTTGCCTGATGATGTAACATATAAATTTACAAAACCTGTAGCTTACTTGTTTTTAAAGAATTTAGGACATAAATAATAATTACCTGATAAGAGACGAAATAAATAATGATCGAGGCAAAAGTTGTATGTGACTGCTCTTTTGTTGGTTTTGTTCTGACATAACTCGATATTGCTCAGTTATACTCACGGATTGCTCGAGTACTGCAAGTTACGAGGCAATAATTCTCACCAATTCTTTCTCTATACCTTAATATATTTGATTGTAACACAACCCGACTGAATTTTGTTATTTTGTTTAATTATACAAAGAGGTAGAATAATATAGTAAACATACCTACTAAAATATACAAATCAATTTATTTAAGATAAATAATTTGGCTCCTAGATTAATATGCAGAATATAATATTGAATGGTACGAATCCCTGGGTGCACAAGTCACTCTCGTATTTTACCACTTTGTTTTTAATTAAAAATCTTACACCATTATTTTTGATATTAAATAATGGAATTGATGTAATCAGGGTTTTAACAATTTTTACTTGAAACCTCACTCTTCGTCACGCAAACACCTAAACATAGTGTTTTGTTTAGTAACATTAGGGTTAAAAGGATTTACCTTGAGTTTTCAGCATATATCTGTCTTAGTTTGTTATTTAATTACCATAATTTCATGCCGTATATTGCTTTTATATGAAAGATGACATGCGAAAATAATAACTTGTGTTAATTTTTCACGAAAAATAGAAAGGAAACCAAGAAAATATACAGAGTCACAAAAAATATTTATATTAAGAACTAATGTATTCAAAAAGTAAATTATATTCGTGTAGTATCATACCACTTACATTTTTGAAATTAGTTATTTCAATTCATACAAGTGTCACGGTTAAAATTCAACTTAAATTTAATATGGTTAATTTGGTTGACTTTACCTTATTTTTGCAAATATTCACGTTTTTAGCAACACAATATCATTTCCATTAAGCAATTCTCATATATTCTTCGCATAACAGCATATTATTCGTTGCATTTTTGAGTTTTACTATATCCCGAGCCATCCTAATTATTCTTCCTTGCAAATTTTCTCTCCAACTCGATTATTTTATTTATCATTCTGTAATTCGCCTATAGTTTTTTACTAAAAGAAATACAGCCTAAGTATAATTTCTATTTGTGGTTTGAATTCATAGATTACTGCCTCCATGACACTGTCCTAGCTGGTTTATATTTAACTAAGAAATTGGTATTTATCTTTTTTTTTTGTTAGATATCGGTTTTTTGCCGGTTATTCAAGTGAAATTCTTACATATATCTATTCATATAGTAGTTTTTTCCGATTTTTATTGTAGATAATTTCGTACATTTTGTTGACAGTTATTGAAGTTAGGTTATTTAGCAATGGCTAGTCATTCGTTTCGAATGACGTGTAGACAACTTCTTATTCTTTTAGGCAGTAGCATGTTGGGTGTGGTTCTAGTTTGGTAATTTTTGGAGGAAGTTTAGACGGGCAATTAATACCATGTTGCTAATGGCTGGCAGGAAATATATATTCCTTAATTTAAAAATAAAAAATAAACAAAGACTTGCTATTTAATTCAAAGCCGAAAATGCTAACGACTAATTAATTAACAAACTTGTTTAAGACCACTATTTTCAACAGTCATTTCTTCTTTCGAGCTGCTACTCGTTTTAAGTTTCTTTTGACACGTTCCCTTATGTTTGAAAAAAAGGAACTTATACCACGCAAGCTTCAGACTTAGTTATAAAATGGCGCGAATTTGCTGTCGCTTTCTCTTTTTTCTGTTAGAATCAGCAAGAGAAGAATGAAAACTTCCGTCTCGTTCAATTTACAGCCATCCTGCTAGATATGAGTTTGAAATTTTATTTGGAGTGTCCTGATAGCAGTATAGTGTTGTTTGGTTTGAGTATTTTTAGCTCGATTTGCATTTTTTTGGCTGTTTTACCGAGATACAATCTGGGAGCAGGGATTTTGTCAGTCTTGAGGATGTTTTTAACAAGGATTCAGTCTAGGCACCAAGAAATAGGGTTAAAAATATTAAATTACCAATTATTAAAACAATCTTGCATGGATTTCTAAATTTTGAAAGATTTCAGCTCAAAATTGGTTTTTGCCGAGTGCAATTAAAGCATAATTTAAAACCAGTCATGGTATACTATTCAAAATCTCATTTAAACTTGAAATTGTCTACTTTAGAATATTATTAAGATGCATTTTGAGGTTTTAGGGCCGATCTTGTTTTTTTTTGTGATTATCGATTAATAGTTTTAGTAATTTTCTGGATTTTGTTTCGATATCTGCTACCTTACAGTGCCTAATTTTTCCCTTTTGTTATCAGTAAGAGTTAATTTTGGGGGAACTTTTGATTTAAATTGTATTATGCACTATATTTTGCTATGTATTTGACTCCTGGACGTATCACGATATTCCCAGTGTGAGTTAAATTAATTTATTAGTAGTAATACTGAAGTAGAATTTTATTATATGGAATCTCAGGGCCCCATTTTGGGTTTGTTGTTGGTGAATTTAGAGTTATTTATCTTCGTGATATGTTCATGACATCGTATCTCTCAGTTTGACTCCAGCAATATTTCTTTTGTCTGCCACTACGATATTTAGGTACTAGATATTGGCATATAAAGTGAATTTAGAAATTCTTTCAGCTCATTTAATTTTATTTAATTTAAAGGTTAATGTCAAGTGGTCTACTTTTCACATAATAGTTTGGTATTATTGTGATTATACTTTGAGTATCTTTTTTTACTATTGTTTTTGCCTTATAGTTAATTACCTCTGTTTTTATTTTAGCTAGCCAATTTATTCAATGTTAAAGAATCAATCATTCATTTATTTCAGACCCTAAATATTGTTTTTTTATACTGCCGCTATCCTTCATTGATATATATTTTTTAAGTAATTATTTTGTTTAATGAATCTTTTCTTATACTTTTACCTGATTATTTTTGTAAGCACCTGGAGTCATACATTTAAATATTTCTTGACACATTGGCGGCACTTAATAAATTCACTTGCTCCCGTTTATCTGTATACACTATCTTAGGCACTATCTTTATTGTAGGGTCCACTCTACGGGTTCGAACATCACTGTTATCCACCTTTAGGGTATTTTCTTTTGTTGCTGATAATCACTCTACTAGTTTGAACATCACAGCTATATATTGCTGACAGCTAATTTTAAAGAGTAAAGTTGAAAGTTAATTCCAAACAATATCGTGAAAGGTTTCTACATTCAACCTGGCTCTGATGCAATGGCGCCCTTAATTTCACACGCCTACTCTCCGGCATAGGGGTTAGCTCGGCATTTTTTCTCGCTGGTGCTGCTACTGGCTTTCAACTGTACTCTAGTGTTTTTCTCTTTTTTTAAACTAAGTTAGCTCTATTTTTCTCTTCATTGTGATGTGTTGCGCCTCGTTTCTTCTTCAAAAACCAGTGTGTACAAGAAAAAGTTAAAAAAAAAATTCAAACCAAATATTTCTTATATATGTAATTATTATATCGTAGTTCAGGTTTTGGTTTTCTTTCACTAGCTTAATATCTTGAAAACTTTAATACCTAGTAAATATCATTTTTGCAGTGTTCAACTTCCTTCGATTTACTTCCAATATTGGCAAAAAATTAAAGGGTTCAAAAATACCTTGAAGTCTGACAAATTTTTTTCTTCACTTAATCCTAACGGTATTTACTAACTCTCTTTGATTTGAACATATTATCACTATTATTATTAAAGTGATTGACTAGGTTGGCGTTCTTAAAACAATAAAAAGATGATGCCTAAATTTATTGGTAAGTACTTAACTTAAAATATCCATAACTATCCTATTGTGAAAATTGTCCTGAGATTTGTAAAAATATAAAATTTAAATTTTTACGTTAACTATACTTTCAGTGACCATTATTACTTTGTTGTGTGGTGAGAAGATAAAAATATACTATTAACATTTAAAGGTATAGAAAACTTGATTTGGGTGATCTCATTTTTGTAGCAAATGTAAGACGCTTTAAGAGCATTAGTTCAGGTTAGTGAAGTTTTAATTTTTAGTCAAATGTGTTTCGTTACATACTAACTAACAGCAACTACCAGCTACGTATAAGAGACTCAATAAATGTAGTAAAAGTGTAAATTTAATTAGCATTGTCAGCCCGATAGTAGTTTTAAACTGGGCGATAGGTTAAGGATCCATGAAGAACCCTGTCAGTTATTTACAAAAATATATCCTAATCTTCAGTCAATTTCAAGTAACCTATAGAGCGGCCGCCGATATCTCCAGACTTAAACCCTCTTGTTTTCATTTTGTGAGGTTACCTTAAATGTAAAGTTTTTCAAACCAAGCCAATTGATATTGAAGAATCGAATTATTCAAAAAATGCCATTAATTACTACAATGTTTGGATTGAATTTGTAAATCGCTTAGGTTACTGTCAATAAACCATTGAGGGCATTTTAAAACTTTATTAAATTGATAAATTAACTATTGTTTCCATTTCATTTCTAATTTTAACTGTTGATAAATGTAAAATAGTTACATTTAGGTATGGGAGATGTAATAGAAAAATCTATATCATCAATAACGTTATTATGAAACATTAAGTTCTTGATTAAAAAAAAATATTATTCAGTCATTAAGTTTTTGATTTAAAGAAATATTAATTAGTGATAACCAAGCAATGTTATTTAAAATATATTTAAATTTATTTATATTGCTTTTGGGTTAACTATAGAATATCACCCCTTTGTTATTAATATTGGTACTGTTTTGTATGGAAATTGGTTCCCTAATAGCTTCGTGAGCGTTAAAATCTGTATGCGTAATTTTAATACCCATTAAATTAGGTATAACATCAAAACAGGTCTCAAACTCTCTTCAAAATATTGTCGCTCTGACAGAACACAACATCCCTTGCGTGGATACCAGGGCACGAGGGTGTCTCGGACAATATCTGCACTTCATTTATTGGATCAGAGCGAGCATTTGAAATTTTTAAGGCTGTTATTCGTGGGTGGCTGTCCTGATGGACAAATCAACAACATCGAACTCACTGGAACCATCTTGCGGGTCACAGGCACAGCAAGCTATGTTGAGCAGGCCATCCCGCAAACTAAGCAGTGAAATTCTGTGTCTAAGCAGACAACAAATCAGGCTGGTGACAAGGCCTATAACTGGCCATTGCAGCTTAAGAAAATATATATAAACAATGGGTATCTTCAACGAAGAACCATTATGTAGACTATTTGATGAAGAGGGCGAGACGATCTCACACATCGTCTTCGAGTACAAAGCTTTGGCCTACCGGAGACACTCAGAGGATAAATTAGTGAGCAAGCTGTTAAATCTGATCAAGGCAACCAACCTGTTCGCCTAGAATCGATATGGCAGACAATACAATAAGTCTGCTGTGTAAGGGTTTTTCAACTCTGGCCTCCTATGTCATACAATCAATCAATCAATCAACTCAAAATATAATCATTTATTGTTGCACTCTTCTTTGTTATTCTGATAAAAGAATTCGCATGCATTTTTACATTAGGAAGTAAGAAAACACATAATAGTTTTAGCCTTTGTTGTGGGTTAATATCACGATTAATATTAAAATTTCCATTTAAAATCGGGCTGGCACTCTGTGACAATCCAGTCATAATAGAATTAAGACAACCTCAGAAAACATCAGAATTTCCCACCGTAGGTCCATATGCATTAACAATATATAAGGAAAGTGTTTTAAATTGTTAAACTTGATTAACTCAAAGGATAAACCATTTTTAACCAATATATTTTAATCGTTATGCTTGAAAGAGGACTGATAATTCCCACTGGCTGATAGTTCCTTTGTACAAATGGTTCGTGAATTGTTAACCAATATTCAGTTAGACAAATTACACCGGGAAAACTAATTTCCTTCAGAACAATATATAGTTTATCCTATTTGTTGAGCGGAGTTTTATATTATTAGTGAAAAAAATTTCATTTTCAAGTTATTTTCAATTAGCCTTTCTTTACATTGTTATTTCGGCTACGTCTCTATTTATCATCACCATTTGCTTAAGGGCATTCCTAAATCAACTTAGGTATTTGAGAGCTTTAAGCGCTGTTGGAGCATATACATACTAGATATTATATGATATATTTATTAATATTAAAATCCATTTTATTTGGCAAGAACATTTTATATAAAAAAAGAGAAGAAAAATCATATTTTAAGAGGTCAACTTTAGCAGTGGTGTTCATCCCTTAAATGTTGATATATATATATTAGCACCCACAAAGAAATTAATGCCAAACATTTTTTTTTTCTACAATGTATCCAGGCTACGTACACTTTTAGAAAAAAAATCATCTTTTGTGGTAAAATTTTCAGGCAGACGTGCAGAAAAATCACCAATAATTGCATGGAACTGTAACATAATACATGATCGCCAACCTTTTGACCATTTTTACTAGATTGTGACCCGCTAAAATTTCATTTCCTCTCGGAGTTGCTTCGAAACAGAATTTAAATTTTAACAAATTTTTGAAGTCTGAAAATACATTAAAACAGGATTAGCTATTTTCCAGCCACAAACATTTGAAAATTAAGGTGGAAACTCGCTTTGGCATATTTTAATCATTAACTAGCAGTTTAACATTATATATAAAATAATTCTAGCTTAGGCAGGCTGGTGTTAAAAACAGTAATATCATTATCGATAATATAAAGGTATCGCATTAAAGATAAAAATCCAGCATGTCTATCTGGATTAAAATCAGTTTCTGTAATCCCACTATTCACAATATCTAAATATAACATTTTGCTCAGCATGGTGCACATTACAAAGGATTATCCTTTTGTTTTCAGTCCAAATTTGTGTTTTCTCTTTCATTAGGTTAATTAAAATAACTTCTGTTGTGACTTTTTGTCTTTATGTGACGGTAAAATGTACAGAAATAATACGTGTGTTGATTAACAAACAACATTTGAGTTAGCAGAAACAGGAAAATCATTCATGAGTCTCCCACTAATTATTGCGGTCTGTTTAATAATGGCAATTCGTGATTTTAACATTTGATCTTGCTCCCTTTGGTACAAAGTTGGTTTAAAATAAGTTATTATAAGGGGCAGAAATTAAAGATTAAATTATTTCGTGATTGTCGAGCTCAAATGTTAGCAAACTTTTTTGCCCCGTATACCAAAAGGGCAATTTATGTTATATGATCTACATTTTTAGGGTCAACAAGTTGATTTAGTAGCAGTTATCTGTTAACAAAAATGAAGCAGTTAAATATGGTAAAAAGTGGCATTTCGAAATTAACTTCCCAAGTAAAACATAGGGATCTTAGACTAATGAATTTTGTCTATAAAAATTTAAACAGAAAGAAAAAAGAAAAAACAGAAAGTAAATAATACCAATTGCTAAATCGGAAAAACTAACAAAATAAATAAAAAATTAAAAAAGTTAATACAGGTGTAAGCGATTAACGAGAATATTGAATGAATAATGTTATTAAGAAAATATAGATACTTATCTCCAAACACCCAAAGAAAACAATTTTAATTCACTTTTAAACATGTTTATTTGGTATATTTTTAGTTTAGAAATTGAAATAAAAGTATTTGCTTCTGACTCTCGTATTACTAATAGGCCAACTAAACAAGTCCGTATAAGTCTGCTTTGCTTTTCTTGCAACTCTAGTTTAAGTCTAGACATGTTTGTTATCACCCATATAAGCGCAGTTCATTGCTATCAAGTGCCCAAGTTTTTGTAAGTTACAAGAAAGGTGACTACAAAGCCAATAGTTACAACTCACCCACGACAATTTAGTAAAATATATTCAATTAATATACAAATATGCCTATTTTATTATAAGTATGATGTAAGTACATAGGTAGAATCGTTGAAAGGTACATTATGGCATTTATGGAACGCCTTAATTTTTTTGTGATGATGTGTCGAAATACCGTCCACTTTCGTAGACCCCCAGTTACATCTCATGTACCAGGGGCGGATCCAGCCTCTCTCTTTGGGGGGGGGGGGGCGGTGATATCATGAAAGTACAGTATGACAAGGGGAAGCAAGTTGTCGACGGGGGGGGGGGGACACCAGCAACATTCCCATTTCTAGTGTAAAAGGCAGGGTCGGGTCTATTTTTCTGAATTTGAAGCTCTTGGAGAGGTGGGGGGCGATCACCAGAAAAAACAAGTTGCCGATGGGGGAAGGATGCGAGCAGCATACACATTCCTAGTATAAGAGGCAGAATCGTGTCTATTTTCCTGAACTCAAAGCTCTTGGGAGGGGGTCTATTGCAATAAAAATAATTTGTCAACGAGGGGAATGCCAGCAGCATACACATTCCTAATATAAAAGGCAGAATCGGTTCTATTTTCCTGAACTCAAAGCTTTTGGGAATAGGCGGGGGATTACAAGCATACACATTTCTATACTCTATTCAAGAACTAGAGTGAGTAATAAAACTGTTACCCAAACCTCCAACGTACCTGCTCCAGTGCCGCAGATAACTGAGGACTGTCGTAGATCTAATTAAATTTCAGTATTATAGACTTTTATAAATTTACTGCAACAAAAAAATTTCTGATAGTTCAATTTAATTTCTGTCAGTGACCATAGTACACCTTACAGTGTGTCCTTAGTGATTTATCTTGTTTGTGCTTGTTTTTATATATTATTTGAGATTAGTGAGATACCCAATCTATATTTATTCCAAAATCGTTAAACCAGGGCATTTTTTCCTCAACGAAAAACTTATTACGATGAACATTTATGATGCGTTAAGATAACAATATCTAGATAATAATGTTAAAAACTCTATTGAGATGTGTTCCAACATGACAGGAGTTGGAAAATCTACTATCTATCGAATACTGAAGGAGAAAAAGCGACTGGAATTGTTGGTACTCCCAAGTCACATTCGATCACAGGCAGACGAAAAACTTCGTTGGAAGAAGTGATGTAAACTGCAATAAAAGGAGTTGTACATACATTTTATTATGAGAAGCAGATCCAACCGTCGACAAGATTCTAACTAAAATCAATGAAGATCGGGATTTACCTGAAATTAAAAGAATTGAGCTCTGGAAATTGCTCAGAGAACTTACTTTTTGCTGGAAAAAATCAGATCGGAAATTTGTTCTTATAGATCTCCCAAAAATGTCCGTTGGAGAAGAAAATATCTCTCTCAAGGAAATGGTAGAGTTGCTAGAAATAACACAACTTACAAAATTAGTAATTTAACTGAACTTTTGAAAGATTTTTTTGAATAAAGTTACTGCAGAAAATTGGGAAAGATCCATATAATAAAAATATAAAAGAAAATGTGGAAACTTGATCTCATGATCGGTGAGATCGAGGAACCAATTATAATTAATTTGAGCGTAGATAGCTTCACTGACTTTGATTATGAATTAGATACATAATGTTTATCAGCGTAAACACAATTGATTATTTAAATTTTCTGTAACATATAAAAATTAATTACATTTGAAGCCCCTTTTCGTGTTTAGTTGTAATTCTGCAGATGGTTTAAGAAATAAACAAACTGAAACGTCAAGTGTCGTAAAAATGCTTTTAATTAATAATAAAATGACCGATAGCCCCAAAAAATTATAATATTATATGGACAAATTTATTTTTTTATATATGTTTAACTTCTTGTATTTTTGACAATGGGTATTTTGTAAGTATTTAAATTAAACCTTCAAATTTTTTGAGAGAAAAAGACTACGTTTTAGTCTGAATGTGCCAAAAACTGTTTCTATGCCAAAATTAAAAATAATAAAAATACAGTTGTGATTTGTGTTAAATGTGTCAAAATTATCTATATTTTCTAATCTATGTGAATTATTAAGAAATAATAAGAAACAAAATAATATTATAAAAACTTTTTATTTTAAGTTTATTACCGGAATTATATTCTATGCCATAAATACTTAGTGATACTAAACCTCCTTCCGACGCCTATGACAAGGATTAAAATTCTTTTTAACATTTCACTCATCCAAATATCTATTGTTATCTAACCCAAATAGTCCATTATTTTGGTATTTTTGATTATAAAATATCTAGCCCATTTTTATGAAAAATATGTGTCCAACACATTTTGCCAAAAACACCGGACTAAAGAACACAGATAGTTTGCGAACAAAAAAAAGAAAAAAAATGATTTATTACTCTCTCTAGTTCTTGAATAAACTATAGTATAAGAGACAAAATCGGGTCTATTTTCCTGAACTCAAAGCTCTTGGGGGGGGGGGGGGCTTAATATTTTCATTGCGTTTGACTTAAGGCATTTTTAAGAAAATTCTTAATTTTCTGAATTATTGAAAATAATTTTCTTTCAAGAATATTATCAGCCCTTGCTAGTGCTAACTAACTGTTTAGTAAATAATTTATGTTAGTTAAACTTTTCCTCTATGGGAGGAACTTGTCCATTTAAATGATAATAAAAAAGAAAGAAATAATTGAATTTTACTTTATTACTATACACTCGTTATAAACTTATTATGAATATATTTTTCATAACATTTACATCATATCCCAAATTCGATAGTTTTCTCCGGTTTCTCGTTAATTATTAAAGTGAACAAAAAACGAATGTTGCATCACGAGCTGTTTTTTAGGGATACTAAAAATACTGCAAACAGAACTTAAAAATTTTCTTTTGTTTTAAAGATGGAGGGTAAAATTTTAAAGTTGACAATTTTTATAATTCACTGTAACGTTCTTATTTGGAAAGATATTACAACATTTAAACGACTTATTTTTATAATATTTTAAGCGTAATCGAACGGTGTAATCCTAACTTTCATCCAGGATGTGGTTAAAAAGTTATTCGTCCCAATTTGGTTACTTTAAATGGAACCCCTTCGTATTTTTTAGTAGAAATAATGATATTCATAACAATATATCACACCTTATATTAAAATGAAAAGGCAAGCTGGATTTTGCAATTTTTCTATTAAAAATCGTAGTAGCCGATGAATAAAAAAAATTGAAACTTAACAGTTCATTTACTGTTTATTTAATGACAACATAGCATTCAAAGAAACAAGAACATCAACAAAACATAATTTATTCTAGGTAACAAGCTATAACCTTTAATAAATCCAGCCAGAAAGAAACCCAAAAATGCCCTCATTTTTGTAAACACAATTTTGACAACGCTTTTTTACAGATTTTACTGAGTTAAGAATATGAACACTTCTTATTTTTTTAAACGCTTTGTGAATTAGTTCAAGAAGTTGTTCCTGAGTATTATTGGTTTTCTTATATTTTTCATTCCCTAGAAATCTCTATAGAAAAAGTCCAGGGTTATTAGGTCCGGAGAACGTGATGGCCACCTCGTCTGTCCATACGTACCTAACCATTTATCACGGAATTACTGTTTAAATACAGCCTTACTCGTAATGCATTATGACTAGGAGAATAATCTTGCTGGACATCAATATTAAGTCATTCTACCAATGGTTCATCCAATAAATACATAAAATTAATTTCTAATATATTAACGTAAACCTGCTCTGTTGACGAACTTCTCACTCTATTAAGGATTGTTCCAATATATTTCGTTATATCGATTTAAAATACCGTTACTTGTAATTCTTGCTTCGTCAGACCATACAACATTGTTATAAAAAGTAGGCATTTTGTTATGTTTATTTAAAAATTAGTGACAAAACTACACTTTTCTTGCATGATCTCCAGTGTATAGATGTTACCATCCTATTTACTTCATAAGGAAAATAATGGTTCTTCTTCATTATTTTTTGACAATTTGTGTTTGAAAATCCTACTTCTTTTTCTATTTTACCTATAGACGTTGGCTCTCCTTGCTAAAAGTAAGTTTTCAGTTCGTATAATTTAAAATATTTAATTTTTATCACTTTTTGCCTGTGTCGATAATGACTAACGACAGTCTTACCTGAACATGAAGTTAGGCTTCCGCGTATCCAAGAACGTTTACTCATCATTTTCTTTAAAATATTCGTGTGGCCTCAATTTATTAAAACTTCCAAAATTTTTCAGATTTTTCAAGTTTTTTAAAAATATCTTTAAAAGGTTAACGCACATCTGGAAAACGTTGAAAATATAGATAAGGGGGTATTTTCTGGGTTTTTCTCGCTTTCTGTATGCACACATATCATATTATACTTCTCGTAATTTTCATAACTCGTATTTAATAATTATAGAAGCAGATCTTCACGAAAATAAACATCGTCGTTAACTTAAATAGCATATCTTTTTTTGTTTTTCATGACAGGCTCAAAAATATTGCGGCGTCTCCCTTTTTACAGGGTACGGCAACGGATGCGTACGGCAGCTCAATATGTCGGAGGCTAGGTTCGTATCTCTTTTAGAGATAGTTGTGCTCTGCTTTGATTACCCAATAGACGCCACCTGTTTTACATTATCTGTGTTACTTACCTAGTGATTAAACAAGAAAACACTTAGGTATGAGGAATGATTTTAATTTGTTGACTGTTGGTGTATAGCTCCACAATGAAACGACTTAATTAAAACAAAATAACAATTCCATTTTATTCCCAAAAAAAATTATTATGTACATAAATTAGAATAGTGCTTACAATGTTTTTGTACTCTCTTGATAACTATGGTTGTTACCTCGTTTTTAAAAGGTTATATAAACTTTGGCTGCAAATGTTCTAGAACCTTTAATTGCCAATAACGTAAGTTTTATAGAGTTACCAAAAAGTTCTTACATGTTATTATATCACATTAAAATATATTTATGTTGTTCTGTGTGTATTTAAAAAAATTGATTTATAGCTCCAATTCTTCAACTTAAAGTTTTCTCCTACCTGGTCTATGCTATGGTACCTCTCATTTTAGCGCTGTTGCTAGAATTCCCGTTGTCTTGTGGATAAATGGAGGCTTCACAGGGCCACTTCCAACTCACCAACCAAACGCAGGGTAAGGTTAAAATAGTCGTGGTCACAAGGACAGGAAAACTAGGGCCGGAACCATCAGAAAGCCTTGACAGCAATATCAAGATGAAAAGAGTGAGATGAAACCCAAAGATAAAAAAGAACTAGCTTCAAATAGCCCTGAAATAAAATGTTGTTTTTACCACATGTTCGTAAAGATAAGGGGCAAAATCTTACCTCATTGATTAGTGGACTTTTTTAAAAAAAAACACTTGACCGTCCGCCCTTTCAAAGCTAGTGGCAGGATTGGTCTGCTGCCTTCAACGGTTCAACAGTAAAGGGAACGAAAATAAAAATCTCACTTGCAACCAGACGTGACCAATCTTAGGGATATTTGTATTTACTTTTGCCAACCTTATTCTCAACTTGGAGCACTCTAACCTAGTTCCGAACTTGCACTGACCACCAGGTAATACATCAAATATTGGCAAGCCATGGAAAATTATCAAAGAGAAAATTATGATCAAACAGTCCAAAGTTACTAATCATGATTAAAACAAAGTTCAAAAAAAATTGCCACAAATTCCATACTGCATACTCAACCTTAAATGATCGGTCTCGACATGCCGTGCTCGTGTCAACGAATCGGGAATACATCCTCACATTACCGACTATAACCTTATATTTTTAATACTGAAATGGAATGTAAATAAATGAGAGTTTATTAAAAATAAAATATTTTACGACTTTTAAATTCAAACCAAATAATGTGATATATAAACTACAGCAATTTACAAACTGTGTTAAGAAAAAAGAGTGATAAGTTACAAGAACAAAAGAGTTGTGAACCAAAAAAATAAATTCCATGTTTACTATTTTAAATTACGGGATAAATAATTAAATTTACTCAGGTAAAAATATACACATTATATCATATTACTAAAAACATGTAGCATTGATGCTAACTGGTAAATTTAAATGCTACAATATAAGTATCATAACACCTTCTTTTAATTTTTATTCATGGTTTACTACGATTTAAAAAAATCGCTTCTTTTTATTTTGACTTAAAGTGTAATATATAGTAATAAATATAATTAAAAAGTGTACGTTATCGTCTAAAAATATATAGAGCATTCTATTTAAAATAACCAAATTGGGATGAATAACTTTTTAATCACACCTCATATTAAAGTTGGAATTACACCGTAAGATTATGCCTAAAATTTTATAAAAAAAAATTGTTTAAAATGTTGTAATACCTCTTCAAATAAAAACATTACAGGGCATTATAAAAAATTGTTTAATTTTAAATTTTGCCTTGTACCTTCAAAACAAAAGAAATTTTTTTAGTTATGTTTGCAACATTTTTAGTTTTCCTTAAAAACGGCTCGAAAATGCTACATAAATTTTTGATTTAATACTATAGTATAAAAGTATCGAATTTGGGATACCCTGTATATATAAATATAATTTATAAATAACATTTTTTAAAACAATGCGGCTTACGTGATCCTATTTTAGCCTATTAATTTTTAATCTACAAACTTCATTCTTTAACTTAAAGTATATTCTCAACTCAGTTTTCTTCTTCAACTTTGGAATAAATATCAGAATTGTTGTAAAAACGGTTGTGTTCAGAGTGTAATGGTAAAAACTTAGCAGCACAAATATTGTTTGGTTTTAATGCCCTAAATAGGGTTTTTGTATGAAAGTAAAACCCGTTTCTTAAAATGTTACTGAAGTTCTGTTCTCTACTTCTAACATCATCATTACACAAATATCAAAATATACCATATTTGAGTAAGTTAGTATGACATTTTTGTTCCCAGTTCAAATTTGTATTTTGGCTGATTAAATAAAACAATTTCTGGGGTGTAATTTCGCCTTTACGTGGTGGTATAATATGCGGAGATGATACGTGTACTGATTAACAAATAACATTTAAGTAAGCAGAAACAATGAAAACGTTGAAGTCTGTCACAAATTGTTGCAGGTTATTTTATATTAATTTCAGTGGGGAAGTTTAAAATTAGCTGTTTCGATATAGCCTTACTTTAAACACGCTATACAAAATTAACATTTGAAAATGGCAACAATGTTTTTACAAGTATTCTTCCACGTCATTAGTCATTTAGATAGGTACTAACGTTTTTTATATAATTAATCTACAGATTCTATTTGGTATATGGAAGTACGGCAATCTCTCTGTTATCGATATTTGGATTTATAGCCTTATTTATAGTTGGTGGTTAGTAGTGATTGCTTAAGAGCTCCTTTTATGTATTGAAATTGTAGTCCTAAATATATATATATATATATATATATATATATATATATATATATATATATATATATCAGAAGATAATTTATTAACAGCAAGTAATTCATTGGAATATAATTCAGTATTATTAGAAGACACTTCATTAACGAAGAAATAAATTAATAAAATTAACTTTTGATTCAAATTTGAGGAGGTCTTGAGCGAGCTTCCGAGCGTCGTTATATAAATCCGGCCCTGCTTCCAACAGCGTAAAAAAACTCCCAGCTCAGATACAACAAAATATCCATGAAATCCATAAAACTTTCGAAGAACCATTGGCGAATTCAAAATAACGAATGGAAATTTAAAAAAATTACATTGGTATCTAATAGAAATAGAAATTGTTATTATTAACTTTATTGGTCTCTAAAGACTTACTAACCTATGTGTGATCGCTGAATAGCTTATTTTGAAAGATAAGGGTAGTATTAAATGATGCAACTAGAAAAAAAGAACAAAATAATTTTGTGCATCCTTCATATAATCGCAAATATAACCAGAAAACACATTTTTCGAGTACAAAGCCTCAAATCTTGATGCTATTGAGCAATTCTGACCTCGGATTCAGATTCTACGTAGCAAATTCCTTTTAAAATAACTCCCAGCTGCCCAACAACAATCGTGACTCGATTTTTTGTAGGCCTGTGTTATTTTTGTCTCTTCTATATTCATATTTAGACCTTTTCTTTTTAATTGGTATTCTAATTCCATTATCATTTTTCGTAGGGCTTCTTCACTACTCATGTTCGGGAGTAAGATGATGCCGCCTGCAAATCCTAAATGGGAAATATCTCGTCGTTAATATTAACTCCCACTCCAATTTTTTGAAGAATCAATATGTGACTCGCTTATGTGACTTGCCTTGCCTTATTCCTCCTATCATGTTAATCTTGTCCAAATCTTCCTGCAACCGTATTGTCGATTTTGAACGCTGGTATTATGGTTTATACGTGTCATATCTAATGTCTCCATAATTGCCCAGTGTTCAATCGAGTTCAAGACTTTCTCATAATAGACGAAAGCCCGGTTATATTCTAGTGGTTTTTCTATTACCACTTTTCACAGACAGCAAGTGGCCACAAGTACTATAGATTTTTCTATATGCTGCCTGCTCTACTGGCTGATAACAGTCTAAGTTTTTATCTGTTCTATTTGCTAATATGTTTCTACATAATTAATATATAATGAGAACGTAGTCTGGAATAAAATCATTATTTAAATAACGCTGGATATTTTGAAAAAAACATTCGGACACGTCGACTTAATTCGCTTGATACGATTTTTGTCTAATATACTAAATCATACCGGATGACTTGAAAAATCAACTTTGATTTTTTAGTCACCACTAATTTTTTGTACACTTTTAGACTCCCTACAAAATTCTAAACATTTTTTCAATTACATATCCTATAATTCAATGATACTATTTTCGATTTATCGACAGTTAATTTGGAAATAAAGTATTATAATCATTTACCAGCATAACTGATTCAATGAACTGTTCCGTGTCACGTTTTGTTAAATTGCAACTATGAGTTAATTTTAACTGAAAATGAAACTGTGGCACTGAAAATAGAAATCTTAATGATGATAGGTTATGGCGATAGAGTTAGAACCCAAAAAGAAGTATGTAAAAAAGGACAATATCCTAATCTTCCGCGACTTTCACAATCGGCAGTGAGTAAAATTGAACAAAAATTTCATCAGACCTATTTAGTGTTCGCTTATTTAAACTCTCTTGACTTCTTTATGTAGGAGTTACCTTAAAGATAAAGTTTTCCAAACTGAACCAAATGACATAATAGGCTTAAAGAATCGGATCATTCAAGAAATACCATTATAGTCATAAATGTTCAGAATGAATTTATAAATCGCTTAGATTACTGTCAATTAACCAAAGAGAGGTATTTCCAACATTTAATAAAATGTCAAATTAACTGTTGTTACTGCTTCATTTTGAGTTCTAACTGCAGATAAATCGAAAACAGTTATATTAAGTATAGGACATGTAATAGAAAAAATGTTCAGAATTCCGCCGGGACTCTATTTAACAAATCAAAATTGATTATAGTAGCTTTTTTCGAATCACCCTGTGTGATTTAATATAGGAAATATTTATACCAAAAAAAAGTGTGCGATTTAATATAGGAAATATTTATACCAAAAAAAAGTAGACATAACCAAACGATTTTTCAAAAAAAAAAACTGAATTTTTTAAATAATGAATTTATTCCAGAATCTATGTCCTCACTGTTTTTCTACGCCATATTTGTTGATGAGACAGATCTTCTGTTGCTACCTTAAATTTAAGGAATTTTAAATTCTAATTTTTTACTATGATAAGTTCTGTTATTTTAATATAATTCTCTTCAAGATCTTTTCGTATAATATTTCTTGCCTCCATTCTTGTTTGTGAATATTAAGCTGCAATGAATTGTACTGATCTATAAAGTGTTTTACGTTCCTTTATTATAAGTACATACATAACTTAATTAATAACAGATGTCTATACAAAATGGTGTCGTGATTGTTTTTAAGGAGCTGGGTGTCATTTTAGAAGAAATTTGCTGTATAGAATCCAAATCCTCGGTCACAAATTAGTCCATTACGTCATGATTTTGAACCATTTGTGGTTTTGTTCACGAAAAAATGTTTTTTTTGATTATTTTAGAGGTTATATGCAGGATGCACAAAATTTTCTTTTTTTTTTCTAGTTGCATCATTTAATAGTGCTCTTATCCTTCAAAATAAGCCACTTAGCAGTCGCCTACAATTTTTTTTTTCAAAATTACGGCAGTTACAAGTACAGGTTAGTAGATTTCAAGAGACCAATACCGTTTTTTGTAAATTTTGATCCGCCATTCCGAATCCACCATCTTAAAAATTAAAATTTCTATTTTCAGACGTAATATTTGTAATCAGCGATTTTGAAAAACACCAAGTAAAATTTTTTAGGTACCCATATAATTTTTCGTAAATTTTAATGCGCCATTTTGAATCCGCCATCTTGAAAATGAAAATTGCAATTTTTTTGACTTTTGTCTGTATATTTATGCGCAGCTACCTCAAAAATATCCATATACAAATTTTCTAGAGAAATATATACAGTTGAAGAATGTATACCTTAAAGGGTTAGTGTGAATGCCCATAACGTTGTTGGGATATATTTCATATCTTAACGTGGCGGTAACTTTACAAGGAAAAATCGTAGGTTGTCACTCAATAGTTTATTTTGAGGGGTAAAAGTAGTATTAAATAATGCAACTAGAAAAAAAAACAAGAAAAAATTTTGTGTATTCTCTACGTAAATTCAATAGCAGCAAAAAAAAACATTTTTCAAGTATATTACCTCAAATTTCTCAGAATCCTGACGTGATGGGCTAATCCTGACCTCAGATTCAGATTTTGCTTGGCAAATTACTTCGAACATGATCCCCAGTTGCCCAACAACAGAACCTTGTAGATCCATGTAATATTATTAATTTTCTAACAGCTAATTGTAAATGTGCATTGACACGCGTTTACACACCACCCACTGAAATAGTTTGATATTTTCAATTTGTAAGCAGAATTAAAAAATGGTATAATAACTTATGATATGCATAGTGCACCATCATAGTTACTGATAAGCTTTAAGATCTATAAAATTTATTAGAACAAATATAAATTGTAATCGTTATAGAATCAAGATAAATTTGAAAAAAAAGCTCATTGTTATCACAAAAATAGTGAACGATAATGAAAATCTAGAACTATCAAATAGAAAAATCTGCGAAATATGAATATCTGGGTATACGCAGAAATAATTAGAAATATATTTACATCATTGAAATAACTACTATGTTATCGTTACCTTAAATTAATTACAAAGATATATAAAGAGTTAAAGGCTTTCGAAATATGATGTTACGGAAGTAATAACGGGTCATATTACTAAATTAGCAGTACAGAACAAAGTGAATAAAAATGAGGAGATATTACTAACAATTAAAAAATAGAAATTAAAATATTTTGGCCCTATTATGAAAGGAGCCCGTTGTGAACTTTTAAGACTAATTTTGGAAGGAATAAGTAAAATGCAGACAAAGTATTGGAAGAAGAGAAGTATCTTGGATCAAAATAGTTTGTGTATAATATTATTTAAATTTCAAACATTACAACAATTTATGAATAATGCACAGTCAACTAAAGAGTAATGTTTAATACGGAACTCAATTTTGAGAATTGTGTAATAGGTATTACATTTTCCATATTGACACAGCGACTTTAAGGTGTTTTAAATAATAAGAAATGGTATCGATGCTGACCAATACGATACAATTTACACATTGCAATAGGGCGCTTTCCGCCATGGGTGAGCGAAGCATCGGTAGGAGGATATCTATCATACAAACAGCAATCGGTCAAACATTTAGGGGTTAAGCGATCCCAGTCGCAAGGATATCCCATAATTACACTAAATACCTACGCTCGAGACATCACCATCGAAGCCGCGAACTATCCTGTGAACTGTTCAACGATTCTACTCTCCGATGGTCCAGATATCCACCTGTTATCGGTCTTAGGCGCTACTCTCCGGATTAATGTGACAGAAGGCCCACTTGCACCTAGCAACTTATTATAGTGGAGAAACGACAAGCCAGGGGTCATTCGCTCGTATTAGTTGGGACTGCTTACTGCCAATTAACATTTCCTGAAATATACAAAGAAGAAGTAGGTAACTGAATAAATTATTTTAAAACACCCTGTATTCTGTTTTTCATACTTCAGAATATGGCCTAAAACTAGCTTAACAACCTAAGATATGAAAGATTAATCAAGATGAAATGGATAGTATGGACGGCGGCGACAGCTTTAATGCACTCTTGCTGATGAACCAGGTCAACACTTATCGATCAACATGTTCCTGGTCAATACAGAACTAAATTAAACGGACTGTATTTAATTCGTCTGTGTGTAGGTGGCGGTAGGATATAAGAAAATGAATGATACTGCTCGTTTATATCGGGTCCTCAACAATGTCGAGGAAATAAAGAGAGAACCCGACACTACTCGTTCTTGAAAGATCCTCGACGATTGTTCCTATCGGATCCTCGATAATGTTGGAAAGTAGCGGTAGGATATAAGTAAAATAGGGAGATTGTGAAACACCATATACACACAAGTCTTGCATTATCTACAATGCTAGACCAGGAAGACGCGATCTGGCTGATGCCCTTTGCAGTCCATCATACTACTCATTCGAGTAGAGAACATATGGTTCGCCTTGCATTGGCGGTATGCGAAGCCTTAAATAATTCGCCGATTATCGGTCGGTCATTCTTGCGATCCCAGTTCCATGCCAGCGAGGCATGGCATAGGGACTCGCGCATACATTACTGCGATACATTTTCCCGCAAGAACTACCTTTTTCCGATACATAGTAAATAAAGTACACCCGGTAAACATACTCATGCCAAAAATTAATAACTTCCTTAAAACATATACGATCTTATAAACTTATTATTGAATGACTTTAGCACCTCCAAAATATTATAAATCACTTTTATTTATTTACTAAATCGTGCTAATTTCCATTGAAAAGATTTACCATATCGCTAGAAAACTAAAAAGGAGGCACAGTAAACGTTTAAACTCAGAATTAAACACAAAATACTGAAAACATTAGGCTGAGAAATAATGAAATATATACTTAGTATTTATCAAGACTCACTGAAGTACGGGAATCAACCCGCTGAAAACCCTCGCTTCTATATCAAGGACTCCCCTATGATTTACATCTCTTTTAAAGAGGCAGTACCTTCCCTACTCACATCCATAAAAAAAGGAGAGGATTGTGAACAACTTTGGGAGCTTATATTTTGTGAAACAGACGACAAAATAAGAAAAATGGTATCTACATATTAAACGACATTATTAAAAATCTATTGAACAGTACCCCCGTCGATCGGACAAACAATAAAATTTTTATAAAAAAATTGAACCGACTTCTAAAAATGCCCTAAAAAGTGAAAAATAACCATAAATTTTTATATGAAATTGAACTTTTTGAAGTCGGCGCCAAACTAATACTTGACAAAATGTGATTTGCATAAACAGATTTAAAATACTTTTTTTGTAATTGCTTTCTTACCATAATTTGTATATATTAGTAGTTGTTTATTTCATTTACAAATAATTTGGCGCCGACTTCAAAAAGTTCAATTTCATATAAAAATTTATGGTTATTTTTCACTTTTTAGGGCACTTTTAGAAGTCGGTTCAATTTTTTTATAAAAATTTTATTTTTCTATTTTTAGTTTTAGAATTCATTATGATATTCATAAATTATTTGAACTAAAAACTAATCGAAATTACTGTACTTCGCAATGACTCCAAAGTAGCAAAAAAGTACAAATTTTATCCAAAGTTGTAAATCACCCTAAAATGAACCACTAAAATTCTTTAGTTCTTAGAGTTTTCCAAACACCAATCAAATTGGGTCAAATGAATATTTTGTCTGTCATAGAAAATCCACTATCTTAAATTTCAAATTAATTTTAGATTGGTAATATAGGCCCCAACACCTTCCAATATCGATATTTAAAGAAAATAAATTAATTTTTTATCCACCATATTAGATACGCCATTTTAAAATAATTTTAGATTCGTCATGTGTTACCCCGAAAACTCTCCCGTACCAATTTTGGTGAAAATCCGACAAAATTGATTTTTTTGTTCGCCATATTGAATCCGCCATATTGAATTTTTTAAAAATAATTTCTGATTCTTTATGTGAGGCCCCGAAAACTTCCCCATACCAATTTTAGGGAAAATCGGACAAAATTGATTTTGTCGTCCGCCATATTAGATCCGCTATATTGAATTTTTTTTAAATTATTTTAGATTTGTCAAATGCGACTCCGAAAACTTCCCCGTACCAATTTTGGAGAAAATCGGACAAAAAATTTTTTTTGGCGGCCATATTGGATCCGCCAAATTGAATTTTTTTAAAATTATTTTAGAATCGTCATATGCGACCCCCAAAAATCCCTCATACCAATTTTGGAGAAAATCGGACAAAATAAATTTTTTTTGTCGGCCATATTGGATCCGCCATATTGAATTTTTTAAAAATTATTTTAGATTCGTCATATGCGACCCCGAAAACTCCCCTGTACCAATTTTGAAGAAAATCGGACAAAATAGATTTTTTCGTCCGCCATATTGGATCCGCCATATTGAATTTTTTAAAAATAATATTAAATTCGTTATGTGGCACCTCAAAAACTTCCCCATACCAATTTTGGAGAAAATCGGACTAAATTAAAAAATTTTGTCCGCCATATTGGATCTGCCATTTTGAATTTTTGAAAAATAATTTCAGATTCGTTGGGTACAACCCCGAAAATTTCTCCATACTAATTTTGGAGAAAATCGGACAAAATTAATTTTTTTGGCCGCCATATTGTAAGCGCCATCTTGGATTTTACTGCACCAATTTCATCTAAAAAAATATGGGACCACCGCAGCAACTTCCTTTACATAACGAAAAAAATTTCATTCAAATCGGTGCAGCCGTTCCGGAGTAATCGGTGTACATACATAAAAAAAAAAAAAAAATACATAGTCGACGAATTGAGAACCTCCTTCTTTTAGAAGTCGGTTAAAAAAGACGAAACTAAATTTTTTATCTTTCATAAATTAGTTGACCCAGCTTACCAGTGATAATTTTTATTCAATATATTAAGTAAAAGCTATCAGAATAATTTTTTTCTGGTTTTTAATATTTATTGTTGGAGATTTAGAGGGGGTGGCAGGAAAAAAACACTTTGTAGGCTCATATTTCGCGAATGACGCAACTAAATAAAAAAAAGTAATATAATATATTTATTTGTATTGCGAGAATCCTATTCCACAATATCTAATTCGATGGAATAAATGAAAAAAAATCTTACCCTACTTTCACCATTTTTTTTTTGCAATTTCGCATTAGATTTATTTAATTAAATTCGTGGGCCTGAAAAGTTTTATTGCAAAAGAATAAACCGATGATGTTTTAAGCTGTGACGTACAGACCGATCGATGAAACTATAAAGGTTCGTACAAAGCTCCTAAAACTTAAGTATTTAGTAGGTATTAGGCAAGAGATAATATTTCCGAAATTTATTAATAATTTTATTTAATAGTACCCTTACATCATACAGAATATGTTCTAAATATGTTATTATTCTCGGCCCTTAACCCCTAGACATAATTATTATTATATCTGTAAAGTCTAATCTCTATAACATCAAATTTACGATACTAAAACGTAAACTTACAGTAACTTTGAGCATGCACATTATAAAATGTTCAGCTGACCATTGACAGAACCTTAAAAAATATTTTTTGACCTTATATTGGCATAGCAAGAATATATTTTTTATGTCTCATTGTACTAAATAAAATACAAAAAACACAAATAAATAACTAATGGATATCTGTTGGACTTCCATCGTCTTTATTTTTGTTGAATATCACGACGCTTCGGCTGGTAGCTATCTCTAGCTGTTCTGAAGTAAAATTTCACTTGAAAAATGGCGAGCGATAACTGCTAACCGATACGTCGTGATATTCAGCATAGATAAATATAATGGAAGTCTAACAAATATCTACTACTTCGCGAGAAACATCGTTGTCTATGACCAAGCAAACACAAATTAATAAGTCACTTAAAACACTAAAATTTCATTTATTTTAAAAGGCAAAAACTTCAGAAGATAAATATAGCGTCGAACTAGTACCAATCGTTCACAACAACACTTGAAAACTAACTGATGGATAACAGGAAATGGGTTGAGCGTAAGCCAATAAGTGTTAACATTCAAAAATACGGCTGGCACCTTATGTGGTTAGTGCTTTAACTTCTTGAATAAGCTGACTGTGATAACAACGTTAAGTAATTTTTTTCTTCATTGAATTGTTGTTCTTCTGTGTCTTGCAATAAGCATCAAAATAAATAATAATTAAATTTTATTGTCCTTCATATTATTTCATACTTTCATACATGTATAAGCAATTTAAACAATATTTTTTGAAGTTTATACCCAAAAGTTTCCAGCAACATGAAAGCTGTCTTGAACATAAGGGTTGATGTAATCAGTGTGTTAATAATTTAGTCAGGTATTAGGCACGCAAATGCCTAAATATAGTATTCTGTTAAGCTTCGTGCACCTACAAAAAATGTACATGGTATTTTAATGCGTATTTGTACTCTTACTTAAAATAATTTAATCAAAATAATTGACGGTATTATATATGAAAATAAATGTAATGCATAGAAGAAATAGTTCAGTAAGCGGTATTTTTGATTTGCTATTTGTAATATGATTTTTCGCAGTTAATTTTTTAAATAATATGGTGGCATATCAAATAAATATATCTGTCAATGCTTATGCTAATTTACGGGACCGCTTTTTCTCTTACGAGAAAGATAATTAGTTCCACTAAAACGCATTAACAAAATGTAACTACTTAAAACGTTAAAGTGAAAAAATTTACGTTGTTGGAGACACTAGTTCTTGATGGAAGGCGTGATCACTTTAATATAAGGTCCAGATGCTAACTATGACTTCTTTACAGTATGCAATGATAAATTTTTCCATATTTTACGTACTTCTAAGCTTAGTTGTTTTAGAGTGCACATATGTTTATTACGAAGCTTAACTTTCATTAAACCTGATACATGTTCAATAGGATTTGCTTTAGATGAAGAAACATGCCACTCTATGTTAGTAATATATTTTTTCTTTTCCAATCCTGGCAAAGGTCATTACAGTTTTTCGAGTAATTGTCCATGAGTCATAATCATATCCAAACCAGCGTTAAACACACCTTATTAAACATTTTTCATAAATTCTTTTTTTAATCTCGCTGCGTTTTTAATGAAAAGATACAACAACCCAAATTCATGTAGGGGAAGCATGCCCAGATATGCACTTTAACAGAGTATTTAACTGTTCTCTGAATAATTCTGGGATACTTAGTAGATCAAGCTTTCATAATAAAATTCAAGACCCAAAATAATGACAATAATTCTTCTTCTATAGTTTCTTTCCATTCGCTACCTCTAGATAGTGCATCTTCATAACTCTCAGGTAAATCATTTCATTTTCTCCATCATCTTCATTTAAATTGATATCATGTTCATCGAAAATAACATTTCGAGCAGCCACAATCTTTTGTTTTTCCTGATCTCATAATCTATAGCCATTTTCTGTATAGCCAACTAATAACGTTTTCTTACTACGGAAATATAACTTATTTCTTTTTTCTTTTGGTATATGCATGTATGCATCACAACCAAACACTTTTATCTTATCTAAACTTGCCTCTTGCTTGTACCAAATCTGCAGGAGATTTATTTTTTGGCAGAGTTGAAGTTTCCGTTCTATTTAGTAGATAAATAGCTGTTCCTACAGCATCTTCCTAAAATTCCTTTTGTAATTTTGCTTCAAATATTAAATATCTTGCTTTTTCCATAATTGTTCTATTAAGACGCTCGGCAACACCATTTTGTTGTGGTGTGTATCTAATAGTATACTCAACATGAATACTTTTTTGTAAACAAAAATTTTTAAATTCATGGGATATATACTCCCGGCCATTATCACATCTTAATCTTTGTATTTTATCTTTAAATTTATTTTCAACCACAGCTACATAGTTCTTAAACTTTTTCAAAGTTTCACTTTTATTTTTAATAAAATAACAAACAGTAAAATGAGAGTAATGATATATGAAGATACCTTGGTGAAATTAACGTTTGACGAATCGCTATGGATATTCTTTCGTGTCCAGACTATACGTTATAGGATGTGATTTTCGATAGTAAAGGTTTTTGCCTCATTGTCTCATAATTAATTTCCTTTTCATCAAGTCGCCGTCGAATCAAGCGCAGAACCTCTCTCCCTAAGACTTTCGAATTGAGGAAAATAAACTCGCCTGCCTACTGCATTAGGAACGTGGATGTCGCTGAAGCCCCTCCCCCCACTCCAGCTGGTGATAACTTGCTTTCATTTGGTACACTATCTTGTCTACGAATGGGATGGGGGTAATTTCGATCTTTTCTTTGCTCTTGTGATATCACCCCCCCCCCCCCTCCCTAATGAGAGAGGCTAGATCCGCTTCTGAGTCGAATATTATTTAGGCCAATGCGTATTCCTTTTTGAGCTAAAATCGTTTTTCCTTTTGGAAACACTTGAATCTTATCTTATCTTGATTTGTTCTGGTCACACTTCTTCAGCTCCATCTGGAAAATCATCGACATTTTTTCTCGGTCATACCTTTTCACACGCTTCTGTATATTTTGAAGGGGCAGCATAATTCATTTTTTGGGACCTTTTTCGTATCTACTCAAAAAAGCTGCTTTTATGATATATTGCACTTGTTATGCATATGTCTGATAAACTTCACGAATATTAGCAACTGACTATCCATACACTGCGCAGAATAATTTAGAGCCCCGGAGGTTGGAGGTTGGAAATAGGTGTAAACAAGAATGGTATTTAAAAACGCAGTAAAGGAAAATGATGAAGGATAAATATTTTATAATGAGGGACTATCTGAATTTGGATGTGTTATAAAAATATTGTGACGAAGAACGGTCTTGGTTCGGACGTGTCCTTATAGAAATGTTATATCGATTATTCATCATTTGTTAGTCAGGTTTCTAGTAAGATTTCAGACTTTTAATCTAGTATAATTTAGTTAGTTAGTTGTGATTTAGCAGTGAAAGGGTTAACAAGTATTTAATAAAGATTTGGAAGTTACAGGTGAAAAAATGTTGTTTTTATTTGGGCCCAGTAAGTAAAAATATAAGGAGGGAAAATCGTAGCAATATTATTGAGGAGATAAAATGGATGAATCTTTAAAGTAAATGGAAATTTATAGCAGAATAGGAAAAATGTTAAAGCTATACCACATTGATAAATCCGAAATATATCTTCTGAAGAACGAAAGTGGGTATATTTAAAGCAATTTATACATAGACAGTCGAAGTGCAGTATTGTGGAAGAGTCAAAGGTGTTACAGTTATAGACAGAGTAAGAAATATAAAAATAAAAGAGGTCCTAAAATTACAGTTACATCAGCCTCTATAGAAAGATAGCAATCGATTTTGTGGGGGTCACCTACAGAGAATGAATAATGCGAGATCGGTCAAATAAGTTTATGAATAAAAGACAAGGGAAAAGAAAAAAAAGAGAAGTCTGACATTAACATATTAGAAGTATGTTTAGGAAATAGCAGTAAGTTGTTATATTTACCCCCCTCTATTTTTTTCATGATCAGGAATAAAAGATTAAATTTGAGTTAAAAAATCAAAAATCGCTTTTTTTGACACAGTTTCGTACTCTTGCCTTGGGTATAATTTAGACATATTTATTATTTGTACGTTTAGTTATTTGAACGGAAATTTATCAGAAAATATTATCGGATCAAATAAACACAATTCAGAACAATTAGGTTATGAAGATTCTACAGAAACTTATTATTGTATCAAATAAACAAAATTGTTTTTAGCTAATGAACAAAAATATTAAAATAACTTTGGAAAAAAAATGTGTGATTTTTAAATATATATTCCGAGATAACAAAAAATAAATTCTTTAAACTTTCCACAAAAAGGCACATTAAACATAACCATCTAATTTGTATTATGTGTAATCTTTTTCTAACTTGTAATTAAATATATATAAAAAAAATACATAAAGAAGACAAAATTATTCTAAGCAATGGGTCTATTTTTTGAATACTGTTCAATACAAACTGATTTTATAACCTGGGCTATCTTAGCTTTTAACTAGAGTCGATGACACTACATTCATTTTCTTCATTTTGGGTCATAGGGAAAAGTGGGTTAATTGGGAATACCTAACTTACAACACTAAAATAAGAAAAGAAATTTACAAATATAATTAACTTTTATTGCAACATTAACGTTAGTAATCTACTACATACAAACAAAAAAATAAAATCAAAATTCTTGAAAATTATTAAAAGATTAATGAAAATAGGAAAGATAACAACTTATTTGAGTAATGACAGATACATTGGTAATTTCAGCAAGAAGCACAGAAGTGGATGGAGGAGCAGTATTAATGGTCACATCCATATCAGTTTGATTTTCAGGAACAGAAGTGGCATTTTGACTCTGACTGACAATGAGTTCACTCAAGCTTTACGCAACTGCAGTTGGACGAACGGAAGTACTTGATTCTTGAGTTTGACTGTTGTTAGATTCATCTAATGACATATTTTCAAAGAATTCCTCAAACTTGTCTGTATCAATAGGACAAATTTCAGCCACTCTAAATCGACTGACAGCTATGATTATATTGGCTGTTTTGTTATATGTATATGTAAAAAGCTCTCCTATTTCGTATTGGGTGATTGGTTTGCCAGAATTGTTAACCATGAAGAGCTCACATTCTCAATTGTATGCCATTTTCAGTGAATTGAAGAAAGACAGGTCAAGTGGCTGCATTTTGTGAAATACATGAGGTGACAAAGAAAGAACATACAGGTTGTATTCTCAAAAAAAATTGTATGCTCTCGGGCTAACGTGACTTTCGTGATTATCTAGTATTATCAGAACTGGTTTTTCTTTGGTAGGTTTTATAAAAGATATGAAGTGCTGCAGATAATGAACGGATATGGACTCATTTATCTAACCGGAATCAGAAACCATAGCAATCATAGCCCCATTACAACCTTTAGGCAACAGTTTGCTCATTCTATATATTTTAAAGATAAACATTGGAGGTACATATATACCATTAGTACTGATAGCACAAATAACAGTTGTGGTGATACCGCGTTCTCCACTTGTCACTTTTACTTCTTGTTTTAAGCATTTTGAAACCAAAATTTTGAAATTTTTCTGAATAGTACTTATGCCTGTTTCACCAGTATTGAAGATACGATGACTAGAAAAACTCTGTTTTGTTAAGAGGGCTTCTAGTTGGTCGACAAGAAGTTTAACTTCGGTGGCATTACAAGCTGTTATTCGGTTAAGTGACGTGGCTTCTCAAGTCCGTAGACTGATGGAAAGATGTCTAGACATGAAAAAATAGTACCAGGCTCTGCCTGCTAACTGAGATTCTTTGTTGAATTTATGTTTCAATTTGTTAACTTCAGCAAACGTAAAAGCAATCTTTCGTATTTACTTAGGTGTTATGCCATAAAAAGACTCAAAGCAATTGAGTATGAATCTTTCTAGATGGTCTTCCTGGTTTTTAATTTAGACAGAGTACCAATCTTTTTTTGGTTTCTTAAATACTTCTTGATTAACTTGCTTAAATTACATTGTTTTTGACACTCAATATTTGATGGCTGCTTTGCCTAAAGTAAGTTGTTTACTCCTTACATCTTGCACGGCGAAAATCCTTAATTTCTTATCTATTATTTCGTAATGTCTAGGCATCTAAAACAATTTCTAACGTGAGAATATTTTTCAATCTACTAATGGGTATAAATTAGAAAAGTTAACATTAACCCTCGTGACGCCGTTACTAATTACCCGTAGTGGGCAATTCAAATCAAAATGGCCGTTACTCGCTATATTATTTTCGATTAAAGCTATATGGAATTTATAAATCGATAGTACATATAAGATAGTAACAAAATATGTCTTTAAGCTAAAAAAATATGATTTTTAAATTTATTTCTACATACGACAAAAATTGTAACAAAAACACGTAATAATATTGTCCAACTTATCGTGATAGCATGGGCGCGTGCTCTCATTCATACTTCTGCGTGTGCCCTATGTAACATCAAGCGTATCTACTTACACGTGGGCGGGCGGTGTAATGAGGGGGGAAGTATTTGATATTGAACTGTTCCTAATCACCCGCCGTCCTCAATTACCCCCTTTCTCCTATTGATTAAAAGAAAAGTAATATTAAGGTTACATTGCGTAACGTCAAATATCTGACTGATATAAATTTCAGCATGAATTGTTGTAAGTTTAGACCATGAATTGTATAAATTGTTTGCAACAGTAAAAACAACTAAAATTTTTCGAGATGTCAAGAAAGCTACCGCATGACATCCCAGATAAAAGGATGAGGTCTGAAAGTGTGAACAGTTTAAAGAAAACAACAAATATAATTGCTTTCGAAGTTTACTCAGATATATTAAAAGTGTTTTTCAATTTAAGTGGCTTTTTATTTCAATTTTCCTTTAGTTTGTCGATAAAAGACACATTACTCTATTAGAAATTTAACTGATTCAGACTACATTTAAATATAAAAACTGAAACTCATGAATTATAGATTTCTGGTTAAACAGAAAGTTAACCGACGGTTGTTCTATTTAAGCAAAGAATGGGAAACTAGGATAAAACATGCAAACCGGTTTCTTGTAAGATTGTGTTCGGTTGTATCTTATTAAAATGTAAAAACATCATTAGATATATCACCAGTGTTAATTTAGATATAGAGTATATGTAAAAACTACATTAAAATATAGTTTAAAATCTAAATACTCAAAATTTTTATAAAATTTAACTTTCGAGATATTATGATATAAAAGCTATAAAAATTAAAAATGTAGTTAATTTTTGAATATTCAAATATAAAAGAAGTTTTTGAGTTTCTCAGTCATGAAGTCAAGTAAATTGTTCAAAACAAAAAAGATTTCTGCAGAAAACTCCTTAATTTTGAGAATTTTTCCAGCTGCATTCTGATGATTTACGATCGTCTGTATGTAAACAAAAAATAACTCGTTTTGCTATATCCTTAGAATTGTTTTTAACACTGAATCTGTATCTGGTAAAATCCAGACTACCTGAGAGTAAATCATTACAGGGCACATTATATGAATACCAATTGTGGATATGATGTATTTTCAATTGGGCGCTAATTCCCTATTAAAAGTAAATAAAGCTATATTTTCCAGCTTTTTTAAACACTCAGTATATTTAAATATTTTTAAAGTGCGCACTTTTGCTAATCTAAAAATATGATTTTTTTAGCTATATCCAGTGTGACCAGTAAAGTCCGCATCATATGGGATTTTTTTTAATTATTAGCATTATTGCAAATTTGACTTTGGCAACAATTTCTGCTCGGGATTAAAATTAACCAAAAAATAGTAATGACGGGATTAGTATTATCTGTGAAATTTTAATAATTTTACAAAAAAAATTGAACCGACTTCTAAAAGTGCGCTAAAAAGTGAAAAATAACTAACACTTTTATGTGAAATTGGACTTTTTGAAGTCGGCGCCAAACTAATACCTGACAAAATGTGATTCGCATAAACAGAACAAAAATACTTTATTTGTAATTGCTTTCTTACCATAATTTGTATATATTAGTAGTTATTTATTTCATTTAGACATACTTTAGCGCCGACTTCAAAAAGTTCAATTTCACATAAAAATTTCTAGTTATTTTTCACTTTTTAGCGCACTTTTAGAAATCGATTAAATTTTTTTGTAAAAATTTTATTTTTCTATTTTTAGTTTTATAATTCATTATGATATACATAAATTATTTGAACTAAGTACTAATCGAGATTAGTGTACGTCGCAATGACTTCAAGGTAGCCAAAAAGTACCCATTTTATTCAAAGTTGTAAATCACCCTAAAATGAACCACTAAAAATTCTTTGGTTCTTAGAGTTCTCCAAATACCAGTAAAATTGTGTCAAACAAATATTTAGTCTGTCATAGTAAATCCACTAATTAATTTTAGATTGGTAATATAGGCCCCAAAACCTTCCAATATCGATATCGAAAGAACCTGAGATGAAAATTTCTTAGTTGGAATTAAATTTTGTACTGCATATTGAGTTTGTTTGTATACTCCTCAAGAAACCCACAATATAAATTTTCAATATTTAAAGAACCTGAGATGTAAATTTTTTAGCTCGATATATTTTATACTGCATATTGAGTTTGTATACGCCTCAAGAACCCCACAATATCAATTTTAAACAAAATCAGAATATGTAAAATTTTCTATCCCTCATATCGTATCTTATCAACCTAATAGTTGTAAAAAATTAACTTCATATTCGTAATACATGACCCCGAAAACCCTCTAATACCAAATCTGGAAAAATGCGAATAAGGTAAAGTTTTCAACTCATCATATTGCATCCGCTATATTGAATTTCAAAAAAAATATTTTAAGTCTTAATCTAATCTAAATCTAAACCCTTCAAAGCCCCCTAGTACCAATTTTGAATGAAATCCGGAAATTTAAAATTTGTAGACTTATATTCGCTATTTACATCCTCAAAAACCTTTGAACAAAATCGAAAAATGTAAAATTTTTAGTCCGCTACATTGGATTCGCCATATTGAATACTGAAGAAATACTTTTAAATTCATAATTTTTACCCTCACGAACCCCTTATATCAGTTAGGGAGAAAATCGAAAAATGTAAAATTTTTAGGACACCATATTAAATCTGCCAGATTGAGTTTTTCAAAAAATATTTTAAATTCAGAATTAACACTAACAAAAATACCCCAATACTGATTTTAGACAAATCGGGATATGTAGAATCTTTAATCCGCCATCTTGGATCCGCCATATTTATTTTTTTTTTAAATAATTTCAGATTCGTAATGTGCGATCCCAAAAACTCACCCATATCAATTTTGAGAAAAATCGGACAAAATTAATATTTTATCCGTCATATTGGATACGCCATATTGAGTTTGTTAAAAATAATTTTGGATTAGTTATGTGTGATCCTGAAAACTCCCTCGTACCAATTTTGGAGAAAATTAAACAAAATTAAATTTTTTTGTCCACAATATTATATTTTTTAAAAATAATTTCATATTCGGTGTGTACGACCCCAAAAATTCACCAGTACCAATTTTAGAGAAAATCGGACAAAATTTTTTTTTTGGCCGCCCTACTGTCAGTGCCATCTTAGATATTACTGCACCAATTTCGTCCAAAAAAATATGGGACCAACGCACAACTTCCTGAACATAACGAAAAACATTTCATTTAAATCGGTGCAGCCGTTTCGGAGTAATCGATGTACATAAATAAAAAAAAAACATACATACTCGACGAATTAAGAACCTCCTTCTTTTAGAAGTCGGTTAATAAAAAAATCATAATATAAAAATTAAACGTATTTAAAACTTACTTTCCACCTAATGCAGACTTTACTGATGACACTGTATACTTGTTTATCTTAATTATAATGTGTATTGTTTATCTTAATTATAATGTGTATATTTTTCACTTTTTAGCGCACTTTTAGAAGTCGGTTCAATTTTTTTATAAAAATTTGAGTATTTTCAATTAAACTATTTTCTTAATATTAATATGTATGACTTTCATACACAAACTATGTTTTCAAAAATTGTTATTTTATGAAGTTACCTTATACAGGGTCAGAAACAAATAAACTTAGCTTCACATGTGACCAAATTTTAATAGCCCTATTTGAATTTTGTAGAAGAACACACATTTAATATGGCGGTACTTTAAACACAATATATCGTGGACGAAGCATTGTTAAAACTAAAAAGTTTTATGTAGGTTGTGTTGAGTCTTATTTTGCAACAATAGTGCAATTTACAAAAAATTGGCAAAAAATCCAAATTATCTCATACAAATTTTTCGATATTTTGAGATATAACCCCACTTTTGAATTTTTTTTGGAAAAAAATTAAAATTTGACAGATAATGCTAATCACGTGGCTACTATTTTTGTGGTTAATTTTCATCTCGATCGAAGCAGAAATTGATACCAAATTTAAATTCCAAATAAAGCTATTAATAAAATAAAATCCCAAATGATGCAGATTTTACTGGTCACACTGTATAATATCTTATCAAATGTCACATCAAGTGGATATCGTATATAAATAGAAACGGCTATTAGATTCCCCGAAGTGCATCCAGGTGGGTGAAATTCTTTTCAAACCACAAGCATGTATTCAAGTTACAAATGATTCACGTGAATTCACAATAAGATCGATTTAATAAGCCTAATCCCAAAGGCTTTGGTTACCGAATTTTTTCCTGCTTAAACATCCGAAAAAACATCTTCTCTGATATGATATTAAACTATATTTAAACTATAAATAATAATTTCTAACCGACAATAATATATTTATCAGGCCATATGGATAATTTAAAATATGGAGTTTTGTGTTTCTCTACTATATACATCTATTTATGTGAGGAATACTAGAAAAAATATCTACCGCGTGATGAGAAAAACAGCTAACTGTGCATTGCCTCATAACTTTCGCTGGTGACAAACTTTCTTTACTTATCTGTCAATTTAATTTCAATTCAATAATTTGTTTGTACCTCATGAAGTGTTTTGCAACAAAAAATAAATTTTGTAAAATATGCCATACGCAGTATTATCAAATTTTAAATAATATTAGGAATTAGTGATTACCATAGAGAGTATTTCCTGGTGACCGTCCATTAGAATATCCCGGGAAGTAAAGCGATTTAATTCCTGCAAATTTGTGTAATGGAGTTTTCGGTGACCCTTTGTTCAGATGAGTTGTTTGAAACTAACTTATTTCAAACGGATCAGTCTGTCTCTTATATTTTTTCTATTATTTTTTAATTTCCGATAACTTTAATAGAATTTTTTTTACCCTACTCTACCCGTTTTTTAGGAAAAAAATATTTTTTCCAAATTTTGCCTAAAATTGAATGTCGTTTCAAAAATATAAAAGCGAAACTCTGAATTATGTTTGTTACTTTAGATATTATTGGGCTTGGTAAAGAATCATCTGAAAATAACATTTTAGATATAGGGACGTAGAAAACTAACAAATTAAAAAAAAAATAGTTTCTTTCAATATGACGCTACGTTGTTGATTTATTCTGTGGATAGGCAAAAACTTTCCCTATCTTTCCGTATAAGGTGTCTTCATACCTTAGAACAGTTACCACCTTTTTTACGAGTTTTCGCAAAATCCTCCAAATATCAAGCTGTTTTAGTAATTTTTGGCAAGAAGACCATGAAAAACAAACTAAGACTGTTTGGTGAGGCATGTTATCGTCAGTTAGGACATCTTTAATTAAAAACTCTGCATTTTCTTACAGTTCTGTTGCACTAACCTTGAATAGAAAATTGTTTTAATAATCAGCGTTTGAATACGTATTACTTTCCATTTTCCATTAAATTCAACTGATAATGACACACCTCACCATAGAAATATAGTATTTTAGTTTGTTTATCATAGCCTTCTTACCAAAAATTATTAAAACTGCTTTGAATTTGGAGAATTTTGCTAAGCTAGGGATGGGAATACCCTATATGGACAGATAAGGAGTATTTCTTGCCTACCTGATGTAGTATCGCATTTTAAAAAATTTAATTACTTTTGTTACTTTTCCACTTCTCTGTATCTTAAATGTCATTTTTAGACTATTGATTATCGAGCCCAATAATATCTTAAATCAAAACCTGACTTCTGAGTTTCGCCGTTTGTTTTTTATTTTAAAAACTGGTAGAGAAAAGTAAAAAAACTTTTAGTAAAAGCAACAGTAACCTACTGTACTATATTATCAAAATTATGTACAGCTAATAATCAAAGACATCGAGGTTTATGCTTCGAAAATGTCATCTTTCTTCATTACAATGAGCGAGTTTACAAAGCAGTCAATATACGATTCATCATTTGCAAGTGAAAGTCGTACGTCCTTTGAGTTGGCTATATTCTCCAGATTTGGCTTTGCCTGACTTCTTTTTATTCATTGTTCGGAAGCTATTGATAAATACTGATCGCTATTCTGCAAACCACTGCGGATATTTTTTTTTCTGGATAAAATCGTTACAGGACACGTAGCGCGATTGCTTTGAAGTTCAGGAAGATTATTTGTAAATAATAAGATTATATAAAAAAGTTTTTCCTATTGTTGGGGAGGAAAGCTTTTCTTGAACCCCTCATATATTTTCAACTAACTATTGAATGAGGTAGCGGGACTTTTCAGGTTTAGTGTCATTTTCTAACTGACTTTAAAACTGGAGAAGCTATAAGTTCTAGCTGCAACTATTTTTGTTTGACATTATTTTTCGTAGAACTAAGATATTTTAATTCAATTTTAGGCATGTTGTAGGTTTATTTCGAGAAAATTAAAAACAGTAAGTTTCAGTTACATGTAAAAATAATTTTATCGCACAGCGTATTTTGGAACGCAGTCCTTTTTTCTTTAATTTTTTTTCATATATCCGTAAATTATCCAAAGCAGGTATTGATCGAGATGTGTAGCAAAAAAGTACCCATTTGCCTAAAAAAAAAAACCAAAACTTATGATATTGAAAGTCTTTTAAATGCCAATTTGGAATGAAACTGAATAAAACAAAATTTTAATTTACCATTGTAAATCGTTTAAAAATTACTTTCAGATTCATAATCTACACCACTGGATAAACTCTAATACCAATTTTATAAGAATTTAGTCTGCCACATAATTTTAGATTCGTAATCTACCTCCTATATGAATTTTGTACGAAATCGGAAAAATACAAAATTTTTAATCCGCCATATTGGATTTACCATATTTAATTTAAAAAATCAATTATAGATTCATAATTTACATCTCCAGAATCCTTCATACAAGCATTGGTTTTTACTGCATTTTTTCAACCGAAATTACATTTGGTTACTTCCCGCAAATATATAGCGATTAAATTGAGCAACTTCACCTTTTTTAAAGTCGATTAAAAGAATATTCGTTTTAACTGCAACTGTTTAAAACCACAATAAACTGAACCTGAAAAATTTTAATGATATTAAAAATCCGTTAATAAACATTTATTTCATTTATATATTAACAGAGGCATAAGTAAGGGTGTGATTTTCCAACCAAATCCAAATAATGAATTTTTTGAGATTCTGTTGGTCAACTACAGTTTGTAAGTAATCTTAAAAGGACGACTCTTAGCTGACAGTATAAGGCACCTAAATTTAAGTATTGTTACGTTATAAAAGTCACATGAATTTTAAAAATTAATTTTAAATTTTAATTTACACCCCCAAAAACCCTCCAGCGCTAATTTTAGACAAAATCGGGAATTGTAAAGTTTTTAATTCGCATATTGGATCCACCATAATGAATTTAATAAAAATAGTTTCAAATTCATAACCGATATCGTCAAAAAAAAATTAGTATATTGGTCCACCATACTAGATTTATAAAACATAATTTTAAATTCGTAGTATACATTCTCAAAAGCCGCCTTATACAATTTTGGATAAAATCGAAAAATTAAAAATTTTTAGTTCGCCATTTTTGATTTTTCTTTAAATAATTTTGATTTGTAATCTGTGACCAAGAAAGCATGTTTTTTTTTGATTCCAGATACTAATTTCAGGAGAAATTGGCCAATAATAATTTTTTGTTTACCATATTATAAGCGCCAACTTGAATTTTTTTGATTCCATTTCATTCAGAATTATATTGGACCACCACAGCAACTTTCTGAACATAATGTATAAATTTTATTTAAATTGTTGGTACCTCTCTGAAGTAATCGATGAATATACAATTACTCTATCGATTAATTATTTCGAGAATTAAATGATCAATTAACGAAGTAATTCGTAATTTCATTTTTGAAATTATCGATTGACGAAATCACATGAAGAGTTCCGGTTTAGGTGCGAAAAATGTTCAAGGGCGTGAACTTGAACATTTACTCAAATAATTTTTGTAACTTTATTTTATTAACAACTGGTTTATTTCTATTTCTTTAAGCTTTTATAAATCCAAAGTTCTTGAAGTTTTTTATAATCTTTTTAACAGTTGTATCGCATTTTCTTTTAATACAGGTATTCTGTCACATTCTCCATAAAAAATAAATAAGTTTAAATAAGCTTAATGTGTGTAATTTAATCGCCCCGGCATGATTATTATTAATGAGTGTCAAATGACAAGAAATAGTGACAATTTTGTAGGATTCGATTGTTTTATTTTCGCCCCGCCTCGCCGTCATGGCCAACTAATAACAAAAGTTAAAAGCCATATGACATTTTTACAATAGAAAAATGTTGAATTGCCAATATTTTGAAAACTACAAATTTTTGGAATAGACAAACTTATATAAAGTTACCCTTATTTTTAATGCTTAATATGATAAAATCATAAAAATAGTTGGTTTCTATTTGAAAAAATTGACTTTTGACGATTTTTTAAATAAAATTTTTATTCTTCTTTTTAGAACACTTTGTACTAATAATGTTCAAAATATCATAAAAAACAATAAAGTCAATCTTCGTCTACAAGAAAACCAACCCAAATTAAATAATAAAGATTTCCCTATAATAGGCAAAATCCATCGTTGTTTTGGTCTGCAAACATTCTCTTTAACATAAAATTTAAATATGTTCGAAACAGTGAGATTTAGGTACAGAATATTGTACATGAAATATGTCTAAAATTTTACGTAAAACTCAAAAATGCAATAATATATAGGGTGTTCCATTTAAAATAAGCAAGTTGATATCTACTTCCGGTATAACTGGAAGTGCCGCCATTTTGAAAATATTTTAGTCGGGTGTCCCCCGTATACGTTAGTACACTATCAAATTATCAAATTCTTCCTAATTATTGTTTTCCCAGAATTGATCGATAAATTTTCTAGATAATCATCCAGTATATTGCCGGTATATCTACTTCAAAAAAGTGCTAAATAAATCCACTATTATCAAATTTTTTACAAGGTAAAATAATCCTTAATATATTTGTTCTTTTTAAATATTTTTTGAAAAGGGTTTAATTAAATATTATTTTATACGTTTATTCGCATATCACTTTTAATAAAAATAAGCTCAAATCTTTAAATTCACATTTGACATTTGAAAGTTTCGTAAAAAAAAATAGTAGAATCTATCTTATACATCTCAGACTATATGCAATAATCTAGGCACAGCTGATGACGAACTTTTTGCAAAAGAAAATAAATTAATTTAAATTATTGAGAAACCATTATAAAAAAATTTACATAGCCTTTAAATCCACAACTTCACAATTTAAAAGTTTTATTCAAGAAAATTTATAATTCCTCTTGTTAAATGAATCTAACGCTATTACTTGGGGTGAAACAGTTAATTGAGTATGTGGAAAGAATAAATTAGGGTTCAACCGGGGTTCACCCTTAACTTTGCTTTTCAATTAGATGTTCCTTTTCGCGTTGCCTCGCAATTAGCTAGTTGACTTTTATTGGTCTAATTAAATTTTCAAAAGAAACTTTTTAAGTATGTCACTTGAAAACGTGAGCTTTTCATTAAATCTGATTTATAAACTTTTTTTTGTAGAGTTTGTTGAATTTGTAAATTAAAACTACCTTGATTTAAAGGAAACTTTAACTCGGATATGAAATCAAAAAAGCATAACTATGTCAGTTTTTATTTACGAAATTAGATAGTTATTTCAGAATGCTTTAAAAGTTGTATTTTATTAAAACGTGTAGTTTATTTTCAGCAAATGATTACAAATTGTGCTTTATAATAGAGAAATTTTAACACTTATTCAATTTATTTATATCGTTAACTTTTTATTATTATGAATTTATTCAACTTTTCACTTCAACATAATTCTGTTTTTCAACCAGATACATATTCGAGCTTTTCCAAGAGTAAGAAAAAAAAGTTGAAATATTCGTACGAAAACGATGACCTTCTAGCTTCCGTAATAGTTAGCTATTATAGTTGTAACAATCGTTATAGTAGTAGTCAAAATAGACACAAACTTGTTCTTTCTTATTTGCGGTACTCCTGAAGTCAGTTCAACCCAAAAGTTCTGGTACGACGAAAATTCAAAATGGATACGTTTCCTGATAATATAAGTAGTGAGAATTCGGTAAAATTAAATTAAAATCTATCCAGTGCCTTTTTTTTACACGGTCGTTTTTTCGATTTTTTCGCCAAATAACGTATTTAAAAACAAAAAATTAAAGACATACTCAATATATATATATATATATATATATATATATATATATATATATATATATATATATATATATATTCTCCAAGGTAATGAATCAAGGATGAATAACAAAATACGTTCAACTTAACATGTGTAAAAGATATAAATGACCTTGAATGTTCTTATTGCCTCTCTTGTTTACGCTAAATATGAATAAATAATTTGGTCCCTTTAGACACTAAATAGATATTCAGTAGACTCATATGAAATCTATTTTATCTGTATAATAATCCGTATTTAACAATATAAAAAAAAATATTAATAAAAATCTAGTCGAAAATATATTAGTAATAATTTATTGTTAGTTACGAAGAAAATCGTTTTAATATTTGTTTGTTGTGTTGTGGAAAAACGAAATTAATGTTTAAAATTAAGGGAGAAACAAAATCAAGACTTTAAACCTCATTGAACAACGACGATTTTGTTAATGAAAAATTTCCGAATGCTTTACGCAGTACTTACAGAAAAGATGTTTATAATGCAACATCAAAAAATAGCAAAACAGCCAAAAAAATAATCGTACTTCCTAATGTGTTTGTTTCTGGGAGAAGTAAGAGTAAAAAAGACCAAATGTACAGATAATTTTTCATTTCAATTTCGGAAAAATCTTTAGGTAAATTATGTTTTTTATTTTATGTAATGAAAAAATAGTCAAACACATGGAAAGAATTATAATAAATATTGAAAATTGAATTTTGAATTTATTTTACCTTGTATTAACACAAATTATTCAATTACTTTTTATTGCATTGTGATGAATAATTGTGTACTGATAATAATAGTAATTTTTGCGTTTTGCCTCTTTTATGGTATTTATTTTTAGAATTTTAACCTGCACATTAATAAGTTATTTAAACGTAGCATCTTTTTTTATATTTCAGAATTGAAATCTAATTTGAAGCTGTGCAATTTCTGTTTTAGTAAAATACATGTCGGTCATTCTCATGTTTGCAACAAATCGACTCATGTCAAAAATATATCGAATTACTTAGAAAAGCAAATGAGTGAATCGTAAAAACAACAAGTAGCCTCCTCTTTATTAAAAGGTATAATCGAAACTTCTAACCGTATTGATGATTCTGAAATAAAACGTAATAATCTAAGCTTAAATATAAAACAACCTAAAGGTGGTCAGTCAGTCAGTTAAAAATCATTGCAAAACCAAAAGAAGAAAAGAGTAATAAAGTATTTTCTGTAAAATCTGTCTGCAATCTTCAAAAAAAGTATAACCTTAGTACTAAAATCGCTTCAAATATTAGAGTTGCAACCAAAAATCGTAAATGTATTGAGGTTGGACTAAAAGAATCACTGATAGAAAATGCACACCGATTAGATTCATATATAATGAGAAAAAAAGTGAAAACAACGTATATGCAAGCTGTCGTTTTTTTGCAAGGATCTTAATGCTTTCGTTTCGCATATTATATGTGAATGAAAAATGAATGATGTTCATTACAAATTCGGGATCGATGGTGGGGAGGATTTTTAAAAGTGTGTCTATCGATCCAATCTTCTATAAAATTTTTTATAAGTAATACTCTTTGTAGGCGTCGTAAATTTAATGGTGGTATTGATCAAGACAGTTTCAAGAAAGCTGGACTAAAAAAACTATTTATTTTATCAATACCATACCCAAGAAAATTATCTAAATGTTTTCGAATTATGGAATTTATTAAAAATTAATAATAGCTTTTCTCATGCGTATAAGTTATCGCTTGATTTGAAACTAGCGAGTATTTTATTGGAAATCATGAATCACTCTTCTCTTCCTGTCACTCATGTACTTGGTACAATGGACTGGAAATTGTTATCAAGCATGGAGCAATGCAGGATCAGACTTAAAAACTGCTAGAAATTTTGATAATTGCATCCTGGAACTGGAAATAATGAAACAAAAATGTTATATATAATAACTCCGCCCGAATTACATTTAATGATAGGTGTTGTCAAAAAAATAATAGACAAAATGGAAGAGGAATATGAAATTGAAGCAAAAGCTTGGATCGAAAAATTATCCATTTATCGCGAAGTAATCCATGAAGGCGCAGGCTTTAATAGGAATCCAAAGTAAGTTTATTCTAGAATCGATTTTCTTCGGAGTACATGTAGTTTAGTTATGGTAAAGAATATGTCGATGTGCTTTATAAATGTAATAAAGTTATAAATTGTTTCAGTAATAAGTTCAAATCTGAATTTGAGAATTGTATTGAGAATTTCAAAAAAAAACTACTTGAGTTTAAATATTCCTGTCACTACTAAGGTTCATGCCATTTTTTACCACAGGATTAGGTTTCTACAGTGCACAAGCCATAGAAACGATGCATTTCGTCGCACCAGAACTTTTCGGTTGAACTGATTTCAGGAGTACCGTGTATCGTCAGTGTTTAACATCAATAAAATTTCTTAAATTTCCTCTTGAGCAACGCTATATAATTTTTGTTAAGGAAACAAAAAACCACTTCATCACTATCTCAGCTTTCTGCTCAGGTTTCAACCATTATATTTTACTCTCCCATAAATCTTATTTTGTCATTTTTCCTTCTGGAAAATACATCGTAGAACAATTCGTAAAACGTAGGTATGTCTAAACTATTTTAGAAGTTAAATTTTTAATCCTCACTCAAACCATTTAGATTAAAGAAGTATGTTTAAGCTGGGTAGTGACATTTCAATAAATTGATAAAACTTGCATATGTATATGTGAAAAAAAGTACAATAAAAAACACAGAAACAATACGAACAAGTTTATTTAAATTTATTTAGGGTCTATATTTCCAATCTTAACCAGCGATCTGGCGTTGACACGCTCTTAGTAACAATTTACAACTTAAATAACTAAGATTCAAAGACAAGCATTCACTGTTGGTATAGCTTTTTCTGTAGCTTAAGTTAAGGAGTCTGATTTGATAATAAAATTATTTTAACATCTGAAGACGCTACAATGCAAGGAAAGTTGTTAGGTTTTTAATTTTAAACCTTTGCCTTATATATAGCGGAAATTTATTTTTTACTTAATACATTAGTGCAATATAATTAAGCTGTATCAGTTAAAATATTTTTCAACTTTAAACAAATTGAGCAACACATATATTGTTATGGTAAAAAATTTCCATGTAAGTTAATTTTCCTGGAGTATATGCATGCAGCCGCATTCTGTTGTACATTAAAAAAAAAAGACATATTTTATTCTGCAAATAATAATTAATTAAATCACAAACCGATAATATAATTTTTACTGAAAGCCTTGTTTTTTTTTGAATAATTGTTTAATCTTTGATCTTTTATCAACTCCCATCCATTTACCATAACCCCTGATATTATGATGTGCATTACGTTATTTATTATTATTCTTATTTGAAAACATTTTTTATAAATGGTTGATGTATTTAATATTTTTCGTGAAAAACAATTTATCACAAACTAATGCAGTTACAATAGAAAACTAAACCTACTCTGAGCTAACTAAACTCTAATAAGAAATGCCATGTCTTTATTTCGGGTTTTTCAAATAAATAAGGAAGATTTTTAATTAATATGATGAAAAATTAGTTAGTAATCATGAGTTCCAAGTACACAAACTAGATATGTATCTTTAAAATTCAAATTAAGTAAAGTTTTTTCTTCCATAAATTATCCTCTTGTTCAAGTTATCTTCCCACAAGTTGTCTCCTACCAAATTATCTGCATTTCAGAATAATAAAGGCTGTAGATTGTGGTATAATGTCATTCAATTTATTCGAAAAAGTTAATGTGAATATATTAACATTTTACGGCCTAATATTATGTATTTCTCTCTTTTGTATGATGTTTATATAAAATAACTTTATAAAACAAAATTCATGTTTATATAATATGGGAGGTGTAACAGAAAAGGAAAATTCCTTTCAATTAATGTTTTAAAAATTCTAGTACTACATGATACGGGTTTAATTCCCAGTCCATATTCATGTATAAAAGATTTAAATTAAAACTTTTTGCATTGTATTGTATTAAATAGTGGAAGATGAAGTGATATCTGTTGTTTAAACAGATATCACAAGATAATTTTCTGATATGATTGCATGACATTCCGGAAGATAGCGCAGCTTGTATCGACATTTTTGTTTAGTTTAATATAAATTGCTTAAAGGGTTAATTTTTCTTATGTTGATGTGTACTTTTCTGCCCTGTACTGACGAGAACTAAAGAGTTCGAAACCTGTCTGCAGGTAGCGGTATACAATCAAATAGAAAAGGTTTCCATCTTTTTCTGATAGTTTCTTGCAATTTGAAGTAGTGCTTTTGATGCCTAACTGGAACAAAACACGCCTGTCCTTATAATATGTAACAAAAATTTATATTTTTAATATACATCAAAAGATTTTTAAAAAAATTGAACAAAATATTTTGATATAAAAACAAATGTGGTTTTTTTAATTTTATTTCGAAAATTTTCCAGTACTGGATAAACGGATGCTAGTTTTCACGTGGGTTGAGTATTAATTTACCTTTTCTCGCCAAAAACCATGAACTAAAATTTTAATTCTTCAGTTATTACCACTTGTCAGTAGTCCCGAACGTGTCCCTATCCAGGACAATATATTTATTAAATCTCAATTAGCAAATTTACCATGTTAAAATGTAAACATAATCTTGCATTTTCGGTCATTCGCACTACAAAATTTTCAACCGCAAAACATAAAAATAGCCTGTAACTGGTACTGCTCGTTCATGAGTAAGAGATACTATCAAATCAACTACTCGATAACAGAAATTCGGTTGTGCCTATACCAACAGTTACGGACTTTTGAAAAATATGTCTGGCACTCGATGTGCACAAACACTCTTTTTCGGCTGTTTTTCACGCAAGAGTAAAGGCCCAATTTGATGTTTAGTGGAATATAGTTAAAATTATAAGTTGAATTAATATTTCACCTAATAAGTAAGTGTTGAAATAATTGAGTTATTTTTCAACGTTAAGCAAATTAAATAATAAATAGACGTTTTCTTGCCAAAATATGTTCATAATAGTTCAGACTCCTGGAGTATTTTAAAAAAATATTGCCTTCTCCTCCTTTTATGATACACCTCATTGAATATTTAGACAATTTATTCTATGGATAATAGATTAACATACAAAACGATACTTCGTTTTTTTAATAATTATTTCATATTTTTATTTTTTAAATTTATCATAACTTCAGATATTATGATCTGTATTTTGTTATATATTTATATCGTTTTTAATTATTTTTTAGGAATGGTATATATGACACTTAGTTCATAACGAACTAAAAAATTTCAGTAGAATCCTAAAAATAATCTGAATTAACTAAACTTTAACAAGAAATACATCTATTATCATTATACATGTGATGTTTAGACAAGTTTAAGTTTGGCAATTTATTAGGGAATTATTAACAATATTTTTTCTTAAGACGTAAGAAGGGTGCAGATAGCGTATTCTTTACGAATTCAACTCTGGTTCCCTCTTCATGCCTGTTTCGACCATCTAATGGTCTCGTTAGTAGGACTGAAACGAATCAAAAGCGAAATTTACAAATTACTGATTATTTAAAATTTATATTCCAAAATGTGTCGGCAGGATATTAATCGCAGAACTTCCTGCCGAACTGTAAGCATCAACAATACAAACGAACATTTAAATATACCCTGGAATAGTAGGAAATGAATTGGAATAAATAAGTTCACAGTCCAAGTATATGGAAAAGTTATCTTTTTCCCCTTAAGATCATTAAAAAAGGGACAGACAAATTATTCTCTGCGAATTGTTCTCAGGTTTCTTTCTATAATATATATATATATATATATATATATATATATATATATATATATATATATATATATATATATATATATATATATATATTTATATATAGTTATATAATCGAAGGTGAACTCGCTCGTAGACGCCATACAGTGAGCTTTGAAAATGGTGAATGACATTTCACCGAAAGGGCAGCTGCCTTACAGTCCTGAGAGGGACTCAGCACATACACGGGTTGCCCGAAAGCCTTCGATTACACATCACACCCGTGAGAATGTCCAAAATAACATATATATATATATATATATATATATATATATATATATATATATATATATATATATATATATATATATATATATATATATATATATAATTCCCAACTAGGGTTATTAGGGACGCAGTCTGTTTAAATTTGTAGGCCTCGGTGAGGAGAAAAACCCTTTTTGATTCTGGAAAGAATTCCTACTTATCACAAAAGGCTCTTCCTTGAAATGGTGCACATTAACCAAGAAAGTAACACCATAAATAGAAAAAAGTGATACCGAGAGTTTGAGAGTCATTTAAAGTTATATTTTAAAGTTGGAAAAAGAAAAGTATTTGAGCCTCCTGGACAATCCATCTCCAGATGAATAGGTTCTCTATTAAATTCTCTTATGTTATGTATATAATATCAAACAAGTAATTTCTTAACTTTATTTTCTATTTTTGCTAAATCTCTTGTTTGACTACGCCACTGTTTGCGGATCGGTATTTTCACCCACTACTTAACCACCCACTATATTTTTCGGTTGACACATGACAGGTTTCACTAGAAAATGGTGGAATAGTCAAGTAGGATGTTTGGCTGTTTTCGAACTTTCTAGAATTTCAATGAATTTTTTCTAATCCATCAAAATATGGCTCTAAATATAGTTAAAAAGTGCTAATGTTGGTTTTTTTTTCTTGTTTTTCAAATGTGTCCTTGTTTAATATTCAAACCACATTGGTAAGTTACTTAATAATTATTAAATCAGATTAATATTCTAACTGTTTAATTAATAATTGTAGAGATAGCCTGAAGAAGAAATAAATAAATTCTCGAAAGCTTGACAGAATCAAAAAAGGGTTTTTCTCCTTATCAACGCCTTCAAATTTAAACAGACTGCATCCCTAGTTTGGAATATTGTTTCTTAACTAGTTGCGACTACTACTATATATATATATATATATATATATATATATATATATATATATATATATATATATATATATATATATATATATATCCCCAAGACATCACAATGGATACACAAAATAAAGCAAAGGCCCTCAGTCCCGGGCACCCCTTAAATGGGGAGAGGGTGCTAAGAATCTCCCGGTCGTCCAATGATGTCTCCAAAGTGAACAAAGAAAAAAGAATAGGAACGTGGAACGTACAAAGTATGCACCAATCTGGCAAAGCGGCCAACGTAGTGAAAGAGGCGAAGCGACTCAAACTTGATATACTAGGATGCAGCGAGAGCATATGGCCAAATTCAGGCCACTGCAACATAGATGAATATCACATATACTTCTCCGGAGACAATACAACCAAAAATAAAAACGGAGTAGCAATAATTCTTAATAAACAAACAAACGCAGCTGTTAATGGATTTGTCCCTGTTTTAAGTAGAGTCGCGTTAATCAAGGTAAAGGGAAAACCATTTGACCGAAATATCATACAGGCATACGCACCGACATCTGACAGCAGTGAAACTGAAATAGAGGGGTTCTATGAGCAGCTTAAAACTACTCTCAAACACACAAAGAAAGAAGAATTTAACATCATCTTAGGAAACATGAATGCCAAGATTGGAATGGGAAAGGTTGATTGCGTGGTGGGTGATTTTGGAGTGGGAGTGAGAAATGAGAGAGGAGAGAGATTGATACAGTTCTCTCAAGAAATGGACTTTACAATCATGAACACCTTTTTTAAACTACCTCCTAGGAGACTATACACTTGGAAATCTCCAGCTGATAACAGCAACAAGATCGTGAGAAATCAGATTGACTTTGTGATGATAAACAGAAAATATCGCAACGCAGTTGTCTCCTGTAAAACATACCCAGGTGCAGACATCCCATCAGATCATAACCTGCTACTAGCTCGTACCAAACTTCGACTAAAAAAAATATTAAAGAAGATACCACCAAGAGGGGTTGATGTGCGGAAACTCAAACAAGAGAACATACTCCAGCAAACGAAAGAAAAGTTAAACAACGAACTTAAGAGTGTATCAGAGAACAACAACCATGAAGCAGAAGTAGAAGAGCTCTGGAACAAAATAAAAACATCTAAAGCTTCAATCACACAAGAAGACCTGAAACCTGATAGAATGATGAAAAGGCAAGAATGGATGACAGACACTATCCTGGAACTTATGGAAGAAAGAAGACAATACAAAAACAGAAATAATGAGAAATACAAAGAACTACACAAAAGAGTATTGAGAGCAATCAAAGACGTTAAAGAACGATGGCTACAGGAAAAATGTGTTGAAATTGAAATATTACAAGCGATACACGACAGCTTCAACCTCCATAAAAAAAATAAAAGAAGCAACAGGAAGTTACCGTAAACGGAATCCTGGAATAATCTTGGACTCGGACAACAACATCATCACCGAAACTGACAAAAAACTTGTAAGATGGAAGCAATACATGGAGGAATTGTTTGGAGATGAAAACAACAGTACTGTGAATACAGTCGTTGGCGGGAAGGGGCCTGCCATCACACAGGCGGAAGTGGAATCAGCGATAAAGAGACTCAAAAATGACAAAACCCCCGGGCCAGACCAGATACACGGAGAAGTTCTCAAATTAATTGACTCAGAACAAATAAAACTACTGACCACCCTCTTGAACAAAATTTACATGAACAGTCAAATACCAAAAGACTGGCTACTGTCGACATTCATCCCGATTCCCAAAAAACGAACGCAACTAAGTGCTCCGATCATAGAATAATCAGCTTGATGAGCCACGCTTTAACAGCTTTTCTTAACATCATTCAAGCACGAATATATAGAAAACTCGATGAAAACGTAAGTGACACGCAGTTTGGCTTCAGACAGGGACTTGGCACTAGAGAGGCCTTGTTTTCCATGCAGGTTCTGATTCAAAAAGCACGTGACATCAATGCCGACGTCTTTGCATGCTTCATAGATTTTGAAAAGGCATTTGACAAGGTGCAGCACAGTAAACTGATTTCAATCCTACAAGAGACAGGAATCGACGACAGAGACAGAGAGATAATATCAAAGCTATATTCACAACAAAAGGCTGTTGTACGAGTTGAGAATGAGACAACAGAAGAATTTAATATAAAGAGAGGAGTACGCCAGGGCTGTATACTGTCGCCACTTCTATTCAACGTATACTCAGAACATCTCTTTAAAGAAGCACTGGGCAACCTAGAAGATGGAATTATTGTAAATGGGGAAGTAATAAACAACCTAAGATACGCGGATAATACTTTTCTTATAGCCGATACTGCAGAGGGACTTCAAAGAATTATCGACCGAATAGTGACAGCTGGCAACATATATGGTATGAAGATAAACTGCAAGAAGACGCAAACGATTATTGTCAGTAAAAACGACGTCGGCAATATACAGTTTACTGCCAACAACGTAACTCTCACAATGGCCGAGACAATCACATATCTAGGCTGCACGTTGAATAAGGACTGGGACCACTCTCGAGAAATAAGAAGCCGAATCGAGAAAGCAAGAGGTACTTTTAATAAGCTGCGCAACATACTCTGCAACCTATCCCTCAATATACATACGCGGATCAGGATTTTGAAATGCTATATACTCTCAACTCTCTTATATGGAGCAGAAGCCTGGACCCTTACCGATGCTTCATGTAAACGTATAGATGCATTTGAGATGTGGTGCTACCGCCGCATGCTTAGGATTCCTTGGATAAACCACGTATCAAACGAAAACATTTTACAACGTATCGGTGGAGAACTGGAATACCTTACAAATGTCAAACGCAGAAAACTGGAGTAATTTGGACATATCATGCGGAATGAGAAATATCGCCTGCTCCAACTTATCCTGCAGGGGAAGATGGCAGGCCAGAGATCAGCTGGACGAAGACGAATATCATGGCTGCGCAACCTACGAACATGGACTGGAATGACATCAACAAGTCTGTTCAGAGCAGCAGTGAATAAAATAATACGGACCAATGTGCCAACATCCAAAAAGGATAGGCACTTTAAGAAGAAGAATATATATATATATATATATATATATATATATATATATATATATATATATATATATATATATATATATATATGTATAGTAACTTATAAATATATGATGATGCTACAAAAAGGAACCCAAATACAAAAAATGAGGTATATAATTAAATATCAAACAAAGAAAAACAAATATCAAACAAACACCAATATAATTTAAATATTGTCGAAGACACTAATAATAGAATTATGCATACAGAGGACTTTCATTGGAAGACATCGTCTTAAAATTCGTTTAAGTTGTAATATGCCTTCAACTTAAGAAAACCTTTTAAACGCCTTTTAAGAATCTTGGAATCATTTATATTTTAAACTTTCGTAGGTTATTTCCGTTACGGGTTGTGTAAGCAATGACATTTACACAATTTTTATATTTTGCGAATCAAAGAGAGTTGCTCCAAAATAAAAATACATGTTAAGGTTAAAATCTTTCCTTATAAAAATATTAGCACACAATTTTCCTTAGCCCTAGCTTGACACAAACACATATAAGCCTGTTTTGCAATACAGATACGGAGTTAAACAATTTTTTGCAACAAAAGCAATTCCGTATCCCAAGGTCGACTTTGCCATTAATGAGACCCATTTTCTGGACCCTACTCTTAACGTACGGCAGTCAAACGATATATAACACAAAATATGATCTCCAAGTTTTATCCCGAATCAATCTGAACATCCAAAAATTTCACACAATATTGTTTGTTTTAGTGTAATCCTTCACATCCAGACTACGCAATGTAAACTTCAATGAAATAATATTTGTTTATCATATCACACCACTCGTTAACCATATAAGACTTTTCATTGGCCCATATAATGGTGTTATCATTTGCGAAAATAGCTAACTGACCTTATTTATCAGGAGCAGCAAAATTACTGAGATACAAAAAAATAGAGAATAGGACCGAAAACCGAATTGTGTGACACTCCATGCCGTACCGTTAACACATTTGATCTTCCGAATACACAATGTGTTTTACATTTGATAAATACCGAGAAAACCAGTTAAATGAAACTACTCTGATGCGATACCGATTCAGTCTTTTCAGTTGTATCTCGTGATTCAGGTAATCAAAAGCTTTTGAAAAGTCATAGAGCATGGCCTCCACAACAACGCCCTCATTCAGATCCACGTAACCCTCTCCAGGAGAGTATATATTGCATCATTAGTATTCATAGGGGCTTGGAGTCGAAACTGACAGTTAATTAAAATATTTTAATTAGAAAAACACACTGATCATTTTTAACATGCTTCTCTATAACTTTTGATAATGTCTGAAGTAAAGAAAATGAAGGAATCTCGCCTGGATTTCGACGACCTCTTACCTTTAATAAGAGACCAATCCTCGCTGTTTGTCTAAAATTTTATCTTGGGTGTTTCAATAAACTGCTGGATAAACTAACAACTCCAATAACCGTTACGGAACCATAACATAATACGTAGCCTATACGCTCTTTATGACTTTTTTTTATTAAAACCCTTTTTTTTGCAGTTTTACAATTTAATTTTCTATATTAATTTATTTTTTGTTGGTAAGTAATTTTATTGTTCTTTTCGAAAATAGGTTCTTACCTCAAGCTATTTAGTTTATATCAGCAATTACGATAGGCATATCGTAATTCCGAAAGGTAGGCGTAACGCAATTTCCAATCTAAAAGGGCAAACGCAGACACCACACCCACTGCGAATTAATAGAAAGTATTGAATTTACAGGAACAATTTAAATTTTGGTTTATTTCCTTGTCGGCCAAAAAGGATGTAGAGTAAAATTGGTAAGAATGAATATCAAGAATAGTAAAATAACAAGAAAAAATAGCTATATAGTATATATTTTATTAAGTAAATTTGAGTCTTTAATTGCTCCAAATTATTTTATTAAGGTTTTAAATTATAGTTTTATCTTAGTATAATAATAACAATTTGACAGAGTATTAGGAGGATACTTACAGGAAACATATACGAGGCTCTGAACCAGTAGTTATCTGATGAATTAAAGCAATGTTGACTTCAATAATAAAATATTCTGGGCTAAACACTATAACTTTTAAAGCACTGTCAAGTATGGGTTGTATGTAGGGGCGTGTCTTATCACCCTTGCTGTGGAGCCTTGTAATGGACACCCTGCTAAATCAGCCAAACGAAGCTGGCTTATATACACGTGAGTAAATCCGGGCAAGGCTGAGGTCATACTCATCACAAAATAGAAAAAAATGGCAAGACTACCCACAACTATGCGAACGGGAAGGACCCTTTAATATAAGGGAAGTATTAATTAAATATCTCGGAGTAATTCTGGACTCAGTTGGAATGATCATAAGTTCGAGTGTGCGATTTTTGAGTTTATAGTGAGCCTTTTGGCACACATGTGGCTGACAATGAAGGTAATATACTGAATATACTTCATGGTTACCCGTAATATGTTTACCAACGCTGCAATTGTATTGTGGCCTAGTACACCAAAGCGTAAATACCGTCTCCAACTTGACAAAGTTCAAAGAAAATGTTTGTGTAGGAATGATGAGTACAATGAGGACTGCCCCCACTGAGGCGCTGAAGGTTCTAATGAATCTTTCTCCTCTTCAGTTATTTATAAAAAATAAGGCCTTGAAGACAGTTTACTCTCTCAGTTGCCTATGGCACCTTGGAGCAGAAACTGACGGCTACCAGTGTAGTTGAGAGATTGGGAAATATATAAAACAGCTCTGCAGAACTTGCTCAGATACAATTCATACAAAAAGTTCTTTCAAAAGAACTCTTTATCGGCATCGGGTTTATTAAAAAGACGAACGGAGAGTATACAGAAAACCAGGTAGATAGCTCAAAAAGAGACTCAGTTCTCAGAATCCAGTCTTGTAAATGTAGATAGACTGCTAAGGTTTCAAAGAGAAGAAGCTATTTATAGATCCACCAACTCTAACAGACGCCTAGCAGGGAAATTCTTCACTTTAAATAAAATAAAATGGGCAAAAAAAAATCCTTCACATCGTCCAGAAAAGACGGAATCCTTCCGGCTCTACTACAAAAGGATTAAAAAATAATTAACTTCTTGTGGAAAAAAAAACTGTTTAGCCAATTGTTCTTTAGGTTATAGTCCTCACGCATGTAGAGGAGTCAGACTGACGTTAATACCGAAACGAAAGACGACCATGAGATGAACCAAAATTATTTCCAAACCGCTCCTCTTTTCTCCTATACACAATGGAAAAACCTATTAATTCATCGACAACACACTCAAACCGAAATCACTTTACAAATACCAGTTTGCACTTCAAGCTAGCAAATCCTTGGTGAATATCCTGCAATATCTGGTGGGTAATCTGAAAAAAAAAACACCGATTGCAAAGAAATCTTTTTTAGTGGTCTCATTGATATGGAGGGAACTTTTGATAACGTTTCATATGAATCCATGATTACAGCTTTAGATGCAAGGTAAATAGATCCTTCTCTAATAAGATGGATTCAATTAATTCTGTAAAACAGAGCCATCTCCTAAAGGTAGACAGAGCTGAGGATGACATTTTTTTTTCTGCGATCATGCAGCCAAAACAGCTATGCGAGACTTAAATTTCTGAAATACGTCACATTGACGCTAGAAGAAGTTAAAGCACTTATCTCTTCGTGAAAAGTCTAAATATCCCAGACTTAAATTAGATTAGGATAACACACAAAAGATCTTTTATGTCGAGGTACTGTAGAGGGCCAAGACAAGCGTTAATGACCTACTCACAATCTGCAATCTACAATATACCCTGTATAATGTTTTTTTTTCAAAAAAAATATTTCAAAAAGGTAAATTGACGAATTCGAGTAATTTTTTGTCAAATTGGTGGTGTTAATCGGTTTCTTTATCATAATTCTCTATGTGGAGTGATAACAATATCAACATGTTTAGAACAGATTTTACGAATTTTTGGTCTTAGATGGGTTGGCTTCGATCAGTTTCGTTAAGTTAAAGTACCCAGAGGTTGAAGACGTGTTAATTTCATGCAACTCTCTAAGTTACGGGAATCTGAAATGTTTTTAGCGTAATCGTCAATCGTTTGAATCAGAATAAATTCACTCTAATGAGGTATTATCTGGCGTAGTTCCAGAAAATCCCAAGTCAAGGGGAACTGGACGCCAAAGGCAGACCACAGAACATCAGAATTGTCGGTTGAGACTTCAAGTCTTAAGTGATCGATTTTCTATCAGAGCAAGGCCCAAAAAAAAATGACCATTTATCACCGAATTAGGTCAGCTCGACTTTTTTTTTTATACCGGCCTCACTTTGAGCTAACTCGATAGCCGAGTATCGCCCGCAAAAACTTGAGTGGACTAAAGAGAGGCTTAAGTGTCTTATGAAATGGAACTCTGTTCTATTTAGTGATGAATTCACATTTCGTTTGGGGACACATTACGATTGTGCGAGAATAAGAAAAACACATAGTAAGAGACGAGTGTTCCATAGAAGACATGCTCACCACACCGTGGGTGTTATAGTATGAAGCGTCAGTTAATATACATAGTTTCTAATCCAAATTTAAGGCACTTTCTCATTACTTATGGAAATACTCACAACACATAGTATCAGTTGCCCGACTGCACTAGGTAGAAGGAGGTCCTCTCTATGAACATACAATATATTTTAATTCTTTTGTTATTTTCAAACTTCATATAACATATTTTATCAATTACTAGAAATATATTTTGTTTTTTCAATCTAAATGCACGAATTGTAACCGTATGGGAAACAATAAGCCCGAAACTACACAAAATTGTTCCAAGAAAGCAGATTTCATATAGTATCGTGTTGGAAGAAGCAGAACCCGCTATACTGGAGCATTTTCCTGTATATTCTTCCATCAATGACTATATTGTAACCTACGAAGTCCATTTAATCGAAAGTCATATTAAAGGTGTGAATAGCACCCAAAAAGCGACCCTAGATGGTCATGACGATATTGTTGAAGTAGAGTCAGCTCCAATTTTGTCAAACGCTTAAGCTTTGTTAGAAATTAACGATTTAAGGCGTTAGGTACAGTGTAAAAAGGAAATGCATTAAATATAAGGTAAATATGTTGGACGCAATTAAATTTAATAAAAATCTTTGGACAATGATTTTTCTTATTTAAAAATGTTTACAAAAACTTTATATTTTTTTAGTTCTTAAATTTTAAATTTTGTATGAGATAAGAACCACTATCAACATGAAAAACTGAAGTGTTTAATGTTGAGGAGTGTACAACATTAATTTAAATTTTTTTCTTGTTCAAAGCAAGACAATTTTATTCCTCTTAAGAGACCCAGCATCAAAAACCTTTATAGCTTTAGCCTCCAGCTCGATTCGGGCATTCTAATGAGGCAGGAACCGGATGTACGCCCGCTCGAGTGCTCTTAGAGCCGTCTAAAAGACCGGCAAGTGTCGATAAGGGCACAGTTTTTCAAGTTTTATTTGTTTACGTGAATTTTTATTTTTTGGAGAGTCGTTCCATTAAATTGTTTTAAAAGTTTAGCCGGTCCTTTATTTACGCATAAAAGTCTATGTTTTACATACTTTGGAAATAGTTAGGATGTATACGGGATCTGTCCTGTAGAATACGATATAAATGTGTTTTGCTAGAATTTTGATGAATGAAATAAAAATAATAATAAAATGGAATTTTATTTTTGTTGCCATTTTACAATTTCAAAACTTTATACGATTTTTGAATAAAATAGAAATGTTTATTTAGGTACAGCAGACTTTTTTACTTCCGACAAATTTTTGAAAGCAATAACCAATGTATTGTTGTTTAAAGTCAAGAGATAAAGACTTAAAATCGCTCATAGGGATAACTGTCTCCCGAAAATTGACAAAATTTTCCACTTTTGCGATTTTTTATTCTTACATTCTTATGGTTCATAATTTGGTCGACTTACTTAAAAATTAAGATCTCAATAAGAAATAAGTAAGTCTATTTTCTGCCTTGTTTAAATAGTTGCCTATATGTATTCCCCTTTCAAGTCTATAAAGGAAAGAATATATACAAATAGTATATTTTCTGCAAACACAACTCTGGTTCTCTCTCCATATGCGTTACGTCCACTTCATGGTTTCGTCAGTAGAGCTATATCGAACCAACAGTAACATTTGCAATTGTCTATATAAAATGTAAATTTAGACATTTCTCGGAATTTATATTTCATATAGTCCATCTGCCACCCGCTACACTTACCACTACCTACGTATTATCCCATGCGATAGCGGCCAGAGACTGATTAAAAGCTTTAGATGATCACTTCTAGATGAAATGTAGATGAACAATACTATTCATTGATAAACTGCCCTGTGCATCCCAAAGATGTTGAGCTAAAGAGTATCAAACTTGTTTTCTTACTGATAACTACAACGAGCAAGTTACAACCGATTGATAAATTCATTAAAAAATTCTCAAACAAGATAATAGGATATAACTGATATCTGAAGAAAACAGACGACCCTGTTTGAAAAAGCTCCCTGAATGTACATGATGCGATGCTAAAAATTGTAACGGCATGGGAAACAATAAATCCGAAACTACACAAAATTGGTCCAAAAAAGCAGATTTCATATAGTATCGTGTTGGAAGAAGCAGAACCCGCTATACTGGAGCATTTTCCTGTATATTCTTCCATCAATGACTATATTGTAACCTACGAAGTCCTTTTAATCGAAAGTCATATTAAAGGTGCGAATAGCACGCGAAAAGCGACCCTAAATGGTGATCACGATATTGTTGAAGTGGAGTCAGCTCCAATGTTGTCAAACGCTTAAGCTTTGTCAGCAATTAACGATTTAAGGCGTTAGGTACACTGTAAAAAGGAAATGCATTAAATGTAATGTAAATGTGTTGGGCGCAATTAAATTTATGATTATGTACATTAAATATACAGCCGGTGTTCATTCAATTTAAGATATGTTATCACATATTTAATGCACCAACATTAATTTGAATTCAAGAATTTCGGAAACTACCAGGAAAATGTGAACATTTTTCCCATAGATAGTATCCGCGACCTAGACCAGTTTCAAACTCATTAGTTCCCGTGAGTACGGGGCAGACATGTATACCTCAACATAAGAAAATTCAGTCCTTTAAGCAACTATCATACTAAACAAAAAGTTCAATACTAGTTGCGGCATCTCCCGGAATCTCATGCAGTGTATATTGAATAATAATGTAAATTCTTTTAATATTAGAGTTAATGTGAATTAATTTTAATGTACAGAAGTTGAAATATCTTTTCAGTTACTTTACTGAAACTTAATATACCATTTAATCAAATTTAATGTACAACAGACTGATATTTCAATAAATTTGCTTCAAACTCAAAGTAAATGTAAATGATTCCCAATTGAAAGTAAAAAATCATTAAATTTAATTTAGAATGGGCATTAGAAGGGTTATTTTTAACAGTGCATCTTTGGATGGTAGCGAAGAAACACTTTAAAAGATAAATTATAGCGAAAATCTTGTAATTATTAATGTATTAAAATTTTTTGCAACACCTAAATAAGTGATTATTTTAAGTAATATGTAAATAGTTATACTTCGTTATAACCATATCCTTTCCGTGTTAGGGGTTGCACAGTTGGGACAAATTGCTAAGGAATACAATTTATCCTATTCCACCACCATCGAGATGATGGCCTACCTGTACCACCATACCAAGAAAAAAGTCAAAACTTACCCTCCCCGCCACAGCGATACGGCAGAGGTACATGTTTCGTCTCTACTAGACTCATCGTGGTACCGACATGCACCTGGCTGTGCAAAGGACAAATCGGAAGGAAGCATGCATATACTGAACCCGGCTTCGCCGGCCTCTCGCCGGATAGCGTGTACATGTTTATGCGGCTTTCACGGATTCCTCCGTGTGAGATGCAATAGCGGTGGTTATATCCACATTATGCCGTTGTAGTTCTGAAATCACATGAGTCTGTAATTTTCGGGTAGGTTTATTGTATCAATCCATTTTGTAAAGGCGAATGAATCTTTAATAAAAAAATCGTTTTTGTCTGTTGTGCCAGAAAATAAAATAAGTGAAATTATCTAAGAGTCTAACAGTTTCAACGAAAAATTACAATTCACGTCCGAAACAGAAAATAATAATAAAATAAATTTTCTAGATATGACACTTATACGCAGAAAAAAAAATTAACTCAATGGTAAACGAAACCAGCTTGGTCAGATAGATATTTAAACTGTTTCTCTAATCATTCAAAAACTCAAAAAAATAGTGTTATAATCGGTCTGTCTGATCATGCTATCTCCCTAACGTCTCCAGAATTCCGACTAAGAATACTGTAAAAAGTAAAAAATACACTAATAAATAATAATTTCAATGAAAAAACTATCACCAAAATAATTAATAAATGAACATATAAATTTTATAATAACATAATAACAAGAAACATAGCATTACCTTACACTAGTGAGCTGTCAGAAAAAGATAGAATACATTTTAAAAAAGCATGATATTATCATATGCCACAGGTCACATAATAAATTAAATACACTGTTCACAAGTTTAAAAAGTAAAACTCCTCTCATGTATAAATCAAATGTAGTATATTCGATCCCTTGCACAAATTGTTTCAAAAAATATATAGGCATGACGAGCCAATTGCTAAAGAACAAATGGAATGGTCATAAATACACGAAAAACGCCTCAACAGCATTAAACAAACACACACAGGACGAAAAACATACTCTTGATTATACCAGTACCATAATAAAAACAAAGATATGAATTACCAAAAATTGCAGATAAAGGAAATGATTGAAATTAAAAAAGATAAAAACACTGTTAATGACAGAAGAGATATGGGAAATTTGAGCCACATTTACGCCAGCCTAATTTAAACAAAAATGTTAAGTATTCTATCCTATTAATAAGAATCAAAAATTGAATATCCTCCTAAACATAAAAGTAAATGTATACGTTTTTTTGTTTTTTTGTGCATTGTAAAACATAAAAAATATATAAAAAATTAAACACACTCGTATTCCATGTATCCTCAATAGAAGATGTAAAGATTGAATTTCATTATTAATAGAGTAACAAAATATCAAGGTGTGTACCGGTAAAATAAAAATTTTTTAAAAAATTTAAATACTGTTTTAAAGTGTTTTGTTTGTTTTTTAAAATTGTAGATATGTTTCTTGTGTGAATGTTTTTATTATATAAAAATAAAAATATTTTTAGGAAGGAAAATAAACAAAAATTTTGAAAATGCCTTAAATAATGGGCGAAACCTCAATTTTTTGCACTTTTTGTTAAATAAAGAACCTAAACCCAAGAAAATACAAAATAAACCAAAAGGATATATATATATATATATATATATATATATATATATATATATATATATATATATACATATATATATATATATATATTTAAGAAAAAGCCAACTAAAACGAGAGGTTTAAGGCACTTTTGTGGGGCTGCAGTGTTAAAAAATTAGTCTCTTAATTAATTGAATAAATTTTTCCTTTTAAAACATTCTTTTCGTGTTATGAGATCTTAGTTTTAAGTGCTAGTGACTATATCTCTTGAACCAAATCTGGCATTTCATACATACTCACTTTGACGTCCTGGTGAAGATTATAGTAAAGTTGGAAATATAGTAGCAAAAAGCAATAAGGAATAGGTTTACGTAAATTAATATGTGGGGGTCCCTTTTACATAATTTTACATTTTTGATTATTCAAAAATTTTACCGTTTCCTTGACTTTTTTTTATTTATCTTTCCATAGGCACGTCTTAATATCAACAATACTAGTTGACATGCAACCATTTGTGGAAAATAAATATCTATCAATTTGTTCGCCTAATAAAAGGACCTAATGTTCTGCTCATTGTTTACCTCACTATAAATTAGTCTGGTGTGAAAAATGTTTTTTCTACGTGACTATGACTAGTTAGTAAAAACCTTGCGTGTTGTCAACGTATTTTAATAAAGATGTAACTTAACCCTTAGATCTAACGTTACAATACACTATAAATAAATTTAAACTTAGACTTTTAGCGTGATATCAGAATTAAGTAATTTAATAACATTCTAGCTTGTACACAGTATACACTACTAAAGAGTCATTCTTTTGTGGTATGAACTGTGTTATAAATTTGCTTTGTGTTCAGTAATATTGCATGCAACTTTTTTCAAGAAAATGAGGCAACTTTTCCAATACATTTTAGTCAGCATGAAATAACTTTACAAAATAAAGAAGGTTTATAATGTTTCAAAATAAAGTCCAGTAGTAATCTTTCATATCAGGTGTTTTGTTAAATTGACATTTTATGATGGTTTTAAATTTTTAAAAGAATATATTATCCATAAAGATTAGTAAATCTGCCATTGATGGGATGTTAACAATATTATTCTAATATTTTATTCAGTTACCATTTATATTTATGTAAAATGGAATCTCTCTAAATTTAATTTTGAAGATTATCGACATGTTTTTTATGTAAACAGGTTTTACAAATATCCTTATTTAGTTTCAATTATAAATTCTGCAAGAAGAGGCAAAAAATTCTTTAGATGGCTAATTTTAGTTAACACTGTTCTACATTTTGAAATTGTTTGTCACTTCCTGATATTTTTCTGGAATTTTTGTATCTATGTAATCTGCTGAATTTAAATATGAGCTTAGTTTTTGCCTACTACCAAGTTTTTAGAGGAGGAAAGAAAAATATAAAATATAAAAAACCCAAACCATAATCAATCTAGTCACTTTTCAAAGATTAAAAAAAATCAATTTTTTTACAAAATATACTTCATTTTGTATTAAAACAACTACAATTCAATCAAATAAATTATTTAGTTGTCTTTTTTTCTTTATATTCGCCGGGATCGGTTTCGCGTTTGAGGGTCCAACAGTAGGCGGTCAACATGTTTGAGATCCATTTTTCAGTATATCGTTTCTCCAACTGAACAGTTTACTGCAAAATCTTTCGCTGTAGTCATCTGAAATTGCAACTAAATTGTCAGGGAAGAATTCCAAATCGGAGTGAAAAAAATGCAGGTTAAGTGACATGTTGCAACCTTACGTCTTGTAAGACTGGATAAGTTCTTCAACTATATCTTTGTAATTCTCTGTTTTTTGTTACCTAACAAGTTGCTTTATACATTTTTAAATACAATTCACGTCCGATTTTCTTTCCTCGAAACTACAGTTTCAAACTTTTCGTCTTTAAAATGTTCCCGTATTTGCGGCCCAACGAATATCCCTTTGCTTTGCCTCACTTGTACGCGCGAATTTCCGTCTTAAATAAAGAAAAGTATTTCCTTCCTTATTTAAGGCCTTAACAAAATTTTTTATAAGCCGCAGTTTTATGTGCAGAGGAGGTAAATAAATTTCCTCCTGCTCTACTAAGGGTTCATTAAAGACGTTTTTCAGATCGGGCACAATGTTTTTACGTAACGGACATTCTTTAATCGCATAATATTGGTTTCCGGCTCTGTTGTCCCATTCGCATAAAAAACAATAATATTTGGTATACCCACTTTGCAGTCTTGTAAGTAGTGCAATAATTATTATATCAGCACAGATATTCCATTTTTGATTTTAGTATTTTATGCTTTGAAGTAATATATGTCTGTTCGCGTACGTCTCTTTCATATTTATAACATGACTCACGGAGACAGATGGTGGTTCATTTCCTTTAGACTTGTATTCAAAGAATCAATAAACGAACGTCACTAGCTAGGTTTATAAGAAAGATCTTTTTGTAAGAGTCCCACTGGTGTAAACGACATTCCAAGCAGCTGTAACTTTATTTTGGGAAGTTCCAAATCACAAATAACATCGTTAAGCAGTTCCTGAGATATAGAATAGGGATGTTTACCGCTACTACATTCGTAATCGTCGTCCTTTTGAAAACTTGGACCGGCTTTTGGATCAAAATCATCGAGTTCATCCGATATCAAGTCGATTTCGTACTTTTCTGGAGGCTCAGGGGCAGGTATGCTAAAAGCGTCATGAGATACCGGTTTCATGACTGAGGGTATATTAGGATATTCAATTTTATGTTTGCTTTTACTAGAAAACCCCAGGATTTTTGTTAAGCAAAAGTAGCAGTCATCAACATGATTCTAAGGTTCCCGCTAAATCATTGGCACTCCAAACCGCATAGATTTGTGAGTACCCAATAGCCATCCTATTCTTAAGCAAGTGTGGCAACTGATTTTTGGAGCCAAAGATTTGTCTTGCTTGCAAACTTTGCACCCAAAATAAAACTGGTAGACTTTTCTTACAAGTAGCCTGAAAGTATTTCATTGAACTTTGAGAGTCACTTCACCGCATATATAACAGAAACCGTTCCGTTTGTTCAAACAAGTTCGCGATGACATCGTTTACAAACGACAAAAATAATAGCTGTACTACAACGCTGTTTCGTACATCTGGTATTTTCTAGAAACATCGGGTATCCAGACTACCAGTGACCCTTCGACTACCACGGGGTATGATGAAATTTGGAATTGCATAATGTTTATTCGGTATTTCCGTTATTTTTAAACCCTAGGGAGAATTCGTAAATGAAAGTCATCACCAGACGTCCCACATGCAGCATTGTAGACTGTGCACAATTTTCCTAAACTTAGAAAGACTGTTGATTTTACAATTTCGCACTCTGGTATGCTATAACAACTTATATATCGCATAAGCATATTCTTATACGTGCTTTGTAATCAAATAAAAAATGTTGATGTTCTCTAGATTTTTTTACATGATACGACATTTTACAGTATAAGGTAGTATAGGTAGAAATTTTAAAAATAACACATTAGTTAAAGCATTCACGAAAAAAATATTTTCAAGCAATTTCATAAAATTTCGTAATTTTTAGAATTAAATTGCGTGCGCAAATATATGGTTTACCCTAATAAAAAATAAGGGATGATATTCTTGGAGGTGAAAATATCATAGTTCAACATCATTTCATTTCAAATTATTTCCATTTTGTTTTGTAAAGATATCTCAATTAGAACATGAGATTTCAAAAAAAAAGTATTTGGGGGTGGTTCACTCCGTTTAAGTAGTTTATTTTTAGAAACCCCGTAACACGTTAACTTAAATTACTTAAAGCGTTCATCAAAAAAATATTTTGAAACATTTCCATTACATTTCATAATTTTTAGAATTGAATTACGTGCGCAAATATATGATTTACCCTAATAAAAAATAAGGTATGATATTCTTGGGGACGAAAATACCATATTTTAACATCATTTCAAATAACACGAAATTTTCATTTTGTTTTCTAGAAATATCTTAATAAGAACGTGAGATATAAAAAAATACTTCATGGTGACTCACCCTCCATTACTAGTTTATTTTTAGAAACTCCGAAACACGTCAACTTGAGTTAGTTATGGAATTCGTGAATTCTTAGAATTAAATTACGCACGGGTTACCTTTATAAAACACGAGGGATGATTTCCTTGGTAAAAATACCATAGTTTAACAAAAGTTTGAATACCAAGTAATTTCCATTTTGTTTTGTAAAGATTAAAATCTAGGATAATACAAAGATACTCTTTTTAGGGTGAACTTTAGGGGTGGTTTTTACCCCTTTATAATGAATTTCCGCAGATAAAAGAAATAAGTGTCCCTAATTTTTGTTCCTCTACATCATATTGAAGTTTCATTAAAATCGGAGCCGGATACTTCAAGTACCTTCCTTGTTAGTTACGTACAGTCCATGGCTATGAGGACTATATCGTCTGCCAATCTGAGGTTGGTAAGTTTTTCTCCTACTAGATTCATTCCCAGTCTAGATCCTCCAAGACCAGAGTAAATAATTTGAACTATAATATTTAACCTTATCTATCACCTTCGTGGATTTCTATTTCTTTGCTCTCTTTATGCAGCTTTATTTTCATTTTGGATCGGCCGTTTAACTGCGAAATAATTTCAGTGTATTGCTAGTCTACCTATTGGTTTCTTCTAAATATGTTGGTTGTCATCATAAATCAAGATCTGAACTGGGTTTAATTTCACCCAGATATTTCACTAATGGAATGGTAGGGTTGTTCTAAGATGAAAGACTATGGTAAGCTCCTAATGTTGAGGAGGTTGTGCACAATATAGGAAGAAACCGCTCTACTGAAAGAAAACTTAAAAACAAGATTTGTGTCTCTCCTAATTTAATAGTTTTAACTATAATCAATTTTTATTGTAACTGCTCGTGTTTTCTAAACAAAGGTCTCAATTTCAGTAACTTATTAAAATTGTTTTTTTTTAACTTTCCTAACTGCATACTTACACCTGATAGAAAAATATAGGTTATAAACTCAAATTCAACGTAGGTAACACGATATTAATCATCCAACAATATACTATGGCAATTTTTTAAAATTTTATTGGCTTGTGTTACCAGTTAAAATTATCAAAATGTCAAATCAACATTGTATTTATCACCATATAGCGTTTTAAATCAGATATCTTTCTCTAAATAATTGTCATGTACACACTAACATCTTCCCGTAGTCAAAGCAATTAAGCAGTACGCATTCGAGTCGTTAAAATAGATATACATATATAACGCTGGGCGAAATCTCGTTTAAACCGGCAAAATCTATTTGACTGTGAATTGGGGAGGATTATTTCCCCAAGGTTTACGCTTTACACGTTGAGCCTTAAATTATAGCCTTAATACCGACTGCGACTGTAAGTCACAAATACCGAAAGAAATAACTAGAGACAAGGGATAATTGTTTTAATTATAGCTTTAGGTGAAGCATTTATGAAAAAGTATTTTCTCGTAATATCAAAAAAATCAGTAGTTAAAAATTTCATTTAATTTAGATACGCTGATAAGAATTGAATCTGATTTTGCAATAGTGTTAGACGTAAACAAAAGAATATGTTTTTTTGAAGTTTTATTATTAAATTACAGTAATATTTTCTTTTTCTCCTAAATTCTGTATATATAACTTTACGCCACATGTTCGTCCTTCACATATGTACATGTTATCGCCTATATTGATAAACAGTCACTTATTTATCATGAAATGTTCATGTCCAACATTTTCTCCATCTTCCTCGGGATCTACCGGTTAGTTTCTTACTATATGATATAATTGGCCTTTTTCGTTATTCTGCTATCGCCCAATGCACGTGTGAGCATGTGGAGATCTAAATGATCTTTGGATCACTTACAAGCATTTTATTTATTGTCAAATTGTTTGAAATAAAGTTATTTTTTTACCACTCAGTTAATCTTATTCTACTATATTACGAACCCTCCTAGTTCTACTTTCTTGCAAATTTTCTTCCAAACTTGATTGTTTCTTTATCATCCTGAAATTTGCTTATACTCTTACACTATAAAATACGGTTCTACACACTGTGCTAGGTTGTTTTTTATTTAGATGATGAATATACTGTTACCATTTTTTTCAGATAGATCTCGACTTCCCTGCCTACTATTCGATTAAAATTTTTACTTTTATCCTTTTTTGTGGCAGTTTTCCTGAAATTATTTTGGATAATTTCATTGATTTTATTTATATTATGCTTTGGTTAGATTATATGTAAATTTCAAGTTGGAATATAGGCAAGTTTACTCCACTAACCAAATATTCTTTTAGGCAATTTTACGTTGGGTTGCAATTTCTGTTTGGTAATTTTTGTAAAGAAGTTCTGGGCAGGTAAATTATTCTGTATCGGTAATGGCTGGCGGGGAATGTATTTCTTAATTTAAAAAAATGATAATAATCAATGGGTTACTTATTTGATGTTGAGCCGAGAATGTTAACAATTAATGAATTGGCTTACGTAACAAATCTATTTTAGTCCGCTTTTGTTGCTGAGAGTCATTTTGAGTTGTTATTTCTGTCAACGTGTTACCCCTTTAAAATTTCTTTCGACGCTTGAAAACAAGAAGTAGCGTGTTGCGTAAGCTTCGGTGTTGAATATAAAATGGAGGCCAATTTTGCCTTGACTTTCAGTTTTTCTTTTGATTCAGCTAAGGAGAACTGAAAACTTCCATCCCTATTCATTTGAATCATCCTCTAGGATTTGGGGCTGGAAAGTAGTTTGAATTGTCCCGGTAACTGTATTGAGATGTTGAGTTGCAGTATCTTTCTGCTTGTTTGGCGTTTTTTGCTATTTTTACTGAGATAAACCTTTAAACAGGGATTTTGGCAGTTTTTGCAAGTTTCAACAAAGAATTCTGTTAGTCCCAAAAGCAACGAATAAGATCCATTAATTGCAATTTATTAAAGCAATCCTGCATGGATGGTCATTAAGACCTAAACTGATCGCATTAGACTATTATTAAGTTTCAACCAATTTTTGCTATTTATTTATGATTATTTATCAGTAAGAGTTAACTTTGAGCGTTGTTTTGCTATATATTGTAAAATTCACTATATTTTGTTATGTATTTGTTTCCTGAATGTATCACCATGTTCCCAATTATTAGATAAATTAATTCATTATATGTTTTTTTTTGTAGCTCTGGTCTCCATTCTAGGTTTGAAATAGGTGAAGTTAGAGTTACATAGTGTATTACACAAACCCCTAGCACTCATATATACTGTGTCTAGGATATATGGTTTTCGGAGAGCTTGGGTTTTGTTTCATATACTCATAAATCCTTGCTTTTTATCTCTGTCTGTTACATAACGGGCATCAATCTTAATGCGCGTGAGGTATGTGGTTATGAGAGTTTATGTTTAAGGCATCCTAAAATTATTTTTAAATAATTCAATATGGCTGATCCATTATGGCGAATTTAAAATTTTACATCTCTTGATTGTGTCCAAAATTGGTTAGGAAGGGTTTTAAGGGTGCAAATTAAGAATTTAAAATTATTTTTAAACAATTCAATATGTCGGATCCAATCTGCTATACTAAAAATTTTGCATTTATTGATTTTATTCAAAATTAATATAGGAGGGTTCTTGATAATGTAAATCACGATCTTTTAATTATTTTTAAAAAATTGAGTATTCCAGATGCAATATGGCGGTCTAGAATTTTGACAGTTTTTATTTATGTCCAAAATTGGTACTAGGAGTTTTTCGAGATTATATATATTAATATTGAATTTAGAGATATAATATTTTGATATCTAATATGGTGAACCCAATATGATGGGTGAAAAATTTTACGTTATTTACGATTTTTCAAAATTGATGTTAGGGGGTTTTCGAGGTTGTATTTTACAAATCTGAAGTTGTTTTTTCCGATTTTTTAATTACGGATCTCAAATTAATTTCTTCAAACTCAATACAAAGTAAAATATGTCGGACTAATAAATTAGCATGTCTCAAGTTCCTTAAATATCGATTTTGGGAAGTTTTAGAAGCCTAGATTACGAATCGAAAATTGCAATTGCAATTGAAATTTTTGAAGTCGATTTCAAATTATTACTAAATAAAACAAATAACCACCTATACCAGTAACGTACAGAAAACGATAAGAAAGCAATAACATTTTGTCAGGTATGACTCTGGTGCCGATTTCAAAAACTTAAATTTCATATAAAAACGAATATTTTTATTTTTAGCTTTTTTAATGCATATATAGAAGTCATTTCTTTTTTTTTTTTCATTGTATTCAGGATAAAATTGACATATTTTTTATTAAAGGGTCTTAATTAAAGTAGTAACAAAACTTCTGAAAATATTTATCTTGTCCTAAGAAATGTCAATAAAAAATTTTGACCCAACGTAATTTATTTGAACTTAGAAAGTTTGGGAACTGTCTGTCAATAATAAAAATTTTAGGTATACTTTAAATGTACAGATATATTTGGTAGTGAAAAAGAAAGGTGGTCCAGTGAAACCTAAAATTGAGATGCGCTATTAAATTATCACGAAAATCTACCCTTTTTACAAAAAAATCCTATTTTCCGGAAAAGCGCCTCAATTTAAAACAAACAAAAAATTCGGGCGATATTTACCCCGAAATGCGCCACTGTAAACTGCAAAATTTATTTTTTATGAAAAACGAATATCTAAAACAAGCTGTAGACTAAAAAGCCAAATTAATGAGATTAAATAAAACTTGTTTTCGAAATCTGAAAACCTCAATAAAATAAATTAAGCAGTTTTCTAGCTACGGCTGTTTGAAGTTGAAGCTGAAATTTCTTTTTCTCTTTTTTTTGACAACTGGTTCAATTTTGTCGCAGAAAATGTAGATAGTACAGAAAATTTGGAATTTTTGAACAACTTGTTGTGAGATCACTTTATTATTTTTTGAGCTTTAAAAATAGAGCCATGTTTAACAACATTAAATATTTTTAAGTTCCATATGTGTGTAGGTAACAAATATTTAAACATCGAGTTATCTATCTATGTCACTAGCTCAGCAATATATATTTCTCCCTATAATTTTAAACTCTCCAATATGCAGGTTGAGAAGTCAATATTTATTTAGCGTTCCCTTTACGTTACAAACTACCCGTCAGTATGTTACCCCAGTTTGAATGATTATATTATCACAATATACATATATCCCTGTTCTTGAAAGCAAATAACTGGAAATTGTCAGTGTTGAACATGTTCTGTCTGTCTTAGTTTAACTACTACATAGAAAATCATACATATATGTGTACATTTGTATTAGTAAAATTGCTAAACAGAATTAGGTTTTGGAGTAATAGTTATTATTGTGAGCCGAATAATTCAATTTTTTGTAATATATTCCCCATAATTATACACATAAATGTAATATTAGTCCATATACAATGCCACCACAAAATCCTGCACAAAGTCGATTAAAGTTCCAATAACCTTAATAGAAAATGCTCACATAGAACTAATATATTTTTATAGGATGGCCTATCTGAATGATCCAATATATATTTCACCACACTCACATGGAACTTTGTAAACACATTCTTTCTTATCGGTAGTTTTAGGTTTTGTTTCTGTTAAATGAGCTCTAAGTATATTTCCGGATTTAAAGGCTGTTTTATATTATAATTACTGGCAATTCATCTGTGGTGAAATGTATATTGGAGAAACCAAACGAGCACTAGAAATTAGAATTAAGGAACATAAAACTCACACACAAAAAGGGGAAACGTCGAGATCAGGTATTGCAGAACACTCCTCGGATAAACAACACCATATAAAATGGTCTGAGGCTGCGGTAATATATATGGAACCCAATATGAAAAAAAGAAAATTTATAGAAGCAGCATACATCAAAAACAATAATGGAATCTTCAGTAAACCGAGTGTTGAGATACCTAATCTTTGGCAACCACTACGTTGTGACATCAAGTCATTGAGGTGTGTACAGTGAAACGAAACTTTGCGCTTCAATGGACACAGTCCCTATATAAGCTCGTAGTCTTAAGACAAAACATTCAGTTTATATTTGACAACGATTAGAGATACAACCTAATCGAAACGTCGTGGAAAATAATAATAAATAAAAATAAAAACAATGCAAGTCTGACCACATTTTAGTTAATTCTAGTAGATTGTGGAATCCCTGTTTGTCCACAGCCTACTTAATACCAATAACCATACTCGTATAATCGATCAATTTTTATTCAGTAATATTTCGATAACGATTCAATTTACTTATGGAGTGTAACATGAAATATACTTGGAAATTTTTATAGACTAATATATAGCATGTTTAATTAGAAAAAAAATATCAATGACGTAATATATTATAAATGGATCATGCTGTATCAATGGGTCAATCATCATAACATGGGTAATCTGCTAATTTACTTGATGTGTTGAAACGTTTTTTTAAATACATATTGTCTATATTTTGTGTCACAAGAGACCCAAAATAATGAAGCTATGAAATGGAAGTTCCAGGATTTTGCGCATATGCAAACATCTTAAGCTTTACTGTTAAATATAATTTTCGTCTCTTTACTAAGCCATTAAAAGTTTTCATAATTTAATATTAGTTCTGATTATACAGTGAGTCTCATATGGGTAATTGATAAATTGTGATATATTAGAATGTTACATACTCTGGTCATTTCTCTTTAAAAAAGGTACTTTGTTTCGATATAATTGGCAGTTTTCGATATAAATCGATTTTTATGCGAAAAGCTCAAGAGTTACTAATGCTAAATAAAAACGTAAAAATAAAATACGCAGGGTGTGCCGATGTGCTTTATGGTAAATCGCTATCTTACTCTACGAAGGCAAGAAGATTTCCAGCTCGGACATTGTCAGGTCTAGAAACCTTTCAAAGGGTTGATCGGGGCTCAATTAATTTACAATGTTATTAAAATGTAAAAATGGTGAAAACGTTTAAATGTTATTTTGCAAATGTTCAATATGGGCTCCACGTACTTCAGCACATTTTCTTATTCTTCGAATATTTTCCCGCTGCACTGCAAATAATATTCCGTCATTCCGGAATTCATTAGAATGTTGTGCTATTCTTACTAGCAGCTCTTCTCTAATATTTACTGGTGTTGAATAAACTAATTCTTTCAGATGCACAGAAGTAAAAGTCTAGGGGATTTAGGACTGGAGACCTTGGTGGCCATAAAACAGGCCCACCTCGATCCATCCATCGAGAGCCAAAAACAGTAGTAAAGTGTTGACGTACTATATGGTTAAAATGAGGTGGAGCATCATCATGTATGTACCACATTTGCATTCTTCTATCAAGAGTTACATCTTCCAATAAGTTATTTAAATTTTGCTTCATTGTAAATAAATCTCACCATTGAATCTTCCTTCTAAAACAAATGAACATATAAGTTTTTTTCCTGTTCCTCTATGTGAGGGTTCCGTGCTCTCTTGAGAAGGTCCTCACCGCTACATCGAGGCAAAAATAACCGTGAATTAAACATGTAAAAAATTAATTCGTTAACTCTTTTTTCTAATCATATGTTAACTCTTTCCTGTATGTATTTAATGTAATGCGTTAAATTTTATAATTTAGGTTAATCTCAATTAATTTATTCCGTGAAATTTAATAATGTAATCATACATTAAATTTAAAGTTTGATCGTTACTTTTTAAGGTGACTATATACATTAAATATACAGTCAGTGCTCATTGAATTTGAGATATGTTATCACATATTTAAAACACCACCATTTTTAAAGTCTTTATGGCCTCTATAAAATATTATGATTTCATTAAATTATACAAGTCAGTTCAAAACTTAGAATCAATAAGGTGAATCGCTGGGTACCCCTTTAGGGCTCTGCATATCCGTTAAGGGGCACTTTAGGATTTTCATTTCTATGACAAAGTAGGATTATTTTGACTTCCATTGTATGCTCCCAAGATATTAAGATGTACTTAGCGGACACCCTGTATTTTATGACATAATCCATCTTTTCTATAACGTTACAAAGATTTAAAACTCTAAGTTCCTTTAGCGTTCCCAACTAGATGTCTTCCAATTCTGAATGGAATTCAGCAACTTCAAAGTATATTTGTGGGATCTGGAATCTTATCAAGCATTAAAAGCTGTAATAATATGTACATTATTCAAAATGATTTTAAAACTTTTCCTTTGCTATGCCTGTAATGTGGTCGTTGAAATTGATGCAATTTAAAATTGGTCTACATCAATTTTTGAAGGTTTAAACGTGATATGAAAAAAGAGCATCCTGTGAAATCCCAGAGCACAAAGAAAGTTTTCTAAATTAACAAAATAGTACAGAAAAGCGACGTGCACATTGTTACTCGACAATTTATATTTATAGGAGGCGATATCATGACTAATATAGCAAAGACAATTTTGGATAAAGATTGGAAACTTCATGGAGGCTCCCACTAAGAAAGGTCTTTTTGAAATGCGAACTACAAAAAAATTAAAAGAGTTGATTGTTATTTGATAAATATATCGATATATTTTCATTAGAGTTGGACTTGGTTATGATTTCAAAAAATATTTCATAACAATATCTAAAAATTGGTTTCTAGATTTTTCGATATTTGCATTTTAAAATGGATAAAACATTGATTTTACGATTGCTCATTAAATACTAATTTTCTCTGCGAAGAATCACTATAAGATCATAGTTTTTAGTTTTACATATTGTGCATACAATGGTCTAAAAAGTAATTTTTGCATTTTCGCAAAATTCCTTTTTGTACTGAGGCAAAGGGTAAAAATTAATTTTTACTATTTTGATAGATAACGTTAAGACTATTGCATAGATTTTGTTCACATTTCGTTAGCATGATATGATAAATAGAGGCAAAAAAATAACGAAAAATGTGAATTAGTTATTGCTCTGTATTGTATTGCTTCCCAAAATCGTCCCTCACTACCGCCCGTCCTTTCCTTTTCTCTTTCCTTAGATATCCATACAGCGTAAACTATGTAAAGGCACCTAGATACACCCCTAGTGCGCCTGAGGACTAACTGTGGTTCATTACTTGGGCGATTTTTCAATAATCTGAAAAAATATATTAATGTAAAATATTTGAAACGTGGATTAATTAACGAATATAATGAATTTCGAATGACGGTAATCGGATTATTTTGCGTAATTACTTATTCATGTACATTTTTTTAATTAATGAAAGAAAAATACTAAAGGGAGTCCAATGAAATTTTTTTGGGAGTGCTAAATTCTAGCTACCCGGGGGATCGTATTTATATAGTATATACGACTTCCTCGGCAGCAGCGCTTTTTGAATGTAAAATGAAAATATAGGCTTATAGAATGATACTTCTACTTTCAAAATATTTTTTGCACCATTAAAGATGCAGCTAAGTGCTCTGAAAAATGCAATAAAAATTACAAATGGAAATTATGCAAAAACTAGTGAACAAACAGCGCCTCGTTTTGTCACGCATATAGTACATATAAGTTAATATTATTTCGCAAAGGGCCAACACTACGACTTGAGAAGTTACGGTGATATGAATTTTTGGAAAGAAGCCAAATTTTTCTGTTGTTTGCTCCGTTACTAATGATCTGATTGTATCGATCAAGGGACTATTTTGTTGGTATTTTTGTTCTCTATAATTGTTTCCTTCACATTATTGAGATTGCTTTATTAGTTTTGATTTTAGAGGCAAAAACACAATGTTTTGGTGTTAATTCTTTACAACAAATTAATGAATCATAGTTGTGAATGGAAACCATAACAAATATCGCTACCGATTGCTTGTACACTGTAATAAGAAAATGCATTAAATTTAATGTAAATGTGCTGGAAGCAAATTTCACAAAGGTTTATTAGATGTATTTAATGTAATGCATTAAATTTAATAATTTACGTTAATCTAAATTAATTTATTCCGTGAAATTTAATGTAATCATGCATTAAATTGAAAGTTTGATCATTACTTTTTAAGGTGACTATATAAATTAAATATACAGCCAGTGTTCATTGAATTTGAGATATATTATCACATATTTAATACATCACCATTTATATGAGTTTAAAAAATTCTGAAACTACTAGGAAAAGGTGGATATCTTTCTCATAGGTAGTGTCCGCCATTTAGAAAGATTTCAAACTCATTGATTCCCGTCAGCACGGAGCAGACGTGTACACCTCACCATAAGAAGGTGCTTTAAGCGACTTATATCATACTAAACAAGAAGTTCGATACAAGTTGCGCCATCTCCCGGAATCTTATGTAATGTATATTGAATAATAATATAAATTTCTTTAGTATTAGAGTATATGTGAATTAATTTTAAAGTACAGACGTTGAAATATCTTTTCAAGTTACTTTATTGAAATTGAAGATACCGTTTAATCAAATTTAATGTAGAATGAACTGATATTTGAATGAGTTGCTTTAAATTCAAAGTAAATGTAAATTATTCACGATTTTTTGTACAAAATCATTTAATTTAATGTATAATAGACGTTAAATTTGCATTAAATTTAAAGTTATTTTTAACAGGGTAGTGTGATGGTACAATTGGTATCCTGATTGTATTTTGTCACGAAAAAATCTCTATTGATTGGCCTATAAAACGAGATATAATGTACTAAGCAAATATGTGAAAGACACGTGTCAAAACAATATTTTTCATTAATTCATTTAGTGCTCATTTCATTTATATTCATGTAATATATTTATTTATTTCTAAATATAATTATGAAAGTTACTGGCGAAAAGATATAATCACTCTTTAACATTTTCTAATAATTTATGTAATTTATTTTACTTGAAAATTTATTTTAATAAAATCATATTCGCAAAATAGGTGATTACGGCAGGCGCGGATCCTAGGGGGGGGCGGTGGGGGCGATCCCCCCCCCCCCAAGAGCTAGGAGTTCAGGGAAATATACCCGATTTTGCCTCTTATACTATAGTTTATTCAAGAACTAGGCAGAGTTTTTTATTTTTTACCTTTTTTTTCTTCGCAAACTACCTGTGTTCTTTAGTCCGGTGTCTTTGGCAAAATCTGTTAGACACATATATTTTTCATAGGAATGGGTTAGAAATTTTATAATCAAAAGTACTGGTCTATAAGAATGGACTATTTGGGTTGGTTAGCAATAGATATTTGGATGTGTGACGTGTTAAAAAGGGTTTTAATACTTGTCATAGGCATCGGAAGGCGTCAAAAGAAAGTCTATTCTATCACTAAATATTTATGGCATAGAGTATTATTTCAGTAATAAACTTAAAATAAAAAGTTTTTATAATATTATTTTATTTCTTATGATTTTTTAATAATTCACATATATTAGAAAATATAGATAATTTTGACATATTTAACATAAATCACAACTGTACTTTTATTATTTTTAATTATGGCATAGAAACCGTTTTAGGCACATTCAAACTAAAACGTAGCCTTTTTCTCTCAAAAAATTCTAAGTTATAATTTAAATACTTACAAAATACCCATTATCAAAAATACAAGAAGTTAAACATATATAAAAAAAAATAAATTCGGCATTATAATATTAAAATTTTTTTGGGGCTATCGGTCATTTTATTATTAATTAAAAACATTTTCGGGATATTTGACATTCCATTTATTTATTTCTTAAACCATCTGCAGAATTACAATTTACACACTAAAAAGGGATTCAAATGTCATTAATTTTTATATGTTACAGAAAATTTAAATAATAAATTGTGTTAACGCTGGTAAACATTAGGTATCTTATTCGTCATCAAAGTCAGTGAAGCTATCTTGGCTCAAATTAATTATAATTGATTTCCCTCTCACCGATCATGAGATCGAGTTTCCACATTTTCTTTTATTCTTTTATTATATGGATTTTTCGCAATTATCTGAAGTAACTTTATTCAAAAAAATCTTTTAAAAGTCCAGCTAAATTGTTAATTTTGTAAGTTGTGTTATTTCCAGCAACTCTTTCTTTTTTTTGAGAGAGACATTTCCTTCACCAACGGACATTTTCCGGACGATCTATAAGAACAGATTTCCTATCTGGTTTTTCCCAACAAAAATTAAGGTCTCTGAGCAATTTCCAGAGCTCAGTTCTTTTAATTTCAGGCAAATCCCGATCTTCATTGATTTTAGTTAGAATTTTGTCGACGGTTGAGATCTGCTTCTCATAATAAAATGTATGTACAACTCCTTTTATTACAGTTTACATCTCTTCTTCCAACGAGGTTTTTCGTCTTTTGGGTATCTCACTAATCTCAAATAATATATAAAAACAAGCACAAACAAAATAAATCACTAAGGACACACTGTAAGGTGTACTTTGCTCACGACAGAAATTAAATTGAACTATCAGAAATTTTATTGTTGCAGTAAATTAATAAAAGCTTATAATATTTAAATATAATTAGATTTACGGCAGTTCTCAATTACCGGGGGTACTGAAGCAGGTACGTTGGAGGTTTCGGTAACAGTTTTATTACTCTCTCTAGTTCTTGAATAGAGTATAGGAATGTGTATGCTTGCGATCGCCCCTCCCCTTCCCAAGGGCTTTGAGTTCAGGAACATAGAACCGATTCTGCCTTTTATATTAGGAATGTGTATGCTGCTGGCAACCCCCCTCCCCCCCCCGTTGACAACTTGTTTTTTTTTGCGATAGCACCCTCCCCCCCCCAGGAGCTTTGAACTCAGGAAAATAGACCCGATTCTGCCTCTTATACGAGGAATGTGTATGTTGATCGCATCTTCCCACCCCCTGTCGGAAACTTGTTTTTTCTTGTGATCGCCCCTTCCCCTCTCCAAGAGTTTCAAATTCAAAAAAATAGCCCCGTCCTTGCCTTTTACACTAGAAATGGGAACGTTGCTGGTGTCCCTCCCGCCCCCGGAGACACCTTGCTTTCGTTTGCCATACTGTACTTTTGTGATATCACCGCCCCCCCCCCCCCCCAAGGAGAGAGGCTGGATCCGCCCCTGGATTACGGTAGGTTTTCAAATTATAATGCTATCGAATGAGCGGGCCAAGTCGCGACGAGTTACTGCTAGTATAATACATGCGTCAAATTATTTTTGCATTAAGAAAATAAAATATATTAGAGATTTTTTTAAATGTCACAAAACTACATTAAGGTTAACTTCTATTAAATTTATGTAACCAGCGGGCACATATTTTTTACCCCTAAATTAATTCATCTTCCATTCTCGACCAACTGCTCAATTAATTCAACCATTTATTATGTTTACCCAAATTATCGCAATCAATTCCATTTAAAGACAAATTGACATTTCTGCGTTTATGTGGAAAATTCGTAAGCACCAAAAATATCACTAGTTATCTTTATAAGATAGGCTGCAGGGTTTAGTAAATCGTAACTTTTCGAACCCTAGTTCTCTTAAGCTAATACTGAAAACAAATATAACTTAAAGTTTAAGGAACATATTAGCATATGTATTCCAATTCAGACAATCTTAAAAGTTACGTTACATATATAGAAAGATCTAAATGGTATTTATGTTTTAAATTTCTAATAGTGCATAAGTACAAATTCTAAAATGCAAATCCCCATGACTTATTTTAAAAAGGGTCAACTATTTAGTTAACATTACCTTTTTAAACCAATTAAGAGAGCAAACTACACACATAAATTATTTTAAAGAGAATTGATTTCTTCAACTTTTATGTATCGGAAAATACTAAAAGAGAAGTGGTTAATTTCTGATATTATACCTTATATTGATTGAAAGAAAACTAACCAAGGGCATTTATAATATTTTAAGCAATTAAGTGCTGAAATGAAAAGAAACATTCAGATTTCCTTTATAAATTATATATGGGACATTGAGATTGATACAAGCAATGATTTTGTGTACTTACACCACCTTGGCGCCCGGAAATTGAGTAAAAAAGTAACAATATTTTATGGCGCAGCTATTAAATAGATAATTAAATTTATTTTACACATATACTACTTTTATAAATAATTTTTAAAAAAGTAGAAAAAAATGACGCAGATATGATCCATCAAGTAGGATCCTTTTTGAAAATACTTTTCAGTCAGGCATCGTCTCAAAAATTTTAAAGAAAAATTCTTATTTAGTAAAGTAATAATTAAGACGTAGCATAGGGATAATTTTTTATTTTTTTTTTTGTACAATTTATAGGTGTTTGAACAAAAATCTTATTTTATGGAAAGTTTGAGCTTTAAAAATTTATAAAAAATAAATAAAAAATCGAAGAAGAATATGTGGTTTAAATTTGGTCAAATCTAGCTAAGTAGATCTTGAGATATTTTGTCCACAACTCTGAAAAACGAACCTTGATAAAAAAAAAACTCTACAGAAAAGTACCACTTCAGCTCCTCAAACCAAATATATTTTTAAAAAACCTTCACTCACCAATTCCTTGACCATATATGAGATCTTCTATTGATGCTGCCATATCCTTAGATTCCTTCTGAGGGGCTTCTTTCACTTTCGTGGCCTTTTTAGTCTCTTGTTAAGCTCTCATGTTGGCTACAGATATTCGTTGAGAGTCCAAATTCTCGAAAAATTGAGCGCGCTTGGACCAATTATAAGGTTAAATAATTGTATCATTTTAAATACACTTTTATATCCATTATTGCACTCTTAGACCTAGTGACAGCATTGCTATTCTGGGAATATCCTTGTAAATAGCGTTCTAGCATATCGATATCAGTTAATCGATCGTATGTCGATTTAATTACTTTTTGGACTTCTACAGGAATAGAATTTTTATATTGATAAGAATGTGGTTAATTCGTGCTCCGATAAGAACGGCCAACTACTTCTCAACTAATTTTTTGTCAAAAGCTAGTGGTTTTAATATTTAAATAATTAATTTTATTAATTAAGAAAATTTTAAAAATCTGTAATTTTTATAATAAACGCGGTGATCTACTGTATCACAAAGCAAACTGATTCTATGACATTTAATGTTCAGAGAGCCTAAATTATTTCCCACTTTGTACACCTGAATTATTTTTAGCTTCTGAAATTCCTCAAAGTAATTCTTATTATAAAGAATATTGATTTTTCTGATTTTGTAACCAATTTTTGGTAGGTATCACTACATAGTATAAAACAAAGTCGCTTTCTCTGTCCCTATGTCCCTTTGTATGCTTAAATCTTTAAAACTACGCACCGGATTTTGATGCGGTTTTTTTCAATAGATAGAGTGATTCAAGAGGAAGGTTTATATGTATAATAACATCCATTAAATAGTGGAGAAATACTGTTATTTTTGAGGTGTAAAGCACGGTTGTACAATCAGACTCGTGTGAGTCTCAGATCACTCGTGTATACACAGGAATGAGGAAGTAGACCATCTTGCAAAGATAAGGTCCGCAATTAGACCGTATGGATCCCAACCAACTTTTTGACGTCCGAATTGACATTGGTAAAAGGGTATTAAATTTTCCTTGCACCTGAGGGGTCAACTTCATAAGATTGGTGTCATAGATAATCCGAAGATGAGACTGTGAGCAGTGCTCAACGGACTACGGCAGAGATATTTCGGGGACACAATTCTGTTACCGAAAGCAGTTAGGCAAGTTTAATTAAAGAGTCTGCTTGGATTCGTAAAAGTGATCGGTCTCGAATTTTTTCATTTATTTATCCTTCTTGTAAGTAGTAGTCAAAGCCAATTTTAATTTTGATGCAAGTGTTGATTTTCAACAAATTTCATTTAATACGCAAATACTTATATATGCGGTATATTCAAAATTCTATTACACTTCCCGCGATGGTGCATCAAAAATCTTAGATCGTCAAAAATTAAACTTTCAATAGTTTTTTAAAGACTTTCGCAGGATATTCAAGATATTCTTTAGCGTTTTTTATTGAATTATCTATCTTAGTAATAGTAGCACACCTCCAAACATGAATGCTTTGATACATAAGATAAACAATTCATAATTTTATTAAGGACATTGGTTTTAATAAATAAATGCTCAACTCCACCGTTTTATTTATTTTCCCGTAAGAGCTTTCGTCAGATGGAAATTTTCATGCTTTAATCTTTCAATTACTCGTGTTAGAGTGATTGAATATGTCATCCAGTTCACTCCATCACAAAACAGCGAAAATAATTTTGTTACGCTAAAATACTTTTGAAGTTACAAGTAAAAACATATATATATATATATATATATATATATATACAGAAAGGATATGATGGAGAGAAGTTTTGCATTTACTGTTCACATTTGACTTCATATATATATATATATATATATATATATATATATATATATATATATATATATATATATATATATATATATTATATATATATATATATATATATATATATATATATATATATATATATATATTTATATGTTTATGCGGCTTTCACGGATTCCTCCGTGTGAGATGCAATAGCAGTGGATATATCCACATTATGCCGTTGTAGTGCTGAAATCACATTCAGCAAACGTACAACTATATGCAGCTCCGTACATGAAATATATATACGCCATCCGGCGGGAGGTCGGCGAAGCCGCATTCAGTGTTTGCATGCTTCCTTCCGATCTGTCCTTTGCACAGCCAGGTGCATGTCGGTACCCTGATGAGTCTAATAGAGACGAAACATGTACCTCTGCCGTATCACTGTGGCGGGGAGGGTAAGTTTTGACTTTCTTCTCGGTATGGAGGTACAGGTAGGCCATCATCTCGGTGGTGGTGGAATAGGATAAATTGCGTTCTATAGCAATTTGTTCTAACTGTGCAACCTCTAACACAGAAAGGATATGATGGAGAGAAGTTTTGCATTTACTGTTCGCATTTGACTTCATATATATATATATATATATATATATATATATATATATATATATATATATATATATATATATATATATATATATATATATATATATATAAGATTGTGAAGTATGATTTCTAAAGCGAGAGTTATACTTTTAATTGGTTTATAAATAGCCTGATGAGTTTTGCACTTTCAGTTTAGATCAAGGGAACTATTTTTTTTTATTTACAGCCGCTTCGGAAATACATGCTTTTTTTATAATGAAATCGGGAAATTCTCGAAATAAGACCCAAACTTCATGTTTTTTGGTCATAAATAAATAAACTACCAATATTTGGGTTTAATAAGCAAATTATTCGGAACCAGTGCTTCAAAAAACTTGCGAAAACACCTAGAGAAAAAATCCTTTGACTCCTTGCTTCCGGCTTAACTACAAATAGAAGATTTAAAATATACTTACATTTGTGGTTAACTTTATACAAGTTAGCCAATAAAATTAGCCAAGTAAGATTATAGATATTCGTTGAAATCTGTTTACAGTAAAATTTATCCTCTAAAAATTTTATCAAAGTTAAATTTTGAACATAAATTTCACTAATATCTAATAACATTCACGTTGCCAACCCAACAGTGTTAGCTTAAGATATCTATTTTGTACACATACATTAGCGGCTACATAGATAATTACATTGTCCTGAAAATGCTATCACTTTACTTTATGCGTCATCTGATATAACACCATCAAATTATATTTTTTAGTTCCCAATTTATAACTTTAAAGACACTTTTTACCGGCTTACAATTAATTTTTCACTAACATTTTTTTTTATTTGAATTTATTTAGCTATAAAAGTGTGATGTTAAACAAAAAGGAAACTGCCGTATTTTATTTGAGAATGAATTATATTGTAATATTCAAGAAAGTGTACATTCAAATTAATCTAAGCTAAAATTATAATCTATATACAATGAAACTTGTAATCTATATACAATAAAGCTTCGATTATACCAGTAGATTTAAACAACAATAAATTTGTTTGAATGTTTTTATGGTCGTTGGGAAGGGTCTCTTTTGATGTTTGACAGCCACAAATATTTTAATTCTGTTTTCGATTTTTTTGTTTATTGTGAATTTTTTGAGTATTTTTAAGTGTTCAAAATTACTATATAAAAGTGTATAGTAAATATCAACAAACAGAGGATTTAGAATTTTTTCTTTCGGCTTATATTGATAGATATTAAAATATATTAAACATAACATAATAATTTAAGCAGTCAGAAACTCAAACTTTATTGCCGGTTACTTTATTCTCAAATGTACTTACCGATTATTATGTTATATTAGTTTAAATAATGTAATTAGAAAAGATTAGTACATAATCGGCGTGGGTATCAAAAATAAAAGGGAACTCTCACTACTTGTTAAAATATTTCATAAATAAAAATATTATATTATAATATCTCAGTATTCAGCCATCACACAACGTGCCCTATTTCTACGGGGAAGTTCGTTGGAAGAAAAATTTTGGATAATTTTTCCTGCTTAACTCACAGCAGTAACGCACTTACCTAATTATTGGACATTATGTCGGATACATAAATTAATTACCCCAGTGATAAAGTGATTAACTAAAAACTGAATTTAAGTTATCATCCTTCGTGCCTTTGATTAAAAGGTTTGTCATATAATCTAACCATAATTATACCTTTTATCTAATGACACTGCCGTGGAAATAAAATTTGGCTGGTAATTTAACTTTTTGCTGGCCAACCGAGTAAAGTCCAAAAGAGCGGCAAGTTTGTGTTAACGAATAAAGTTTAGGTTGAAACTTTTGCAAACAATGAAAATTACTTTTTCAACTTTAGCAAACATTATTGTTTGCTTGGTGGTATCAATTAAAAATTAAAAACCACGCTGAGCAAAACGTTTCCTTAAGCTTTACGAAATATTAGATAAAAATATATATCTCTTGAGTGGTGCAAGAGTGGTTATTCATAATTGAGTATGAGCAACTTTATGAGATGCTAGAGATATTTAAGGTTATTAACATATTTCACTGAATTTGAAGCGGGTTCTTTAAAGAACATTTTTGAAATAATAATTACAAAACGATTTTCGTTTTTTAATATTCCAAATTTTCTTATATTAGAGTATGGCTCTATATATGGTTCGCCCTTTTAGGGCTTTTTCAATATTACCTAAACTATATTATAGTTAAAAGAGTTTAGTTTCACATCAGTTTTATGCCTTATGACAAACTGTTTATTAATAGAGACTGTTAGTACGTATTTATCTATAGTTATGATATCTTGATAATTTGTGGATAATTACTGTTTCTAACTGAATTGTCCTTTAAAGATTTTAACATTTCTCGTTGTAAGTTTAGTTATTTACTTTTTATTGTGGCATGAAGAGTTTGTCATACAACGGCTTTAGTTTCCTCTTACTGTTAGAAGCAAATTGATTGGTTCCATTTGGTGCAACCGCGGACCTCCTATCTGCGATTTACGTTTTCGATTTTTTTAGACCTCATCGAGTACAAACCCACAATAGTTAAATTATGTAGTCGTTCTTTATCAAGCTGCCAAAGATCACACCAGATGTCTAGTGCTAATAATATCTATTGTTTGAGCATATATTGAGCTCTTATCTGTTTTCCTTATAGCGATAGCAATATATAAAAATAGCAACAATTTCTGCTATACTGACCATCGGATGTTATCCTAGAAAGCAATTACTCTAAACCATTACTCCAACTTTATCTAGATCCAGTTGTAATCTACCAGCACCTATTTCTTAAAGTATTTTGCTCTTCTCTTTGACAAAAATACCTCTTAAGTGTGGTTATGTTTTAAGACTGGGGCCATGCAGTTTATATGAGAGATAATGAGATCTTAATGGCCGGTTCTGGCTCTAGAAGAATAAGACGATAGATTATTAGACCCTCGAGTAATCTAGTCGGGGCATTCTTTATTACAGCCATTCTTTGAACTTTGCAAAGTTGGAAATGGTCCTTACGCTTTGTTGTATTAGGCAATCATACAACAGTAGGATACGTAATCATAGAATGGATCACCATAATTTGTATCTAGTGCACTACTTTGGTAGCATTCTTTATTCAAGTCTTAATATATAATGTACAATGAAATTACTTCCAGATGTTTAACTGCTCTCTTGAACTCCAAGCCTATTTCTGACAATACTAATAATATATAAAAAATTATAGCTACATAATTTTCCGTAATAATAATTATACTTGAAACGATGACGTTATTGTGCTATTACAACGGTAAAAAAAATAACTTATACATTTACTACTTTTTAAAATTACCTCCTGTAACGAATTTTAAATTCTGTGAAAGGAAATTAAAAAATTAACCTTAACAGTTTTAGTGAAATCAATTTTCTATATCTTGATATAGTAGCTAATGAACGATATGCCCACACTACCAGTAAAATTTTATTACAAGTATATGTTATGTCTGTACAAAGTAGAGTTCCACACCTTGACACAGTAACTTCAGTCGCTATGTTATCTATATATTTTTAAATATGCAAAAAGAAATTCTAGAATACCACTATAAATTTTAATGCTAGCATCCTAGTCAAATTTTACTTAATATTAGGTGATTGCGTCGATGAATGTCATCTTACTAGCCATCTTCTGTCCCTCATTGAACATACTCCTCTCATTTGCATCCAGTTTCTTCTATCCTCTGGCCTGCATCATTAAATACAAAATTTTAAGATATTTAAACCATTACAGTATTTTAAGAAGAGAAGGAAAAAATAAAAGCTCAAAAATTTTTTTTTATGTAAGTGTTATGAAAAGTGTCAGAACGATATGTAACAGCGGAAAAGAAATCAATTTTTCAAATTATATATAACATCCTGACATTGTATAATATATGTGTTATAGAAAATAGATAAAAAAGCACAAAAATAATCGTCAGACTGCACAGTGTTGTCACAAAAGTCGCCAGACTGCGATATGGAAGCGCCGGCCGCATGCGAGCGGAATCCTCGATACGCAACATCTTTATCTATGGCTGACGATTTTTATGGACATTTTAGAGGTCTGACGATTATTCTTACGCATTTTTATCTATTTTCAATAACCTGAATCGATTTCAGACGGCTATCGATTCAAGATATAACAAGCAAACGGTATGTTTTATAAATATGAAATACACACACACAAATATGTATATATATATATATATATATATATATATATATAAATTAATTAATTGAAATAAATATTATATTTTTTATGTCAGTCAATAGATAACGTACAAAGGATGGTATTCCAAGAAGTGTAGTCCAGGAGAAAATAGATTATTCTGCACTTAATGGAAATGAAGAAGCGGATGGTGATATCTTCGATATTAAGGATGCGGTGAATTAAATTATTTGGTACTGTATAATTGTTTAATTAATTTTTATTAAAAATTTTATGTATTAAATATAACGTTATCCGGAAAATATAAAACATATTTTTTCGAAACGTTCCATATACATTCAATATACTTTTTGCGATAAAAATACAATAAAGATGAAAGAATAAAATAAAATAGTTTGTTAAGTTCTTTATGGCATGATGTTAATAATATTTCGATACCCTACCTCCACAAACTCGATCAAATTACTTGAAATTATTTAGCGTTTTATGGTGCAATATTTTGTAACACTGCAATTTATGAAAACGGTACTTGAAATTATATATATATATATACGTTATGTCGGATATTCTCACGGGTGTGATGTGTAATCGAAGGTTTTCGGGCATCCCGTGTATGTGCTGAGTCCCTCTCAGGACTGTAAGGCAGCTGACGTTTCGGTGAAATCTCATTCACCATTTTCAAAGCTCACTGTATGGCGTCTGGAGTTCGCTCGTAGACGCCATACAGTGAGCTTTGAAAAGAGTGAATGAGATTTCACCGGAACGTCAGCTGCCTTACAGTCCTGAGGACTCAGCACATACACGGGATGCCCGAAAACCTTCGATTACATATATATATATATATATATATATATATATATATATATATATATATATATATATATATATATATATATATATGTATCCATTTGGAATCGATATATGTTATTGAAAATAGATGAAAATGTATAAAAATAAGCCTCAGACCTGACAGAGTGGCCGCAAAAGTCGTCAGCTATAGAAAATATGTTGCGCTTCGAGAGTTCTGCCCGAGTATTGCCGATCGTTTTCATATCGCAGTCTGATGAATTTTGCGACAACACTATCTAGTCCGACAATAATTTTTATACATGTTTACCTATTTTCTATAACATATGTCAATTTCAGACGGTTATAGATAATTTGAAAAATTTTTTTACGCTGTTACATATCGGTCTGATGAGTAAGATGATATCGATAACGACTCAGCCGATATTTTTTTATGTTTACCCAATCATAAACAATGCCCTGCTTCAATATCAGCCGGCTATAAATAATTTAAATTTTTCATCTTTTTTTTATTAATAACAATATTGTAATTAACAACGACGCAGTCGCGCGGTCTGACTTTTCACTTTGTTATTAGAAAACACGTTCCTAACGAAACGAAATGAAATTGAGCGTCTAAAATTAATAATAATTTTTGCCCTTCAGCTCTAAGACTGATATGACTGTATTAAACAAAGAATAATTATACAAATAAATACAGTTATTGATATCAAAAAATCTTGTCGAATTGTTACATGCAAGAAGAAACTAGACGTTAGAGTTAAAAATTCCTTTAACTGCAGTCAAGTGATTTATTGTGTCACCAGTTAAATCTGTTCTATACCAACAGGTTGGTTGCCTTAATCAAGTTTGGCAGCCTGTTCAATAGTTCGTCCTCTGAATATAATAAATAAGCCGTTCGGATTGACCGATCCGTCGAGATGTCTCCAGTACTTTCTAGCTTCACCATCGAAAATAATATGTAAGGATGTTTTAGACCATAGTCCACATGTCGGTTTTTTATTATAGACGCTCATTGTGTGTAAATATTTCCTTAAGCTGTAGCGGCCGGTTATTAGTCCTGCCATCAGCCTAATCTGTTTTCAGCTTAAGTGCAGGATTTCACAACTTAATTTGACCGAAGGTTTGCTCAGCAAAATCTTGCCTCTGCCTATGGGCCGCATGTCTGGTGTTAATAATTTATCCACTAGAATAATGACCCACGAATAGCAGGCTTAATAATACCAAATACTGGTTTCGGTCCATTCAGTGTGGTAGCAAACCCTTTTCTTGTAAGTTGATTTGCATTTTTAATACTTACGATGCTCCCTTGTGTCCTGGTACCCAAGAAAGAGTACCCACAGCTTACCTTAAGTGTAAATGTTGGAACAGATTTTTTTATATATCTTTTTTATTTTTGCGCAGTGACAAAAATTACGAAATTTCATAAATCGAAATTTCATTAAAATCTGTAGGTCCCCTAATCCATTAAAAAGTTGCCATGTCCTTTCATGAAAAGCGAAAGTTTAACAAAATAAAAAATAAAATACAAAACTGCAAACGCGGAAAGTAATTTCGAATCTTAATTAAATATTGAAGTTTTGTTTCGCCAAACAAGCAAAACCGAAGAAAGCGACAACTTTTGCTCTACACAAAGAAAGCTAAATACTCAATTAAAATTACTTTTTAAGTTGAGCAGCACAACACTGTATTGTATACTTAGGATATGACTTGGAAACTTAAAAGTGTTTTTGCTAAAACTTTACATCGATACTTTGAAAAGATTTATGGAGAAGTTGGGATTCTCGCTTAACTTTTTTTTGACTTTAAACAGCAATTTAGTACTTCTGAACTTTCTGATATTTATCCAAATTTTGTACGTTTTTTTTAAAGATAAGATTATCAATAACAACGGTGTATTTTCTAACCCAATGACAATCAGATTCTAAAAGAACTCTTCTGTAACTTTATTAACTGCCATTGTTTCATGGATACCTTCATTTTCGAAATCTAATAACTAGTCATTAAAGCTGCATAATAGCTCTATTATATTTACAATAATTGTATAGAATTTTGGATTGGAGAAGCTTAGCACGCTTGGGATATCAATAGTCCAATGCAATAGCGTAAGAAGTAAAATATAAAACCTTTAAAAAAATTATTTACGATTTTACAGTAGTCAGAGAAGCTTGTGCAATATTAGTAATTAGAACAGGTAGTATTTTGCAAAATAATTCAAAATAAATATTTTGGCTCATTTAAAGGTAATATAATAGAGTTCATGCTTTAATTAGTACAGCTTCACAATGAGGTTAATATACCTGACGCCAATTTCTATAGGATGCACATTTAGAACATGTATTTAATCTTATTATAGCTGTCTCAATTAACTAATAAAATATGTCACAACTAGAAGATGAACCAAAATTTAAATAACCTTTTAGAAGATGTAGCTTTAGAAGTTTAAACTCTGATGTGGTTTGTGCACAATGGTGTTTCACGACATTTTAACAATTTATTGTGTTGCAATTTAAAACATACATTTGTTAATTACTGGATTAGTAGAGTCGGACATGTTTAATGGCCACCTAGATCTCCTTGCCTAAAAACATAGGATTTATTTTTTGGGGGGAATTTATTTAGAGGCATCAAGCTCCAAGGAATAGGAAAATAATATATGCTGAGCTTAACAATGTAACTGTTAAAGCACTATCAAGTAGGGGCTGTCCACAGAGAGGAGTGCTGTCGCCTTTGCTGTGGAGCCTTGTGGTGGATATCCTGTTGAGTGAACTGAATGATGCCGGTTTGTATGCACAGGCGTATGGTGATGACCTAGTTATTTTGTGTCCTGGTCGCCATATCTGGGACTTGGAGGGGCCAATGATGCGGGCCCTTCAGATCACGGAACGATGGTGCCACAGGGGGGGCCTCGGAATAAATCCGGACAAGGCCGAGATAGTACTCTTTACAAAAAAAAAAGAAGAAAATGGGGAGACTTCCCACAATTACATTGGTGGGAAGCATTCTTCAACTTAAGGGGATAGTTAAATACCTGGGAGTAATTCTGGACTGACTACTGAGCTGGAATGATCATATTGAGGCTCGAACCAAGAAAATATGTGCCTTCTGGACTTGTAAACGAGCCTTTGGGTATACATGGGGACTAACACCTAAAGTGCTTTTTTGAATATACCCCCATGGTGATCCGCCCCATGATAACGTACACCGCTATTGTACGGTGGCGTAGTACAACAAAGCGCAAACACATTCTTCAACTTGACAAAGTTCAAAGAATGGCTTGTGTGGGAATATTGAGTGCGATGAGGACTGCTCCCACCAGGGCTCTGGAAGTCCTGGTGAAATACATGGAGAACGAGGCCCTGAAGACTGTTTATCGTCTCAGTTGCCTAGGATATGATGGAATTGGAACAGGTGGCGATTCAGGTATTTGAGAAATCACGGTAGAGAGGTGTCCATCACTCCCCATATGGACAGATTACATGACGCCGCTTTTGAAACCCAACCTTTCCCTCGAGATATTTATGTCAAGTAGAGAGGATTTGGGGGGGGGGAGAACAAAATATTCCGAGAAATGGATCCTAGTGGTATACTGATGGATCTCGACAAGATGAAAGAGCTGGAGCCGGAGTATTCGGCAGGAGCATTGGAGTCAGAGCAGTGTGCCCATCTCTGTTGGAGGGACATAGACAGGAATAGAGTAATAAATATATGCTCAGACAGTAAGGCTGCGATATTGGCACTGAAGTTCAGTGTCATGACTTCGCGACTGGTATCTGAGTGCAAGGATGTACTAAATGGTATGACAAGGAAAGGCTGCACAGTCAGACTCGTATGGGTCCCACGTCACTCAGGCATGCGCGGGAATAAGGAAGCAGACCGTCTGGCACAGTTGGGTTCAGCAAACGAACCGTATGGACCCCAACCAATATTATCTGTCCCAATTGCTATTGGCAAAAGGGAATTTAAATCGTTGCTGGAAACTAAATTTATTGAATCATGGAGGGGGGGCTCCTGGAATGAGGTGTACTAAGGAACATATAACTGGGCCTAGCGCACTGCGTACTAAGGAACTTCTCTCATTTGGAAGGAAAGAGTTGCGAATTATGGTGGGATTGTTGACAGGACATTGTCACCTCAGGGGCCATCTTTATAGAATTGGTGTCCAACTGGACCCAACATGCAGATGGTGTTTGGAGGAGGACGAAACTGTTGACCATGTTCTCAGAGAGTGCCTAGCACTCAACGGACTGAGACAGATATATTTCGGAGATACAGTTTTGTTACCGAAAGCAGTTAGGTAAGTTCAACTAACGAGGCCGCTTGGATTCGCAAGGACGATCGGCCTCGAATAACCTGTAGATAATGTGGGATGTAAAGGTCCCAATGAAGGCTTAGGCATCGATGATCTAGTATCACCACCTCTTTTTCATTCATTCGTTCATTCAGCTCCGAAGAAGAGCTCCTTGCAAGGATAATCCATTACTGCAATCTTATTCAAAATGTTAGTTAAATACAAAAAAGATGTACCTAATATTTTAAACAATTGTGAGACTATTCAGTGATTTCCAAGATTTAATTTTTATATTACCTGTAGAGAATTGCATTATAATTGTCCATAAATTAGATAGATGTTACATGTCAGCATTATTCAAAATTATGAAATCAATTGATTTCGCATAGTAAATTACAATTAGATCCCGTTAAGTTACAAAAATTAATTAGTTAATATGACAGAGCTTAATTATTTTTGTATAATATGTAAATACTGCTAGTAATATTGGCTTTTCTTCGAAAGCTACTGATGTTTTTTTTAAATAAATGTAATACAGTCTTTCTCTGGTATACCACATGCCGAAATTTCGTTGAAGTAGGTAAATGTATTCAAAAGCCACAGCTCAAAAGGTAAATCAGTGGGTACCACTTTTGGTTCCGAGATCTCCGTTATAGGTTCCCCTTTAAAAAAATTATATGAAACGCAACGGTTATATTGGTGTCTTCTGTAGATATTATAAGGAAAAGTAATAAAATTCTACTACCCCTAAAAACGTTTTTGACTTTACGCACAAGGAATGAAAAAAATTATATATAACGAGAAGAAGTTAAAGTAAAATACGTAAAAATTCAGAAGTTACCTTTTACTTTATGGTATAAAATATCATATTATTAAATAAAGTTTTAATATTTTCGATGAATAAAAAAACTAATATATAGACAAAACTGAAAACTAACAACATCCTGTGCCTATTTAAGGTTCCAAAATTATCACTCAACGAGAAAGAGCTCTGCCAGGGACAACAAACGAAAAAATGCAGGGAATTTACGATGCCTTTTATTAAAACCTAGATAATCCTGAACGATCTTTAACACATATCCTTCCAATCTAATTCCTAAATAAACTTTTTTTATAAGTAATACCTATTTTGTTATATTATTCATTATTTTGATTCTTATATTTTGTAGGAATACTAACCATTTTATTTAAATAAAACTTATGTTTCTCATTGTTTTTACAATTACGTACACTACTGCTAGTAAATCTGTATCCAGCTATTAGCTGTAATAAATAGATTCAATACTACAAACGAACATCTAAATATACCCCTGAAAGGTAGGAAATTATTCATAATAAACAATTTTGCGGTCCCGTGAGTTCTGCGGGTAATATCCTGCCCAGATTTTAAGTAGAAAGTTGTTTTCTGAACATTTTACTCTCGATTCGTTACGGCCCCACTGATGAGGCACTAAGTCGTCGAAACTAGTAAAGAGCGAGAACCAGAGTAGAAGAATATACTGTCTCCGCCTTTTCTTACCGATCGTAAGGAGAATAAAATAAATTTTCCAAATGAATATACCGTGAAATATATATATACAGTTCGAATAAATTGTTATAAATACAATTTATCCTATTCCACCACCATCGAGATGGTGGTCTACCTGTACCACCATACCGAGAAGAAAGTCAAAGCTTACACTCCCCGACACAGTGATACGACAGAGGTACATGTTTCGTCTCTCACTAGACTCATCAGGTACCGACATGCACCTGGCTGTGCAAAGGACAGATCGGAAGGAAGTATGCAACACTGAACGCGGCTTCGCATAATGTGGATATAACCACTGCTAATGCATCTCACACGGAGGTATCCGTGAAAGCCGTATAAACATATATACGCCACCCGGAGAGAGGTCGGCGAAGCCGCGTTCAATGTTGCATTATTTATATATATATATATATATATATATATATATATATATATATACACAGGTGTGGAAAATCCAGACCGGAAACTGGATGTTTCTTAAGTAAGATAAAGAAAATACTATAATTCATCAAATCAGAATGAAATAGCCGTAAGCATCTACATACTTGTAAATTACCACTTTGGCCCTATGGGGAGGGATCATACAATGCTGGCGCGATGAGAGCGAGCGGCAGCATACGCCACGCCCTAGCACAAGAGGATTCCACGTTATTTGCTTTCATTCAGGCCGTCGAAGCGTACCGTGTTTCGCGCCAAATTTTTTTGTTACAATTATAGTTTATCCCACAGAACAAAAAGAGCAGATTATTAAGTGCTACTAATCTGGTAAATAATCGGTAGATTTGCATTTACGTGGGAAAATCATCCTGTTCCTTGAAAATTTAGAATTTCGGAAATTATTAAAAAATTTTAGACAACCGGTTGTCTAAAAATTTGTAAAAAATGCACTGATAATAATGAGGAGTAACCCGTTCCTCAAATTACTGAAGAACGAGCAAATCAGGAGACTGACGTTTGTAATTCAGCAGAAATTAATTTTCCTTACAATAGCACCGTAATTGCTGAAGAACTTGATATGAACGCTCGAACTGTTCGGAATATTTTAAAGCGGAACAAATATCGCTGTTACAAATTGCGAATAATTCAATAAATTATTCCGAAAGATCAGGAAACACGTATGGTGTTTTGTGAGGACATGATAGAAACGGCTAATAGGGATATAACCCCTGAAGTTTTGGCAAATACGCGAACCGTATTTTACAATAGACTGGGTTATTGTCTCGCTCAAAGTGGAGGCCTGTTTGAACATCTCTTGTAGACTGTTAGGCGTTTTTGTTGATTTAAATTGAATTTAAGTATTTGTTCATTTATTTACAATTACTGAACGTGTTACTTTTATTTTTTACCAGAATAAAAGTTTATTTTTGAGAATGATTTTTAATTTTAAAGTGGTCTATTGGCTTATTTACTTAGAAATTACCGTTGCGTTTCACTAGTATTTTTATTAGAATAAATGTTTATTTTGTAACAGAAATATCAATTTTCTTTACGCTCAACGCCCAACAAAAACTATTTTTTTTTTGTATTTCGACTATTTGAAGTTTTTAAAACAATCAATGTATCAAATAGTCATTAAATATTCTAAATTCCGTCGATTACGTTATAAGTTTAAACGAAAAGTAAATACATCCTCTCATTCCTTTCACGGTACTGCTCGTCTTCGTGTCGCACGGAAGTTAGCGGGGGTAATATTGCGCATAGGCGTTCCCTACGATCTTCTGTCCCGAACTAACCTGAAAGAAGTTAGACGGGCTTAGTGGGTTAGAATTTGAGAAACGGCCAACATAATTTCTAGTTAAGAAATTTAAAATAGAACGTGGGCTATAGTAACGTTTCTATTAAACCTCGGTAATATGAACGGCCAGTCTTTTTTTCTAAAGTTTCGTCTCAGGTCAAAGGTAACAGTGTTGTGGTTGCGTCGCGCCCAGTTACATTTGTGCGCCGCTCTTCTATTTGACATTTGTGCGCCGCTCTTCTATTTGCCATTGGATTTTCGAGAAACAAATATCAACGATAACAAAATTGGGCTAAACAGAAAGGAAGTAATATATTTTCGCCGTACTCTGGTATGTAAAATACAAAAAAAGCATTATCCACATGACGAGAATCTAACTTTTACTAAATCAAAAGCCGAGGTTAAATTCCAAGGCTTACTGGATCATACAGTGGATCGAATTATATTGCTTCAATTAGACGCCCTTGAACAAATCAATAAATTAGATTTGTAGAAATGAGTTTTATTTGCAAATAGGACTTCGATAGAACGTCAGGTCAGAGCTAGTACAAAATGAGATTCACTGATCTGAATATTTCTGATACAAACTATTTCCTAACCTCTCTTATTCCACTTCAATTAGCAGGTATTAACACGCAAACTCAACAAGAACAGATTGTGTTGTACAATTCCAAACCCTCCTCTACTATGAATTGCGGGCCTCTGAAATTTGAATTTATTAAGAAAACAAAAGTCTTTAACGAAAATAGAAAATTATGAACTCGAACCAGACAACTTGCATCATATAAAAGAGTTCTCTTTGCCACCCGAGCTTCAGTACAGTACAACTTATCTATGACGATGATAGACGGCTAGGTGAATGTTTTGGCTGGAGCGAAATCAGCCCAAGGTTGTTACCTCTGCCAAACAACATCTCAGTTCAACAACATTGATACTATGTCCCAGTAAATACAGAGTATTTCAAGCTACAGCCATTATAACAAGAGTAAAACGAAAACTGATCCTCCGGTTTCTCGTCATTTTGGAAGCGGACATTAAACTGCAATAGAGAAGATTTGGGAATACAAAGTTCAAACGGCAAGATTATTCTTCAAAGGATATTCTTGGTAAAACATGCCAACAGGAATCCACAAATTACTTACTTCATTGACCAGACATCATAGCATTTGCAATATTACCAATAGGTAAATTATCGAAAGATGCACAAAAATCAACGGACAAGTTAATAAGAAACTATCGCCTAGACTTTTCCCGAAAATCTTCTCGAGAAAAATATGGAGGATGTGTTCCAAAACTTTTGGCGTCGATGGATCCTTACACTATTTTTTGACATCGTAAGGATTCGGACAACAATTCGTACGTATTGGAGAATGAAAAGTGCTGTTAACAAAGAAGGCAATGATTAAAAAGTTTTTTTATTATTTTTATTACAGTCGTATTATTTATTCATTTGTGTAAATCAATAAATATTATATTTCTTGCAAATTATTTGCATTGGTATTTGTTAAGAAGTTCTAAACATAGAGGAAAAAGTACTTTTGCCTTTTTAACGATTATCGATATCCACGTATTTATTATTATAGTATTATTTTTAAAATGCACCAATGCATACAATTATTCTTTTTATTTTGTTTTTAAACTGCATGTTTAATAGCTATTGAACCACATTAGACGTTTTTCGAATTTATTTTCATGATTTGAAAGATTCAGTCTGGTATGTTGGATCCGATTTTTATTTTTGATATTAAATCCTTGCTTTCAACCTACTGTATTTTAACGACCCCGCCAACCATCTTTGCTGGAAACTAGAAAGCAAGCTACGATACAACAGTATGCTTTATTTCACTTCTTTAACATGGCTAAACGGGTTGTCCGTCGTTAAATATACTTAAACAAAAACAAAAGGTAATTTGTATCTCAGAGAAGATAATTTTCTAAAGTTTGAAAGGAAACCTAAGAGAATAAATAAATGTACCTTATTCTTTCGCAAACGGCGAACGAAGACGTAGAATTCATGACTGCGGTCTCCGACCATAGGAAAAACACAAGATATTTGAGATATTTAACAAAACAAACTAACCAAATGAGAAAAGTGACTAAACAACAGAAATAATCCAAAACTCTCTCAAACCAAATATGTCAATCTTTACTTAAAAAATTTTTATAAAAAAATTGAACCGACTTCTAAAAGTGCGCTAAAAAGTGAAAAATAACTAGAAATTTTTATATGAAATTGAAATTTTTGAAGTCGGCGCCAAACTAATACCTGACAAAACGTGATTCGCATAAACGGATTAAAAATATTTTATTTGTAATTGCTTTCTTACCATAATTAGTATATATTAGTAGTTATTTATTTCATTTAGAAATTATTTGGCGCCGACTTCAAAAATTTCAATTTCATATAAAAATTTCTAGTTATTTTTCACTTTTTAGCGCACTTTTAGAAGTCGGTTCAATTTTTTTATAAAAATTTTATTTTTCGATTTTTAGTTTTGAATTTATTATGATATTCATAAATTATTTGAACTAAGTACTAATCGAGATTAGTGTACCTCGCAATGACTCCAAGGTGGCAAAAAAGTACTCATTTTTTCCATAATTATAAATTACCTTAAAATGAACCACTAAAAATTTTTTGATTCTTAGAGTTCTCCAAGTACCAATGACATTGTGTCAAACGAATATTTAGTCTGCCATAGTAAATCCACTATTTTAAATTTCAAATTAATTTTAGATTGGTAATATAGGCCCCAAAACCTTCCAATATCGATATTTAAAGAAAATAAATTTATTTTTTATCCATCATATTGGATACGCCATATTGAATTTTTTAAAAATAATTTTAAATTCGTCATGTGTGGACCCCAAAAATTCTCCCGTACCAATTTTGGCGAAATTAGGACATAATCGATTTTTTTGTCCGCCATATTGAATTTTTTAAAAATAATTTCAGATTCTTTATGTGAGACCCCGAAAACTTCCCCATACCAATTTTGGAGAAAATCGGACAAAATTGATTTTTTCGTCCGCCATATTGGATCCGCCATATTGAATTTTTTAGAAATTATTTTATATTCGTCATATGCGATACCGAAAACTCCTCCGTACCAATTTTGGAGAAAATCGGACAAAAACGATTTTTTTGTCGGCCATATTAGAACCGCCAAATTGAATTTTTTGAAAATTATTTTAGATTCGTCATATGCGACCCCGAAAACTCCCCTCTACCAATTTTGGAGAAAATCGAACAAAATTGATTTTTTGTCGGCCATATTGGGTTCGCCATATTGAATTTTTTAAAAAATATTTTAGATTCGTCATATGCGACCCCGAAAACTCTCCCGTACCAATTTTGGAGAAAATCGGACAAAATTGAATTTTCGTCCGCCATATTGGATCCGCCATATTGAATTTTTTAAAAATTATTTTAGATTCGTCATATGGGACCCCAGAAACTCCCCCGTACCAATTTTGGTGAAAATCGAACAAAATTGATTTTTCGTCCGCCATATTGGACCCGCCATATTGAATTTTCATAAAATAATATCAGATTCGTTATACGTAACCTCGAAAACTCCCCCATACCAATTTTGGAGAAAATCGGACCAAATTAAATTTTTTGTTCGCCATATTGGATCCGTCATTTTGAATTTTTTAAAAATAATTTTAGATTCGTTGGGTACAATCCCGGAAATTCCTCCATACCAATTTTGGAGAAAATCGGACAAAATTTATTTTTTTGGCCGCCATATTGTAAGCGCCATCTTGGATTTTACTGCACCAATTTCATCTAAAAAAATATGGGACCACCGCAGCAACTTCCTTTACATAACGTAAAAAATTTCATTCAAATCGGTGCAGCCGTTCCGGAGTAATCGGTGTACATACATAAAAAAAAAAAAAAATACATAGTCGACGAATTGAGAACCTCCTTCTTTTAGAAGTCGGTTAAAAAAAGAATTGCTTTTTCCTGTTTTCATCACAACACTGTTTTGAACACAAAATCTTACAAATGTGAAACAATGGTTTAATGAAAGACGTCTACTTGCGATCGTAATTATTACGTGATTATCAGCTGTTTTATAAGTCTGTAAGAGAGTGTTAGAAAAAATAAAGTTACAGAATTACAAAAATTCCATAACAAATAAGCGATTAATATCTTGATACAAAAAGCCACTTTCACCTTTTTTTCACAGCAAACGAGCAAAGAAGGGTTTAAAAAAGTTCACTATAGTTAAAATAAGTACTTTTTTAAAATTGTCAATATTGCTAAATCTGCAGAGATATTTAAAAAATTTAATATTGATATCTAAAGATCTTTTTTAAGCCCTTGTTTACGTAGTCTAGCTACATCTTTAATATCATTGTAATTTAACTCATCGGTGTTGTTATCATATTTAGCTTTAGAAGAAGAAATAGTAGTACAATTTTATGAACATTATCAAGTATGAAAAGTTGGTGTATTTCGTTGTTTATTTCATAAAAAGCCTTTCAAATAATATGTACGTTAGCTTCTCTACTATCGAGCTAGTTTTATTATACAAAGAAAATTCTTTACACTACCGTCAGTATTGTCCTAATATACAAGGCGGGTTCTTATATTTTGGTACTATATTTAATTGAAACTCATCCTTAGAAATAATATATATTTTAGCACATAAAAAAATTTGGTCATCATTGACAACACTAACTATGCATAACTTTTCATAACCTTGTATTTCATTAATGACAACATTCATTTTTAAAACAATGATTTAGTTAGTTCAGGTTATTTTTCAATATGCCTAATGGAATTTAGAAGCAGAAAATTACCTAACTTGATATTTTTTTAAGTAAAAATGACTTCGAACATATCGTAAAATCGTAATTTTATGCAATGGATAAAAAATTGAAAAAGCGTTATCCAAATAAAATTTAGCTTCCTTAGAAATTTTTTCATAAAATCTATTAAAAACATAATTCTTCGAAATGACATCTTTTTTGTTCTTACTATAAATTATTCCCAAGAAGTAGATAACTTTTTAATTAAAAACAAAAGTTACTGACAAAGAATAAATAAAAATTACTTTTTAATATAAAAAAGGTATCACTGTATTCTCGGATATATTACAAGTAAAAGATCTAAAACTCCATTAAAACTTTTTAAGACATCATTTAAAATTTTAGCTATAATTTTTTGAATTATACCCAATGTTGGCCTTTGTAAAAAAACTTTTAATGTATTATAACATATATTTCGTTGATATTTACCTTATATTTTGATTTAAGGTGACAACAGACATTAATTTAATGTTAACTTAAACATACCGACCTGCGGTTTTATAACACTCGTCTTTTTGCTAGAAGGGGTTGGATACATTTTTTACCGTTATTCAGAATACCAAAAAGTAGCCATAGACAAAAGTGCGGCTAATCATATAACAAAAGAAAGCTTTTAGTTCCATGTTTGATACACTATTTGATATATCAGTTAAATGAAAATTTATAGTGTCAGTGGATTGGTGACTTCTTCAGAAATTTTTTCAACCGACCATAAAAATTCAGCTGTTAAATTAAAATAAATTAGAACTTCTTAAACAATAAAGGGGTGTTTTTCTTTATCTAATACCAACATTTTCATAAACTTCATTTAAAAATATAATAATTTATAATAACTTCTAAACATTTGTTACGTTCAGATTAGCACAAGTCTCTTGCATCATGATTAAGGGATACTACCATGATCATTAGCTGAATAGTAATATTAAATTCTTTATTTTTATTGTTTATGCTCATAGTAGGGTGTTTTTTCAGAGAGGCTGGGGTTTATTCATACACTTATAAATTCCCTGTCTGCTGCGTAACGGGCATTGACCTCGCTGCGCGTGGGATATGTGGTTATGAGAGCTTATGTTTTTGCATATTTATAAAAACTAAATCCGCCCACCTGTCTGCTGTGTAGCGGCCATCAATCTAGCTGCACGTGGAGTGTGTGGTTTTGGAGAGTTGAGTTTCGCTTTAAAAGCTCGATCCGCTCGCTTGTCTGCTGTATTATGGATATTAATCTAGCTGTGCGTGGGTTATGTGAGTTTGGGAATTTGGGTTTTGGATTACTATTTCATAATAACTGACTCCGCTTGCATATCTGCTGTATATATAAGGGACATCAATCTAGCTGTGCGTGGTACAGGCGCGGATCCAAGGGGGGGGGGCGGTGGGGACGATCGCCACCCCAAGAGCTTTGAGTTCAGAAAAATAGACCCGATTTTTCCTCTTATTTTATAGTTTATTCAAGAACTAGAGAGGGTAATAAATCATTTTTTTACCCTTTTTTTTTCTTCGCAAACTACCTGTTTTCTTTAGTTTGGTGTCTTTGGCAAAATCTGTTAGACACATATATTTTTCATAGGAATGGGTCAGAAATTTTATAATCAAAAATACCGGTCTATAATAATAGACTATTTGGGTTGGATAATAATAGATATTTCGATGTATGAAGTGTTAAAAAGAATTTTAATCCTTGTCATAGGCGTCGGAATAGGTCTATTTTATCACTAAGTATTTATGGCATAGAATATTATTTCGGTAATAAGCTTAAAATAAAATGTTTTTATAATATTATTTTATGTCTTATGATTTCTTAATAGTTCACATACATTTAAAAATATACATTATTTTGACATATTTAACACAAATCACAACCGTTTTAGGCACATTCAGACCAAAACGTAGCATTTTTCTCTCAAAAAATTCTAAGTTATAATTTAAATACTTACAAAATACCCATTGGCAAAAATACAAGAAGTTAAACATATATAATAAAAAAGTAAATTCGTCCATATAATATTAAATTTTTTTTGGGGCTATCGGTCATTATTAATTAAAAACATTTTTAGGACATTTGACGTTTCAATTAATTTTTTTCTTAAACCATCTGCAGAATTATAATTAAACACTAAAAAGGGATTCAAATGTAATTAATTTTTATATGTTACAGAAAATTTAAATAATAAATTGTGTTTACGCTGGAAAGCATTACGTATCTAATTCGTAATCAAAGTCATTGAAGCTATCTTCGCTCAAATTAATTATAATTGGTTCCTCTATCTCACCGATCATGAGATCAAGTTTTCACATTTCCTTTTATTCTTTTATTATATGGATTTTTCCCAATTTTCTGCAGTAACTTTACTCAAAAAAATCTTTCAAAAGTTCAGTTAAATTATTAATTTTGTAAGTTGTGTTATTTCTAGTAACTCTACCTTTTACTTGAGAGAGATATTTCCATTTCCAACGGACATTTTCCGGACGATCTATAAGAACAGATTTCCTATCTGATTTTTCCCAGCAAAAATTAAGTCCTCTGAACAATTTCCAGAGCTCAGTTCTTTTAGTTTCAGATAAATCCCGATCTTCATTGATTTTAGTTAGAATTTTGTCGACGGCTGGGATCTGCTTATCATAATAAAATGTATGTACAACTCCTTTTATTACAGTTTACATCTCTTCTTCCAACGATGTTTTTGGGCTGCCTGTGATCGAATGTGGCTTGGGATTACTAACAATTTCAGTCGTTTTTTTTGTCCTTCAGTATTCGGTACATAGTAGATTCTCCAACTCCTGTTATGTTGGAACATATCTCAACATAGCTTTTACCATTATTATCTAAATATTGATACCTTAAGGTATCATAAACATCCATCGTAATAAGTTTTTCGTTGAGGAAAAAATGCCCTCGTTTAACGATTTTGAAACAAATATAGATGTGAAAGCCATATCTTTTGGGTATCTCACTAATTTCAAATAATATATAAAAACAAGCACAAACAAGATAAATCACTAAGGACACACTGTAAGGTGTACTTTGCTCACTGACAGAAATTAAATTGAACTATAAGAAATTTTGTTGTAGCAGTAAATTTATAAAAGCTTATAATATTTAAATATAGTTAAATATAAATAGAATTACAGAAGTCCTCAGTTACTGCGGCAATGGAACAGGTACGTTGGAGGTTTCGGTAACACTTTTATTACTTAGTTCTTGAATAGAGTATAGGAATGTGTATGCTTGCGATCGCCCCTCCCCTTCCCAAGAGCTTTGAGTTCAGGAAAATAGAACCTATTCTGACTTTGATATTAGGAGTGTGTATGCTGCTGGCACTCCCCTCGTTGACAATTTATTTTTGTTGCGATAGCTCCCCTCTGGGACTTTGAGTTCAGGAAAATAGTCCGGAATCTGCCTCTTCTACTAGGACTGTGTATGCTGCTCGCATCCTCCCCCCTTCCCTATCGGAAACTTGTTTTTTCTTGTAATCGTCGCCCACCGCTCCAAGAGATTCAGATTCAGAAAAATAGACCCGACCCTGCCTTTTACCCTAGAAATGGGAATATTGCTGGTATCTCCCCCCCTCGCCGACAACTTGCTTTCGCTTGTCATACTGTACTTTTGTTATAGCTGGATCCGCCGCTGGCGTTGTACGAGGTTTTGGAAGCTTGAGTACAGATTTATCTAGTGGATTTTTTCAATTTGATCTTGAAATGACCTCTGGTTAATTTTGAGGTATTAAAGAAACCACGATTGAGGCTCAACGCCCTCAGAAGTCTACATATTTTCTGTTACACTACTATTTAGTAGATTTTCCTCAATTTGACCTTGAAATGAAGCTTAAATGACCTTTGGGAGACCTTGGGGATCTACGTTTTTTTCCAGAATTATTTAATGTTCTTTTTTTATTTGACCTTGTAATGACCCTAAAATAGCCTCTGGTCGACCTTGGGGTATTAAGCAAACTACGTATTTGGATTCAGCGACCTCAAGAACGCATATGTCTACTTCTTTAGATTTATTTAGTGAATTTTATCCCATCTGATCTTGAAGTAGTCTTGAACCTGACGTACTAGAGGTTAGCGGACCTCAGATTTGGATTCAGTGCGTCTAATAATATAAGAATAAAATGGTCTGGTCAAATAGGCATTCACTTATTTTTGTAAACCTGTGTAATTAATATGGCCAACAAGAATCGTATACACATATATTTTTAATATTAATAATCCATTGCTAGAAAGCGTATTTGTTAATTTCTATAAATATCTGTAATGTACTCCCTAAATAAACTTTTTATAATCTCTGTTTATCCCTCTGCAAATTCAATCAAATTAAATTTTACTTAGATCGGGTTAGTTCCACAGACGCAAGAGAAATTAATATTACTTAATATAGACTGCGGATCTTATAGGAGAAAGTTGGGTTACGCTCTTAAAGAGAGCATTTTCGAGGAGTAGTAAATTTCTTTTTAATTTCGGTCAGGGGACAGGGATGACGTATAGGGTATTGAGCTTAGCTCCTCCATTAGAAAGATAGGTACTACACCTCGAACACGGTTTCTCTCCTGAGTGTAAATTAACTTTTTTATATAGAATTCGCAATCTACATTAAGTAATATTAACTTTTCTTACGTCTATGGTTAATTCAGGTTAGTTCGTTCTAATAAAACAATTTTTACTTACAAGTAACCCTACTAAAGTGTAATTAAATTAAACTTGGCACTCAAGTAGAACACTGAAAAATATTGGACACGTATATTTTTTGTAGCGGCCATAACTAAGTTTTAAGGGTAAAAACACCCTCTTGACTGTATAATAAAGGGTGGTAAACAAGTAACGGAACAGCTAAAGACTTCTCAAGGGATAATTTTTTTGGTAAAGGTAAAATAATTTTAAAAGACAAATCAATTGGTGACCTTGAATTTGACCTTGACAATGGCCTGTTTAAATAAAAATAAAGTAATTTTTTCAAATAAAAATTCCCTTTTTTAACATCTGCAATCGAAAGAGAGGTAAATTTTACGTTCAAATATGTTAAAAAGTTTGACCTTCGCAATGACCTTCATGAGTATTTTGAAAACTAAAAGCAAATTTGAATTCAGAAATGCCTCGGACCCATTAAATCATATGGGGTTTCTCCAGGTTTTGGTTCAAAATCTTATGGTCACGAAAGAGAAAAAAATCCAAGTAATTTTTTTCTCTTTCGTAACCATAAGATCTTAAACCAAAACTTGGCAAAATTAATTTGTTTAAATAGTTTGTATAAACAAATTAATTCAAAATTAATTTTCTTGCAAAATAAACGCCAAAATATAATTCTAGGGGAAATATACGTCCGATTAGGCTGTGGTATTAATATAACATTTGTTACAAATTATTAAATAATTAATTTTGTAAGGTTAGTACATCCAATAACGTCCAGAAGGAAACGAATTGTGCATAGCCCAGATTGAATTATGAGATTAAATTTGTCATTAGCTTTGCAAAATTAATTTGCTTAAAAAAATTGTTTATAAAAAAGTTAATTTTGCAATAATTTTTTTAAATATATTATTTACACAAATTAATTTTGCAAAACCAAAGACAAATTTTAATTAAGTTATATATCGGTTCCTTTAAATCATATATGGTTTCTCTGGGTTATGATTGAACACATTATGGTCACGAAGGAGAAACAAAACTGACCTTGAAATAATCATGGTGGTCAAATTTTTAACATATTTGGACTTACAATTTATCGCTCTCTCGATTGCAGACGTTAAAAGAGGGGATTTCTATCTGAAAACATAAACTTAACCTTCAAACAACCATAAAGGTCATTGCCAAGGATAAATTCAAGGTCACTATTTAATTTCTTGTTAAAAATTACTTTAGGTATGGCCTTAACCTTTATCAAACAAATCATCCCTGGGGAAATCTTTAGCTGTTCCGTTACTTTACTTACCGCCCTCTAATATATAGTCAAGCGGTAGTTTTTACCCTTGAGAGTGAGCTATGGCCACTTCAAAAAAATGCATGTTCGCTATTTCCAATGTTCTACTCGTCTGCCAAGTTTCATTCAATTCGGTTGCACTTGGGTAGGTTTACCTGTTAGTTGACATGGTAACACCGTAGCTTAGGAGAACAATTTAAAATGTTCACTTTAACTGAATTTTACAATCTGTCGCTGACTACGATTACATTTTGTTACAAGCGATTTAATATTAGTTTGTACCGTATGTAAAAATGGGCGCTATTAAAAACATATAACTTATTATTAGTATATTTTTTAAAGTTAAATTTTTACCAATGTAATTGCTTAAAGATGTTTTAACAAAATTTGTAGAGAAAAGAACATATATTTTTAGAAGTTTATTTCCAACCTATTGGGTACCTAAAATATTTATAAAAACTTGTAATTTTTGGTAAGGAGAACAAATACGTCCACTAACAATGAAAATACCATAGTTTAACATTATTTCGAATAATAAATAACTCTCATTTTGTTTTGTAAAAATATCTCATTTAGAACCTGAGATATTTCAAAAATACTGTTTTAGGGGTTAACTTTAGGGACAGTTTTCACCAAGTTATAATGACTCTCCGCTGATAGAAAACACGTGTCTCTTATTTTTGAACTCTTTACAACATAATGAAGTCTCATTAAAATCAGAGCCTGATACTTCAGGTACCTTCCTTGTTAGTTCAGGTTAGTTCCATACAAAATTTGTATAGGAAATAACAGACATTTTTAAAGGTATATTTCCAACTTATTTAGTACCTAGGATATTTATAAAAACCTGTAATTTTTAGTAAGAAGAACAAATATGCCCATTAGCAATGAAAACCGGAATTTAAAAATACTCTTAAGTTAATATTTTTGGCTAGATTTGAAAGCAAATTTTTTATCATGAAATTGTAGCATGTATAATTTTAAACGTTCCATAGTCAGCTAGGTATTTTTACAGTTTCGTCATATTCGTTCCTCTGTATGTCAAATTATTATTTATAACTTCGTCAGCTTTTAATATTGTATAATGAAATTTTGTATATAGATTCTTTCATTTAACATGAAGTGAAATATAAAATAAAAATTTAGGTACCTCCCTTCTCATGAATAATAGAAATGAAGAAATTTCCTTTACCTGATTGGCGTCATTGGATAACTAACCTCAATCTGTATTAAATATCGTATATAATAATTTTTATTTATTGTAAGTGAGTACCTTAGGCAGAGAGCGCGTATTCTAAAATTCTTGCCTCGCGCCTGTACTGCAGTTCGGCATCCATTTTCACTGCCCCGCAAATCTTAAGATAAGCAAATCATTTTGAAAGCATAGACCGGTAACATTTTTGTTAACAAATACCAATTTTAATGCGAATTTTGTGACACGATCTTCAAACCTAACTCCTCCATTTCAGTAGTTAAAATATAAAATATCTTATGTTTTAGATTTTTTCGGTTATTTGTCATCTTAAACTTCACAAAATGTTGCGAGTTGCTTCAATTTGTTTCCACTTGCTCAATGGTTAAGGGCTCGCCTTTGGCAGGTGCCTCCAGATACCAATTTAATTAACATACGAGTATGTGAGTATTATATGAAAACCTTCCTCGAAAAATGACAATACCAATAGTGAAAATAAGATCAAAATTCAATGAATAATTTACGATGTTAGCTCGGACGTACGGAAAGACGCTACCAGGGAACTCCTTTTTGTACTGTGTAATCCTAAGAGGGTAAAATTTAGTCGTTCGCTCTTAAAAAATAATTAATATAAGCTTCTTAGGTAAAAGTTCGATGAATTTATGAATTCAATAATAATTTAGTCCTATCACTTTTTAATTAAATCTTTTCTTTATCAGTCTCCTAACAGGTGGGTATTCGAAAATAAGGTGATGCAAGTGTTTCTAATGGGTTTTTTTAACTTAATATGAAAAACATTTAATTATAAATTAATTAACAAATTAATTAAAAGATGCTTGGATTCATTTGCACACATAATGTTTCATAAAATAATAAATGAATAAATCCTATCCCAATAATATCTGCTGATGTACTCTAATGATATATTTTCCGAATCCTATTATTGTACCATACTATATTTAGAGATATTTACATTTCTTGAATCACACCATTAAATTACCGACGAACAAACAAGTTCCAGCCATTTCAGGCAATTGAAGATCTTTTCATTACTGAACACTAAACTGATTAAGAAGTAATAACAAGAAAATTTAAAGTACGTCAAAAATTGCAGTGTAAAAATTAATTAACCATATGAATCATTTTTGAGTAGCTCTCATATGTCATGTGTGACGTTATACCTATAAAGAAAATAAGAACTATATAACTCAACTCTGGACTCTGAATAATTGGAAACATTATTATAGTCCGTTGCTCGAGGGTCACCCTAATATATTGAAATTGTCGACTGAGAAGTTCTTGATAGGAATGTTAATCTAAAAATTCCAAACGATTGTGATATATACTTTAAAACTTCTGAACATTAGTGATATTCATAAAAATTGCCTTTTTGTTAGAGCTGTGCTATATCCTTTTACAAATTCTTAGATCTCAAAGGTTAAAGGGCAACCAGGAATTTTATAAGATACATGGCTTTAAAACAGTTTCAAAGTAAAAATAATTTTTAAACTATAGAAAGAAAATGAAATATTCTATTTATTCGTTTATAAATAGGCAATTATACAGGATGTCCGGTAAATATCTCCTAATTTCTTGGGAGCATTCAAGGGCGGTCAAAATAATCCTACTTTCTCATAGAAAAAGAATTTGTAAAGTGCCCCTTAACGGAGATACAGAGCCCTAAAGGGGTACCCAGTGATTTACCATATTAGTTCTAAGTTTTGAACCGACTTGTACTTAATTTAATGAAGTTTTTATATTTTATAGAGGCCATAAAGACACATGAAACCATATTACAGTAAATGTTTTAGATCATCAAATAAGTCAGGAACGGACTTGTAGCCACACTCGTTGGGCTTAATTATTGACAGGTGTCATTCTACATACTACTTCAAAAAAGGAACTCTTAATTTATTTCGATTAAACTGACAGTTTTCGAGATAAATCGGTTTTTATGCGAAACACGCAATAGTTATTAATGCTGAACATGAACAGGTAAAAATCAGGTTGTTATGTGAAGCGCCGTCAAGGCAATTAGACTTTATGCTGAAAAATTTCCAGCTCGAACATTGCCAAGTCCAAAAACATTTCAAAGAGTGGATCGCAGCCTAAGGGAAACAGGTAAAAAAGTGTTTAGCACTAGTAACTTTTGAGTTTTTCACATAAAAACCGATTTGTCTGTGGAAAAAAATTAAGAGTACCCTTTTTGGAGAAAAATGACCAAATTTTTTTAAAAAATCTGTTATCAGCTCTACAAAATGACACCTGTAAAAATTAGGCCCAACGAGTGTGCTTGCAAGTCCGCTTCTGACTTGTCTGATTATGAAAAATATCTACTTTAGTATGATTTAATGAGTCTCCATGGCCTCTATCAAATATTAAAAGTTCATTATATTATTCAAGTAGGTTCAAAACTCTGGACAATTTAGGAATTTTTTTTCTATGCCAAATAGGGTTATTTTGACCTCCCCTATATGCTCCCGAGAAATTAGGAGGTACTTACCGAACACCCTCTATATTAGCTTATTATTCTTCTGCTTTCAAATTGACTAAGGATGTGACTATATATGGACAGAGCGACGGATATGACGGGACTATAAATCTTCCTAGCTGTCTAGAAAACCCTAAAAATTGTTATTTAAATGAAAAATATTAATTACGGTCACGCACGCATATTATGAACAAAATCTGAAACATCGGTTTTATTGCTTTTGAACTAGTTATGTTTGAAATTTGTAATATTTGCTCATATCTTCTTTCCCATTTTAACTCCAACATCATATATTTTATGATGTTTCACTTACTACTCCCTTAACTTTTTGACTAAAAACCTAAATGTAGCCAGGCGCGGATCCAAGGGGGGGGGGGCGGTGGGAGCGATCCCCCCCCCCCAAGCGCTTTGAGTTCAGGAAAATATAACCGATTTTACCTTTTATACTATAGTTAATTCAAGGACTAGAGAGAGTAATAAATCATTTTTTACCCTTTTTCCTTCGCAAACTACCTGTGTTCTTTGATTCGGCGTCTTTGGTAAAATCTGTTAGATATATATATATATATATATATATATATATATATATATATATATATATATATATATATATATATATATATATATATATATATATATATATATATATATTCTAGGAATGGGTTAGAAATTTTATAATCAAAAATACCTGTCTATAATAATGGACTATTTGGGTTGGATAACAATAGACATTTGGAAGTGTTAAAAAGGATTTTAATCCTTGTCATAGGCGTCGGAAATAGGTTTATTTTATCACTAAGTATTTATGGCATAGAATATTATTTCGGTAATAAATTTAAAATAAAAAGTTTTTATATTATTATTTTATTTCTTATGATTTCTTAATAATTCACATTCAGTACAAAATACAGATAATTTTGACATATTTAACACAAATCACAACTGTATTTTTATTATTTTTAATTTTGGCATAAAAACCGTTTTAGGCACATTCAGACTAAAACGTAGCCTTATTCTTTCAAAAAATTCGAAGTTACAATTTAAATACTTACAAAATACTCAATGTCAAAAAGAAAAGAAGTTAAACATATATTAAAGTTTTTTTGGGGGCTATCGGTCATTTTATTATTAATTATAAACATTTTTAGGAAATTTGACGTTTCAGTTTATTTATTTCTTAAATTAAATAGTAAAAAGGGATTCAAATGTAATTAATTTTTATATGTTACAGTTAAAATTAGATCTACTTATTTTAATTTCTATTGCACTGACATCAATTTAATTTCCTTTATTATATGAAATATCCGATAGGCTTAAAAAAATAAAATAAACGTGTTAATTCTACAGGCTTAAGAAAAAGACAAATATAATAATAAAATATTAAAGAAATTACGGCTAATTGGAATTAAACATATATAAAATAAAGAATGGGACACACTAAAATAAAAATATATAAAAAAATATATATACAAAATTAAACAATAAAATACAACAAAAACAAATTGTGTTTACACTGGTAAACATTACGTATCTAATTCGTAATTAAATTCAGCGAAGCTATCGTCGCTCAATTAATTGAGTTTCCACATTTTGTTTCATTCTTTTATTATATGGATTTTTCCCAATTTTCCGCAGTAACTTTGTGTACTTGAGAGAGATATTTCCTTCTCCAACGGACAGTTTCCGGACGATCTATAAGAACAGATATCTGGTTTTTTTCATCAAAAATTAAGTTCTCTGAGCAATTTCTAGAGCTCAGTGCTTTTAATTTCAGGTAAATCCCGATTTTCATTGATTTTAGTAAGAATTTTGTTGACGGTTGGGATCTGCTTCTCATAATAAAATGTATGTACAACTGCTTTTATTACAGTTTTCATCTCTTCTTCCAATGAGGTTTTTCATCTGCCTGTGATCGAATGGGAGAGTACGAAACATTCCAGTCGTTTTTTCTCATTCAGTATTCGGTACATAGTAGATTTTCCTGTCATGTTGGAACACATCTCAACAGAGCTTTTAACATTATTATCTAGATATTGATATCTTAAGGCATCATAAGCATTCATCGTAATAAGTTTTTCATTGAGGAAAAATGCCTTGGTTTAACGATTTTGGAATAAATATAGAAGTGGAGGCCATATTTTTTCGGTATCTTACTAATCCCAAATAATATATAAAAACAAGCATAAATAAGATAAATCACTAAGGACACACTGTAAGGTGTACTTTTCTCACTGACAGAAATAAAAATAAACTATCAGAAATTTTATTATTGCAGTAAATTTATAAAAGCTTATAATATTTAAATATAATTAGATTTACGGCAGTCCTCCGTTACCTGCGGTACTGGAGCAAGTACGTTGGGGATTTCGGTAACAGGTTTATTACTCTCTCTAGTTCTTGAATAGAGTATAGGAATGTGTAAGCTTGCGATCGCCCCCCCCCCCCAAGATCTCTGAGTTCAGGGAAATAGAACTGATTCTGCCTTTTATATTAGGAATGTGTATGCTGCTGACACTCCCTCCCCGTTGACAACTTGTTTTTCTTGCGATAGCCGCCCCCCCAGTAGCTTTGAGTTCAGGAAAATAGACCCGATTCTGCCTCTTATGCTAGGAATGTGTATGTTGCTGGCATCCCCTCCTCTGCAAGAGCTTCAAATTCAGAAAAATAGGCACTACTCTGCCATTTACACTAGAAATGGGAATGTCTCCGGTGTCCCCCCCTCCCCCCGTCGACAACTTGCTTTCGCTTGCCATAATGTACTTTTGTGATGTCACCCCCCCCCCCCAAAGAGAGAGGCTGGATCCGCCCCTGAATGTAGCTCTATCAGCTGCTTCCTCAATTTCCTATATTGGAATATTTTCTTGAGTATTTTCGGTTATAAAACCACAAAAGAATAATTTTTTGTAAGTTTGTTACAAACTTTTCTACAACAACAAATATAAGCATCGAAAATTGAATAATTTGCTTATTGGTATTATTTCCAATACTTTATAGTGTAGATCAATTTCTCTATTGTTTAAAATACAATTGAAATCCTATGGAACTTTTTCTACAATTTTTCACAAACAATTGAAAATATGTCGTAGAAATCATCGAATCAGATGTAAGATATTTGATTCTCAAATTTTTATTTCGAAGAGAAGATATTGGTAAATAACTACATTTTGTGGCCACAAAAATATAGCAACCTTAACTTATTTCTTGTGTTAGTAATTTTTATTGGTGAGAATATGGCATTTTTTTTTTCTTTTCGACACTTTCGAATAGAGAAGATATATAACATGGTTAATGAATTAACGTACAATAATAATCTCTATACAATTAGGTAATAAAGAGAAAAATCCCGTTATTTAAATAGCTTAGCTTTTATTGTTACACGTTTTTTTTTCTTCCAATTTAGAAAATGAAAATTTATAGACATTTTGAGGAAATATTTCTGACAACCTGAATTTTCCCTTCTTTTGTTTAAGCAAACATATGAAACGACCTCTGAACCTTAAGCCCTATTCCCATGGTATTTTACCTATTTATCAAAAGCAAATGCAAATATTAATCTCTACAGTCTAGAGCCCACGACACACATTACACAAATCAAAAAGTAACACAATCGAAATACGAAGTTTTCAGCTTACGCTTTATAAATCCCATAAGACGTATATTGCGGGAATAATGCAAATTTTCAAGTTTAAAATTACAGCAAGATTTAACAAAGAGTCTTACCGGAAGTCCTAGTAAATAAAAAAGTCGAGTAAGCCTTGCAGTAAAATATACCGTGTATACAGTTTTAGTAACATTGGACCTATAGTAAGCTTGGCACACATTAAAACACACACATACAAAAAGGTAAAAACAGGTCTGTTTATTAGATCCTTCGAATATGAGGCACTGCTGAAAGCACCATTCGGTACTCCACGTGCATTACACGCAGAAAAAGAGAAATGACGAATAGAGCTACATGCTACCTCATTCGCTAATTTAGTTTAGCTTTATTTCCCCTCATTATCCGCATACTTTCGAAGCACTCTCCTCGCGCGACGGCCAATCGTGTTCTGGGTGAGAGATTGAGAGACGGGAGAGAGCGCGCATGTAGCGCTGACCGTCTTCTCTCTCTTTCGGTCGTGTAATGTGCGCGAAACACCTAATGATGCCTCCAGTAGTATATGCTCGAAAATGAGATCTGACCAATTTATACTCATAAAAAATTCTGCACTTTCCTTATCGATCCTGGTCAAAAACTCTGAACTGATTCTTCTGTCCTTAATGAGTGAGTCAAAAGTCTCAATGAGTGCTAAGTCCTAAAAATTCATGTTTATGATTTATATCATAAATATCTATTACGTAATACAACTGGACTTAGAAAAATCGATTATAAAGAAGTAAGGGGCTTTTCATGTTAGCAAACATTAAAACGACAACTGTATATATGCAGTTCATATCTGTTAAGTATATTTAACGAACTAGACCTAATAAGATAATGTGTTACGTGAGTTCTTCTCACCCCGTAAATAAGCCTTAAATATGAATTTTGAACCTTTTGTATTCTGTACCGATCAAAAACATCAAGACGAGGAAAATAAACGCTATCATAGTGATTAAATTGACTAAGTACGACAGCGAGTGTTTTGTGAAATATATTTCGATGAGTACATATAAGTTTTAAATGGCTATATGCTAATCGTAGTTTTGACAACATGCTCAGTAAACCATAATTTTGAGTCAGTCCAGTCCAGTTCTTCATTGACATCATTAAGAGGCAATATCATTTTATTTAATGTCTTTATTATTTCTTCTAAAGGAATAATTCCACTTTGATTACCAGAAAGAATGACAGATGGTTTATTTGTATTAAGCAAAAGCACGTGATATCTTAATATATTATAAAATTGGTATATTTCAGAATTTATTATATTTCCAGCTTGTTTCCTATTTTGTTTAAAAATTTTAAAATATAATTGTGTATCGTAGGTGTAAAAATGAAAATTGCAGTTTTTAATACTCTCTGAAAAATTGTTGGTATAAAAAGTATAAATAACAGGCCCGAGAACATGGTTAGTGACAGATATCGGCTCTGAATATTGATTTTTATAAACTACCCTTTTGCATTGTGTTAAACAATTTTTTTTCATGCATTATTATCGAAATCTATGAAATGGGAATTGAAAACAAAATTTTATAGTCAAACACGTCTAACATTTTTCCAAAATTTAGGGACTCCAGGGCAGTGAAATCCTTTTTTGGGAATTTATTGTAAATTTTTAAGTTACTAAAAGCAAGTGGAACGATTGCTGAATAAAGTTTTTATAATAAAAAAAAACCCTATTTTGATCAGGTTTTGCATATCTTTTCTATTTTGGAAAACTTTTGCTTAAATAATAATTAGAGTGTCACGGTTTACATTTCATTTTAAGTTTACTATGGCTAATTCGATAAATTTTACCTTTTTTTGTAAATATTCACTTTATAGGCAAGCATTCATCCTTTTTCTTAAGTATTTCTCATAAAATCTTTAAACAAAAGCATTTTTGGTTTCACTATGTTACAAACCCTCTTGGTTCTATTTCCTTACTAATTTCTTTCGCAGCTTGGATGTTTTATCTGCCTGAATTTTGCCTACATTCTCACTCTACAAAGTACGGTTTTAAGTTACGTTTGGTTATCAGTTTGACTCTTATTATTGATGTTTTATTACACTGTGCATGGTTGTTTTTATTGTTGCTGAATACACTGTTACCTTTATTTCAGATAGATTTCGGTTTTCCTGCCTACTACTATTCTAGTAAAATAGTAGATTTTGTTTATTTTATTCTTAGGTTAAAGTCATATGTCACTTTCTAATTTGTATCGATAAGCTATTTTCCACCGCTAACTGAATATTCTTTTAGTCATTTTTATGTGGTTGGATCGCATAAATTTCCATCCTTCCTACCGGTATTTTTCCTACCAGTCCTTTCTACTGTTTATGTTTTATTGTTATGTATGTTACATTAGAACCTTCGCGGTCAGAGAGCTCACACAGCTAGCAGTCTCACCATCTGACTGAAAGGTCAACTTTTATAATTATTATTTATGTGTAAATAATTACGTATAATTAAGTATACCCCATTCTTTTATTTTGTAAGGCGTTGCGCAATTTTCTGAGAATCCATGATCATGGTTTATACAGGGTTTGCATTATGTTTTGGCGCCAGTGGATGCTAGAGTGTTATATGTAAAATTTTATTTGATTGTGTGATTATTTGAACCTAATAATTTTATTTTTAGGATATCTGACTTTATGGTAGATAAAACCTTTGGATATTCAATTAAAAATTCTTATTTTTATTTACTAATTTTATTTATCCCACATGCTTACTTGCGTATATACATTTTTTTTTTGTACTTGTTGATATATAGGAGTTAAGTTGAAAGCTAGTTCCTAACAAAATCGTGGAAAGTTTCTGCATTTAATCTAGTTACAAATGCAGTGGCTCCGAGAGTAACCCACCCATACTCCTTATCATAGGGTTTGGCTTGGCATTTGTTGCTCGCTGGCGCGTTTATTAGCCTTCAACTGATCACCGGTGGTTTTGCTTTAATTTCTGTTAATTAATGATTGAATTTCTTCTCACTTAATTGTGAGGTTTCGGCGTGAATTACCAGCATAGCTAGACTGTCAATTATTTATATATATATATATATATATATATATATATATATATATATATATATATATATATATATATATATATATATATATATATATATATATATATATATATATATATATATATATATATATATTTATTTATATATATATATATATATATATATATATATATATATATATATATATATATAAATGTGCGTGAACTAAAATTTAGAAGTGAGTACCGGGAAGCTCTGAGTTATAATTATTCTTGTTCGTTGATCTCCAGTAAATATACATATATATATATATATATATATATATATATATATATATATATATATATATATATATGTATATTATGTAACCATAATTTTCAGTAATATATTACTACCTTAATTTTATTTAATAACTTTTCCGAAGTTATTTTAAGAATCCTGAAAGTATATAGACTTTACAAGATACGAATTCTGCATCAAAAAATACTGAAAGTAAATTTTATTTTTCATCGCGACATTGGGAAAAGCGTAACTGGCATTTCGGAGTGTTTCCTTTTTTTACGTTAATTAGACAATGACATCTTGACAGAAGAAAAAACACAAAATTGTCCTTTTAAATTTTTAATAAGTTTTAAAACTAAATAATTTAAATGACGTCTTAAGAGCCAGTAAATTTCAGTACGTAAATATTAAATAAAACTTACAAAAGCAATATGTTTATTTAACAGCGTAGTGTGTCTTCTCTTCGTAAAAATTAATAGTTGTAATATTACAATTATAAATTTTTAGAAATATACAAAAATTCTTTTTCTGTATATAGAAAACAAACTATCAAATGTACATCTCTTTATAAATAGGAAGTGATTTGTTAACTCATTGTTCTCCGCTTTTATATATTTCTTCTCGTTAAGAATCCTTAACAACATGAAGAAGACTATTAGTTTCTCGGAAAATGTTCTTGTTTTTAACTGATTACAGCAAATATATAGTCTGTATGTTTCAATATATGTATTTTCACATATAAGTGAAAAAGGTAATTTGACAAATAATTAAAAAAAGCAATTTCATAAGTCAATTGAAAAATTAAATAACATAAACCTTTTACGGTCGTTTAAGTGCATTTTAACAAGATAATATTTGTCATACAACAAGGCAGAATTCAATCCTTCGTTATTTTTCCGTGTAGCCATATACAAAATGTTTCAATAAATCATCGTTCGACAGTTGCTACCTTGGCAGCCTTAACAATTTTATCGGCCATGGGATGTGTGTATGTGCAGATAGCTTTTGCCAGTGTATCAAGAGTCAACACCAGATGGGCACTTTTCATGCTGCGGTTTTGCTTGTGTTACGCATGATCTAAAAAAGAACGATTCCTCCCGGCTCTAAACTTTTTTTCTTACACTCCTTCCCTTTTAAGTCAAGAAAAAGTTCTAAATTGACAAATTCTAGAGTTGCGTTACCCCTTAAATAATCAGGTAGTTTACGAAGGTTGCGACCCACTTATCCACACTTTCGTTGCTTAACCTCCACAGCGATAGAAGTTTGTTCGGTACTAATCCACAATTAAAAGTTACTCATTTGGTCTTGCCAGAATATACTAAATACTCTTCGAAAGCATGTAAAAAAGATGTATTAAAGTTTCTGTAAAATTATTTCTGGTTCTATATTTATTTATTTATTTTAAATCAAAGAAAGCCGAAAAACAAAATAATACTGACTAAAATAGAAAAATAAAAAAACTTACTACAATATATATTATTACTTCTTAAATGCTAAACGACAATTTTGTAAAAACTATTTTTACAGCACTTTATAAGCGAGGAATTTACATCCGTATTAAATTCGCGAAAACTTTACTCGGAAAGGATGTAATCCTGGTAAAGATCATTCGAATATAAAGAAGTTTTTTCATAAAAAGAAAGAGGGTTCTTTATCTCAAGCGTTTTAAAGCCTACAAGCGTACATAAACGAGGTGTGTTGACTGTTTGAGTTGGTATATAAATATTAAACAGATTATAGAGTTTTAAAACACCGAGTGAAAATTATTTCTTTGGTAATATTGAAGATTACACTGATAAAATAAATCTTTTTATTTCCATTAAGTGAATGATTCTGATTTTAAAAGTGCAGAATTTAGTGTTTATTTGGGTAATATTGCAAACATGTTACCTCAAATTTGATTTTTTTTTTCATAGTTAAAATTAAACCCTTAAAAAGGAACGAAATTAACGAGTCCTTTTTAACTGATATCCAGTTCCTCTTTCAGAAACAAAAAAAATCTGTTATAATAGTAGAACCCCACTTTCTTTAATACCGATCCTTACTCAATATGTCTTAAAGAAATAGCTTTACATGCTTCTCGCCAACCCAGATTTTTGTGACAAGAATCTATACTTGAATCCAGAATGTATATTTTAAGGAATATTTTGCGTTCAAAGCCCGAATCATATAATTAATTAACCCGTACAGACTTCGGTTTTTTTCTCAAAAAACTCTTGTGAAAACTGTGTTATGAATTTCATGGAATTTAATTTGACTTCAAAGATTTTATTTCTTATAAATTCTCATATTTGTAGTTTTATAAAAATCACCTTTAACTTCGCATCTTTCATTTTGGGAAAATTTTCTTTAGTATTTGAAAAACGCCACTTTCGCGGTTATCAATTTTAAAAAAAAAATTTTTACTCCTAACTTTATATGCAGATGCGGAACAACAATATATGATGAAAAATTTGCCATTAGATGCCAAAATTTTTTTATAAAATGATTCTTTTTTTTATGGTTCACGGTTATCTCAATTATATCCTTATGCGTTGTCTCAAATAATTGCAATAACTTTAAAACCTACGTATATTTTCCATAAATATTATTTATGTCTTATTTTTTCCGGAGAAAGTTGCTAAATTTCATATATCATTCACAGAAACAGGGAATAGAAAAGTATTCGTTACCATTGCGACTAATATTAATTTTAGAAATATCTACGAGTAATCGCCATTTATATAATTACAACAAAGATGGTCATCTAAAATTCTCTGAGATCATTCTGACGATTTCTAAAAATACTGGTATTTGTTTCTATATCTAATTGGTCTAGCAACTTCTGTTTGTCCCTTGACAAATTTAAGTTCCTCACCGTGTCCTTTATTTCAGGTTGATAAATAAGATTAAGTTTGGGAAACCGAATCAAATCATGACATATTCTACGTTTATATAGTCGTTATCTTCAGTAAAGAAGTTGTCTATAAATCTCCCAAAGACGTCGATGTACGGCACTGTAAGGCAATTATATTTTTTTTTTCGAAACCTAATAACCTTTCTTAGACATGAAATAAGGAGATGAGCAAAAATGTATTATGAATTTCATTTGATGCAGAACCTTCGAAAAATAATGTAATTTACAAATATTGAACTTTTGATTTTGAAAATTACGATCATATCTACCAATTCTCGGAAAAGTCAGCTTATGACATTTTTTTAATCGCATGCCTGAGGTTACATATATTGCATGGCAACAATAAAAATTACGATAAATATCACATCTAACCATATAAATAGTTTATAGATTATAATCACCCCTGAAGGTTATCTAATGGTAGGAAGTAGGACAGAATGATAACTCAAAAATTATGGGTTGCTAAGTCGAGTCTGGCCCAGCTGAATACAAAGAATCTGTTTTTAACTTGTAATATTTTTCCTTTTTGTACTCGCGAGTGTGTTTTGCGAAAATGCGTTTGTAATTGTAAAAAATCCCCTCGCCACTCACATGCTTATTGTGTAACACGCATAATTCGTGTCCTCCCTCGGTATCTCGTACCACAGGTAAAGTGGACCAAGAGAAAGGAATAATATAACGCAATGATATTAATAGCGAAATTGCAAAAACATGGGCGATTAGATATTTTGGACTCCTAGGAAATTTAACTTTGGCCAGATTTAAAAGTATATATATATATATATATATATATATATATATATATATATATATATATATATATATATATATTTGTGTGTGTATGTGTGTGTAATCGAAGGGCCTTTTTGCAATTTCAATGGCTTCCCCAATCACTCTTGTGGACAGGTTTTCACATCTCGACAGCATTTTTGTTCCCGAGAAATTTATCTTATGTCCTGTGTTTAACCAGTGTTGGGCCAGAGCAGAAGAAGTTGTTTTTTGCTTGACAGCGTTCATATGTTCGTCTCTTCTGGCGCTTATTTTACGGTTGGTTTGGCCTACGTAAGATGAACTGCATTCTCCGCATGGAATTTCGTACACTCCCTGGTTTTCTAGAGGGATTCTTTCTTTAGGTGTTGGCAAAAGATCTTTTACTTTACGGTCTGTGGTGAAAATGGTTTCAATGTTGTGTCTCCTAAGAATTCTTGCGATCTTGTCTGTGGTGCCTCTTACATAAGGAACAAAAGCTTTGGAGCTATTCTCTTGGTTTTCGCGATTTTTTGGGCCCAAGTGTTTGTTTTTTAGAGCCTTGTCTATATGTTCTTTTTTATAACCATTCTTTTTCTTGCAGTATGTTCATCTCTTTGTGATAATTTTCTGGATCTGTAAGTGACTGCGATCGAGACGCAACTGATTTCACTACTGCAAATATTTGGGCGGGGTGGTGATGTGAATCGGCGTTGAGGTACCTTTTGGTGTGAGTGGGCTTTCTGTAGACAGTGTACGAAAGCAAGCCATCCTCTTTTCTTTTCAGTAGAGATGAACATACTGCAAGACACCTTAACAAAGAATGGTTATAAAAAAGAACATATAGACAAGGCTCTAAAAAACAAACACTTGGGCCCAAAAAATCGCGAAAACCAAGAGAATAGCTCCAAAGCTTTTGTTCCTTATGTAAGAGGCACCACAGACAAGATCGCAAGAATTCTTAGGAGACACAACATTGAAACCATTTTCACCACAGACCGTAAAGTAAAAGATCTTTTGCCAACACCTAAAGAAAGAATCCCTCTAGAAAACCAGGGAGTGTACGAAATTCCATGCGGAGAATGCAGTTCATCTTACGTAGGCCAAACCAACCGTAAAATAAGCGCCAGAAGAGACGAACATATGAACGCTGTCAAGCAACTTCTTCTGCTCTGGCCCAACACTGGTTAAATACAGGACATAAGATAAATTTCTCGGGAACAAAAACGCTGTCGAAATGTGAAAACCTGTCCACAAGAGTGATTGGGGAAGCCATTGAAATTGCAAAGAGGCCCAACAACTTAAATAGCAGAGATGATAGCCAACGTGTGTTTAATACTTGGAAAAATCTGCTTACAAAACATCAACCGATACCACTTAATAACGAAACAGATTACAACTCGGCAACGCGACAACAAACACTGGCAACAGGGCCGATGACGCGCAGCAGGTCTCGCAACCTGATTGGCCGGAACTATTCGGAAAACGAACGCGTCCGACGCGCACACGGGACCGACAGCACCGGAGTCTCAGGCGTCAGTTCACTCGTAGACGCCATACAGTGAGCTTTGAAAATGGTGAATGAGATTTCACCGAAACGTCAGCTGCCTTACAGTTCTGAGAGGGACTCAGCACATACACGGGATGCCCGAAAACCTTCGATTACACATAACACCCGTGAGAATATCCGACATAACATATATATATATATATATATATATATATATATATATATATATATATATATATATATATATATATATATATATATGCACAGGCTACACTTCGAGGACAAAATCGTTCGTGCGGTCTACACTTCGGGGACTTTTCGACACTTTGAGGACTGTCCCCAAACTTCTAGACTACACTTTGGGGACCGAGTCCCCAAACTGTTGGTTGAATAGTTTTTTAACTTTACAAACTACAGTTTGAGGACATAAATCTGGCAACACGCATTCGATGTTCTTTAGCGTTTTTTCTTTTAAGCAATTTTTTAAACAAAAAACAAGAAGTGTAATTGAGATCGCACTAAATGGTTATAATCACGTGCAGAAATATTTCAATTAAAAAGCTGTTAAGAACTCGGTTCGTGACCTTGGATTAATGGATTAGACTTTCGGGGTTTTTACCAAAATTAGAGTTTTATATTTACCCTCAAATTATTTTGTGAAAAATCAGATTTTGAAAATTGTTTATTTGTTTTTTGCATTGTTTCTAACATGTAAAGACTCATAGAAATAAAAAATAAATCATATTCCTGGTTATAAAAGTTGTCCTGCTTGAAGAAAAGGAATCTAAAGATATTTATTAAATTGTGGGGTTTCAAGCAAAAAGCAAAAACTCAGCAATTTGAGAAAACGTACTTCTGATCATTTATATAGCAGATATCCCATAATTGGTGCTTTTCTGGGATTCCTGGGTAACTATTAAGGTTAGAAAGAAACTAGTCGAGTACTAATAAACTTTTTTTGGACAAACTACACATGTCGCAAACAGAATCGCAAAATTTTCTTTTATTTTGTAGATAATAGGTAAAATTAAAAAGTTGCAAATTTTTAAAGTACTCCATAGCAGAATAAGCCACAGAGCTGCAGGAGAGTAAGCATCTAACGAGCTGAAAAAATGAGTGCTCTGTAGCTTTCTTATTTAAAAATATATTCAAAAATTGTTAAAGATTCTTTTTCAGAGAGTTCCAAGGATAAGTTAAAGCCGCGTCCACATTAGTAAAAATTTTACTTTGTGTGTCGGATACGGCAAAAATTTGTGCGCGCATATACAACTTATGCTTATGTAGACTTGTTCGCTACATAAAAACTCACGCAAATTTTTGGGGCGGCTAGGGCGATCGCCACCCCCCAAGAGCTTAGAGTTCACGAAAATACAACCGATTGTGCCTCTTATAACTAGGAATGTGTTTGCTTCTGGCTCCCCCCCCCCCCGTGGAAAACTTGTTTTTCTTGCGTTCGCCCCCCCCCCCTCAAGACCTTTGAGTTTAGAAAAATAGAGCCGATTCTGGCTTTTATACTAGGAATGTGTATGATGCTGGCTTTCCCCCCCATCGACAACTTGTTTTTTCTTGCTCAAGGGTTTCGAATTCATAAAAAAGATCCAACCCTCACTTTTACGATAGAAATGGAAATGTTACTGGCAACTTGCTTTCGCTTGCCATACTGTACTTTTGTGATATCACTCCCCCCCCCCCCAAGAGAGGCTGAATCCGCCCCTGTGTCACACACAATGTACATTTTTATTAATGTGGACGCAGCTTTAGGATGTTTTCAAAATTATGATTTATCGTAGCTGGGAAACTTCAAATCAAACCATATATATTTTTTGGTTATACGCTATTGATTCTCTATGCAACCATATATTATACTACACTCTATATTAAAATAGAAAGATAAATTAAATATTTGTCATTAAAGATCGTAAAAACTATGAATAAAAAACCAACAAAGATGATATGACCCTTATATTCAAACTTAACGGGTAAATCTAATACTTAATCTGTTAGAAACAATTGTAAAAATTACAGAAAAATACAAACACTGCAAAAAATTATTTAACAGAAAAACACATTTAATTTTAAATAACAATTTACACCATATTGAAAAATATTGTAACGAGAAAAAAAATCAAATTAATGTCAATATTTTTGGCGCTTACTTACTGATTTTAAAGCGTTAACAATATTAATGTGCTTTCGGTTGACATATATTTACAAATACTAGTTAATCGAAAAAAAAAACAATTTTTTGGCGATAAACTAAACCTTATAACGTCATAGATTTCATAATTCTAGTTTGTATTTATAAGTCGTAAAGTTTAGGATTTGTTTTCTATAAGTTTATAATTTATTTAATTAATTTTACCATTGTTAATATTCTTATATAACACCTATGAACGTGGTTGTGGCTTTTCCTCAACATTCAGTTATTTGTCATACGGCTGTTAGTATGGAAATCATTCTTGAGTATTCCAGAATCTTCTGGTACAAGCAAAAAGACTATATAAAGGACGCCCGGCTTTCGGGGACAGTTGTTAACTCTCATCCAAGTTAAATTTAAGTCATTGAGAGTAGTTTGGCAAATTGTCACTCGAATATTGGATTGTCAATTCAAAGTCTATTAGTAAAATAAAGGTTAGAAAAAGTATATTCAGGTGTTTCTATACCTGCGACAGGTACAATAGTTGTCAAATGTGAGACTAACTACAAAGGTGGTTACAGTAAAAAATGAAGACTATTGTCTAGCAGTAGAAATTAGAAGACAAAAAGCAAAAAATGGAATAACAACTTTAAATTATTATGAATTAGATAATCAGACAAGAACAGAAGGCCAGCCAAGAATTAGTGAAACAAAAATTAAAGACAAAACAAGAAAAAAAAGAATTAAAGCAGAGCTAAGAAGTCATGGAAATCAGACATAACTAAATGATAGAAAACATGAAACAAGAAGTGAAGTACTGCCAATAAGACATGAAACAAGAACTGAACCACAGTTTAAATGACATGGAACAAGGTTGGAAGCAAAGACAAGGAAACGTGGGGAAAATCCCAAAAAAAATAATGGAAGACATGGAGATCAGATAAAAAGAAAGAATAGGAAAGATTGAAAAAAGCGAATCTTGAAGATACAAAAATATATTTATTACTGGAATTAAAACTTACAAAAGATTACGTCATGGAAAAAATAGGTGAGAAGATTCATAAAGCCCAGTAAAAGCCCAAAAATACTCGGAATGTCTTTCGAAATACGTAGCAGATATCATGCGGTTAATAAACCTGACATATCCAGTAGAAACAATTCATACCCTAAGAATGGCCAGACTCAACAAAATCTCTGAAGTTCTTGCTTATGTCCTTCAGTTTCAAACAGATAAATGTATCTCAAGATACCAGAGTAGAATCGTCGAAACAGTTAACGTTTCATAAAATGATCGTAAAACCAATTAAGAGATGTTGATGAAGCTGGTACGGGAAATCCAAGAATTAAAAGTAAAAGCAGATAACGGAAACTTTCCGACGCAAAAATAGCATTCGTTGTTGAAAATATGGCAACGAGAAATATGTACAAATCCGCTGCACTATCAGTGCTTCCCTTGACAGTAATCAGAATTGGGAAAACTCCCAGTAGTCAGCTTAAAGGGGTGAAAGCTGGCTCGCCACTGTCCAGCCACATCAACGATAACAATTAACGTATCCCAGCTGCAAAACGATGATTTCAGCTTGGTAGCATCTTGAAAGATATGCGGTCGGAAATGTGAGATAGTATCACTGCAAAATTCGTCATCCTGAAAAGAACTACATCTTGGTAACCGCCAGTGGGGAAACAATACCTTCCAGCAAGTAGTTTTTGTTGCTGATTTATCGGACGAAGTAATCCATGGTCTTAATATTATGGAACATTAGACTTTTGTCCTTGATCTTCTTCAACGAGTACTATGAACCAGATATGAAAAAACTGTAATGAAGCTGCCAAAAAATAATAAATGGCTGATTCGAGAAGTTAAAGTTTTTGAAGATGTTACGTTACCATCAAGTTCAAAATGTTTAGTAAAAGCAACGTTGAAAGCTGCGAAGAAAATGAAAAGGAATTCTTTTTGTAAGAACTTTGACCCAGAAAAAAAGAATCACTATATTTGTCAAGGCGCTGAACTTAAAAGGTTATCCTCAACAAATTTTATGGCAAAATTGTTCAACTTGCCGACATGGTAGTTAGCAGAAATACCTTACCGTCTGAAATACTACCTGCTAAACTACCTAAAGTACTTCAAGACCTGATTAGTTTATAAACACCTTTATTAAATCAAGTTCAGGTGGCAATGTTGGAAGATCTTTAAATAAGAAACCATATTTTTTTTTATCTGATAGTGACTTGGGAATAACTACGATAGTCTAACATCGAATGAACACTGACGATGCAGTTTTAATTAAACAGCTTATAAGAAAAATTCCATTGATCAAATGTGACGAGGTTGACGAGATACTTGAAAATAGACAGAATCAAAGCATAACTTAGCCCTCTCAAAATTAATGAACATCTCCAATTGCATTAGTTAAGAGAAAAGATGGTTCCACTAGATTTTGTATATACTTTAGAAGACCTAACGACGTCACAAAGAAGAAAAGTTTCCCGTTGTAGAGTAACTTCGAATCTGATATATTATCGAGCCTTTGCAAACTATCGGGATTCCACAAAACTAGAACAACACTCCCTCATCTAAAGTCAGGCGAAATGGTTGGAAGGTTTAATAGAATTTTGGAGAATAACCTTGAAATAAGTCTCGCGTCACATGACTTGAAGAGTTTTCCATTTTAAATACAATTTTAGTTTTCGAGTTTTTGGTTCATCCTTTTAAGAATGGCAGGCTATACAGGGCGTCCCGATCCTGATAAGGAGTATCTCAGATAAGGTTCTTCTCAGTTGAAAAATATTTTATTAGATATTTTTATCTACACAGGTGGCTCAAATTATGGATTTTTTTCTGGGGTTATGGGTAACCTATGTTGCTATTTAAAAAGATTTACGATAATGTCACAATATTTGCAACTGTCAAACTTTAACATATAAAAATATTCAGAAAATATGCAAAAACTAATATCTAGGTTCACATCTTTTTGCATATTTAAAAAAAATGGTTCGACTTGTAGATATTTTGATGTTACTAGATATTTTTTGCCAATCTGTTAATATAATACGGTGATCTCGTAACTTTTGGACCAATAAGAGCTCATTAAATGTGACGTCATAGGGAAGCTATTACACTACCTACAAAGAAGCGTGTTATGTGAAACAGAGCTTGATATTGGCTGTATTCTTTTGAGTCAATTATCACTGATCAAAGTGAACAAAGTGAAACTGATAACTTCATGTTCTTTTGAATATGCATTTACTTGTCATTGGGTCGAAGTGATCATGATTACTTCAAGTGACAGAACTGAAAGTGATAATTACTCAAAAGAAGATACCTATATATGCGGTCTTTACATAAGGAAGTTAGGAGGAATTTTTTACCCCCTCCAACTTTCTTTCTTTTACAGCATCCTTGGGACGTGTCTCCCGCCAGATTTACTGCCCTCGGTTCAGGCATTTTAAACTCGGGTGCATCAAACCCTGAGTAGCTCCGAACACGTATGAATAAAGCGATTAAAGTATTAATTTGAAGGGTAAAGACCTCCAAATTATTTTTTTCGGATTTGGTGTTTTTAATATGCATACCAAAATCTATTGGAGAAAAAAAGGGTAAAAACATTATTTTATTATTTATTAGTTTTGAATTTTGTCTGGTTTGGCCATAAATATTTCGTAATTCTTTAAAAATACTATGAACGGTAGCTTGTGAATCAATCTTATTTTGCGTCTATCCATTTCATGTATAAAATGTTTTGTTATCCAAAAATAGTATCAAAAATGATAACTGACAGCTGCTAGAGCTTTATATACCAAGGCCATGTTTGGGTTGATGCTCGGATCACTTCGAGCAGGCTCCAATTAATTGATTCTATAATTTTTGAAACTCTGAGCTTACTCGATCGCGTTTGGATGTACAGTTTTTGAGGGCTCCGATTATAAAGGGCGTGCGCTACGATATGTCATTTGGTATTATAACCTAAAAAAATTGTTCTATGAAAATTTTAAATGTTTAAATAAATAATTACCACTTTGCAACGGAAATGTTCGGAAATGAATAAAAAGCTGACACCTTGTGTAATGCCGCACAATATATTTTGCATAGTTTTCAACTTTAATTAAGTTATCTTTTTCATCTTCTTTATCGCTGCTATCAACAAACAGGTTTTGCCAAGCATACTAGACAACAAGAAGATCCATAGGAAATTTTTTAAAAAATTAGATCAACCCAAACATGCCCCAAATATTTTTAATGGTGCTTGAGGGTGAGTCCACATTATAAGAAGAATTTTAACGTAGGCATATTGCCCGTTTTTGTGTTAAAAATGTCTCGTCCATACGGGACTTTTCGTTACGCGACTATAAGGGGTGTGGTTTTTTGTCTTAACCTCACTTTTATCAGGATTTTTGTTTATATTTTATCTTAAAATTAAAATGAAGCAAAATAAAACAGTCTCGATATCAGAGATTGTTGTTGAATAGAAACTGTATTATATAACGGCCTTTATTTCATAAGCTTTAATTTATAAAACGAACAACTGCATTATTGCAATTGTTATAAAATCAATAACAAATGAACAAGAATTGTTTTTTTTTTTGAGGACAAAGCAGTAATGATCTTCGGTAACAAGCATTTTTAATAAATTAAAACAATTTAACATAGTTCATAAATATCCTTTATTCCAAAACTCGCAAAATAAAAAATATAAATAAAACAACAAACTTCTAAAAAAAACATAGGTTATGTTTTCATACAAAATATTGAAAATAAACAGTTTCCACCATTTTTAAAGCACTCTGATAAAAAGTTCAACATCATTTGACGTAATGACCTTGGAAAAGACGGATTTAGGCGGAAAATCTTCGGTCTTTGTCTTTTTTTAATTCTAACAAATCACAATGATTGAAATTTGACTTATGTTTTATTACGTTACGCTTACGCCCAGATTTTTCTTATAGTGTGGACCAACTCTGTGGAGTAAGGGGAAAGCAGATCTGACAAGCTCCGAGGCATAATACACTAGGTGAATAAATTGAGCGTTATTTGCACCTGAACAGCTCTCAGCTGCTCCGGTCAATGAATCGAGAGCAGTAATTGCTTACTTACAAGTAACCTTCGCCGTAACAAAAGAAATCGTGATCCTTCGATCATACCGTATAGATTTAAACAATAATAGATTTGTTTGAAGGCTTTTTATGATCGGTGGGGGAGAGGCGTTTTTGACGTTTGACAGACATAAACATGTTTACTTATTTTTTCTTTCAGTTTAATTGCTTGTCGTGACCATTTTCAGTGTTTTTAAGTGTTAGAAATTACTATAAATGCGAAGTTCACAATTAATATTACCAAAGAGGATTTAAAACTTATTTTTATTGGTAAATATTGTTTGCATATTGAAAATAACAATAAAAATAATTCAGGCAACCATGTATTCATACTTAATGTACTCAGAATTGACGCACCGATTATTATATGATACTCGTTTAAATAATGCAATTACAAAAGGATAGCATAAAATCGGTATCTGTGTATCAAGAAACTGAAATATCTACCGTTTATCACCACTTTTTCCAATATAAATAAAAATATTATTACTTTATTCCGCGTTCAAACAACCGGGCCCTAGTTCTGACTTTATGCTATTTCTACAGGAGTATGTTCGAAGTCGTGATCCTAAAACCATGATTTCTGTAATCCAGCTCAACATGTTTTTATTTGGTTGAACGAAAAACGACTTACTACGTTAAATTTATATGAATTATAATAAAATTAGGCATTCGTAAAAACCAAAATTCTTTACCACAAATGATGTTTTGTGTTTTTTAAGGTGAATGGGAGTTTTTCTTTTCTAAATTTGAACTTAACGAACTTACTGAAAAATTGTTATATTACCAATCACTCGAAAAATTAATAAAAAATTAACTAAAATCAAATTAGACTCATCAATATAATCTTACTGATTAATTTAATGCCCAAAATTTTAAGTAATATATATTTGCATAGAGGGGCTGAAAATGTATTGTAGAAGACCCGGAAACTACTAATTGAAACCATATATTCCTTAACATTTCAATGTCCGAATACAATTTCGCTTTAATAAATGTAGTTTAGGTGCATACACGAAAATGTCGAACTACGTCATACTTATAATCGACCAATAAAGAGACGCAATGCACATTTAGAAGCCGAATATATACTAATTACAAAATACGGTTCTTACGATTAATTAAATGCTTATCTGAAATAAACAATATAAATACTAAATCTTAAAAACAAGAGAATGAAAAGCCAGAATTAATAAAATTAAAGTAACGAACGAAAGCATACAAATCGTTATCAATAGACATTAAATCTTCATTAATTACACTTACGTTACGATTATCAGGTTTGTTTTTATCCTATAATGACAGGGCTTCGTGAAATGGGAACTTAATCCATTAAAAATCCTTTGTCTTAACGAAGAACGACGATACTAGTCCCATCTTCCATTATTTGGTTGATATGGGTTTCTAACATCTTCGATAGAATATAAATTTTCAATATTCGGAAAGCTTCACTCTGTTCTAAACACCTCTACTACGCCACAACACGTTATTCTTTTATTTTAGTTAATCGTTGAAATGGTCAAATCAATAAATTCGATGTGTATCGATTGGTATTTCATCAGGACCAGAACTTTTCGGTGTACAATGACGTCAAAATACGCATAGTGACACGCTGCTAGAAGACAATGCTGAGCACTTTTGATTGCACCTCAGTTGGTGGTGTTTTTCTCGAGAAATCGAATGTTGAATGCGAAGTAAATTTACTTTTTCAATTGATGATGCTTTAACCATGCCACCCGTTCGCGTGAATGGTGGGACTGTTGATTTGGTGAAATTTTGACCAACTGCCTTAAAACCTACCAAAAAGAGTTTGAGTTATTTGGACTTGCTAGAAGCTTGTCCTTAAATCTCTTTTTATTGCTTTACTCTTGTCTTTGGTTAGTTCAGGTTTTTAGATATTGAAAATAGAATTTTACATCGAGTCGATCGAACTACGAACATATGGAATATATGTACAAAGACTATAAACGAACCAAAGAAAATAAAGGGTTGTTTAAAATATCTAACACATTGTAGTTTGTTGTTTTATTTATATTTTTTATTTTGCATGCTTTTGTTTGAGCCTATTAGAACATAAATTTACTTAATATATAACTTCTTAAGAGAGTATTAAATATTAAACTATAATTATCTATTAATCCATAAGAATAACTTAAAAATATTTATATATAGTAATTTATTAATTAATAATTTGTAGTAATAGTTGGTTTACAACAATATATTCTGTTAAGGTTCTACTCTAGACACAATTTAACTTAAAGAACATATCATGTGAAGAATATCATGAAATGGTTATAAAAGTCGAGCAATTGCCAAATGAAACTAAATTTATTATTATACTAAATTAAAAATTCACTCATTTTTAATTAATTCATTTTTCCTTACTAGAATAATTAATAAATATTTTTTTATTACTTATATTTTCATCTTTTTTATTTTTTCCTGTTTCTTCCTAACAATGGGCTAAAATTTCAGACATGTCAGGAATATTCATGTCGTCTGATAACCCTATCCTTAGCAAACTTTATATACACTGTTGTAGAATTCAATCTACAAGAACCTAAAAAAAATCATAAAATTAAAATAAACCTATAAAAACGGTTGAAATTCCGAGAAATAACTGCACGTTGTCGGCGGTAACGGCGCATAGACACCGACACAGACGGCGGCGCAGACATGAAGCTTTGGCGGACCGCGCTAAGCGCTGATCGATTTCTTTCGGAAGAACTGACGGAGTGCCGAGAAAGAATAAATAGCATCCGATGAATCTGATTGTCTATTAAAGAGCACAGATCTCTCAAATTTCTTACATAGGTGCACACGAGTATCTAAGTCTTTTGAACTCATATTTTAGTAAAATTCCAGCGTCGTCGGAAAAAAAAATAATAATAAGCTTCTCTAAAAAACCTTTAGCAGAATTTGATTATCTATTAAAAAGCACAGATCTCTCAAATTTCTTACATACGCGCACACGAGTATCTAAGTCTTTTGAACTCATATTTTAGTAAAATTCCAGCGTCGTCGGGGAAAAAAAAATAATAATAATAAGCCTCTCTAAAAAACCTTTCCACGTCGATTTTTTTTAATTCTTGCTGAAACTGTTTGAAATTAATATACAGAATATTTACGCGCCTACTTCTACGAATATAATAACATTGCGTAAAAGAAACCTGATAGCGCCATACCCGATTTAGACATTCCCGATTGCGAGTTAAATAATTTTCTATCAAGAGAAAATTAGTGATAACCTGATAGTGATATCGTTAACGGATCTAAGAACACTAAACGTGCCTTAGTTTGCGCTTAACACAAAAACAAAAATTTTCGGAATAATTAAATTTCGGAAATTTTATTAGGAGTCCCAACACTACATTTCAATTTCGACGTAAAAACTTAAGAGTCCCAGTCTAAAAAATTTTTACTGCAAAAAATTCTATAAGAGCTCACATCTAACAAAAAACAAATTAAAGTAAGTATTGGCCAAGTTCTTATTCAACCCAAATTTCATATACTTAATTTTTCTCATATATTAAGTATATTAAAGCCCAGCCCTCCGTGATTTTTGTATTTTTATACAAAACATTCCAATTTAAGAGGAAAAATAATTTATTTTAAAAATGTCCAATCCCTTCTCTCACAGTTCCTTCCGGTCTGATGAGGCGAGTGGCCTTTCAGGCTGTCCGGGTGGTTTTGGTGGGACCTCCGCGGCCCCTCGTGGGGTTGCGCCAGACCTAACAGAATTCTATACTCATAATAAATCTGACATGACCCAAATAAATCAAAATGCTCAATTATATCCCAACACTTCAATTTGTCCAATGGAACAATTTTTAAATGACATCCAAGCTTCACTTCAAGGTGGGTACCACTTAATGCAGGGACAAACGCTTACCATAAATGTCAAAAATCCTGATACGCAAGTCATTCACAGCTCGTATACGTCGTTCGCATTCGATCGAAACGTACCTCGTGGCGTTTTTGCGGAAAATCCGTTCTCCACTAATAATTTTCCTAAAACAACGGACGTGCATATACGACAACACCTATTATAAACAATTAAAAAGTGAAATTAACATAGATGGAAATTTAATAACAGAAATTTAATAACAGTTAGTGTGTCATATGTAATGTATTCTTCTAAAAACTACAAACAATTGTAATTATTAAAACGATTGTTAAAATGACACTGTTATATTGAAATTCTCGTTTTCGAACTCCTTGGAAATTCTTTACCAGGTAGAAGTGGTAAACTTTGGAAATAAAACTTTTTTTAAAGAGTCTAATATTACGGTACAAGTAACCTGAATAATTTCAGAAACACTGTTTACCTACTCGGAATTCACACTGTTGCTTTCACATGCTGATTTCATCAGTTAAATAGCACAATGTTTTTTCCAACCTAGTAATAAGGGTATAGCTGTACACATTTCCATATCGTGTTTCCTAGTTATAGGCCTAACAACAGCGAAGAGCTCTTCAAATTCACCAAAAGTAACAGGAAAATATTTTAAAAAATCAGGATCATTTTCTCGTATTTCTTGAATTAAATTATTAGTATGTCCAATATTTTCCTCAAATACAGACCGGACCCAGTAGCGACGACTTCTCTGTTTTTTTAATAAATAATATATCAATATTCTCCTTACATTTTGTAACTTTTTTTCTAGATTCAAATACTGCCGCAATTAATGTTTTATATTGCTTCATTTTAATTTTTAGATAAAATATAAACAAAAATCCTGATAAAAGTTAGGTTAAGACAAGACCTTATAATCGCGTAACGAAATATCTCGTGTTGATGATACATTTTTAATACAAAAGCGCGTAATACGCATATGCTCAAATTTTTCTTGTCGTGTGGACTCACCCTTAGATGATGAAATGTTATTCTTCGGAGTAATTATCAATTGATCAAAGTGAAAAAAGTGAAACTGATAACTTCATGTTCTTTTGAATACGCATTTACTTGTCATTGGGCTGAAGTGATCATGATTACCTCAAGTGATAGAAGTGAAAGTGATAATGACTCAAAAGAATAGCCCTAATTTATAATGAGAGTGAGAATGAGTCCACACGATAAGAAAAATCTGGGCGGCAGCGTAGCGTAATAAGACATATGTCAAATTTCAAGCATTGTGATTTGTTAGATTTAAAAAAAGACAAAGATCGAAGATTTCCCGCCTAAATCTGCCTTTTCCAAGGTCATTACGCCAAATGATGTTAAACTTTTCAGCGGACTGCTTTAAAAATGGTGGAAACTGTTTATTTTCAATATTTTGTATGAAAACATTACCTATGTTTTTTTTAAACTTTGTTGTTTTATTTATATATTTTATTTAGCGAGTTTTGAAATAATGGATATTTATGAATTATGTTAAATTGTTTTAATTTATTAAAAATACTTGTTACCGAAGATCATTACTGCTTGGTCCTAAAAAAAAAACGATTTTTGTTCATTTTTGTATTAATTTTATAGCAATTGCAATAATACAGGTGTTCGTTATATAAATTAAAGCTTATGAAATAAAGGCCATTATATAATATAATTTCTATTCAACGACAATCTCTGATATCGAGACGCTAATCCACAGACATGCCCTTAGCTATGGTTACCAGATCAAATAATGAGATTCCCTGACAATATCCCTAACGTTTCTGTAAATATCCGGACATTTTATCTGAATGTTGTATGTTAAGGCAGTGAGATTTTCAAAATTTTTGCAATCAAAGCATCAAATGCCAATATCGAGTGAGTCTTCTCATTAATGGGAGCGTAGTGGACTACGGGGAAACATAGACTGTCTATATTGTTGTAAGCTTTGCCTTTCGCTGCCACCAATGTTATAACTTTACTAGTTCTGCTTTTAGTTTATCACTGCTTTCGATGAATTCAAATAAATCTTCTAATATTACTTTTTTAATATTTTATTATAATGTTCACTAATTCATGAGGTAACAACAGTTTTTGTTCTTACTTACTAAATTAATGTTACTATTGTAGTGTTTTGATTTTAGTTCATCTTGTCTCAATGTTCATGGCTTAGTTAAATTCTATTGTGTATCTAAATTATATATTTTAGAGTCATAGGCGTACTAACACATATAACTTATAAATAGTTATTTACATGATTACTGAAATGAAAAAGTGTGTATTTATGGGACAATGACAATATGAACAAAACTAATGGTCTCTGTAAAAAGTAAAGTTTTAGAGTTTCGGAGATTAAGGCATGCTTTTGTTTGAGCCTATTAGAACATAAATTTACTTAAGATATAACTGTTTCTTAAGGGAGTATTAAATATTAGACTATAATTATCTATTAATCCATAAGAGTAACTTAAAAATATATATAGTAATTTAATAACTAATAATTTGTAGTAATAGTTGGTTTACAACAATGTCTTCTGTTAAGGTTCTACTCTAGACACAATTTAACTTAAAGAAGATATCATGTGAAGAATGTCATGAAATGGTTATAAAAGTCCAGCAATTGCCAAAAGAAACATCAAGCAATAAAAAGTATGAAACTAAATTTATTAATATACTAAATTAACAATTCATTCATTTTGTTAACGTTTAATCAATATATTTTTTCTCACTAGAATGATCAATAAATATTTTTTCATTACTTATATTTTCCTCTTTTAATTTCAAAAAAATACTGACAATTGCAGTTTTTTCCTGTTTCTTCCTAACAAGGGGCTAAAATTTCAGACATGTCAGGAAAATTCCTGTCGTCTGGTAACCCTACCCTTAACAAATTTTATATAAACCTATTATAAACAATTAAAAAGTAAAAATTAACATTGATGGAAATTTAATAACAGAAATCCAGTTAGTGTCATACGTAATGTATTCTTCTAAAAATTACCAACAATTGTAATTATTAAAACGATTGGTAAAATGACACTTTATATTGAAACTCTCGTCTTCGCACTCATGGGCAATTCTTTACCAGGTAGAAGTGGCAAACTTCGGAAATAAAACTTGTTTTAAAGAGTCTCATATTATTGCATAAGTAACATGACTAATTTCAAAAACACTGTTTACCGACTCGGAATGCGCACTGTTGCTTTCACATGCTGATTTCATCAACTAAATATCACAATGATTTTTCAAACCTAGTAATAAGGGTATAGCTGTACACATTTCCATAGCGTGTTTCCTAATTATTGGCCCAACAACAGCTTTTCAAACTCATAAAGAGTAACAGGAGAATATTTTAAAAAAATCACGATCATTTTCTCACATTTCTTGAATTATATCATTAGTATGTCCAAGCCTTTGTCCAATGTTTTTCTCAAAAACAGATCGGACCTAGTAGCGACGACTTTTCCGTTTTTTTAATAAATATATTAATAATGTCCTTATCTTTTGTAATTTTTTCTTTAGTATTCTTTTTCTACATAACAACATTGCTGCAATTATTTTTTTATTTTCTTCGATTTTAATTTATACATAAATAAATATTATCAAAAAATCAGAAAAAAAGTTAGGTTACCACAAAAAAAACATACACAACACTTTACGACTGCATGATAAAAGTTGCTCGTGTGGACGAGACATTTTTAACATAAATGGGCGTAATACGCCTACGTCGAAATTTTTCTTATCGTGTGGACTCACTCTTAGGGTACGTGTGGAAAATGCAGACAAGCGGAACCCAAATTACCAATGTCAACGGTAGGCTATCTTTGAAAATTAAACCAATTTTGGAATAAGTTTGTTTAGCTAACCCATTCAAAATATTTAAATGTCTCAAAAATCATTTAAAAAACTTTTAAACTCTCTAAAATCTTTCAAAATTCCTAAAATCCTTAAAATTGCTAAAAATATTTAAGTCCTTTAAAATCACATGAAAATGTTGAAATTTCAGTAAACTGAAAGCAAAAGTAAATTTAACAACACTTTCTGTAGTCGCAAAATCAGCTATTTCTTTCTAAAATTTTTTTGTTCTTTGTTGTCCGTTAACAGGCGATCAAAATTAGAATAAAAAGTAATAAAAATATATAATTCTGAACAACCAGTGAACAAACCTAACTACAGCTTGTAAGGGGTATAAATTTTAAAACTTATTTCCCTTTTTCATCTTTTTGGCATATGAAAAAAAAAACACTTTCAGTCTTGTTTTTGCAACTATCTACATAAAAATAGCTGTTTTCTTTCGACTATGTTTAAAAAAATCTTCCGAACTTTACAATTAAGAGTATATAAAATCAATTACACTTATCTACAGAAATTATAACACATTATAAAAAAAACAATATGACAAATTAGGCGTACTCTTATTTGACAACAACCTACTTTATCTTTTCGTTACTTAATAAAACACCGCTACAGAACTTAATTGAAGATGCATCTGAAGATATTTTATTTTTTGTGGAAAAACTATTGCCTTTTAGAAGAAAACTTGGGAAACAAAAAAGTTTCACGATAAGATGGGAAGCTAAATGAATAATCAAATGAAGTCAGGATCAGGAATCATACTAGGAATATGTATGCTGCTGGCATCCCCCCCCCCCCCCAATCGAAAACTTTTTTCCTTTGAGTTCAGGAAATAGACCCGACTCTGCCTCTTAAACTAGAAATGTATATACTTCTGGCATCTCCCCCACCATCGACAACTTTATGTTTCTTGCGATCGCCCCCTCCCCCCAAGAGCTTCGAATTCAGAAAGATAGATCCGATTCTGCCTTTTGTACTAGAAATACGAATGTTACTGGCGTCTCTCCCCCGTCGACAACTTGCTTTCGCTTGTCATTCTATACTTTTGTGATATCACCGCCGACCTCCCCCCCCCCCCCCCGCCCCCAAGAGAGAAGCTGGATCCGTTCCTGATTTTGCTACCACTATTCTTAAAGCTTATATTATTACACAATTTTATACACAACATAGATGAATTTGTAGTTGAAGATACTGCATCATTCCTTTCTTGAGAGGATTTATGTAGAGAAATAACACGAAACGAGGATTGAGAGTCAACACCATTAGGAACACTTCATAACAAATGTCAACTGTGTACCATACTAGTTGTCAAAGATAAAAATTAACAGTCATAAAAGGGTATGCAACATTAATCTCAAAGAACATTGTCTTTCTACATTGACAAAGTTTTAAATTTTATACATAATACCTATTTTGTTAAGTTTATCTTTTACTGGTGTATTAAATATTTATACCCAGCACATTTTTTCTTTAACTTTTATCGAATCCAAGTCTTGTTTCTATTTTAAACAAATCACACCAGGCATTTCGTGTGGCGATCCAATCTCCATAAACAACAACAGCCGGATTCACTAACATGGTTTAATTTTAAAACAATCTTAATTGACAGCAGCGGGCTTAGACAAGAACAACAATAAGTCAAGCAAACTTTAAGCCCAAAAATATATGCATAAAAAATCATTTTGTTTTATTACTAAACTGGCAAAAATGAAGAATTTTATTTACTTTCGATACACAACTATTTTCCTTACAAATTTCAACGCTTTATCTCAAGATTTTTATTCCTAATATCCCTATATAAGCGTTTATTTAATTACATATGTGATATCAAATATGACAATATCATAAGCAAAACAATCTGGGCGACTATAAGATTTAAATTTCAAGGCAACTAGATCGGTTATAAATCTCAAATATTTTTAGTGAATCTGGCTGCAAGAGTTTTGACCTATAGGTTTTTTGGTTCTAGGTTATCAAAACTTTAGCATCAATTTTACTAAAGTAAATAATGAATAGTCCAACATAACAATGTAGCCGCACGACTCAAATCGTGAAAATGTGAAAGCCTATATATAATTAATGTCGTTAAATAGACAGGTTACCTCGTAACTCGGTAATATAGCAAGATATACGTGACAATAATGCTTTGAGGACCGAATTCTACCTATCGAGCTTTGTTTCACACAGCGACAGCGTATCTATGCTTCTTTGTCAGTTCCGTATTTAGCATTTCTAGTACGTCACATTTGCAGATCTCTCATTGGTCCAAAAGTTACGAGAATATCGTATAACTTTGTACATTGTGGTATATCGTCACGTAAACGACTGAATCAAAGGCGCCGTATGGTAACTATCGACTCCACTTGTTGCGGACGGATGTTATACACTACCAGCTTTTTGCCTTCACTTGTAACGCGGAAGGCACCGTGCCTTTATTCACTTCACTAAAAGATTACGGAAGTATAGTTTTTTACCGTACGAACAAAATTGGATAGTATAAAAAGAGTGTTATTGTTATCAACGATATAATAAATAGGGGGAGAGAAAATAGCTGGAGTGGGATAAAATAAAAGTGTACTATCGGCGTAACGAATTTCCGCTACCCGACAGGTGCAATATTTAAATATGCTGAACGTGGAGACAGTATCATAAAACATGAAAATTTATCATGTACATTTAACAATAAAAAGACATGGTCCGAACATAAATCTTTTTTTCCTTATGGAACTGTCATTGTCCCATTTGTGACAAAATACTATTTTCTGCGAAACTTTCGTATCTTATTTTTCTTAAAAAAAAATCGAAAAAACGCCGCTTCTACAGAATTTTTTTATTCTGCTGACGTTCCCAATCATTTTTTGACATTTAGAAATAATGCGTATAGCACATTCAATGCATACCTGTTTAAAAAGGGACGCTAAACATGGCCGTTTCCATCTAATGATAGGTATATTCTTTTGAGTAATTATCACTTTCAGTTCTGTCACTTTAATTAATCATGATCACTTTGACCCAGTGACAAGTAAATGCATATTCAAAAGAACATGTTCACATAATTTACTCAAAAGAATACAGCCGATTTATCATCCACACTCTGGTTATCTTCTTTTCTTCTGTCGCTTATCTCTTTCATGAGTATTTTGCTCATGATGTTTTAAAATTAGGAAGGTGGTCTCGTAACGTATGGACCAATGAGAGCTCAGTAAGGTTTACGTCACATGTAAGAAAAATACGCCACTGATACAGAAAGATAGATCCCTCCTTTTTGTGCAAGATACAACTCGATATCGGGCAACTATGGTTATATTGAAAAACAATGTATAATAGCAGGCATGTAATGTACTTCTCATTTTGCGACTGTGTACTTCCTTTACAAGAAAAGTTTAAAAACTGTATATATTTTGTACTTTTACATAAAACTTACAATCCTTCCCTTAATAGAACAGTCCTTTAATTACATACTATTGACTTTATCTAAAAACTTTTATGAAGTAATATTTTGTTAAAAGATAAGATTACTGTACCGTAGTTATATTCTTTTTTGCTAAACTGTAATTCAACATTCTGAATGCCACTTGACCGGATTTATATCCGTTTAAAATCAACTACGCTGCCGTGGAGTAAGCCACGCCACATATAACCAAACTTTCTCATCTAAAAATTTATATATAAACAAATTTTCCTTTTTTAAGTTTTTTTTTAATTTTTCGCAATTTAAGTTTATGAAAGATAATTCGGTGTTTTTTTTTTAATATATTACACATTGATCAAAAATAGAGTTATGCTGGTTTTTAATTTGTTTTTTTTTTCAATATTCACACACATCCCTGACAATGAAAATTTTATGTTTCATATTATACCCCAAAAGATTAAGGTACAGACGCATGTTGTCTAAATTTATTAGTTGTTGGGGAGGTGTAAACACAAGTTACCATTTCAGGAGCAGATGGCAATAGCAATTTAAAAAAATGTTTTTGAAAGCTAGAATTTGTGATGAAAAATAACACCAACAGAAACCTCTAAAATTCAGCTCAAGTTCTGATTCATTGCTTTTTGGCATATACAATAAAGAAATGGAAACAATAGTCATTGGTTTTACCATATAAATTGAAGAGGAGATGTTATTGGCTCAACTCTAGAGTTGAGCAACTCTAATTAAACTTGACATAAAAGTCATACCTAAGCATTAATCATTTTTGCTTAGTATAGTGGGTACTTAACAGACATCTAACATTTCTACCATGTTTGCCACTTTACTTTTTGTTATGATAGTTTCGTTATTAAAAATTTAAGTTGTTCGTACAATTTTGGATATAGGTGTATTTTAAAGTCTAAATTAATTTATTAAACAAAAAACAAAAAAATAATTATTTACTAATATTACCTGTCATTTTTGTTTTCATTTGTACTTTTTTGCTTTTATATAATCCTGTGAGTGAGCATTTAGTCTAAGTGTAATATACACTGATAACTAATTATGGGTGAGAAAATCTGCACCTAAGTTATCAATATGTCACATTTTAAATGAATAGTTGGTTTCAATGGGTTTATGGTCTTGATTCTGAATATTGAAAAATTACTGATACAGAACTAACAATGAAATGGCAAATGCTCCCAAACATGATATATTTAAACCGTTGACACCCATTTAGTTAATAAAATCTATATATTGTTTAGTTAAATTTACTTGTCAAATATTAAAAGCAAAAGAAATTTTCCTTTTAATTTCATATACGTTGATTTTATATTGTGTAATTTAAAATTTGTCACAAGTGGAATGAATCACTGGCTGGAGCAATATTTAGAGTGGTCTGTAAAATTCAGGGAATTTTACTGAATTTGCCTGTGTCAACCAAGAAATTGATTTTGAAATAATAAAGTTACATGGGTACTGTGTCATCCTGTATATATTTATTTCATTAAAAATTGGTTGTATTTTCTTTATTACTTACATATTATCTATTTAAGGGAATCTTTTACAGAACAATTGTTCCTCACTAATAAAATTATGGCAGGTTTGGGGGAAATTAGTGGCCTATAAAACTAATATAATCAAGTCTAATTGGCTGGTAGGCTTAAGCGCCAAATTTTAAAAATATGTTAACAATAATTGAAATAAGATTTTTCCTAGAAAACATAGGTATATTTTGTTCACCTGACAGTCATATTCCTTTGTAGGACATAAATATATTATGGATGCGACTTTTTTACACTGAGGATAGATAAGGCATCTTCTAAGAATAAATTACTGTCCATCTCTATGTACCATATTGTGCTATAGAAGTACTAAATGATGTCCAAATAATATTCTTTTCATATATTTCCATGTGTTTGCATTAAACTATAGGCATGTACTAAGAATATAACCAGGATATCCTATGTATCTACCACCACCGAGCAAATTACTTCATAGGTTAGATACATATTAAAGAAGAGGTACATGGGATATTCCATAAATTTTTGATTAATATGCAAAAAACATCACACTAAAATTAGATTTTTTAAAGTTAGTTCTTAATATACAGCGTGTCTACTTAAGTTGGCGACATATGGAAAACTTTGTTTTTAGTTTCACAAGAACAAGTTATTCTTTATAAAAAGTTCTGCATGATCTAAGCCGTAAAAATGTATCAAGATAGATGACAATAATTCAGTTATATAAAGATTTTGTCAGATAATTTAGGTTTGGTTCAAGAGTAAAATACTTTTTTTTTTCAAAATGTCCAAAAATATTGCATTAACAAAAATGAATTCATTAATTCTACCTAAGGTTCTAAGATTTTTTTTTAATGAAATAAGTTTTTGCTCTATTTCTAGTACGTTGCCTACAATGTGACTAATACATTTGTGAAATATCATTCAGAAACCTGCCGAGTCTAATTCTGTGCTTAATTTTTTTGCACATGAATTATAAATATATTCAAAAGATAAAAAACAGGATACTTTTATTGAAAACAAAGTTATAAATAATAATTCAGCCTTAAGCTTACATCTCTAATTTAATAACATATTCAAAATTATAACAAAATTATGGTATATATATATATATATATATATATATATATATATATATATATATATATATATATATATATATATATATATATATATATATTTAAGTTTCCATTAACCAGCTCCTAAAAAAGAGAAATACTTTAGTATACCAGATATGCTTCCAAAGATCATTAAGGCACCACAAGTGTATTTAGTAGAGTAATCAAATAGCATGCCATTCGTAAAATATGGTTAAAGAAATTTTTTTTTCTAGCAAAAACTTAAACCTTCCTACCTTATGACTTTCACCAACATTTTTTAGGGCTATAACAACAGCATCATCTTTGTGGAGTTCTGATAATTGATTTCAATGTATCTACAAATTTTCTTGATGTAAAAAAATTTATTTGTATTTTATCATTTTAGATGTTTTAGCATTATGTAAAATTTAAAAATCAATAAAAACAGATGTTATACATGGTATTTTTATGCTTACCCAGTAAAACTTTTGCCGACTGTTTAAAGATTTATTCATTTTGGCTCCATCACAAAAATAAATATTTGCTGCTTTATTTGATAGCACCCCATATAAATTTTTTCTTAGTGTTTGTGGCAATGAAACCCCTTCGATTCTGTTTAGCTTCATTATCTAAAATAATGAAAAAGATAGTAAAAAAATACATATAAATTTATATCGAAAAAGTAAAAACTTGTTTTGTTAATTCATCAAAAATAATACCAAAACCTACTTAAAAAGTCATGCTAAATAGGAATGAATAAAAATTTTAGAAAACAGATTTGATATTAAAATAGCAGTTGCATATAATCATCACATTAAGCAACTAATCACTTATAGATACTTTGAAATTAACTTTAAGTCTAGCACTTTACGTTTTAGGTATTTATTAATTTACAAAAGAGCAATTTGATTTAAAAAATTACTTATTGTGTTTTTGAAATCTTAAATTAAAAAAACTACAATACTTTTTAAAAAATGGCAAAGACAGTAACGCCAATACATACATACATCAACTTGATCTTTTGGCGCTTTTGCTTTACCAGAGAAAAGTAGCAAAATGAAAAAATATCTATATTTACAAAAATTTGGTTAGTTTAGGCTAGTGATAGATCAGTGTTGAAATGCAAAAATAAAAGGTATACTTAACTACAAGATCAAGTCTTAACAATCCGGTTAATAGGCCCAGGGAAGAAATTGAAAACACAAAACCATAATTACATAAATCTCGTGAAACACGGTGCACCACGCGCCACCTTCTCCAAAAACAAAGGTTATTGACACAAAATATCGGGGATCTTTTATGGTTACTGATTGTTTTTGGACGAATAAAAGAATAAGGATTGACCGCACAAAGTATAAACTATCTTTATGGTTGACTGTTTCATGGCGTAACTCAAATCACGGAACAAAAAAGTTATGATAAAATTAAACCGAACATGTGATGACAGATTAATTGGTATTCTTTTGTAACAAGGATACATAAAAAGAGACCAACAATATCAGTTGTTGATCGGATTTCGGAAAGAATCGTTGAAAATTAAGGATAAATATATTAAAACTGATCAAAAGATGACCATATTTATTGTTTGTTTACAAATCTGTAATCTTTTACACAGAATACAAATTGATTTTATAATCGTTTGAAATGTCAAAAGGAAAAAATGCGATGTTGCCACTTTGATATTTGACAGAATTTTCTGAGTCCCTAAAGTGTCGGCTACAAATGTAAACTTATACCGTATAACTTGTATAACTTATACGCAGTATAAAAGTCCTCAAACTGTAGGATTGGCATAAATATATATATATATATATATATATATATATATATATATATATATATATATATATATATATATATATATATATATATATATATATATATATATGTATCTATATATGTCCATAAACGCGTTCGACTAATTCTGGATTAGTCGGTATTCTCTGTTCACATAATTGGTACTTACGAAGATACTTTTGGCATGTTCAAGTGAAAAAGACATAATTGCCTATTATATTAAGACCGCCTCGTCTTGCCAGGCTTCCTCCGTGATGTCTTAATACAAATCTGAAAGCACAACTTGTAATCCCATGTATCAGACTGAAAGAAGAAGAAAATTGATCACCACCGGATTTAGATATATTTCGTTATAGGATGTCATTGGCTAAATTAATTATTTTAGCGCGTTTAAGTTATTCATTATTTCCTTAGAGGGCTGTGTATAAAGCATTATTTTTAAATATTAGAATTAGTTAACATGACAGTTTCAATTGTTGTTCTACCCTACTTATTTTCTTCTTAAAACAGAAAATTTAACATTTGGTATAGTAAACTCTATAAGGGGTTAATTTTTAAGTTACAAAGAACACATTACACGAATTCAATACGAATGCAACTTACAATCGTAACACTTTTTAAGTAGTTAATTTTACACAGTTTCTTTTAAGTAATTCAGTTTTAATATATCTATTCCAACTAGCACCTATTAGACTACTACTTATTTAGTTGCCTATATGTTATTCTCCTTTCAAGCAGAAAAAAAGGAAATAATATATAGAAACATTATATTTCCTGTAAATACAACTCTGGTCCTCTCTCTATAAGCGTTTCGACCACTTCATTGTCTCGTCAGTGGAGCTGTATCAAACCGAGAGCAACATTCGCAGGAAACAACTGATAAAAACATAGTTCCGAAACATGGCGGAATTTTAAAAACCTGTCGACTGGAAAATATCGCCAGTGTAAACGACATCTATTCATTCACCGAATTAGTGCCAAATTTTATGAATCAAAATTTCAGTAAGAAATAAGTAAACATATCTACCGTATTTAAAGAATTGCCTATATGTTATTCTTCTTTCAAGCAGAGAAAACGGAAAGAATATACAGGGTGATTCTCCGGGAACTTTATCGATCGATTGTGGGAAAACTATAATCAGAAAGAATCTGATGAAAATTTGATAGTATACTAATATGGATAGCGGACAGCCGGCTAAAATATTTCCAAGATAGCGGCACTTCTGGTTATACCGGAAGTAAATGTCAACTTGCTTATTTTAAATGGAACATAAGGTTTAAATTTTTATATCAAAAATGACGTTTACTGACCAAAACTGAACTAACAATTTTTCCTATAAAAAAGTCTTTATTATTTAATTTGGATTAGTTTTCTTGCAGACGAAGATCGACTTGAGTAGTCTTTTTACGATATTTTGAAAATTATGAGTACAAAGTGGTCAAAAAGAAGAATAAAAATTATGTTTAAAAAATCGTCAAAAGTCAATTTTTTCAAATACAAAGCACTTATTTTTTTAATTCTATCATATTAAGCATTAAAAATATGTGTAACTTTGTATAAGATTGTCTATTTCAAAAATTTGTAATTTTCAAAATATTGGCAATCAAATATTTTTCCACTGTAAAAATGCTATTACGGCTTTTAAGTTTTGTTATTAGTTGGCCATGACGGCGAGGCGTGGCGAAAATAAAACAATCGAACCCTACAGAATTGTCACCATTTCTTGCCACTAGACATTAATTAATAATAATTATTCCGGAGCGATTCAATTACACGAACGAAGATTATTTAAACTTATTTGTTACTTATGAGGAATGCGATAGAATTATTTTAAGAACATGCGATACGTTCGCGATCCGATATCCGAAGAAACAGAAACCAACACTACCAACTATTCAAATGATTATAAAAAACTTCAAGAACTTTGGATCTATAGAAGCTAAAAGAAATAAAAATAAACCAGTTGTCAATAAAATAAAGTTTAAAAAATTATTTGAGCAAATGTTCAAATTGACGCCCTTGAACTTCGAAATATTTTTCGTACTTAAACTGGAATTCTTCATGATTGGTTCTTCTTATTGACAGAGGATTAATATCTTCAAATACTATTCTGAAGCGCTGCATGCAATCTTCCATAGTGGTTAATGCGGTGTTGTATACTTTATTTTTGATTGTCTCCCAAATAAAAAATTAAGTACTGTTAGGTCGGGGGAGCGAATAGAGATGTGGCCTATTCAAGGCTCTTGAAAATTTGAATCTCTAAATGAATGTACGTTTAAGTCGCTCCAATAGTGGGAATTGTGTCGATTACACAATCCATTTTTTGTGAATTTGGTTTCGTCCGACCAAATAACATTATCCAAAAAAACAGCATTTTCTTGTCACCGAAGTAAAATAAATTGACAGGACTCTACTCTTCGTGGAAAATCAGTACCTTGTTGTACTATAGAATATACATAGGAATGAAAATTGTGTTTCTATAAAATCCTGAAAACTGATGTTTGAGATAATCCAGATTCTAATGTTACTTGCCTTGTAGATATTGTCGGATATGCGGCGAAATATTCTAAAATTGTAGTTTTAATGTTGTCATTATTAATAACTGGTTTATTTCTATTTCTTCTTGCTTTTAAGGATCCAAAGTTCTCGAAGTTTTCTATGATATTTTTAAGAGTTTGTGGTGTTGGTTCTGGATCGCGAATGTATCGCATTTACTCGAAAAAACTCACATTCTCCATAAATAATAAATAAGTTTAAAAAATCTTCGTGCGTGTTATATAATCGCCCTGGCATGATTATTATTAATAAATGTCAAATGGCAAGACATATTGATAATTCTGTTTTGGTTGTTTTATATTGTATAACATTTTTACAATAGAAAAATGTTGAATTGCTAATATTTCGAAAACAACAAATTTTTGGAATTGACAACCTTATACAAAGTTACACTTGTTTTTAATGCTTAATATGATAAAATTATAAAAATAGGTGCTTTCTATTTGAAAAAATTGCCTTTTGACGATTTTTTAAATATGATTTTTATTCATCTTTTTTGGCCACTCTGTACTAATAATTTTCAAAATATCATAAAAGGACTAATCTTCATCTACAAGAAAACTAACCCAAATTAAATAATAAAGACTTTCTTATAGGAAAAATTTATAGTTAAATTTTGGTCCGCAAACGTCATTTTTTACATAAAAATTTAAATATGACCAAAACGGTGAGACTTAATTATAGAATATTATACGTGAAATATGTCTAGAATCTTACATAGAAATCAAAAATGCAGTAATATATAGGATGTTCCGTTTAAAATAAGCAAGTTGACATTTACTTTCGATATAAGCGGAAGTGCCGTAATCTTGAAAATATTTCAGCTGATTTATACATTGTCAAATTTTCAGATTCTTCCTAACTATAGTTTTCCCACATCGATCGCTAAATTTTCCGGAGAATTACCCTGTAACAAACAGTTTTTTTCCGGCAACCAAATCGAAATGCTTATGGAGAGGGAACCCGAGTTGCAGAAAAAAACTGTTTCTTTATATTATTTCTTTTCTATACTTGAAAGGAGAATGACTTATAGGCAAAAATATAAACAGGGCAGATAGATTTATTTATTTTGTACTAAAATTTAGATTTGTAAAATTACGTAATACTCCAGTGAATGTATAAATGTCATTTTGACCGGCGATATTTTTCAATCTGACGTCGAAGTCGTCAGGTTTTTAATATCCTGTCGACATACGTCGGAATTAACATTTTTTTATAGCGATTGTTTCCTCGAGAGGATGACTCCCGATGACTTCGATGCAGCACCACTGACGACCCCATGAGGTGATCTAAACTCTTATAGGGTGAGGACCAGGGTTATATTTGCAAGAAATAGACTGTTTTAATATATTTTTCCCGTTTTCTCTCCTTGTAAGGAAAATAAAATATAGGCAAGCTTGAAAGAATGTAGCCTTATTAACTGTTATAAAGGTGTCATCGTTCTTTAGTTAAATAAGAATGAATGTTTGAAAAAAGCATCTTTTGAAATGAGAAAAATCACAAATATTCCTTTATTTACTTCTTGTTTTAAAATCGAAATAAACCTGTTTCATCGACTCGACATAAAAATAACAAAAAAGATATCGCATTATATCAATTTCGCTTATTATTTTTTGTTATGCCTTCTTATTTAGTTACGTTAATTTATTCATTTTAAATTTTCTGGGGAAAGCCTACAAATTGACAAAATTATTTTTTATAAAAATACATACTCTATGATTAAAAATAAAATTGCAAAAAATATCAAAGAGATCTGGAAAAAAAAATTTAAACCCTTATCCAAAAATCAAGATACCAATTTCGCTCATATTTTTCGTGGTCTCTTCTTCCTCAATTACCGAAGTTAATATCTTACACTTTTATCTAGCTTACTATGTCTCTTGGCTTTTTTTATGGGTTTTAGAATGGAGCTAGATATTAAATTAATTATCCATATATCAAAAAGGAAGAACTTTAGCTATAGATCAAAATAAACATCGATCAAATGATTGGCTGTATGCTGACAAGCAAGAGGCCATAGGAAACCTTTCGAACACAACAGAAACATCGATTAATTCAAAAACTATTGAAATTTAAAATGTTATATAATTTGGAGAGTGAAAATGGTTTTCGCTGCACTTCTAGTTAATCTGATGGTTAAAATGGTATATTATTGATAAACTACATGTCGCAAATCAGCTTAAATAATTATATTACCTATTTCCTAGATTTATTTGATTTGCATTAACCTGAATTTTAAAAAACTGGTCACGTGCGTATTTAACACGCATTATGTTGAAATTCCAAGTGCTTTTATGTTGAATTTTTTAAGATTTTCAAAATCTTCTTTTGGAAAAGTAACAAAGAAGGGCAAAGTAAAATTGCTGATTTATATCCAAAACAAATTAAGACAGAATTTAATTAAAAAATCTTATGTTTAATATAAACCGACATGAAGATTGCAGTAAATAATAAACTAACAAATTAAACATGGAAAGCTCGAAAAAATTGGTCTAAGGAGTAATAAAAACTCTTTAGTGCGCTTATAGAAGGACGTGAAAAAAACTATTGAAAACTCGCGCTTTCATATCAAGAATCCCCATAAAATCAGTGACCCCGCATGATCCCCTCAAAAAAAAGCCGAAATTAAATTTTAAACAGCTTTTTTTAAATCCTTTATTTATTTATTTATCCGTGGACAACACTGTCCATTTTACAATGAGGAGGGACCCACAGACCAATACTCAACAGCAGGCGCGAGTAAGTCTATACCCTTTCTTCTATTAGCAAGGGGGAGCAAATTCAACTTGAAACACAAAGCAGAATAATCAAGATCAGCACGCCCGTTGGATTTCATGTTAATAAATCTGAGAAACTTTCTCTGTACCTGTTCGAGCCGACACACGTGTGATTCATAATGGGGGTTCCAAACACAACAAGCGTATTCAAGGTGTATTCGAACCAATTAACATAAAGTATTTTAAGGGACTTCACAGTGGAAAGCTCCTGAGCATGACGTTTAGTAAAACCTAATATCCCGAGGGACTTATTTACAATGTCAGCGATGTGAGGAACGAATGAATCGAAAAGGACTCCTAGGTCCCGCAAAGAATCAACGGAGGTCAGCGACCTACCATTCAAGTAATAGCGAAAGTCCAGTGGCTAACGCAATCTAGAAAAATTAATGAATTTACAGTTAGAAATATTCAAACTTATCCCATTCACTCTGCACAAGGAAACAAATCATCGAGGTGCCCCTGGAGCTTCAAGCAGTCACTGTTACTGTCGATGACCTCATTCATCTTTATGTCATCCTCAAAGAGTAAGAACTTGCTTGACTTAAAGCAGGTGGATACATCATTAATGAATAAGTTGAATAATAATGTATCGATGTGGGATCCCTGAGACACCCTTGAAGACACTGATACCTCAAAAGACACAAAATCGTTCACCCGCACTACCTGATGACGGTTTCTCAGATAGGTCTCAATCTAGCCCAACAGTGAACCAGAGACTCCCAGCTCTCAAAGTTTCTCTAGCAGAATACCATGAGGCACACTGTCAAAGGTTTTCGGGAAGTCAGTATTCAGCGAGTGGACCTCGGATCCGCTCTCTTAGGCCTCAGACAAACCCCCCACATTGAAGGCTAGATTCACCTCAGTATTCCTGCCAGCCCAAAAACCAAACTTCTTCTCAATGAGGGCAGACTTAAAAATAGAAGCGAGAAAGGCATAAACCAGTTTTTCGAAGATTTTAGAAATAGTATTAATTATGCTGATAGTTTTATAGTTCGGAATGTCAGCCCAGCTGCCGGCCTTGTGGATAGAAACCACAAAATTAGTTCTTAAATTTGAGGAAAAATACCCCGCCGAAGAGATTCATTGAAAATGAGATGAAATGGGCGAGCAGTTTTTCAGTAGCATTGAATAAACATCATTACGACCCTGACTCTTATAGGGGTTAAGATCATTCAACTCGGCGTGAATGTCTGAAATATATATGGCGAAGTTGGAGACATTTATATCAGCTGAGACAGCCATCGGGCACTTCATTATTATATCTATGTACACTCTGCTGAAATATTTAGCAAAAAGTTAGGCACCCCAGGATCCATTACCACGCTCTCGTCCTTCAAAAATAATTCAGATAGCATACCATTCGAGTGAAGTTTTTCATTCACAAAATTCTAGAATGGCTTCAGACTCCGACCGATACCAGATTCCGTGTCACGAATATAATTATCTTACATTCTGTACGCAAACCTGTAAACATTTCATAGTCGTTTCGACAACCACTCGATATAAACTGTTTACGAAATATATATTTTTTTTGTATAGTTAACTGAACGAGTTGGTCGGAAAATCACCTAGGAATTTTTCTTACAGAAACTTTCTTTACAGGCATAAATGTCTCCTTGGTAGAATATAATTCATTGTGAAAAATACCTAGCATATCATCAACACCATCCACAAAAGAAGAACCGGTCTCCCAGGGAACAGAACACAAATACTCATTTAATGAGATATTATTGGCATGTTTAAAGTCGAAGTAAAAATTTTGTGCTTGAATGTTGGTGTCATGAGAATGAGAACATGAAGAGGCAATATTAAAGGCAATTGGCGGATACTTGTCATCCACGCGAATTAGCGGTAGAACAGGGTCCACAGCGAGCCTCCCGTGATCCAAAACTAAAGATAAAATAATATTGTAATATTAATTATAATGTTCGACTAGAATAAGTTATGAAATGCGCAAAAGTCAGACAGCCCAGCAATAAGTTCCCCATTCTGAGGGGAGACGTAAGTATCATTCCGAGGGATGGCCACTGCGCAAATATCTTCATTAGTCCAGGCTGCCTTTGGTAAATTAAAATAACCAACTACGTAAAATTCGGCATCATAATAATGGCTTGTGATAGGGTCCAAGTCTTCATAGAAGGCTAAATAGTTCTGTAGTGGTTAGTTCGGAGGAAGATATTTACGGCCAAAAACTAGTAATTGTGATGCGCCAAGCACGATAAAACTGCTCAAAATTCTCAGATCGGGATGGTGTCTATGCTCGCTACAAGGACACCTCCAAATGATTTTTTAGTACTTGTTAGGTGAGAACGATTCTTACGGAAAATAGTAAAACCAAACAACCCCAGTTTAGAGTCAGGTATGTCACTAGATAAGTTAGTTTCTGTTAAAATTATTATTCGCTACTTAGAACACTTACCACCAGGTCATCAAGTTTTGATCTTAAGCCACGAACGTTCTGGTAATAGACACTATACACTATATCTCCACTTAATGGTGCGTCGTCGTCCGTCGACATTCAGTTTTCCTCCACAATGCTTGGGACACCCCCTTTGGTTAAGATCATTGACCTGAGATAATTTTTGTTGTATGTAGAATGAAGCGACTATACACAAAATATATTATAAAACATTTATTTTTATTTTTAAAGACCTATGCAACCCCGTACGATAGGCTGAATGAATGGTTTTTTTTATCCCTACTTTTTACACTTAATTTTCAGTTCAAGTGAGAAATAAATAAATGTATTTGTTGCCCTGTTTAAAAAGTTATGTATATTCATTCTCCTTTCAAACAGTTAAAAAATATATACATAAACTGCAAATACAACTTTGGTTTTCTCCATATGCGTTTCAACAACCGTATGGTCTCGTCAGTTTAGCTGCATCAAACCAAGAGCAAACTTGGCAGGGAACAAATATCCATATGAAATATAAATTCCGAAACATGTCGGCAGAATATGAAACTTACCAACTTTTCGATGTCAGGTTAAAAAATATCGCTGATCCAACGACATCTATACAATCAACGGAATAGTGCGAAACTTAAAAATAAAGATTTCAGAAAGAAATAAATTTATTTACTGTCGTGGTTAAAGAGTTGTCTATATTCGTTCTCTTTTCAATCAATTAAAGGAAAAAATATATATTTTGTTTCTTCCAAATACAATTCTTGTTCTCTCTCCATACGCATTTCGACCACCTTATGGCCTGGTCCATGAATTGTCTGATTTTGGGTTACTAGAGTGCATGTACTTGCAAAATTCCAGTTTAAAACATTAAAATCTGACGAAGTTTTAAGGCCATGACGTAAACGGATAGACAAACGAATTCAAGGATGGATGGACATGACGTAACTATAAGAGTTCTAAGGGATCATAAAAAAGAAATATGATATGTCTAAATTTTTACTTATCCTGTATATAATAAATTCCAGGAAACTACTAAAATTAATATTAATAATATAATATTTTTTCCTTTAAACCAGATTTCGATTAAAGTAGAACAATCTTCAAAGTCTGATCACTAAAAATATGTCAGGCCAATAAGGTAATACCGGACAGATTTTTATAACCTTAAAAAGTTAAAAAAATTAATGTTTTATTAATTTTCATGAATATATGTTGAGAACCTTTTATTATTGCTTTCTGAGAAAACGATATTATAATCAATATCAAATCATCTAAAAACTGTACGAATATATGTGAAATAATTTCCATTTCAAAAGACAGGATATGAAAACAAACGTCGTAAAATATTAAACAAAGCACTGATATAAACTGAACTCACAGCTTAAATCAATAATAGATACTGAAAAAATTTATCTGTGGCATGTGATTTTAAAAAATTCCCGAAAGCGGAGAAAATATTTAACATACACTTGATTGATTTTTTTATTTAAAACAACTTTTTTATTAAATTATTCCATTCGCATAGCATTAAATAAAAACACCAGGTCTCTTAGTAACAGTTGTTAATGATGGAATGCTTCATGGTTAAGAACCGTTGCAAAATGACCTGTAGGATATATCTATCTCTAACAGTGTTAGGCAGCTGCATATCTGCAGTAAATTCCAAACTATATAATGTTCTGTCTAAAATGGAAAGAAAATTACTTCAAGTGAGACTATACGGCCTCACCTCTCCAAAGGTTCTCGTGCAGATCCAAACATCGGGTGGGAAAGGTATGGTCATTTACGACCACCCATTCCAGCTGTAAATGAAAGCACCGATATAAAGCACATCCAATATCTAAGCTCCAATTCTCCGTGCGGCTGTACAGCTTCAGCCAGCATGGCTCTCGGGTTCTGCTGGTCAGCTCCTTGAAAGGTGTCCATTCTGGGCTAAACCGCGTGTGTTTCCACACACGGTTGAGTACATTTTCGCTCCGGTTCTTGGATATTCAGATGCCCCGCGGCACGATGGTAAAGCACTCACTTTAGGTTATACGACCCTACATGATCGCCCCCCGGCACACCCCACCTCGTCCCTGATTATAGCCTGCTGCAAAAAAAATTGGTTAGAAAAATGAAAAGACAAGGATGTATAGAAGTAAATTAGGATTATAAATTCGAAGGAACTAGAGTATTGTTTGGCACCAAAATAATGGAAGAAATGAGCGGCATAATGAGTTATCTAATAAAAGCAAATTATTAATATTTTTCGTTAAAACAGGGGAAATAAACTTGTACTATGTATTTCAAAAATTCATGATACAAATTTTTCTGGTTGGAATATTTCTATTCCTACCTTTTTTCTTGCATTTGTCTCCACTCAAGGCTATTTACTAACAGTGTCAAAATCAATATGGGCCTCTTAAAAACGGTAATATTTGGAAGAAAAATCATTCCTAATATAAAATTAAAGACGGGTCCTCTTCAGAAATGGTACTTATGCAACACCATCATTTCCAAACAAGTTGCGCTACTATTAGATATGACAGCCTATTGGGTTTTGATTTGTTTCTTCGTCGTTTTCTTGTTTTTTTTTTCGATTAAAAAGGGCAAATTTATGAAATTTTATATAATACAAGAGCCGTTATTAGGGTAAAATTTGTATTTGTAGCAAAAGTTTAACGATTTAAAAAAAAATTAACCTAAGTGATTTTGTCTACTTTCTGAGAAAGTGCGGGAAAACAAGACCTAAGAATTGTGCTCTACGATCTCAAAATAGGGGGTAAATGCCAAAATTTTTTCAAACAAATGTCATTTTCCTAGATTTCACTCGAAATGATTATCTTTGCTTGATACCGATACTTAAAAATATCCCCCAATAAAATTTTGATCACCATGTCTTTCATTCAGCTGCTGTTAACAAATTTTGTGCTAATTTGTGCTATTAGAAATATATAAACATGTTATTAAGTCTTCTATGTGAATTCTAGGAGTATGGAAGATAACAGAAATAAACTGAGATGTAGCGGCTGTTAGTCTTAGTAAACTAGTAAGTCGTTTTGATGACACATTTGGATATCCGCCTTAGTACGTGCTAAGAAAGGTCCTTAAATCTTGATTTGAGAACTATAGTAAAGTTTCCGTCCATTTTTATTCATATAAAAATAATTCTGTAATAAGAAGCACATTAATTTATTACTTGTTCTTACTTCCAGAGACATTATGGATATTTAAAGCATATCAATATCCTAGAAAAGGCGTTTCGCGCTATTACCTGCTTCATGCAGATTTTTATGATAGCAAAATTCGATAAAATCGGAAGGATTTTCTCATTGATTTTATGAGTACAATTGTGGAACCCCCGAAATTTGAAATATTGGCGATCGGAAAAATGACTAGTCAAATAAATAATTGTGCAAATAAGTGTTATGAGAACTATATTACCCTAACATGTTATTAAATTTTCTATGCGGATTCTAGGTGTACGGAAGATAACAGGAATAAACTGAAATGTGGAAAGTGCTAGTTTTTGTAAACTAGTAAGTCGTTTTGATGACACATTTAGCTATCCGCCTTACTACTTACTAGGAAATCCCCTTAAATCTTAATTTGATACCTAAGGTGAAGTTTTCGTCAATTTTTTAAACATAAAAATAATTAAGTTTAGTAATAAGAAACAAATTAATTTACTATTTGTTCTTACTTCAAGAGACATTATGGATATTTAAAGCGTAGCCATATCCTAGAAAATGCAATTTGAAATATTATTTACTTCAAGCAGGTTTTTATGACTGCGAAATTCAATAAATTTGAAAGGATATTCTAGCATTGTTTTCATAAGTACCATTGTTGCATCCATGAAATTTAAAATGTCTTTTTTATAGTACAGGTTGAAAATTAATTTTGTAGGCATCCTCTATATTTTAAAAAATTTTAGAAATCAGAAAAACGACCATTTCCTGAAACAAATATTTTAACATAAATTTCCACTTTTGCTTGAAGGTTGTAGACAATGTTGAAGATTGACTAAAATGTGGTTGTCGGACTTGCATTGTCTTTATTTTTATTTATTTTTACGACGTTTCGATTAGGTTGTATCTCTAACCGTTATCAAGTATAAACTAAATGTTTTGTCTTAAGACTACGACCTTATATAGGGACTGTGTCTATTGAAGCGCAAAGTTTCGCTTCACTGTATACACCTCAATGATTTGATGTAACAAAGTAGTGGTTGCCAAAGATTAGGCATGTCAACACTCGGTTTACTGAAGATTCCATTATTGTTTTTACTGTAAGCTGCTTCTATAAAACGGGGAATTATACGCAATCTGTATAATTGCGCTATATCTATATGCAATAATGCTGATTCATTGGAAAAAGAGGTAGCAAATATTAAATCCGATTTATAACAGAATGGTTATCGTTTGAAACTAATTGACGATGTTATAAATAATTTAAAACAACGAACACTGGACAGCAAGAAACACATTCCTTCTTCACAATTCCGTACATTAAGGGAACTTCGGAGAAAATAAGACGAATTACCGGTAGTTATAATATAAAAACAGCATTTAAATCAGGAAATACACTTAGAGGTTATTTAAGAAAAGCAAAACCAAAAAGTACCGGTAAGAAAGAATATGTTTACAAAGTTCCATGTGAGTGTGGTGAAATGTATATTGGAGAAACCAAACGACCACTAGAAGTTAGAATTAAGAAACATAAAACTCATACACAAAAAGGGGAAGCGTCGAGATCAGGTATTGCAGAACACGCCTGGGATAAACAACACCGTATAAAATGAGGCTGCGGCAATATATATGGAACCCATCATGAAAAAAAGAAAATTTATAGAAGCAGCTTACATTAAAAACAATAATGGAATTTTCAGTAAACCGAGTATTGAGATACCTAATCTTTGGTAATCACTACTTTGTAACATCAAATCATTGATGTCTGTACAGTGAAGCGAAACGTTGCGCTTCAATGGACACATTCCTTATATAAGCTCGTATTCTTAAGACAAAACATTCAGTTGGTACTTGATAACGATTAAAGATCGAATCGAAACGTCGTAAAAATAAAAAAAAATAAAGACAATGCAAGTCCGACAACCACATTTTAGTCAATAAATTACCACTATCATGAATATAATTTGTCTTGGCATCTTTTATCGTTTAATAAAATTCCAAAAGGGTAAACATAAAAGCAAATCATTATTTTTGCAGCCTAAAAGATCACGCTAGACGGCATTCAATCCGAAAATAACACATATTGAACTACCATTTCTCTAGTAGTCATTTCCAGTTCAAATGTTTTAAAGCCCATAGGCGTAGAAACTAAAGAAAATCATTTAAAAGAGGAAGTAATAGGCACTTAATGAAGCATTAATAGAAGTGTTAACATTTATAATAGATAAAGCGATGTAAAGTTATTTATAGAAAACTACAAGCATAAATATTTATAAGGTGTTATAACCCAAATTAAACCGGTCAGGTATAAAGATCTATATGTATTAATTATTGCATAATATTGGTTTTAATATTAAATAAGAAACAAGATAAAAGAATCCAAAAGAAAAATTAGTTTCTAGTATTTCTGGAAATTTATTTTCTCTTTTTCAGGGGTTCCTTATTTAAATATTAATGACGAATTTAATAGAAAATGCACAATGCTTAAAATAAGAACATTTATTTGCTCGATTTTCAAAAAATGTTATCATATTAAGTGGAAAACATATATTTAAAAACATTGGACATCTTTTTAATATTAATTCACGTTTTAGAGATACGTGATATCATCCCATATATTAATAATGAACGTCGGATATTTTTATTGTTATTAAAAAACTTGTTCTTGAAAATTGCAATTAAGTTTTTCATTTCACTGTTATTTTTGTATTCAGCGCCCAAAAATTAACAAAAAAATGCATTTTTCGTACAAGATATAACAAATAAACTAAAATTTGTTGTTATATATTCTTCTTTCGGGAGGGAAAAGAAAATAATATATACAAACAGTTTATTTCCTGCAAATACCTCTCTCCATACGCATTTCGACCACCTTGTGGTCTCATCAGTGGAGCTGTATCAGACCAAGAGCAACATTCGCAGGAAATAACTGATATATTAAATATAAATTCCAAGGTATGTCGGTATCATATTGCAAACCTGCCACCTATCGACCTCGATATCAGACGGAAAAATATCGCCAGTCGAACGACATCTATAAATCACAAATTATATATCAGTTATTTCCTGCGAATGTTGCTCTCGATCCGATACAACTCCACTGACGAGACCATAAGGTGGTCGAAACGCGTATGGAAAGAGGACCGGAGTGGTATTTGCAGGAAATAAATTATTTTTATATATTCTTTCTTTTTCCTTGCCTGAAAGGAGAATACATATATAACAACTATTTAAATATGGCAGATAGATTTCTTTATTTCTTACTGAAATTTTGATTTTTTAAAAAAACTAAATTTGGTGCGTAGTCTTTTCACTTATTTTATTTTAATTTACATACATATTTTTTTGTACTACAATCTTATCAATGTTAACAGCTTTTAGTTGATGTTAACCTATTTATATAAATCAAACAAATTTTACGCAATAATCTACTTGTTCTTAAAAAAAAGTGTGGCGACAATACCTGGAGTTTTTAGTCTATAATTGATCGTTTAGACTATATTCTCTATGTTTTATTCTATTAATTTCTAAGGATTTCAACAACGACAGTGTTTTGCCTTTATTAGTTATGAGTAAAATTTTTAAATTTTCATTGAAATTGTGGTGGTTTTCTTGTATGTGCATGATAAACAATGAATTTACTCAAAAAAACGAAAAAGATAATTCAATAAACTTTTTAGACCTCACGATAAAAAGAACTAAATAATAAGCATTCTTTCTCCATCTATCATAAACTGTCTTAAACAGACACTACAATTCATAATAGTTCTATGCATCCTATATCTCATAAAATAGCAGCCTCTGGTCCATCGACTAATTAACATCCCCATGAGTAAAGAAGATTATAACAAAAAAACCAATATAATCAAACAGATTGCACATAATAACGATTACCCTAGTAGAACAATAGATGACACTGTACATAAAAAAACCAAAAAACAAATGTCTTTCTTTAATTCACCCGGCGACCAATGTAAATAAAACAAACATCAAAACTATTCGATATTTTAATATCATATCCGAGAAAACTGACATAGAACATACATAAATATATCTTACAAAACAACAAATTCAATAGGTAAATATATAAAGGCCTTTTCTCATTTATCGGTACCCATCTCGTGTTTTACCAGTGACCATAGAAGAAGAAGTATATCTCGTATATGCTGTGATCCATTAGCTGATTTCAGGGGTTTTTCACTAGAGTTTTAATTTCTAGTAATTTTTTGATTTATACTCTTGATATTTTTGACAATATGAAGATACCGTAACGCATTGGCGAACTATTTGTTTTTTGTCTCTATTTTTGATTTGTTTTAATAAACTACTAAGTAATGTTAATGTTACCTTAAAAGACAAATGGATGTAAAAGAATTAGTATGATTTTGTGGACTAACAGTTCTTCGGTTACCTAAGCAACGTTTGTAGTAGGTTTGAACTATGCTACTGCAGAACACAGGAAATTTGTGAATTAGATGATGGTCCTGAGAAATGCATTTAGCAAATGAATAAAGCCACATCTGAAGATTTGAGAATTCAACTCTAAATATTCTGGTTACATAAAAGGCAATTAAAAAAAAAACTAAAATATCCAATAACACCTTCTTTAGACAAGCAATTTCAGTTTGAGAAAGGCCTTGTGTATCTTGCAAGGCCTGCAATATTCATTTTGAGTTGGTTGTTTAACTATATCAGATATAATACCTGAAACGACCATCGAGGTTTAGGATTTATGTCTTGTGACTTCTTAGTATGGATTGCACTTATGTGGAAGTCCTCTTTTTATTTTTTAAATCAATTTATTGTTAATTCAAACTGAAATAATGGCTAGCCTAAACAGCAAGTATCATACGATATTAAAATCAGGTGAAAAGGGCTTTCATTCTAGCAGAAAATATACACGATGTTCCATTCAAAGAATTTAAATTGCTTTTCAACTTCATGATTTGTCAGTTTTTTCAAGTAAATCTAAAAGATAAAACCGAAGAAATAAAACACCTTTTTTGTTTAAAGCTTTTTTTCCTCCATTTATAATAGAGCCTCTAGGTACGGTGTTAAATATAAAAAAAGCTGTATACGCCAGTGGCTTTTCTACTTAATGTATATTATGTAGACTAAACGATATATATATATATATATATATATATATATATATATATATATACATATATATATATATATATATATATATATATATATATATATATATATATATATATATATATATATATTGTGATATTGTTAAATTAATGCAAAAATTAATATATGTTTTGAGACTGTTTTATTTATAGAAACCAAAAAAAAAATAATTTACTTCTTTCTCTTCCTCTTATTGTGCTTCAAAAATGAAATTCATTATTACTCGTTTCAATTTTCTTGGCCCATTTTTACTTTAAATTTTTGAAAAAAAATTATTTTAAATTACCAAACTAATGGTCCATATGAAATAAAAAAATATTCATATTTTATAAAGGTAAAAGCATATTTTATAATGGTATATTGATGTAACCATAGACTAAAGTGTAATGTAATTAATGGTTGCACAGATTGATAATATTCACCTCTAAGTTTTACAAAGATCAGGGTTCATGTGACAACAGACATTTAGACTAAAAATTATTATATTGTATATTGAAAATGCACGATTAGAAATGACATAAGAATCATAAAAAGAAACAACAATTAGTTTAAGGAAATAAAAACTTTAAATGTTGGTAATCACTCAGCATAGAAATAAAAACAAATATAACGGTACCTTGAAAATCTATAGAGGTCATCTCTTCTAAGATTTTCTTATAACATTTCAGTTGCATGGCTTATTACTGTTTGTGTTGAATATTACACCTTCATTTTGTCATAGAGGCTATGAAACATGTCAAACTTGTTGTATCCATATTCAGTTCTTCCATCGAGGTATCAAAAGTTATTTCTGAGTTAGAGTTTTGGCCTGAATTAAATATCCTTATTATATTTTTCATTAAAGCAGTATGTAATTTAAATATTTTTTTAAATCTCTTAATTTAACAATACTTTATCAAACTGTTTCGACAGTAATGGTACTCAGAAATTATTTAGTTATTAGTTTATCAAATTACATAAACTTATACATTCATCATGTTTTAAAAACATCAAGTTTTCAAAACACCACAGTGTGGGTTCATATACTTCTGGTGTGCCCGTACCTGTTTTTAAAGAAGCAGCTTTATTTTTATTGATTAAACTGGAATCTCAACGTATGAGCTTTGCTACTCACATCTATAGTCAGAGATTGTTTATTCTTCTTCTTTACGTGCCGTCCTCGTTCCAAAGTTTGGCTATCATCAAAGCTATGCGTGTCCTTGACACTGCAGATCTAAACAGTTGGCAGTTACTGCAATTGTACCATTCTCATAAGTTCTTTAACCATGAATGCCTTCTTCTTCCTATGGATCTTTTGCCTATTATTTTTCCCTAGATAATCAATTACAGCAACTGGTATTTATCTCCCCTCATAACATGTCCCAAGTATTGCAGTTTGCGTTCTTTAATAATAAGTACTAATTGTTTCTCTTTCCGCATTCTTCGCAAAACCTCCACATTTGTTACTCTCTCTGTCCACGGAATTCTTATTATTCTACGGTACATCCACATCTCAAATGCTTCCATTCTCTTGGTATCAATCTTTTTCAATGTCCACGCTTCCATTCCGTAGTAAAGAACTGACAGCACGTAACATCTCCCAAGGCGAATTTTAAGTTTAAGGCTTAAATCTCGTCCGCAGAACACCTTCTTCATTTTAATAAACATAGCTCTAGCTTTTTTCACTCTGATTCTGATTTCTTCAGAACTATCGTTATTTTTGTTGATAACAGTTCCCAGGTAATTATATTTTCTCACACGTTCAATTCTTTGATCATGCACGGTTATGTCAGGGAAGTTTTGTGGTGATTTAGATACCACCATTATTTTTGTTTTACTGATGTTAAGTGATAATCCATATTCTTCACTGCATTCTACTATTCTGTTAATTAGTATCTGAAGATCCTCCGAAGTTTATGCAATTACAACCGTGTCATCCACATATCTCAAGTTGTTTATTGGAATACCATTTATTTTAATACCTATATTTTGCTCTGAAAGTGCTCTGTTTACGATGTCCTCTGAGTATAGGTTGAATAAGATTGGTGAAAGTATATATCCCTCTCTTACGCCTTTCTTAATCTCGAGATCCTCCGTTGTTTCTTGCTTTCTGGTTATAGTAAATCTTGGAAATAATCCTGATGTCTCTTTTATCCAAGTTTTTTCCTACCAGCAATCTCATTAGATGATTGTGACGTACTTTATCGAACGCTTTATTGTAGTCAATGAAGCACATATACGCCCGATCCGAAATCGGAATTGAGTATCACCAATATCCACATCTAGTTTTCTGTGAATTCTTGTGTGAATCACTTTGAGGAATATTTTTAATGTGTGTCCCATTAGGTTTATTGTGCGATGGTCAGTGCACTGTTTTGCGTTTGCCTTTTTTGGTATGGTGACAAAAGTTGACTGGAGCCATTCTTTTGATATTTCCCCCGTTTTGTAAATGCAGTTAAAAAGGTCGACAAGAATATTCACTGATTCACCTTCCACAGGCTTGAGAAGTTCCGATGTAATCCTATCTGGACCCGGTGATTTACCATTCTTTATTTTTTATACGCAGCTTTAATAATTCTGTTTTTATAGCATCTCGTTTTGTAATGAATATTTTGCAACTTTCATGCAACCGTATAAGAGTCATCTTGCTCTAAATGAACTGCTTCTTTTTGCTGCAATTTCACAAATTTTTAAACCAAAACGTTTACAATAGAAAAAATACACGCAACGATATTAAAAATGCGAGGTTAATGGCGAGATCAGGAGTATTAACAGTATTTAATATGAACTACAGCTCCTATAGAAGAAAGTAGGCTCACGTTTAGAAAGAGATAAAGCGTTTTCGATGAGTAATGCTTCTCTTTTTAATTCCAGTCAGATAATGAGGGTATCCAGTGACGCTTGAAGTAACGTTCTTAGCTCCGCCATTATGAACAAAGGTACTATTAGTCGAAATCGCTCTGCCTCTTTCTAAAATTTTCTTCTGTAGGATCCACAATCTGGTATCTTTATATTATGTCTCTGGATCAGGCTGACCAGCTTATTTTTTAAGGTTTTTTTTTTCCAAAAACGCGTCATCCAAGGCTCGACACAAGTGTGAATGAAAAGTCTTGCTTTTCTATCGTCTGTGAAAAACCCAGGTTAGGCACCAGTAAGTGAGAAAAGGCCCTAAGAAATAATAGACACTACCTAAAAGGAGGAAAAATGCGGCGTTTATTAATAAGTTGCGGCTCTTGCCCTAAGAAACACATCGGTCAAACAGGACGAAATTTCAAAACAAGAATACGAGAACACAAAACAGACTGCCTAAATTTAAACAAAATTTCTAACTCTGCCTATGCCATGAACATACAAGAAAACCATTAAAATTTCAATGAAGATTTTATGCATAGTTAATAAAGGACAAAAACTGCCGTTGTTGGAATCCTTCGAAATTAATAGAATAAAATATACAGAATATATTCTAAACCACCAATTAAAAACCATTGTTAAACTTGTTTGGAAATTTCGAGCAATAAATGTAATATAAGTTTATCAAATCTAGGAATTTTCGTCACACCATTTTTCTCTCAACGACACAGATTATTGAGCCAAATTTGTTTGATTTATAGGTTAGCAGGAAACTGTTAATATTGATAAAATTGTAGTATAACGAAAAATGTCTATACATTATAATAAAATAAGTGAAAATAAAAAAACGTGTTTTTCTACCGTTTTTATATAATAAGAAAATATTAAAAAAAAGGTTTTTTTTTATTACTTGAAATTTATGAAAAGCAATTTTAATTACCCAAGCAATCACTCTTTATTTATTTATTTATTTATTTTTTGACCATCTTTATTTACTAAATTTTATATTTTTTATTTTGGTTTTCACTCTAGAACTAATTTATAAGATAACATAACCAAAAAAAAAATTACAACGCCTACTTCTTTTTGGTTTAGCATTTACGTTCTGCCTTGTTTTCGCCCTAAGCAGAGTTTCCATCCACTGCTCCCTATACAAAGAACATAAATAAGTTAATCTTCTTTCCCTAGCAGCAATAATCCCTGGAGTCTAGGGAATTCTTTACATGTTTCCTGCCGGCTTCACACTTTGTAGAAATTCGAAAAGCTGATGAAATCGCCGCAAAGTAAACGAACGGTATTAAATTTGTAATATTTGGAGAGTGAAAAGCAATCTTAACCTACGATTTTTCGTTCCTACACCTTTTTATTATTTTTATTAAGATCTGGCATCTGGTATACTGATAAGACAATTTTAATATCGGTATTAAAAACACATAACATTTTCAACATATTTTAAACTGCTTATGACAAGGATGAGTTCCCTATTAGACAGATGTATGTGTATTTTTTTAATATATTTGTGTTACATTACTTCACAGCCAATTTGCGACTGTGACGTAAAGGGCTGTTTTTGGTTAACTTTTGGTCTCTATATGGGAAAATCATGATAAGAACTAACACCTAAGATTTTTGAGTTATGTTCTTTTCAGCAAAAATCAATGCGTATTTTATCACATTACTTTAAAAAGTAATTTGTAATATACCGGAGCGCAAAGTTGCCGAATTTACGTTGTCCTTAAGTCAGGGAAATTATGCACAGTCTGGTAACATCACGTAGAGTGTCTAGGGATGACAAGTCAACCACGAAGTATCACTCCCTAGGGCTTAAAATAACGGAAGTACCCATTTAAACCCATATAATTTCAAATTTTGCTCTGCCTCGTAGCCGAATCTACTTTTTGAACTTCTGATACCCGATGTTTCTAAAAAATACCAAATGTACGGAACGGCTGTAAAAGCAGCAATATTAAAGAAGCGAAATGCGCAAACAAACAATAGTCAGAGCCTTGTATCAATGCTTTCTTTGTGTTAAATAAAGTTAGTTGGCGTCTGTAAACGTAGTATCACATCTCTGAATCGACGTACAAAAATGTCTAAAGTACAGAAACGTGCCATGTCAACCCTGCGGATAGTTTTTGCTTCATATGTGGTCAATTTACTCCTAAATCGCAGAGAAGCGCAATTAACAAAATTGCCAAAGTAGTCTAGGATGTCTTGTCGGCAATCAAGATCAGAACTGGGCTTCTTACATATATTGCCAAACTTGTGCAGCAAATCTAAGTAACGGGTTAAATGGCCAACGCTCGTCTATGTCTTTTCCAGTTCCAATAATTTGGCCAGAACCAACAAATCATTCTAACGACTGTTACTTTTGCATAACAAAAGTGTCTGGTTTTTTGAGAAAGAGCAAAAATAATATTGAATATCCGGATATTCCGTTAGCAATAAAAGCCGTTCTTCATGGTGAAGGTTTAACAGATTCAGCGCCCCCGGCAAAATGGGAGGAAGATTTAGAAATGTATGATGATAAAACAGAACCCTATCATGTATTAGAAAAGGGCGATTCTTATTTTCTCGAAAATGAAGGAAAAGCTCCCCATTTAATCGAATAACCTGAATTAGTTGACCTCCACTTGTCCATAGGGCATGCTAAAGTATTAGGGTCTAGATAACAACAATGGAATTTACTAGCCACTGGAACCAAAATTGTAATATTTAGGAACCGTAATATATCCTCGTTTTTTACTATGCAGGATAAAATGTGTGTTAATCCAAATAGTGTTTTGGAAAAATTAGGATTTGTACATAACCTAGACGAATGGTGCTTATTCCTCTTGTACATGCAGTTGATATAAAGGAAACATACTAAAGTATGTCACTTTTCCTATGTCTTAGGGACAGCAGAGCAACACAGAAATATTACCAAGTAAAATAATGGCTTCCGAAAGGTCAATATATTCCAGATTAAGCTAACGTAAAGAATATACCTCTTGTTGATCCCAAAAAAGTAGTCCTACCTTCATTACACATTAGATTGAGATTGATTAAAAATTTCGTTAAAGCATTAGATAAAGAAGGAGATGCATTTAAATACCTTAAACCAATTTTTCCTAAACTAAATGATGCTAAGCTTAAGGAAGGAATATTTGTTGAAACACAAATTAGAAAAATACCAAGGAATCAACAGTTTGATCAAAAATTAAGTGATGTTGAATTAGCTGCGTGGAGTTTTTTTACAACAATTGTTTCGGAGTTTTTAGGAAACAAAAAAGTAAAAAAACGATAAAATTGTAGAAGATCTAGTTGAAAGCTACTGCAAAATGGGCTGTCAGATGTCCCTTAAAATACACTTCTTCCACTCCCATTTAAATTTTTTCCCAGAAAATTTGAGTGCGGTTAGTGACGGGCAAGAAGAAAGTTCCACCAAGACATATTAACAATGGAGTATATAAAGGAAAAAAATAGTATAGTATGTAATATATAATTGAATATTTGTATGATTTTCTCTATAATTTTTTGTAAAAATTTTGTTATTAAACAAATTAATAATTAATATGACTAATTGTTACTATCATATAAATTGTTATTATCATATAAATTAATAAAACAACATCAATGTTATAAATATTAGTTGTGATGCATAAGTTTCCTTGAAGCGCCAATGAATAATGCCTCTGAACTATGGCCACCCGCCGACAGCGGCCTGCAGCAGCAATTTTCGATTAGATTCGGCCCAATTTTCGAAGGTTCACAGATCGTATGGAAGTGTGTTTCTTGGATCCAAAAAATTCATAGGTAAAGTACAAGTATTACAAAGCATCTTCTGCAAATTTGAGCCTTTAATATTCATTGATCACATTATGAATTTTTGAAGAAAATAAACGTTTTTTTTTCATCCAAAATTAATTTTTTTTGAGATCGAAAATGATACATCTAAATTTGAAAAAAAAATTTTTAATAGATCTTCAAATTATAAAACAATACAAACAATTTCCATTAAAAGAGAGCATTGTATCTTAATTAAGAAAGTAGAAAATTGAGGTTGAATTTTCAACTTTGACATCAAATTTCTCGGAAAATAAAAAACTCTCAGATTCCGGGTTTGAGAAACTTTTTTAGAATGATAATACCTATATTTATGTTAAATTTTAAATCGGTAATTTGTTAGTAAATGTCTTTTATAAAAAAAAAAACAAAAACCGTTAATCTCGATATATATATCTCGATAAATAGTGGCCAATAGGCGCCACCTATAACTTATATCATACGAATTGATATGTTTTTTAATTCCCTACAACTTTTGTTTGAAACATTTTTCGAGATAAACTCAAAAAACCGAAAATCGTCACCATTTTTCGTCCGCCATTTTTTTTGCGCAGGTCTTTCAGAGTTACCATCGAGATATGTTTAGAATGTCGAAATAAACATATTCCAGCAAAAAAAAAACAATGTTACATTTTTGTTAATAAAACAGCTCTTTTTGATCTAATTTACATGCAGTACTATGCAAATATATGAGACCAAGAATTAAATTTTAATTTTATATTGTCTTTTTAAATAAAGTCGAACCCAACTCGAAATAAAAATGTCATTTTGCCTTTTATCCTGTTGGTTCTTAATTTCTCGTTATTTAACCAATTACGCTGTACCCCTCACGAATAGTTAATAAAAAGCATCAAATTTATTTCACTCTATGGTGAGAATTTCTTATTTATCGGCAAAAATTTATATTTTCAACATAGTAAAACCAAAATAACCAGTAAAATCTCTCGGCTTTACGAATAAGTTTTCGATGACCCATTGGTTGATTGAATAATTTAGCAGGCAATGGATTGGCAAGCCTTTACATTGTAGCTTATTTAATTATATTGCATTCTCCTTAACTAATATCCTTTGAAAAGGACGTATTTAAGGGTGTAGACTGCGAAAATAAAGGTGAAATAGCGCAAACACATTTGTTTTTTGAAATATTCTTTATTAAAATTATATACTACTTTAAGGGTTGTGTTTCCTTTCTCCATTGTTATACTTACTCATTTTTTGTCTAAATTGTAAAAGTCATACTTTGAAATATTTAGTGAATAACATTGATTATTATTGGATTAATTCTTTTAAGTGTGTAACGAGAAGTTCGAGATTTTAAACAACTGCCTTCCTACGATCCTTTAATTTTTTTTTACATCATTGTTTCTAGCATCATTCAATTTAAATTTTATTTGGCTTGTTTTTAAATAGCAAGTTTAACTAAAAAAATGTAAAATTAAACTCGAATATAAAGTCATTCTTACGAAGTTATTTCAGTGCTAATGAATCTATCTTGGAGAGATTCTGGATGGAATTTTCCTTGTTTTCCAGAGTTTATTTTATTTTTCACTTAACCCGTCGGAATATTTTTCATTGGGGTGCATTGATTCTGTTAGGATCACATTCCTTTTTAGCAATCTCGTATATTAAAGAAATATCAGGGATGGAATGAATTGCCAGCAGTTACAGATTGAAAAAGTCTACAAATCAAGAAATACACTCAGAGCTCATTTAACAAAAACACAACCAAAAGGTACCAATAATAACGAATGTATTTCCAAAGTAACACGTGGGTATGGTCAAATGAATATTGGAGATACTAAGCCTTGAATAAAAATTAGATTTATGGAACATAAAACTAATACATATAAAGCAGAAATATATTGAATAACATGCCAGGGATAAGACGGTCTGAAGCTGCAGGAACATATATGGAACCCTATAGGCAAAAAAAAATTATAGAAGCATCTTAGATTAAACAACGAAATGGAATCTTCATTAAACCCAATGTTGGGATATATCATGTTTGATCATTACTTTGTAACACCAAGTCATTGAGGTACGTACAGGGAAGCAAACTTAACGTTTCAATAGACAGAGTTGATACATACACCTGTCGCCTTAAAACAGAACATTCAGTTTTTACTTGATAACGATTAGAAATGTAACCCAATCGAAACGTAAGACAAATAGACAAAAATAAAGGCAATGGAAGTCTGATATCCAGATTTAAGAAAATCATTTTTATTGTTGTTATATAACTTTTATTGCGTTAATGGCAATTTTTATTTTCCTCTTCCATTTTAAACTAATTTAGTCGGAAATGTGCATGTCCAAGACCCGCACGTATTTTTCAATGTGTCATACATCTTATGCCAAATTTCAGTAGTCAAATAATAGAGTCGTACAATAGATACATTGATGACGTAGAATTTACAGGATATTAAATTACATGGAAATAATTTATAACCACTGAGTCTAATATTAGAAGTTTTTTTATTTTTGTATTTTCCTAATTTTGAAATTCCATCTACCATATTTGGTTAGAAATTTAGTCATATCTTATTTTTGGGATACAACTTTAATAAATATCTTTGGAACATTAGAATAAAAATGAAAAACTGTTACTTTATTCTCTGTTACAAATTATTATTGCCTTCCGTTATTTAGAGACCACTTTATGAAAGAATATAAAAGGGGAAATACAAAATAGAGGATTGATAATCCTCTTTCACCCTTTTGCGGCAAAGCCAAAAGGAGATAATGTATTTTAATCATTATTAAAATGTATATTAAAACGTTTTATTAAACAATACCCTTAGTTTCTTCAACAAACACTTATTTGTTGAAGAAATTTTATTTTTTGTTTTGTTTTCTTTACAAACAATAAAGGTTTTTACTTTTAAGACTAGAAATACATTTCTTTATGTTCGGCTATCTGTTTGTGTGTCTGTATAACACAGTCTTGTAATTATTTCTTCATTTGGGATTTGAGCATATATTTTTATTTGACTCGGATACAGATATTAAGCAAAATTGCAAACAAAGTCTCTCCTCGTATGTGGATAGTTGTTATGATCTTTTTTGATCCCCCTATGTAGTTATCAATCGTTAAATAGAGCTTTAAAAAACCAATTAAATATTCCTTATAACGTTTTTATTTAGGCACTTTATTTGCAATGTATGTATAAGCTGCCAAAGTGGCCCTTCTTTTAAATTTCCAACACTAGATTTAAAAAACCTGAACAAATTCAATATGATAGTATTTACTAAATTTCTTCAACGAAAATTGATACGATTATGTTCGGTAAATTATCAGATACGAAAAGAAACTCTATTTTAAATTTAGTCCGTCTGTGAATAATTGCTTTGTAATTTCATCATTTTTTCGCCTTTTGCTATGAAATTTTGCAAGTATATACTTTTATTTAATCTAAAGATGCTCGTTAAGCTAAAATGACAAAAAAATTTAGTTTACCTTCTCGACCATGGTAAATTAATGCGATGTTTTTCCGCTTACTCTATTTTGTGGGGATCGTAAAAGATTCAAAAATTTCATTAAATATATTATAGAACATTTTTTATTTGGTTACTTCCTTTTAATTTGCTTACATTGGGTAATTATCCGCTATGCGTATCCAACACTTGGTTTTTTTTTGTCATGTCGGTCCGTATACCACAGTCTTATAGCTTCGTCAGTTTTTAGTCTTTTGCAATCAAAATTTACAGGAATATGTCTTCTTGTAATTCCAAAAAGAGATCTGAAGCCAAATTGTGGAAAAAAAAAGAAAACATTTTTTTTTATTCTGCCCATCTAATGGGATATCTTTAGATAGGTCTTCAAGATATAAGTAAATATTTTATATTGCATTTTTTGTTGAGTCACTACATTCCCGAAATATGAGCCTTCAAAGTAAATTTTCAAACGCCTCCCTTCTTTGAACTTTCCAACGGTTCTAAAATTCTGAACAAATTTGGTATGATTGGTTTTACTAATTATATGTAATGAAAATTATTACTTATTTTTAATTATTACGGCAACTTAAGTCAACTAATTTATGAGATATAAAAAAACTGCTACCAATTTAATTAGAACTTTTTTGTTTATCCAATCCAGTAGGAGTGCAGTTTAATATTTATATAGTATTTTATATTTATTTGTATCATTAGCGAAATACAAGCTTCTAAATTAGCTTTCAGTTGTCGCTCTATTTTATGAATGTGAGTTTTGGTGAATGCGCTGAGCAAGGCAGTCTTAAAACAAAAAGGTTGCAAATCTTATGAGGTTCCTTCATATAGAAACGCGGAATTTCAACGAGTTTGTTTTCGTGTTTCTATGAGGCTTGACAATGTTTGATTTGTCGGTTTTATATTTACAATATTTTTGTCGGTTTATATTTAGATTTGCTTTTAAATTTTGTTTTAAATTGTTTTAGACTGCAGCAACATATATGGAATCCTATAGGCAAAAAAATTATTGAAGCATCTTAGGTTAAAAAATTATATAGAATCTTTATCAAACTGAGTGTTGAGATAGATCGTGTTTAGTCATTACTTTGTATCATTAAGACATTCAGCTGTATAGTATACTTGAAACGATTGGAAATGCAGTGCATGAGTTTGTTTCTGTATTTATATGAGGCTTGACAATGTTTTCCAATATTTTGTGTTTGATTTGTCGGTTTAATATTTACAATATTTTTAACGGTTTATATTAAAAAATAAGTTTTGTTATTGAATTTTATCTTAAATTGTTTCGACATCAATCTGGAATTTTTCCCACGATAGATTTTCGAAATGTGAAAACTTCAACGAAAATTGGTACAATTAAGTTACGTTTACTAATTTATGTAATACAAAAAAAACTATAAAATTTATTTTGCAACACTTCAATATGACTTCTGAAAAAAAGTCTATCTATTTGATAAATTTTGGCATATATATGTTCTTAATTAACGCAAAGACTGACGAATAACGAAATTTCGTAAAAAGCGAACAACGCCAATACCTGCTGCAAAACTCCAACATGAGCAGTTTGTTTATTCATATTGTGTCCTACATAAATTTTTCGAGATTAATATGTTTAACTTTAAAAAATAACAATAGAAATTTTAGATGGCGCTTACGACAAAAATTATTTCGAAAAACATTAACACAACTGTGCCATAAATTGCACAGAATATTATTTTTATCAATCTTTGCCTGTCACTACTTTAATATTGTATTATATGTTTGGAAGTCTTCCAAGGTTTTGTATATTTTACGCAAATTGTTGTTTAGCCTGGACGTTTCCAATGTACACAAAAAATCAGCACAGATTAACAAGAAATCATGTTAATTATAAAAAAAATATAAAAATAAAATAGAAATTGGACTTAGGAAACAAATTTCTCTATTTTATAATAAAGCTAAAACGATTCTAATCAAAGTATGAGGATGAACAAATCCAAATTAAAGAATGTTGTTTATATATCTGGACATACGAACCAAAAATCAAATAAAAGGCATATATAGTGTTCCATAGTCATTTTTACTGGACAATCTCATTATCTAAATAAAAATGTATTTTCGTCTACAACCCGCAGCTTCCTCTTCACTAGGCATATACAACAAAAAGTTTCAAATTTGGACTTGATTTGCAAGAATCCAGGTATAATATAAAAACAAATATATAAAAGATAAACAAATATATTTACTTTAAACTAATAAGTCACGGTGTATTTAACTTCAACAAAAAAGAATACGTTTTATTTTATAGAGCATTATTCCTTGGTATAAGGTTACTTACAATCATCATATAATATAAATAAAATAAAAATATGCATTAAATAATCTTTCAGTTTAAAATTCTAAATATGATATAATATTGTCGAGTAGCATAAAAATTAAAATATACGTCAAAATTCAAAAATTTTAATTTCATAAAATCTTTTAAAGATAACTTTTGAAAAATTTACATATATTTTAAATTCAAAAACGTTTCGTTACGTGACTTGAAAATGCAACTTTTTTGTTTCATAATAACGTACGAAAGATTGTGGTTAAAATACCTTTTGGGATATAAGGCAGAAAAACGAAATGAACACTTCCAAACCAAAAAATTATATTTATAGAACTCCACACGCTGACGAGGATCACATAAGAAGCATATACGGTGTCACGTAGTCATCTTTCCAGGCCAAGTTCCATTACCTAAACAAAAAGTTATCATCGGCTACAGCCCGCTGCGTCCTGGAAATGTCTCGAGAATATGGGACATTGAATATGCCATTAAAACTCTCGTGACAAGAAGATCTGTTTAAAATGAGGATGGCGACCGAGAGCGTGTGATACGCACACAGAATATGTAGCAGCAAGGATTTTTCGTTAGAATCTAACTTAAGTTGAAAGTGGCAACCTATGTATGGAAACAGAGAAGCCCGAGACGAGCGATAACGACAAAATGATTGCCAGGGGATGGGCACGGTCAGATAAGGTTTCCCGGCAAATAGAAAGAACAGCAGGGATAAAAAGGCTTCTGCCCCCATTCAAGCTGTTTGTTGGCAGTGGCGTCCTATTAAGATTGAAATCTTTCGCTTTGGGTTAAATGTTTCGTTCTGTTTTAAAAAGATTCGATCGAGATTAGATCTACGAGAACTTGTATTGTTTGGTTTATGCTCGTTGGTGACAAAGTTTACGCAACGTTGATTATAAAAGTTTTTACAAAAGTTAACACATTGTTATTTTAATAGATTCAATGTTTTGGATTTTTATTTAGATACGTGATTTTGCAAAAAATAAGATTTTGTGTACGTACGTATGTAATTATATTCGCATTCTTCTTAGCAATTTATATCTAAAATTAGTTGAGGATGTCACCAACATATGATTTTTTGAAGAAGGTGTCAATGTGTAAATGTTACTAAATCATGTCCGACCGCTGTGCAGAACTAATGAAATTACATCGTATAAGGAAAACTTTTAGTATTTGGTAAGTTTCCGAATTTAACATTTAAAAGTTTTCAAGGTCGTAGCTTATGCATTTATAAGGGTGCTGTAAAATTTTATCTTATCCATTTCATGGGAAAATAAATAATGGAGTGTACAGGGTTCTACAAATTCGTAAGGACATCGCAGTGATTAGAAGAAATACAAAGTCTGATAAAGTAGGATAGATTTGCCCAAATTGATATTCATTAAGTAAATACGCATTGCTAAGAAATGTGGAAAATTCGGACTACTTCCGAGAATATTCAAAAAAAATTAAAAGATCCTTTTCGTTTTTATATTTTCCTGACTCTACTTAAAGGGACATTTTAAAATAATTTCTCATTTTTATTTTCACTTCTTCTCCTCCATAGAACGATTTTTAAATCCGAAATGCCTATATAAATGTCGAACATCCGTGACAATCCAGCATTTACCGCAACATCATTCGCCAAAAGCTAGCAGCGAAATTTAAACAGATAGAGAAAGTGCCATACTATAATTACAATCCGAAGCCTATACTACCGAACAACAAGTTCAAACTATGCTGAGATCGAACTGGAGATACAAATACGCAGACAATAGGGAATGAATAGCGTCCGGAACATCCCCATAACTCTGTCAACAACCGCGTCATACTGGAGAGTCTTTTGCTTAATATCAAGGAATTCGGCTTTATCGAAGATCTGTATAAAGTCATGCAGAAGGCAGTGTTATTTCGGACCGACCGAACTGTCCAAAAGTTTATGGGAAATGCAGAGGACCATAACATCATCTAGGACCCGACATTATGCAAAGGGCCCTTCACAAAGCTCCATCCTTGTAATATCTGTGTATTTCTGGGATGAGCGAGTATTGAAAGTCAGAACACTCCTGATAAAGGCACACATACATTATCCTCCTGGTACCACTGAGTAGACGATGATATCAGGATGCCACGGAGGAAGAGGATTAATGGATATTGGCGAGCAATTGAATCAACAACTAGCAAATCTACGCTCACAGGCTGCCAGAATGTTCTCTGCTGCACCGGGCAACATGTAGATCATTCAATGCCGCTGCGATTGAGGAACCACAAACTGACTTCTTATCACTAACCAGACTAAGAGATGCTTCAAGCCTGACTACAGAAATCCCTTTATGGACGACACTCCAAACAGGAAAATTTCGACAAATTAGAGTCGAACTACTGGTTGATATCAGGGCCAATATTTTCTACTAGCCATTCGAGATCCAAGATCTAAGAACCTACTAGCTATCTAGCATCCCAATGAGACGCTATCTGAAATACATAATTAAAGACCTTTTGAACCAAAATGACCAATGCTGATATGGATGTTGAACATTAAAGACAACCCAGCACATAACAGGGGATGCCAAGCATTTTTTGCATCGCCATACAGACACGATTCAGCTACCAAGATCATCCATTAAAAGTTATCAAAGAACTTTAAATCGCTACAGGTAGAGAAGGTGTCATACTATGAATATGACCCAAAATTTATACTGAAGAACAACTAGTTCAAGCGTTTCTGTGATCGAAGTATGCTTACGAATCATACAGTTGCACATAACAGGGCAGACCTCGTTTAAGTGGACAAAACATACAAGCGGGCAATAGTAATAAAAGTCGTCATCGCTAAGATTAATAATGTCAGAGTCAATCACAATGAGGAGATCGCCAAATATAGAGTTTAGTTTAAATCTTCAAACTATAACATATTTTGTAAAAATATCGAACTGTCGAGGACATTCAAATTTAAGTCTAAGTTTTTTCCTTCTCCAACATAGTCTGAAGACTGCTGTAAATATTCAACTGTTAAGCGGTGAAATATATTACTAAATATGGAAATCTAATCAAAATGATAAATTCCTCTTTGAGAAAAAAAATTTGACGATACTCCGTGACATTTGAAATGTTATATTTGAAGCCTTATGATATCATTTTGTAAAGGAGATAAAGTAATGCCTTTTAAAATTTGCAGAGTTATGGGCGACTTAAGTTAGCTGTAAATTTAACTTTAATCACACTAACTCCTTACCATGTCAAAATATCAAGTCAGTCGACACTAGAGTTTTAAAATATCTTTAAACTAAAGCATCACTTCTCTCTTTTAAATCGGAAATTTCTTATTCGATAAAATCTCTAGCTCCAAAAAATTTGAGATGAGAGAGAAAAATACATGATACTGTTACGAACAACTGGAAAAAACTTATTGGTACTCTCTCGTATACAAGTATTCCGATGCGATGAGTCATATTTATTATAATGTGCCTAATGGAATATTATATCGATGAGTGAAATTTCTAAATAGTTCTGAATTTTTATGTTAGCAAGTTCTAAATTTGCGTAGAAAATTCTATAGGTATATAAATAGGGATATGAAAATACTTTTAAGTTAGTTGTATAGTAGTATATTTGTGTTTGAATATTAAAGATATTAAAAAGTATTAATTAGGTTGTTGTGATTTAGCAATGTTAAGAAATATTTGAAATAGTATTGGAAGTAATTTAGTGAGAAGTGTTGTGTTTTATTCTGCGAACACAGGAAGTGGTTTTTAAAGAGACAAAATCTTAACAATTGGTGTCAGAAGTGAGGATTATCACCGGATTTCCAGAAAATTGTATGGGAAATGAGAAGAGGTAGCGAAAAACTACAACGTTGGATTTAAGAAGATAAGATTATTTTTCGATACAGTTTTATAGCGTTCTATTTTGATTCCCAAAGAAATAGCGACAAACTGACTTCCCTATTGAATTTGGAATTAACAAAGAGGCTTAGAACAGAATTTTCGACAAAATTCTAGAACATTCTGTTTAGAAACTAAAAGAGATAACGAAAAATGGACTTCACCATCGAATTTATTTTTAATAAAGGAGCTTAAAAGCAAAATTTTCGACAACGTTTCAGAACATTCTATTTGAAGGCGGATTTCTCTATCTAATTTGCCATCAATGAAGGAGCTTAGAACCAAATTTCCGGCAACGTTTCAGAACATTCTATTTGGAAACTAAAAAGATAGTGAAAATGGAGTTCACCATCGAATTTTGTACTAAGGAAGAAGATTAGAAACGAATTTTCGAGAACATTCTAGAAGTTTTTACGATAAATACCAGACAGCAAACAGCCGAAATAGAGCAAATGGATAAAACATTGGCTGATTTTATGGAATGTATAGAACAGCGTCGCCTTCAAGGCAAACAAGAAGCAGGTGAACGTCGTCAGAAAGAAGAAGAACGCTGCCAAAAAGAAGAACAATTTCGTCTCCAAGAAAAACAAGAAAATAAAGAACGATAAGACATAGGAGAAGTGCGACGAGAAATAAAAGAAATCGTAGACAGGATAGAATCAATAGTACACCAAGAAATAGAAGTTAAAATAAAGGGCCGTCAGAGAGAAATCAATAAAATAAAGAAGCATGGTTCTTCTGATAAAGTAATACCAACCGAACTGAACATCAAACCACCAAAATACGACAGTCAAACATCTTGGATAATGTATAAACGACAACTTTAGCTGCCTCTGATGGAAATAAGTGGAACTAAAAATACGTGGCTACCGCATTAGTAATTGCACTTCGTGGACCAGCACTGGAGTTATTGCAAACCATTCCCATAACCCAACAAAAAGACTATGAGATACTTAGTGCTGCATTGGACAAAAGATTTGGAGATCAATATCACCGATAGTTATATGAGTCACAGCTCAAGTCAAGACACCAGAAAAATGGAGAAGCTTACCCAGGAGCTGCGGAAGGCTTTCAACAAGAGCGTACAATCCAGTTTTTTATTGATGGGATCAGAGATCAGCAAATACAGCTTATGTTGCGTATAACCAAGTTTAGCGATTGTAGTAAGGCTTTGGATAGGGCTTTAGAAAAAGAGGCAACTTATAATGTGATAAAGCCAAAAATAAGAGCAGTAACTATAGAGAAAAACAAGGTTTACCGAACCAAACAATGGAGACATATTATATGAAATTATTAGGAAACTAGACACGAAGGGTGACACTCCACACTACAGAAGAAACCAGCAAGAGCTCTGATAAAGTCAAGTCTTGTTGATAAATTTAGAATCCTACCATTATCCAGAAAAGTAATGTTAAAAACTGTAACCGGAAAAGCAGCGGATGTGACTGGAAAAATGCAAGTAGAGCTTCAACTTGGAAGGTTAAAACTAAATCATTTGGTGTAAATTGCCGATATAGAATATGAGTTTATACTGAGAATGGACCTCATTCATCAACATGGATTTTCCTTCGACAACAAGCTTAACATTCTAAAGTTTGACACCGAAGAATTTATTCTGTCCCATAACAGTGATAGCGAACCAATGAGAAGTATTGCCGAACAAAGAACAGAATAAGGGGAAGCACGGAGAAAATCATTACGGAAGACTGAATGAGAGTTCCAGAAGCAACGTCGGATCAGTTCAACATTCTAGCAAACCCTGTAAATACCGGATACCGAAGGCATTAGTCAATTCATATAGCATCACGGCAAACTAGACAGAGTTCCAGCGCGGTGATAGAATTTGGTTATGGAATCCACAAAGAAAGAAGGGCAAATGGCATAGGTTGATGTCATTATGGGAAGGACCATATTCTGTTCTGAAGAGAATCAATGACGTTGTTTATAAAATCGAATCGAAACGATGTTCCAAGACCAAAACGAATGTAGTACATCTACACTGGTTGAAGTCATACCTGGGAAATAACGAAGCAGATCGAGACGATCAGCATTAGGAGAGGGGCAGTTTTACGCACGAGAAATTTATTGGTACGTCCTCGTTTACAAATATTCCGATACGAAGTGTCATCTGTGCCGAAAGGAATATTATATTGATGATTCATATTTCTAAATTGATCTAAATTTTTTTTTTTAGTAAGTTCTAGATTTGTATAGAAAATTCTGCAGGTATATAAATATGGATTGGATAAGAGTTTTAAGTTAGTTGTATAGTAGTATAATGGTATTTGAATAGTGATGATATTAAAAAGTAGTAATTAGATGGTTGTGATTTAGTCGTCTTAAGTGGTATTTATCATAGTATTCGAAGTAATTTAGTGAGAAGTATTATGTTTTATTCTACAAACCCAGGAAGAGACTAAATGGTAACAATACTTTAAACATATTGATTATTAAATTAATTTCTTCAATCATTTTCAATCATTCTCCATTAACCAAAGTTTCAAAAATTAGTCAGTGTTAAATAGCGATTTAAATTACCTCCTGAAGTAACGTAATACTAGAAAAAAATACAACTTTAATTGGGTATATAGTACATTTAATCATTAAGTATTTGACAAAATATAAAACAGAGTACAATTTCCAAAGGAAAAATTAGGTAACAACGTGATCAGGCCATAACATTCCGTACTGCATTTCTGACACATTGTTCATCGAGGACAAAGGGATCGAGCGTGCTGAAATAACTGTGTTAACGACCCAGAAAGAAAAATACTATCTTGGTTTCGAGGAAAATAAAATAAACTCGGTTATTTTTTCTTACTCTAATTATTCGTTTTTCTTATAGCCATGTAAGTGTTTCAATAAATATCTAAAACTTTTCCTATGATAATAAAAGTTATTTAATTAAAAATTCTTCGTAGCAAGTCTGACACAGCAAACTTAATTTATTTAAAACGTAAATCATTAAGTTGATAATTAGATCATTTCTGAGGAATATCAAGAAAGGCGGAAGATCAGTTTGACCACTTTTCGCCCCCCCCCCTCCAATTTTAGCCAAAAATTTTTAAACTTTTTTTTTATTACCTATGTCAAATTGAGATAAACCCGTGTGTTAAATCACTGGATCTCGTAGTGAGTATGCTGATTCTGCGGCTTAACTCATATACATATATATGTTTTTAGGGTCGCTAAGTTCAAATCCGAGTTCAGCTTGTCTGTAAAAGGATATCTGAAGATCATTTCAAGGTCACTTGCGGGTCATTTCAAGGCCAAATAGATAAAAAGACGATCGATCGAGTCTAACCACTTATTGTATATCAGGTTTTGAGGTGAATCTAAAGTCACTTTATCTGTATGAGTTCATTTCGAGGTCTAGTCACGAAAAAACTGTTGAATCTGTCAAATCAGGTTTATTTTTATTAAAAATATAGTTTATTCCAAGGTATTCACATTTTGCTTAAATTGAAATGTCAACAAAATTATCGGTATTGGTCGGATAGTTCGCGCCTTGCCTAAGGATGTTTTCGCAAACACACAGATTTTAAAAAGGCAACTTATTGAGTGGCCGCCGAGATCTCTACACTTAAACTATCTTGACTTCTTTTTGTGGGGTTACCTTAAAGGTAGAGTTATCCAAACTAAGCTAATTGATCTGGATGACTTAAAGAATCGGATTATTCAAGAAATACGGTTAATTACTACAGAATGAACTTATAAATAAAGTGATAAACTACCTGTTGTTACTGCTTCATTTCGAGTTTCAAAGGTCGATAAATCGAAAACAGTTACATTTGGGTATAGGAATTTTTCAAGGGGTACAAAAGTGTACAAGAAATTAGGGTCACTATTTCAAAAATCAAAGTTGATGATAGCAAAACTTCTTTCGAGTTACCCTATATAATTTAATATATTATGTTGTTATTTGGTTCTGCAAAATTTGGTGTACAGTTCATGAAGTTTAATTTATATAATTTTTTAAAATTAGACTAAAAGCTAATTAAACTGTAAACTTTTTTGTACCATGTTTTAAATATAATAGAAATAAATCTCTCTATAACACAAAAGATATTTTATTGAGTTGCAATGATATATAAACAATCTATAAACGAGGGAAAATTTAGTATGTAATATGACCACCTACGAAATAACGTAGTATTTAGGTGGGTATCAAAAAAAAAAAAGCCCCACGTTGGGCGCCAAATTGTTACTATAAAAAATCGTTGGGCGTCAAATTTTAGGACAAAAAAAATATTTTTTGTAGTACTTGAATAATGTAAATAAAGGGTGTTTTTTATAGAGGTATAGAACTTTTAAATGGAATAAAACAAAGATGAATTTTTTAAATTGACATGAAATTTACTTTATTCGAAAGATAACCTGGTATTATAATTTAAATATGACTTCTAGCATATGACCGCCACGGCTGGCTCGGACGTAGTCTAATCTGGAGGTTCAATTTTCGATGACTTTTTTCAACATTTGTGACCGTATATCGGCAATAACGCGGCGAATGTTGTCCTCCAAGTGATCAATCGTTTCGGGCTTATCGGCGTAGACTAGCGACTTCACATATCCCCACAGAAAATAGTCTAGCGGCGTTAAGTCGCACGATCTTGGAGGCCAATTCACGAGTCCGAAACGTGAAACTATGCGGTTACCAAACGTTTCCTTCAATAAATCAATTGTGGCACGAGCTGTGTGACATGTTGCGCCGTCTTGTTGAAACCACAGCTCTTGCGCATCATGGTTGTTCAATTGATGAACGAAAAAGTCAGTAATCATGGCTCTATAGCGGTCACCATTGACTGTAACGTTCTGACCAGCATCGTTTTTAAAGAAGTACGGACCAATGATTCCACCAGCCCATAAAGCACACCAAACAGTTAGTTTTTCTGGATGTAACGGTGTCTCAACATACACTTGAGGATTATCATCACTCCAAATACGGCAGTTTTGTTTACTGACGTATCCATTCAAACAAAAGTGAGCTTCATTGCTAAACAAAATTCGCTTATGAAAATCGGGATCAACGGCAATCTTGTTTTGGGCCCATTCACCGAATCTACGCCTGGTTAGGTGATCGTGTGGCTTCAATTCTTGCACGAGTTGGATTTTGTAAGCACGAAAACCAAGATATTTCCGCAAAATCTTCCATAAAGTGAATGGACACATATCCAATTTCTGTACACGATGGCGGATAGACTGATTCGGGTCTTCCTCTACGCTACGCTCTACAGCAGCAATGACTTCTTGTGTACGCACTGTACGACGTCTCTGTGGATGCGTATTATCATTTAGAGTAAACGTGGTGCGAAAACGTTCCATAATTAATCGAATTAATTGCTCTGATGGACGATTATATTGACCGTAAAATGGACGCAGTGCACGATACGTATTTCGAACAGAACCATGATTTTCAAAATAAATTTGCACAATTTGGAAGCGTTGTTCAATCGTCAGTCTATTCATGTTGAAATGCCAAACCAAACTAAATATAAATCACTTAACAGCTGAGAAAATGGCCGCCAGTTAAAAAAGTGTTGCCAACTTAAAGTTCTATACCTCTATAAAAAAACACCCTTTACAAAAAACATATGTTAGGAAATCAATGGAAATATCCTATCTGGATCACAACATCAACTCTTACCGAAGATATATCCTAGTTTCTCATTATAATCGCGCTATCACGAAAAACAGGTTTTCTGTAATTTCGGATGTGGACAAGCGAAATAATCCCACGTCAATATGCTGACAAGTTCATCTATCATGTGAATAGCTGTCAAATACCAAATCATCCGCGAGTGGATATAAAGGAGTGTTATGGTTAAACAAGATGTCACAAAATAACCAAACCGTCAGATATATATCCATCACAGATTAAAACTACAAGGAATATAATATTAATAAATACACCAATTCAGGTCTCTATTATACTGTTTCGACCAAGCTTTAATTTATTTTAGATAAGACAGTCGACGACTTCAGGACAAGTGCCCAAAAGCATACATTTTAAGCCCGTCTATGGCTAAAACAATTTTACTAAACAGAGAGCTAACTTATCGTCGATGAATGTGAAGGAATAGAGTATCAATTGCTAGACGAATTAGTAGGGATTGCCAATTAGAATTACAGTGAAGTAATTTCATCCTAATGTAAACGTGAATGATAAAAACTGTTGAAAATATTTACGTGCCAAAATTATAATATTAACAACTTGAAATGTCCATAGACCTAAGATTTGTTTTGTAAGGTGGAGAAACTGAATAAATCGTTAAATGACTATATTCTTTTGCTTTGTTAACACATATGTATTTTGTTCACCTCCAAGAGTAAGACCAAAAAAATCATAATTAACAATTATTGAAATAACCGTTAACATCAAAGACTCAATCTCTATTCCATCGTTATTGAAATTTAGGCTGGACACAAATAATTTAAATAAGTAAGATTTTCTGATTAATTTTAACCAAGGTAGGGCTAAATGTGGCAAATATCTACATTGGAGGGGATTTAAATTAACAAAAATTTTCGAAGCGAAAAAGTCACGTAACAGATATAAGAACAAAAACATAAGAATGTAGGAAAAATCTGTTTTGAATAAAAAAAACTCATCGACCTATAATAAAGTAGTTTGAAGATATAATTTCTATAATATAGAGAATAAGGCATAGAAAATAAGATGCGATAAAACCTTACTAATCTATACCTAATCTAATGTTGCTGTAAAAAACTTTAATTAATATTTTTACATTACAACCTTATTTGTTACCTTTTATTTAAAATTAAAAAAACGTTGCTAATATCATTTAAATTTTAGAGTCAAATAATATATTTTTTAACTCTTGAAAACGTAAAATTTCAATTTAATGTTCATGCAATAAAATATGGTATGCATGCCCAAGAAAAAGTCAATGATAGACGAAACCAAACATGGATGTGTCTTAAGATGCTAAGCAATATGTTACGTCAAAGACCTTATTGTAGCCGGAGATTAAAAAATAAAAAGTTAAAGCTGATATTAGAAATTGTCACACTGTATAATATAGTAAGGTAGAAATGGTAAGATTTTTTTTCCTTTTTACAAAAAATATATAATATTCTATGGTGAAAATCGATATTCCCTTTTACAGCCGTCTTGGATAAGTTACAAATTTTTAAAATCATGTTTAGTTATAAGTTATAAATGCATATATTTTGTTTAAGCTTCAAAATCAAGATAAGATAAATCTCAAATACAACTAATTTAATGTGGTGGTCTCAAGTTCGAATTTCAATTTCATTTTGGCGACTTATTAAATTTCATTCAAATGTTGGAATAAGTGAAACTATTATCATTTAAATACCTACATGGTTATAAATGAAATTTTATTGTATTTTTTCTTTTATTGGCAGGGACAAACCACGAAAAGTGAAGTTAGTTTTTAGGCACGAGACAAAAATATATTTCATTATCAATTTATAATTTAAATATTTATTCTGACCCTTTATAGTAATGAGATTAGTTTTTCACTTTACAATAGTCCTCCTTAAGTTTATATTAATTTGTTTTATAAAGTTTTAAAAATATTTTAAATTGGTTTGTCTATAACACAAAAGTGGTAGTATTTAATTATAAACACTGCTGCATTTTGAAATTTTTTATCGCTCTCTGATATTTTTTTTTTTTTGGTTTTTTGTGTCTACTGTAATGCGCTGAATTTAATTATGAGCTCGGTTTTTACCCATCATCTATAAGATGTAGAGAAGGAAAAAAGAATATAAAATATGAGAAACCCAAACCATAAGCAATCTAGTGAACTTCCAAAAATTAAAAAAAGAAAACATATTCACTTTGTTACAAAATATATTTCATTTTGTATTGAAACAAATATAATACAATTAAATAAATTATTATGTTGTTTTTTGTGGTTTGTATTCGCATGGATCGGTTTCACGTTTAAGGATCCAATAGTAGTCCGCTAACATGTTTGGGGTCTATTTTCCACTATACTGCTTTTCCATTCAAACAATTTATTGGTAAATTCTTTTACCGTGTACGTCCAAAGCTACACCTAAATTGTAAGGGAAGTATTCTAAATGGGAGTGAAGAAAATGCAACTTAAGTGATATATTGTAACCTAAGTTCTTGTAAAATTAGATAACTTCTTCAAATAGATTGTAGTTTTCCGATTTTTTTGTTGCCTAGGGAGTTGCTACATACTTTTTAAAGGCAGTCCATGCCCTATTTGAGTATTTTTGGCAAAAAAAAACCTTTTTTAAGCTTTGACTCACTTATACGCGCGTATTTCCTTCTTAAATAAAATATTTTCCTCTCTATTTAAGACTTTATCAACATTTTTTTAAGCCCTATTTTTATGTGCAGGGGAAGTAAATAAATTTTCTGCTGCTCTACTAAGGGTTCATTAAGGACGTTAAGGACGTTTTTTAAACCGGGTACAATTATTTCACGTAACAGACATTCTTTAATTAATAATGTCGATTTCTGGCTCTGCTGTCCCATGCGCATAAAAAACAACATTAATGTAGCTAATCTGCATTCGTGTAATTACTATAATAACTTACAGAAGGACACAGATATTCCATTTATGATCTTCGTATTTTATGCTGTGAAGCAATTTACCCATGTTCTTATCTGTTTCTTTCATATTTGTAGAAATACCCACGGAAACAGACGGTTTTTCATTTCTGTTAAACAGTAAAACTACTTTTAGACTTGTCTTCAAAGAGTTAATAAACAGTCGTCACTCATTAGGTTTACAGGAAAAGCCAAGTTCATCGAATGAACCTGAAATATCGTGACAGTAAATTAGGTCATTTGCCATTGAGAAAAATACTGCCAGCATGTCTGTTTCGAAACGTGGAAATTTTTCAGTCCTTTTTGTAAGAGATTTCACTGCTGTAAACGAGATTCAAACAGGTGTGACTTTGTTTTAGGAAGATCCAAAACATAAATAAGATCATTGTGCTCTTCCTGACCTAAGAATATGTATGTTAGAAGCGTCATGAGATACAGGTCTCATGACTAAGGGGATATCAGGATAGTCAATCTAATGTTTGCTTTTAATAGAAAACCTCAGGATCTTTGTTAAACAAAAGTAATAATCATCAAAATGATTTTGAACTTCCCGACAAATCGTTGGCACTAAAAATTTCACAGAATTGTGAGTACTCAGTTGCCATCCTGTTAAGGTTCTTGAGCAAGTGTGGCAGCAAATTTTTAGAGCCCAAGTTTTATCTTGATCGCCAATTTTGCACCCAAAATATAAGTCGTAGCCTTTTCTTGCAAGTGGGCTCAAAGTCTTTCTTTCACTTCACCACATATATAACAGAAACTGTTTGATTTGTTCACACAGGATAGCGACGACATCGTTTACACATGGCGGAAATAATAATTCTACTACAACGCTATCATTATTCGCTAGTTCTTTGTACATCGCTCGTATATCCAATACTGATCCACCAACGACCCGTCAGCTGTTTGTATATCCGTTTCGTATATCTGGTGTTTTCTAGAAACATGGGGTATCGAGAGTACCAGAAATGACGACATAATTCCTAAACATATGATAAAATTTGGACTTCCATGGGGTTTAATGAGTATCTCCATTATTTTAAGCCGTGAAGTATTTCTAGATTTTGCACAATTTCCCTAAACTTAGAGAAACATAGACTTTGCAACGTCGCTTCCCGATATGCTATAACAAATTATATATCGCATCAATACTTCCTTATGCCTGCTATGTAATTAATCAAAACATGTTGATGTTCTTTAGATTTTGCTACATGATATAATTTACAGGTCAGTATAAGGGTTATCTAGTTAAAAATGATCGAAATAACATATACAAAAGTAGGATTTACATGCTAAAAATTAATTTTTAGTTAGCCATCCTTCATGTGGCCACTATATAAAGAAAAATATGGTATTTGTGAAGATCTTAGATAATTTCTGGTTTTTAAATTTTACTGTCATCATTATATTTTACATTTAAATGCCACAAAATGTTATCAAAATTTGTTTCAATTCTGTCTTAATTGATTCAGAATTTTGCCAAAGTTATTAAATACACAATGTGTTGTCGCTCTATTCTACCTATTTAAGATTCAAAATAAAAAATAAAATAACTTCAAGCTTTGTTGAATAATGTAATACTGCGGTTCCAGATTTAAATTTCAATTCAGCTTTATTTCAAGCCTGTTGCCGTTCATTTAAAATGCTAATATATCAGTAGCTGTTATCGTTTGCACTTTTATACAGTTTTAAATGAAATTCTAGAATGTTTTTTCCTTTAGGAAGGACAAACGGCAAAAGTTATGACTACATTTACCACACGGTTATTTTTATCATTTTTCTATTAATTGTAATTTGATATTTTTATATATTTATTATCCTTCATTTATTTTAGATTATATTTCTGAACTATTTTTACTTTTCCGTTTCTTTCAAATTGTTTTCAATTTGTAATGAAATTTACGTTACTTTATGCAGACTTGTTGAAAATTCAGCGGCAAACAATATTTTTGCTGAATTTTACGAACGGATAAGTATTTGAGTATCAACCCAAGTAGTGGATATATGAGAGAAGGAAAGAGGAGGAGGAGGAGGAGGAGTAAGAAGAGTAAATCATCAACACTTTTCATCCTCCTCCTCCTCTTTTCTTCTCTCATTATACTTTTCAAATCTCTCATTATACTTATTAAAAAACCTCGTATCATCAACACTTTTCATCCTCCTCCTCTTTTGTTCTCTCATTATACTTTTCAAAAAGCCTCGTATACATCACCTTGAGTTTAATCTTAAAGTTAACAACATGGCTAACCTTTCATCGAATCCGATCATAGTAGGAGATCTAACCTTATGTTTGACCTTGAGGTGGATAACCTTATTTGACCATGAAGTCGATATAAAGTCCTACCACCAATGAATTTTCACTTCAGTAAATTTATAAAATAGATACGTGGAGCAACAAAAGATGATAAATTAAATACCAACAAATAATAAGTAAATAATAAGTAAATAATTTTATATTTAATAGTAAATATTACAAAGTAAATATTAAAAAATTCATTCAAAAATTTATGGATAATAATATTGAAGAAGAAGATCCAGATCTAGATGAATTAATTGGAGTATTGGATTACAATACACATCTTAACGAAGAAAAATTTCAGAAGAACTTCAGAAATTGTTTAAACTACGATATAAATAATTTCGAACAAATTGAAGCTGACTCTGGTGACTCCGATATTGAAGAAGATAATGAAGAAGACAGTGCTAGTGCTAAATTTTGTTTAGTGAAACATAAGTACACTGATCCCAAAGAAGTTGTGTTCTGTATTACTCAGAGTTATATCGTAGTGTTTGTAGTGACGGAAAATCAAGAAAAAACTCTTTGTCACGCATGCTATCAAATTATACAATTTTATCAAAGGGCAGGGGCTCATAGACATGTAAATACTCATAATAAGAGAAAATTAAAACGCTTAAGCAATGATTTACATTGCGATATGTGTTCAAGACAGTTGTATCAAATTATTACCCCCAAAGTTTGTTTAATTTGCAATAGTAGTGTTAAAAATATTGATTTAGATTGGGACGCAAATGTTCCAGTGGTGCCAATATAATGCCTGGTAAAAAACCAATATATAAAAACGGTAGGAAGTCGCGAAGGGTAAAAAAAAAAGTTGTTAATGAAATAATTGAAAATAAAACCGAAGAATGTCCTATATGTCTTGAAGATATATTATCTAATAAAATGATATCACCAGAACCTTGTAATCACAGATTTTGCATCCCTTGTTTAGGAATGTGGATGTTAATTAATAAAACATGTCCAATCTGTCGCAATGAACTATGTGTAATTAAATGTGAAAATGAAGAAACTGTAGTCCTAGAATATTTAGATTAGAATGTATTATTTAATATTTATGTATTGCAAACCACTTCATAAATGTGAAAATGAAGAAATTATATTGCTAGAATATTTATTTTAAAATGTATTATTATTTAATTTTTATTATTTTAAAATTATTATTGTTTGTATTTAATTTATCCATTTATTCTTATCTTATTGGAATAAAGAATTGAACAATTTCGAAAAAAAATGTTTTATTTATAAGAATAACGAACAAACATAACAACTAAATACAAGAGTTTTGATTATTCATAATAGATTGAAAAAATATTTTAAATTAACCACCCTGTTCAAAAATTCTTAATCCTTTCTTATTTTAGAGAGTTTTAAATCTAAAATTAATAAGTTTATAAATATGAAAGAAAAATATTATAGGAAATTTAGGTACAGTTATCTTCATACTCCTTTATAATTAGATCAATTAAATAAAATTTACATTACCTTAAATCGTCTCCGTTACTATTCACTATCACTTAAACACTTTAACTTAACCTAAAAATAGTTTCACTTAACACTGTCCCTAAACTTGGTCTATTGTTTGTATCTGTCAACTGAAAAAAAAAAAATCAATTAGTATTTTGATATTAGGAAGACTAATAATAAATTTAATATAAGCTACTTACTTTGTAGTGGAATCGACTTCGTCACACTGGACTGGCGGATTTATCTGAGGTTCCACTTGAGGATCCTCATTTTCCTCTGGATTTGTCGAGGAGGTTATGGTTGGTACTTGTACCGGAGGAGGAACGTTGACTCTCCTTCTTATTACAAGTCTATTACCATCCATAACCTGAATTTCATAATTTCTGTTCCTGAACATATTGATAATTAAATTAAATAATAAAAATTAAAATTTAGGAAGACAGCACTGGTGATGAACCAAAAATGAAAAAGTCACCTCGCAAAACAGTCATTTTATGAAAGTAGGTCAAGGTAAAATTTCGATTTTTAAATCGCGGAGAGGGCCCCTCATACCGCCCCTATACTCCTCCTATACCCCCCCCGCCCCCCGAAGGGGGAGGGGCGGGGGGGGGGGGGGCGGCCTTCGGCCGCGCGCACTGCCTTCCAGGGAGCGGGGGGCCTTCGGCCCCCCGCCCCCTGGACCCCTCCCCAGTCGAGATGCCCCGAAAAAACCTTGTGTTTTTTATAGGCCCGCAAACCTCTCGAGTTTTTATAGTTACAGCACATTTTAGGACGTCTCACTGAGAGTTATAGGGGACCCTAAGGTAAGATGCTCCGAAGAGAATTTTGTGTTTTATACGCCCGCAAACCTCTCGAGTTTTTATAATTACAGCACATTTTAGGACGTCTCACTGAGACTTATAGGGGACGTAACTCCCTAAGCAGCTCAGCAGAGGGACTCAGCTGGGGGGCTCAGCGGGGGGAAGGGAGGAAAGGGGAAGGAGGCTTTGCGGGGGAAGGGGGCGGGGAAAAAATTTTGCGGGGGAAGGGGGAAGGGGGAAGGGGGGCTCCGCGGGGTGTGACGCGCAGAATTGAGGTCATTGACCTTTATTGAGGTCACTATACGTACGAGGACAAACCGTGGCCTGCTTTCATATAAAACGGTCGAGGATCAGTTTATAGCAAGCTTAAGTCGAGTTTACCACGCTTTAAATTTAAAGTCTCCAATTTTAGTTTCTTTTAGTTTGTTTTAGTGTGTTTTAGTTTGTTGCTGTCAAGTGTACTCAAATTTTAAAGGTATGTCTTTTCCTTTTGCCTCAACTTCCACTGAACAGTTAGGAGTGGTGAACAAAATTAATATAATTTCAAATATAATAATTCAGCCTGCTTTTTTGAATAATGAAAATGAAAGTGACAACCAAAATTTAAGTCAGAGAACCCAAAATTTTAACGCGATGATTAATACGATGCAAGAAAAAAATTTAGAAAACAAATTACTCCAAAGTTGTTCAGAAACGAACATAAAATTTTTAGAAAATTTGGAATATTTGCCTGAACTAGAGAATATTTCGGAGACAGATTTTGACTTTCAAAATTCAATTTTATCACAAAATTTAGATTTTAATAATATTTTAACGCCGGAAACCCCAAATTTTTTAACTCAAGATTTAGATGTAACAACGGACACTCCCATTACAAATACTCCCGACATATTAACTCAAGATTTAGATAATATCGACAATTTTAAAAAGCTAATGGGGATTCCCAAAATTAATAAAAATTTAACAAATTATCAGAGTAAAAGTGACAGTGACAGTGACAATGATTCGAGTTCAAATAAATCACAAAATTTTTTTGGAATGTTGAAAACTAGAAATTTTGAAAGTGAAAACAATTCTGGAGGAATACCGGGTAATTCTTCATTTTCTCCTCTATCTCTGTTCAAAATTTCAACTAATCAAAAAAAAAATAAAATTTCGGAATCGACTAGTAGTGGAAATATGGGGGTTGATGTTTTGGGGGAGAAGGATGGTTCACGGGATAGTTACAAAATTTCAGATTGTAGTGAAGATTTGGGAGCATCGTTTACTAGTGGTGGTGGTTCCCAAGAAATTCTTCCAATAATAAGTGAACCATCTGAAAAAAATGAAAATTTAAGTCAAAATTCAATTCCGTGCGGCCAAAATACCTACTGTGAATTAAATTTTCCAAATTCTCCAATAATTTTTGAAAACTCGCCACCAGATTTCGATGAAATTTTAAATTCTGTTTCTACACAAACAGAGACAGTTCAAAATTCTGTTTTAACACAAACGGAAGTGTCAATCCCCTTCGAAAACGATTATCCGAAACTAAGCTTTCATTCAAAATCAAATTTCAAAATTAAAAATAAACATTTGTCTTATCAAAGATCATTAGGATTTGTTTTGGATTCTATTTTAAATTGCGATCCTAATAAAACAGCTGAGGAGAAAAGGAAGATGTGGGAAAGGGCGATAGAACTTTATAAAGCTACTCTTAGCTTTTTCCATCCCATTCCTTAACTCCCCTCCTACTTCTTTTCCACCATTTAAATTCATACCTGACCGTGTCACCTTCAGTGTGTTAAAATCGACTTGGGCTTCACAATAAGAGATTCGTTTTAGAAAAATGGATTTTAAATGTGAAGAGTGCTTCAAAATTTTTACTCGAAAAGACAATTTGAATCGCCACAAGAAGATAATTCACTCTAACAATGGCCCCCAGTTAGAACAGAAGAAGAAAAGCTGTAAGTTTAATTTTAAATAGAAATTTTGTTTCAATTTAATAATTAGTTATTAATTTGATGAATTAGAGGCAAATTTAATAAAGAAGTTATTAAATTTTAGGTGAAAGAAGATATTGTCAATTCTGCAAAATATTTATAAAAAAGTCATTATGGTTCTGTCATTTGAGAACAAATAAACACAAAACCAATTCAATGGTGGTTAGGGATGAAAATGTGTCTGTAATAAAATCGGCATTTAAGGAAAGAATCATTTCATATAAAATATCATCGACTCAATACCAAATCAACATTTATGATTTTTTCTCCGAAATACAACAAAAAATAATTGAGGTAATCAATTATGAAATCCAAAGACACACCTGCATCAAACTCAACATGGAGTTATTTGGTCTTTACTTAAATCCTTCCAATGAAAGTCATGAAGTTAAGTCTTTCAATACCCCATTTCGGATTTTATGTAATAGTTCAGAATTAACGCAAGAACTAGAAGATATTATTAAAATTATTGACCGGAAAGCTGATGAACTGGCAGAAAAAGATTCGGGTAAATTATTTTTTATTAAATATTTAGTAACTAAACTTAAACCAAAAATAAATTTGTTGTTAATTATTCTTCTTTAATTTCAGGATGGATTTTAATAAAAATATTACACGTTGAGCTTAACATCAACAAGTACAACCCCTTAAAAGCTTCTTCATATATACCGCTACCGTCAGAGATCAAGTTGAAAAATGCTGTAGTCAACGTTCAAAACAATGATGAATGTTGTTTCGCCTGGTCTGTGGTTGCAGCTCTTCATTCAACTAACGGACCAATTGAAAAGGTGGAGTCGTATCCACATTTCACCACTATTTTAAACTTTAAAGGTATCAATTTTCCTTTAACTTTAAAAGACATAAGTAAATTTGAAAATTTAAACAATATTTCGGTTAATGTTTATGGATTAGAAAAAATCAAGAATAATTTAAAAACTCAATTCGAAATTATAGGACCTTTACATTATACAAAAAATAAGCGAGACCGTCACCTTAATTTATTATTAATTGGAGATGATAATGGAAATTTCCATTACTGTTATATTTCGGATTTATCTAGATTAATTTCAAAACAATTATCTAAACATCATGGGAAAAAATTTTTATGCGACGGTTGTTTACAATATTTTACTACTGAAGAATTATTAGTCAGGCATAACACATATGATTGCGATTTTGTAAGAATAAATCTACCTTCAACTGAAACCAAAATAGATAGATTTGGAAATATTATTCCCGAAAATATTTTAAAATTTCAGAATATACAGAAACAAATTGAAGTTCCATTTGTTATATATGCAGATTTTGAATGCATTCTTAAGCCTTTAAATAATGAAATTAATGATGTAGATCCAAGTTCTCCATATACTGAAAAAAAATGTCAACATATTCCATATTCGTTTGCTTATTATATAAAGTGTTCATTTGATGATTCAATTTCCAAATTTCAAAATTATATGGGTCCCAATTGTGCACAAATTTTTATAACTTACTTAGAAAGAGACGTTCTTAATATTTACAATAAATATATGAAAAAGTTAATACCAATGAAAAAATTAAATGTGTTGGAACAATTACATTTTGAATATACGAATGATTGTCATATATGTGATAAACCTATAATTTCGGATAAGGTTGCTGATCATTGTCATTTAACAGGTTCCTATAGAGGTCCGTCACACTCTATATGCAACTTAAATTATAAATTATCTAATTCCATTCCAGTAGTTTTACACAATTTGCGTAATTATGATTCTCATCTGTTTATAAAAAATTTATGTCCAAATCATGAACAATTATTTGTCATAGCCCAGAATAAAGAGAAATACATTTCATTTCAAAAATCTATTGAAGTAGATCAATATTTAGATAAAAAGACTGGTTTCACCAAGTCAAAATTTCTATATCTTAAGTTTATTGATTCATTTCAGTTCCTACCATATTCTTTGTCAAATTTAGCTTCCATCCTTAATGATGAACAATGCAAAGAAGTGTTCAAATATTTTAATGAAAAGGAAAAATTTAAGTATATCCGTCAAAAAGGCGTTTTCCCTTATAAATATATTGATAATATCGACAAATTAAATGAAACGGAGTTACCCAATAAAAAAAATTTTTATAATGACCTCACGGATGAACACATTACTGATGAAGAATATGAGAGGGCTAAAAATGTTTGGAATTTATTTGAATGTAAAACAATCGGTGAATATTCCGATTTATATCTTAAATCTGATGTATTACTTTTGGCAGATGTTTTTCAAAATTTTAGAAAAACGTGTATGGAAACTTACAAACTTGATCCTGCACATTATTATACTTTTCCAGGTTTAAGTTTTGACGCTTGTTTAAGATATACTGGAGTCGAATTGGAGTTAATAACAGACCCAGATATGTTACATTTTTTTAAAGGTAGTGTAAGAGGAGGAATCAGTACCTGTGTATGTAGGAAATCTATAGCAAACAATTTATTTCTTTCAAATTATGATCCATTACAACCATCTAAATATATTATGTATTTTGATGCAACTAATCTTTACGGATATGCGATGTCTCAATATCTGCCCGAAAAAGATTTTGTTTGGTTATCAAATCAACAAATTCAAAATTTAGATATAATGAATATATCTGAGACTAATGACAAGGGTTATGTGCTAGAGGTTGATTTAGAATATCCTGAAAATTTACACAATTTACATAATGAATTTCCATTCTGTCCAGAAAATTATAAGCCTCAAAATTCTAAAACTTTTAAATTAATTCCAAATTTAAAAAATAAAGAAAAATATGTAATTCACTATACTTTATTAAAACAATGTATTCAATATGGAATTAAACTAACTAAAATTCATCGGGTTGTAGAGTTTACACAATCTCAATGGTTAAAAAAATTTATTGATCTAAATACAAATTTAAGAAATCAATCTAAAAATCAATTTCAGAAAAATTCTTATAAATTGGCAAATAATAGCATCTACGGAAAAACAATGGAAAATGTGGATAAAAGGACAGATATACGATTGGTTACACAATGGGCAAAAAATCATAGAAAAGATGGGGCAGAAAATTTAATTGCTAAACCATCCTTTAAAGATGTAACAATATTTTCAGAGAATTTAGTAGCTGTGCAAATGCGTAAAGTGTTAGTGCAATATGATAAACCTGTCTATGTAGGCTTTAGTATTTTAGATATATCAAAAACGGTGATGTATGACTTTTTTTATGGGTTTTTAAAACCTTTATATAAGAATAATATTAAACTTCTGTACACAGATACAGATTCCTTTATTTTGGAAATTGAGACAAGTAATGTTTATGAAGACATTAGGGTTAATATTGATAAATTCGATACTTCAAATTATGATGTTAATAATATTCATGAAATACCAATAACTGAATCTGTTGTTGGAAAGTTTAAGGATGAATATGCTGGTGAACCAATAGAAAGCTTTTATGGCACAGGGGCCAAAGCTTATTGTGTTAAGTCAGAAAATGGGTTGCTTAAAAAAGCTAAGGGGATAAAGAAAAGTAGCATTAAAAAACAATTAGAATTAACACATTATAAAGATGTTGTAGAACAAAATTCAAAAGCTTTCTGTACAATGTATTTGTTTAGATCTCGACTTCACAATATTTATACAGAATTAGTTAACAAATTAGCTCTCACTTCTAATGATGATAAAAGATTTAAAATTCCCAATAGTTATGATACATTAGCGTGGGGTCACCAAGATATTCCATTTTTTCAGTGGTTAATAGACCATGAAAATGAATTATAAAAAATTCTTTTAAGATTAAAAGTTTTACTCTTCAAGGCTAAATTTGAAGTATTTAAGAACATGGTAAATTTTAAAATTATATCAGTATAAAATATACCACCGTCTAGAATAAATATGTGTTTAGAATCTTTTGAAAAAGAAATTGATAACAAATTATATAGAACATATGAAAAAAGACTTTCCTCATTTAAATTCTGGAATGGAAAATTAAATCCTAAAGTGTTAGCCCAATCAGGGTTTTATTATTTAGCTATTCATGATGTTTGTAAATGTTTTTACTGTGGTGCAGAAATATTTGCCTGGAAAATTGATGATTGTCCAATTGAGGAACATTATCGTCACTGGAAGAACTGTGACTTAATCGAGTGTTTGTGGTTAGGTGAAAAAAATAAAAAATGTGAACCTGTTGTCCTTAAAGTGAAAGAAAATATGTCAACATCTTTCATTTTTTTATTAGTTTTAATAACTATGTTTGTATCTCTAATTTGTAAACAAATTATTTAATGTCCTTAAAGTGAAAGAAAATATGTCAACATCTTTCATTTTTTAATAGTTTTAATAACCATGTTTGTATCTCTAATTTGTAAACAAATTATTTAATATTTTGAAAAAAAAAATGTCTATATATTGTAGAAAATTAATTAAAACTGTTCAGTCTTATTTCAATCTCTTATTGTTTTGTTAATAGACATTTAAAATTGAAAAGTGTTTTAATGGCATCCCTTATCAACTACATTGTTTTACATTCAATTTTAAATAATACTTTATATGTACTTTATCCTCCAAGGGTTTTACATGGAATGGTGTGTTTTGAAAACGAAACCTCTACTATTAAACCTGAAATATGTAATTATATGAAAGCTATGAATATTAATAATTATTCAACTGCTTTCGCATATAATATGAATAATAGTCAATCTAATAGTAATTTTTTCAAAATTTACTTTCATTATCCAAATAATACAATTTTTGACACTAACTGGATTGAAAAAAATAAAAAACCATTTACGATTTCTAGCTGTGATCATATTAAAAATGATGAGGAAGGTAAAAACTGTTTAATTCTATTTATCTTCAATATAATTTTATCAATAGGTAGTTTTTCACTTTTGTCGTTCTTGACAATTTTGTTTTATCAAGATAGGTCATAAAAATTTAATAAACTTGCTTGACCTTGAAATTTATAGAGGAGTGGGGTGGATAAGATATATTCAGACTCAGTATTTTAGTTTTCAGTTAGCATCAAGACATCATGTTTAATAGTAGCAATTTTAATGGATATAAATCCAGTTCTAGTGAAACCAATGATAAAATTAGTCAGTGTAATGAAAAATTATTAAATTCAAAAATCTACTATCTTAACAATTCCTTATCAAAATTTGTTTGTGTTGGAATTGGTATAAATGATTTTACACCAAAAGTTCTAATTGGAGGTCGAAATGGATTTCACATTTACTTGAATGAAGAAGAATGGAAAGAACTTCAAAAAAATCAAGGAGTGTTGGTGAATTATTTTTATTCTGCTCAAGCATATGCATACCCACTAAAAATTGAAAAAATCACAGTGTTTTTTGAAAAAATAAATCATTCTTCTGTTATCAGAATTCAAAAGGATGAACATTATGTGATTCTGGGAAAAGAATCAATAGATAAATTAGTTGAAATCGATGAACTTGTTGACTACAGAATTCATATAATTAAAAAGCAAGAATTTTCCAAATATTTTAATTTGTTTCATCACTATAATTATCAGTCAGGAGATGTGTTGTCTCATATTTATAGTGTTTTGGATCCATGTCAGAATTTAAACAGTGAAAATGTCGGAACTGTTTTAGAAATGTTATCTCTACATAAACAGGAATTAGAAAACAAGTTAAGAAAATCCGGTGCATTACAATAGAAATATGAAGAAATCAGTGACAATCAGTGAGAACAATAATAAAGTTTATATATTAGTGACATGGGACTTTGCATTTAGACAAGCTCGAAAAAGTGAATATCAGAAATTTTATCTTGACAGACTAAGATTTGAAAAACGAGTTGAACAATGTGAAAGTATTCTTAAAAGTATTTTTGATGTAGATCATAGAAAAAAAATATATATTGAAAGATTTAATGTAAAAATATAAATTTATATTGTTAATCTCAGTTGTAAACATCTTAAAAATTATATTGTTAGTATTTGTTGTAAAAAGGATTATCGTAAATAAAAAATATGTTATATAAATAGGTCTTTTATTTAAAAATTTGATATACAATATTACTTAAAATTAATTACAATACATCTTTTTTAAGAATCCATGAATTATGTGATTTATCGAATCCTAACCATTTAACAAAAACTTGGTTCCCTTTCTTCCTTAAAATTTTTTCAACCAAAAACACATCTGGATGTTTAACTTTTTGTAACTCTTCTTGGTAGAAACCTCCTTCAATATATTCATTTTTACTATCTTTTAATAAATAGGTGGGTGGATTTGTTAACTGAACCTTTCTAATTTGAAAAATTTCAGTTGACCAATTTGGAGTATATCCTTTTTCAAAAGCTTCTCTTTGTTTGGAAATTCTAACAAAATCATTTTCTTTAAATTTAGTGCGCTTTAAATCAAATGTTTTTTTAAAAGTAAAAGAATTTTGCAGTATAGTTTTCTCATTTTTTTTATTAACCTCAACAGGTCTATATCCGGTAGTTCTATGAATACTATTATTATATTTTTCAATAATAGTGGGTAAAATAGAGTACCATTGGTAATTCCCTCTATTACTAAAATATTTCCACATTATATTTTTTAAAGTTCGATTTACGCGTTCTACAATACTCGCTTTGAGATTAGAGTAAGTATTATAATGATTAATTTTGTAATAATTCATAAGATCTTTAAAATCTTTATTGAAAAATTCTTTTCCTAAATCTGTCTGCAAATTTTGCGGTTTACTTGTTTTTTCTAAAATTTTTTTCATAGCTTCAGTTACATCTTTTCCTTTTTTACTTTTAAGTGGTTGAGTCCAAACATACTTTGAGAATGCATTTATCACCACCAAAATATATCTATAACCTTTATTAAATTTGGAATAGGGTTGCATCTCTACCAAATCAGCTTGCCATAAGTCATTAAGGCTTTTAACAATAGTTCGTCTTCTTCTATATCTTCTTCTTGCCGGTTTATGTAATTCATCTACAACTGTTTCTTTAATATTTTTACTCATAGTACTAGAATAAAATTTCTTAATACCTTCTTTAAATAACTTATTTTATTTGTTTGTTATCTTTTTTTAGCAAATCTTCGATTTTATATTCCAAAGTTTTAAAAGATGCATTATTCGAATCTTTGACTTTTTTGATTTCATCTTCGATTTTATATTCCAAATTTTTAAAAGATGCATTATTCGAATCTTTGACTTTTTTGATTTCATCTTCAATGTTGGTAATTCTTACATTAATTTTAGTTTCAAAAACAACAAGTGATTTTATACTTTCGTTTCTCATTTCTCTTACTGTTGCGTTTAATTCTTCTCTAGCATATGCCATTGTGTCATTAAACTCTTTTCTAGAAACTTCGGCTGCTCTTTGAACTAATTCGTTTAGTGATTTTATTTCTTTTACCAATTTATTTTCTAGATTTTTTATATCTTTTCCTAATTGAAATTCTACATTTGTTAAATTTAATTTTATTTCTACCAATTTTTTTTCTATTTTCTTTATATCTAAAATCGCTTTTTCAATTTCAATTCTTACATCGTTCAAAGATTTTTCATAATCATTTAACTTTGTTGAAATTTCTTCAATTTTTAAACTGTGTTGTGCAAGTCCTTTTTTTAAATCATGGATAGAGGTGTTAATCATAGCTTGTATTAGTTCTGCTAAAGATTCTAATTCTTTTTCTAATCTTTTATTCAACATCTTTTGAAAATATTCATCGTCAACAGTGGTTTTTAATTCTGTTTTTAGATTGTTTAATTGTGAGATTATCTCCATGATTTGTTCACTATTTTTTAAAATTTCATTTTTAAATTTATTTTCAATTTTTTCATCTACATTTTGTAAATCTGTGTTTAATTTCTTTTCCAAATTTTTCAAGTTTAATAGAATTATTTCAGCATTATTTTCAATTGAATTAATTTTCTGATTTATTTCATTAATATTATCGCTATCTTTTTTATGGATTATAAAGTGTGTATTCATAGCTCTCTCTATTTGTTGTGTGTTTTTATTCATACCATCATGAACGTTTTGAAAATTACCTATTTCTTCAGAAACCCTATTATTAAGTTTGTTCGTAAATTCTTGGAACTTTGATACCATATCTTTTATAATAATTTGTTTAACATTTTCTATTGCAGAAGTATCATTTATTTTTGATTTAACCAATGTTATTTCATTTTTTATGTTATTTTCAAAACTCTTTACTTCATCATATTTCTGTTTTATTGTTTTAAAATCATCTTCACACTTCGATGTTTTTTGAGAAAAACTTTTTAATAGTTCATCATTGTCTTTGACAATATTTTTTATATTTAATATCCTGTTATCATAGTTTGACACATTTTCTTCAAATAACTTAATTTTTTTCGAAATAGATTCCACATTTTCATCATTTTCACTAACTCTCTTTTTTAAATTTACAATATCATTTTTTAACACAGGTTCAAATCTTTGAACAATATCATCACTTTTAAAATTTTTTAATATTTCATTTTCAACATTGGCTAGTATTTTATTTTCTATTGTAGGTATATCTACTGTATACTTTTTAGAAATATGACGTCCAAATTTATCAATGGTCATTTTAACAATGTTATGTAACAATATTTACTACTTTCTTTTATACAATTATATTGGCTTCTTTCAATTCTTCAATAATAGAAATAATTTCGTTGTTATGTCCTGTATTCCCAGCCATCATAGATGCTACCAACAGTCGAAGTCTATCAACAAGTTCATTTACGTTATCCCAATATACGTAATCGGTATAAGGTTTATTAACTTTTAAAGTTATTCCGGATCCTGTTCTTTTCGAAGATATTCGAGTTTCCCTGTATGGAGCTTTTCGTCTGTCAAAAAATCCTTGAACTATATTATGCGTTTCGGGATTTATGGTTTTAGTTTTTGTAATTCCTTTATTTTGTAAATAAGGCCCTATTATAGAAATATATTTTTGTGATCCATTTCCCTGTACCTGCTCATTTGGATCATAATTTCTACGGTATGCATTGGTTCTCTTTAAAATATCCATATAATTTTCCAAATCTTGTTTTTTATAACCTACTGGTTCCTTTTTAAATAATAATTCATATAAACCTGGTGTACCTGTATAAGTTATACCTTCAACTTTTATGTTTTTACCGATAATTTCTATAGGTCTTTGTGTTAAACCCAAAAAGAATTTCTCAGTTTCAAAATCATGTACTATTCCATAGAGGTGATCAAACTTATGTTCCACATCTTTTACCCCTCCGTCAATATATTGACGAGGTAATTCATGAAATCCTGATAAATATTCTTGATATAAAGGTGTACTGACAAATGTTTGAATTGTTTGGCGTGTTTGTTCTAATATATCCGAAAGATTTCCTACCGTAGATTGTGAAATTGAAGAAGGGGTGGTTTCTGCTATGACACTTGTTTGTTGTAAAGATGGCATCTGACTATGTGAAGCTATACTGGTTTCCCAATCAATAATTGTTGGTATTTCTGTAGGAAGAATTGGAGTTTTCCCTGTCTTTCTTTTTTCTGGTGTTGATGTTCCATACTGTAGTTTTTTTCTTGGTGTTAGTGTTGGAAACAATCTTTTTTCTGGTGTTTCATAATTTTTTTTAATGGGTGTTTGTAGCTCTTCCTTTACCTCAGCCGATTCAATTTTACCAATTGTTGAAATTAATTGTTGTAGGGGTTGAGTTATTGGTTTATAGGTTTCCTCCAATTTGGATTGTGCTTCAAATTCAGCATTTTTTAAACTTTGATATTTTTGTTTAACAGCTTTCCTTGACTTAACAAGCTCTCTTGCTAAGCGTTCATTCATGATTAGTTAAATTTTTCACAAAACTTTTATTTTTATAAGAAAATATATGAATCAAATCCTTTTCGATATCGACCGGATTTTAAATTCGAATCCTTGTCTATTACCAAAAATCCAAATTTATCTTTCCAACACATCAAACATAACTCATTAAATTGATTAAATGACATATCAACATTAACATGATCATCATAAATATGTTTTAAGTTCGTTTTGTCTTGTTGAAATATAACAATCAAATTCGCATTGTCACGAATTAATTGTTTTGGAATCGAAGAATACGTTTGACACAAATAAAAACAATCAGTATTTTTATGTCTTCCGAAACAAAAATAATCTTTTACAACATTCTGATTGCAACACACTATATCATCAAATATAATTATGGAATTTGGTTTTATTTCTTGTGGAGAAACAATATTTTCTTCATTTTCGGATTCATAATATCCAATTTCTCTCAATGGTTTAAAAAGTAATCTCAAATATTCATATTTTGGTTGATATAGAGACTTTGAATAAATATATAAATTTTCAAACCGTAAACCATTGGGATCTTCAATTAAACTTATAATGATATTAGTTTTACCACACCCTGATGGACCAATAATTAACCCCCTTTTACTAGAGCCTTCAAACAATTTTCCATGTTTTCTAAAATTATTTCTTGAAGTCTCATGGTCTTTAATAATAATTGAATAAGGTTGTTTGACAATTTTCATATATAAGAGGATGTATAAAGGGTAAGTTCTAATTTAAAACTAGTCAGTTTGTTCCAAGATTTCAATTATATAATGCCAATCTCATATAAGCAACAATCCATTTATAAAAGAAGAGTCAGAAAAAGAGGTAGTGGTTTAATTAATACTCTAATAAATAAGTTACCTTTTGAATTACATCTACCTGGGTATAATTTTTGTGGACCTGGAACCAAACTAGAAAAGAGACTAGCTAGAGGCGATAAAGGCATAAACTTATTGGATGAAGCTTGTAAAGAGCATGATATTGCCTATGCACAATCAAATGATATAAAAAGCCGACACGCTGCTGATAAATTATTAGGTGACAAAGCTGCCGAAAGGTTCAGAGCAAAAGACGCCACTTTTGGAGAAAAAACTGCTGCACTTGGAATAAGAGGTGCAATGAAAATTAAAAGAAAATTTGGTATGGGATTAAAAAAAAGAAGGAAAAACAGAAGTCGAAAAACTCGTCTAGGACGAGGAATAACTTTATCTCAAGCTATTTCAAAAGCAAGACAAGCACTAAACGGAAAACAATTTAAAAGTTTGACTGATATTATTCAAACCGCACTTAGATCTATCGGAGATAGTAGAATATTATCACCAAAAAATAGAATCATACCAATTCCAAAAACTGGTGGATTTCTACCTCTTATTCCTTTATTTGCTGGTTTGTCCGCTTTAGGTGCTCTTGGAGGAGGAGCAGCAGGTATTGCGAAAGCTGTCAACGATGCAAAAGCTGCTAAAGAAAAATTAGAAGAGTCCAAAAGACATAATAAAATGATGGAATCTATAGCAGTAGGAAAACAAGGAAGTGGTCTTTATTTAAAACCATATAAAACTGGATGTGGATTATATCTGAAACCTTATTCAAAAAACTGTTAAAACAAATACCTCGAAAACCACTTACAAATTATGATTTAAGTAAATATATTAATCTACTTAAAATTCCCAACTTTCGAGGTATATTCATGAGAGATAAATTACCAAAAAAAATTAATAAAAATGAAAGTGGTATTGTTAATCTCGATAAGAATAGTGGTGATGGAACTCATTGGACTGCATACATAAAAAAAGGGAAAAATATTTTATATTTTGATAGTTATGGCAATTTGCGACCATCTACCGAATTAACAAAATATTTTTTCAGCGATAAAAAGAAAAATATTGTGAAATATAACTACGATCATTATCAATCAATTAACAAAACAAATTGTGGTGAGCTCTGTCTTAAATTTCTTTATAATAATGGTTGAAAAACAATATTAATTCATTTTGTTAAAAATTTTTAAAGAGATATGTCGTATAGTTTTGTCATTAGTGGTAATTCCCCCACGCTTTCTGTTAATATTCATCCTCCAATATATTTAGATGAAAATTTTGAATATTCCATTGGACTTGTAAATTTTGAAACTTTTAATGCTATTCCAAATATTGATGAGACTAATAATCTTTTCATTTATGACTCAAATAAAGAAATAAGAATACCACCAGGTAGTTATGAAATAGATGATGTAAATAATTTTATTCAAAAATTTTTGGACAATCGTACTTTTCTTCATATTTATGCCAATAATAATACTTTACGAACACATATTAAAACAGATATTCCTATCTCGTTTCGTGATGGAACTATAGGAAAAATATTAGGTTTTAAAAATAAGGAATTAGAAGGTCTTAAGGAGCACATTTCAGATTTTCCAGCGGAAATTATTAAAGTAAACGCCATAAACATCGATTGTAATATTGCCGAAGGATCATATTTAAATGGAAAACCTGTTCATATAATACATCAATTTTTTCCTAGTGTAGCTCCTGGTTTTAAAATAATAGAATCACCACAAAATGTCCTTTACTTTCCTGTTACTGTAAAGGTAATAGACAATATAAACATTAAAATAGTAGATCAAGATGGTGATCTCATCAATTTCAGAGGAGAAACGGTAACAGTAAGACTACATCTTAAAAAAATAGATGAATAATGGTTATTTTATATAATAAAAAAGTCTCAAATTATAATTTTTCAAAAAAATTTTACTCTAAAAACATTAATAAGAAAGATACTAAACGACATTTAACTAGTAATAAATTAAACTCTCAAAGGTTAACACCTTCTAATAAAAAATTTCTGATAAGTTTAGGTTTCAAACTAAAATAAAATGGAATATTTAAATGTAAAAGAAAATATTCTTGTAGATGAATCAATATTAAGCTGGGAAATACTATCATTTGAACCTTTCAATCCTACAAAACTTGGATTAAATGATGAAATTAGAATTGCTCTACAACAAACAGGAAAATATCCTTTACCTTGCAAAAGTGAATTATATTTAGAATTTCAAGTTACCAAAGAAGATGATACTCCATTGGCTAATACGGTATTAATCAACAATGCTCCAGCATTCTTGTTTAAAGAATTACGTTATATTTTAAATGGTGTTACAATTGATTCAGTTCGAGATGTAGGAATTACTTCAACTCTTAAAGGATACATATCATTTAATCAAAACGAAAGTGCTAAATTGGAAAATGCTGGATGGTATCCAAAAACGAAACCTAAAGAAAAAATTATGACTGATGAAAAAGGAAACGTTTCCCTATGCGTCCCATTAAAAATGTACTCGGGATTTTTTGAAGATTATAACAAAATAATTTTAAATTCACAACAAGAACTAATACTAATAAGAAGCAATGATGACACTAATGCTTTAGTAACCACAAGTGATGATGAAAAACCGAAAATTAAAATAACCAAACTTTGTTGGCGAGTTCCACATCTTACTGTGGCCATTCCCCAAGAATTGGCACTAACGAAAATTATTGATAAAAACAATGATATTCTTCTTACTTTCCGAAGTTGGGAATTAATTGAATATCCAGAGTTATTAGAAAATACAAGACATAATTGGCCTGTCAAAACCTCCACAAAAATTGAAACACCAAGACATGTACTAATTGCTTTTCAAAAGGATAGACGTGGTAATTTAAAATCAGATATGAGTAAATTTGATCATTGTGACCTAAGGAATATAAATGTGTTTTTAAATTCAGAAAGATATCCTTACCAGGATCTTCAGCTTGATTTTAAAAATAATAAGTTTGCTACCCTGTATGAAATGTTTTCTGAATTTCGTCAAGTATATTATAACTTTCCAATAGAACCAATATTTAATCCCAAAGAATTTAAAGATAATGCACCTATTGCTTACATTAATTGCTCTCATCAGAGAGATTTATTACAATCCGGCCCAGTAACCATGAGAATTGAATTTGAGACAAAAGAAAAAATATCGGGAAAAACAGCTGCGTATTGTGTTATAATACATGATAAAGTATTTAGCTATAATCCATTAACAAAAATTGTTAAACAACTTTAACTTCTCCCACCACATCAAATATCATTATTAAAATGAAAATATATCGAATAAGATCAGTTGTTTCTATACCATAGTTTGTTGCACATCAAATGGAATGTACAAAATACAAAAAGAAAAAATAGAACTATTTTTAAAAAAAATTAAACATCTAAAAAATCTTATTGAAGACTATTCGAAAAAACAATTTGTAATAAAAAAATTTAGTACTTTAAAAATTTGCTAAATAAAAATGAGAATAGTTATGGATGTTCAAGGATTTAAGGATGAACACAACAAGTTTATTCCTAAAGAACTTGCAATGTTTGATGGACATAAAATGAGTCATTATATTTTTAAACCACCGTATCCACTACAAATGCTTCCACCAGAAACATACAAGCAAGCAGAATGGTTAATGAAATTTCATCACTGCATCAATTGGAATACAGGATATATTCCTCTTCATAATTTTTCATCTATAGTAAAAAACTTAACAGAAAAAGGAGAATTCATTTATATTAAAGGAGAAGAGAAAGCTAATTTTATTAGAAAATATTGTACTAAGCCAATAATTGAATTGGACGAACAACCTGTTTTAATTAAATCATCTCCTAAATGTTTTTATCATTCTCAATCACCTTCAATGTGTGCTCTTTCTAATGTATTCTTTATGTATAAAAATTTTTTTATGAATGAATAAATTAACAATGAATGTAATAATATTTTTTTTATTTATCCACATCCCCACATTACTAACAGAAAATTATATTTTCCTATCTTTACATAATCAAATATTTAAACATAACAGCCGTTACACAATAATAAAACAACTATAAAAATTTAAATATTTTATTTCACACTAACTTTAATTAACCAATAAATCAATACATAAATTTATTTCTTTATTGAGTCCAATTTTTTTAAGTTCATCAAAGAATTTTAACACATTTTTAGTCTTCAAAAATTCACTACACAATTCTGCTGCTTTTTTACAAAAATTTGCATGATCAACATATTTTATATTTAACAATAAATCTTGACCCTCACTTTCTTCTTCAACTAAACAAGATAAATATCTGGAACATGCTTCGTTCATAATGAACCCTTCATAAAGGTCCCTCACAAAATTTTCAATTTTAGGCATCATCTTCACCACGCAATTTGATTAGTTCTTGTAATACAACAGGATCTCTAATATATTGGTTTAAATGACGAACTTCATGATGAAACCAACTTAACTTCACTAATTCACGTATAAACTGTACAATATCTTTCTTTTGAAAATAACGTTCGCACAATTTCACAGCCTCTGTATGGTTTTTGGATATATCCAAATAATATTGAAACCAAGATGGACCACTATCAACTGCATAATGTTCGAACTCAAAAGCAGAACTTTTACATTTTTTATAAAATTTTTGAATTAATAAATTTAATTCACTTTCGTTAGAAGCAGAAGACATATTTCATTTTAGTATGTTTTAAGCTGGTAAAGTGTTGCTTTTATAATCAAAATTTAAAGAAGGGATACAAGGTCATGTTAACATGTATACGAAGTAACTCGAATGTATACGAAGTAACTCGAATGTATACGAGATAATTCAAATGAGAAAACAAAAGAGGAGGAGGATGAAAAGCGTTGATGATACGAGGTTTTTTAATAAGTATAATGAGAGATTTGAAAAGTATAATGAGAGAAGAAAAGAGGAGGAGGATGAAAAGTGTTGATGATTTACTCTTACTCCTCCTCCTCCTCTTTCCTTCTCTCATATATCCACTACTAACCCATTAAGCTGTTCGTAATGAAATTTCGGATATAAAGAGATTGATATATAAATTAGGACAATTCATACAAATAAAGCAAAATGGAAGATTTTTCAACAATTATAAAAACAGCGGCGTCGTAGGAATAATATGCGAATAAAAGAGCAATAGGGGGATATTGTTATTTTCCACCCAAAGTTCAGTTCACTTTAACATGTTTCAAAAACAGAATTAAGGGTATTTCCTTTAAATGATGATTTTTCATTCAATTGTATTTAACTTATTTGACTTTACTGTAAACAATATCATTAAATAGTTACTTTTAAAAAATGTGCTCTAGTGATATATTTTGCATTATTGATATTTTTTTCAAAATTTGTTCTTTGATACTATCGCAAGAATATTATAGAAATAAATTTCTCCCTGAAGTTTTACAAAAACACGATAAAATATTACTTAAAATGGATATTACCATCCTTCTCGTGTTTCACTGTTGCATGTATGTATTTATACTCATTTAAGTCTCCAGCCTTCCTAGAGAAAACGTTAAAATCACTAAGAGTGTACGTACGCTTTCAATAAACTGGTAGCGTTCATCTGAAATGGATTTTCGAGTTAATGAAATGTCTCAGTATTTTGTCTTCTTTTTCACAGCCTTTTCAGAAGGGTGGTAAAATTAGCTTCAAAATATAAAGATGTTTCATAAACCAACAGTATCGAGTTATAATACCAATGACAAGTCAAGCACTTCGTCCTGACCTTCCCAGGTATGCTAATGTTATATTATTGTTCGAATAGCTTATCAGTTCTCTATTATGGCAGTTTCTCACATTTTCCCGCAGCAAATTTATTGAGAGTGATTTTTTGATCATTTGCTGAGCCTTAAGATAGTTAATTTATTAGTGTAATTTTTGTCGCTGTAGTGCGAGTATTCTTTAAGACAGCAATGTTATTCCATTGGGTGACTCGAATGAACCTAATGACTAATTTATATTGCGATCCCGAGGTTAATTTGAAATTTTTTAGTGCCAGTGGTAGTCGTCTCTCTATGAAGATTCTTATTTTCGCCGTCAGATTCCTGAGAACAATTTTAATTTTTCAAAGAATTCTTGCGTGTTTCAACATAGTCTGTTTAAGTTTGGTTCACAGACATAATATACACCATAATCTGCATGCTCCTCTTCTTTTTGAACTATTCGTCAAAATGTGTTTATTTTGCTAATAAACAATAATTATTCGGGTAACTTCGGGATTAAATCGTAAAAAATAACTTTTGAATTTTGATTTCCCTGTTGGCAAGTGTTAATGTGTAGTATTCTTTTGCTATAGTAAACAATGACTTCCCAGAATAGCCGTAATAAACTTTATGATATGAAAAAATATGAAATAACGATAAAATGCCTGTGTAAATGAGTTTATTATTATCAATGTACAATTTTTGTATTAGTAGAGTAAAAGTATGTGAGAAGTGGGAAGAGTAACGAGACATATTTAAGTTCTGTATGCTTTACTATTACAAGCTTGTTTTGTTTACCTTAAAATTAAATCACGTTGAAATACTAACATGCACTGTTAAAAACAACCTTAAATTAAATGTCCATTCTACATTAAATTTAATTATTTTGTACCAAAAATAGTGAATAATTTAAATTTACTTTGAATTTAAAGCAATTCATTCAAATATCAGTTCGTTTTATGTTAAATTTGATTAAATGGCACCTAAAATTTCAACAAGGTAACTGAAAAGATATTTCAACTTCTGTGCATTAAAATTAATTCACATATACCCTACCTAAAGGAATTTACATTATTATTCAATATTCGATAATGAATTGAACATTTTGTTTAGTAGACTGACACGAATCAGTGAGTTCGAAACCGGTTTATAGATGGCGGTACACTACCTGTGGGAAAAATTTCCACCTTTTCCTAGTAGTTTCAAAATTTTTTGAACTCATATTATTATTGGTGCCTTAAATATGTTATAACATATCTCAAGTTCAATTATCATTGGCTCTCTATTTAATGAACATAGTCACCTTGAAAAATAATGATCAAAAATTAAATTTAATATATGATTATTTTAAATTTAATGGAATAAATAAATTTGTGAAATTTGCTTCCAGCCCATTTACATTAAATTTAATTCATTTCCTTTTAACAGTGTATGGTATTCAGTAGAAAAATCACATAAAGTCAGTTGATCCAGTAAGAGAATACCCATACGTCGTCAATCTACGAATATATCAAAAACAGATTTGAGACGTGTTCATCTTAATTTGTATAGAATAATAAAAGGACAGAAAGAGTAACACTATTCTTCTAATCCATATTATACGTCGCAGAAAATCTGACATTATGAGTAGACCAAGACAGAAAGAGAAACATAGACAATCGAGTCATTTCGTTTTATGAATACAGGCTTTCTTTTGACTTAAATCAAAACATTATTTTATTGACGGTCATCGTTCAGAGTTTTATTTATATTGTGTTTTGATCACTCAAGTGAATTTAAAGCAGAAGCTTCTTTTATATATACACTATCAATTATTGTTGTATAATTTACAGTCGGTAAGTGTGTATTATTTTTATTAAAAAACTTAACCTAGAAGAAAAAATATTTCTAACCTTCAAATGTGTCGTCGGTGTCTAAATACCCGACACACGTATAAAATTTTAAAATATTTTTCGTTATATTTTGTTCAGTTATAATATTCAGGTATAAAAAATTAGAACAAAGTAATGAGATTCGATTTGTCCTTTTAGATGATTTTTCTTAATTTGTGCGAGTATTTCGAACTGGAGATGAGAAACAGTGGTATTGTGGAATCGTTTTATCTCTACGAGAGGTAAAAAAATAATTTTATTTTTGTAATTAAACATTTTTAATTTTGTATCATTATTTATAAGAGAGTAAACGCTACCCTTAATTTTAAACAAAAAAACCCTGTATGTCATGTAAAAAGGAAAGAAAACAATCCAATTATTTCCTCTCCCGGTCAAAAAGAAAAAACCACAGATGTTCCTGAAAGATCCAAATTTGAAGTTCGAGATACACTTTACAGTATGTATTAAGAAAGTAGTATATAATATCTGTTATAATGTAAGCTAACCTTAAAAGTAGTATCCTTGGTATATATTTATTATATTTAGTAACTTTAAGGTCTTTATTATTTATTATTTTTAGACAGGCATGATAGCCAAAAAAACTTACATACTGAACTCACCAACAAAGAGATTGTATCTCTGGATAAATCGTCGTTAAGTATTTTGCTTAAAGAGCTGAGATTCAAATACAAAAAGCCGACAAGAGAAGAGCATTATTTGAAACAACATCTGCAAGAGTCGTTATCTTCGAAAATATGTGGAAAATCTCAATAGTTCTTATCCAAGAGAAGTTTTCTTAGGCGAACTGTGAAATGAGTATTCTTTACTTTTTTCTGGGTCTAATATGTTATTGCTTTATATCTTACTCTGCCTGATTAGTGTAAAGTTTTAAAATTTTTATTACATACATTTGTTTATTGTAATTTGATTTTTTTTTTGGGATTTACAAACATATTTCTTGTTCACTGTACTATTTGGGCATGTTAAGTACTTACATAATATATTAGATAATAAAAAAATTGTATTTTTATGCTTTTTTAAGGATTATTATTTTATTTGCACCTTTTTTTTTAATTATATATGATTATTACTGCTGTTGTTTTTAACCTTAAAAGTGTATTTTATAAATATTGCGTTCAAAAGAGCTTTAGAAAAATTATAAATAACTTTTCATAGTTTGTACCATTAAAAAAACACTTATTTCAAGTGTTTGCAGGTATTGTATTATATTTTATGTTCTTTTTGGTTAAAAGAGGAGTCCTAATTCCACCGCCTTGCGTTTTGTGATAATTTTCGTTTCAATAAATCTATTTATTATTATTATTTCACTGAAATTTCCACTTACCTAAGAAAATAAGAGTATAATATCTGTTATAGATATTTTCTTCCCTTTTCTTGATAGCGAATCCGCAAATATAGTGGAATTTTCAATATACTATTTAGTTTTATTCGTCTAAGCAATAGGCACGTCTTTATGAATATAAACGTTGTATTGCCTAATTAATTTCGATTTAGTTCAAACGAATATTATTGATGACGCATGGGTATTCTCTCGCGGAACCAACTCTAATTATCTGACGATGAAACACTCAAACATTTCAAGTATATTGTAAAAAGGAAAATTATTTAATTTAAGGTAAATATGCTGGAAGCAAATTTCATAAAAGTTTATTAAATGCATTTAATGTAATGCATTAAATTTAATAATTTTTTCATTAATCTAAATTAATTCCATTAAATTTAATGTATTCGGACATTAAATTTAAAGTTTCTTCATTACTTTTAAAGTGACTATATACATTAAATATACAGGCAGTGTTAATTGAATTTGAGATATGTTATCACATTTTTAATGCACCAACATTAATATGAGTTTAAAATTTTCTGAGACTACCAGAACAAGGTAGAAATTTTTTCCATAGGTCGTGCACCGCCATCTGTAAACCGGTTTCGAACTCATTTGTGGATATTATGTGTAAAATGAAGATAAAAAAAAATAATTTTCGGTGGGGTATTTTGTGTGCGCTACGTAAACCAACAACAAGTCGCCTATGAAGCTAATCTATATACTAATATACTATAATTTATAAAACACGAGAAATTATATGTCAAACTATTTTTTTTTAAATAAATATTTAATTAAAAAGAATTACTGAAGACCAGATTGAATATCTGACCATAACAATATCTAATCACTTAAAAATAGAACAATTTATAGTACGCTTTTAATTAAAATTAGTCTTTGTTATAAGCCTGTTGCTGGTCATTTAAAATGCTAAATCGTCTGTAACTCTTATCGTTGGCGCTTTTTTTATTCAGTTTTAAATAGAGTTCCAGAATATTTTACCCTTTATCGGCAAAAACAAGCAAATAAATTTAAATCTTTGTGTATAGCATTGATTGAAAAAATTCCCTTTGTTGTAAATTATACTGAGTTCCCCTGCCATTTTGATCTATACTGTAAAAAGGAGATGCATTAAATTTAATGTAAATGAGCTGAAATCTAAACTATTTTATTCGATTAAATTTAATGTAATAATCCAATAAATTTAAAGTTTGATGATTGCATTATAAAGTAACTATGTACATTAAATATACAGCCAGTGTTCATTAAATTTGAGACATGTTATCACATATTCAATGCACCAACATTAATATGAGTTCAAAAAATTCTAAAACTACCAAGAAAAGGAGGATATTTTTTCCATAGGTCGTGTCCGCCATCTAGACCTGTTTCGAACTTATTGGTTTCCTTCCCTTCGGGGCAGACATGTACATCTCACCATATAAAAATTGAGTCCGTTAAGCAACTTATATCATACTAAACAAAAAGGTCATTACAAGTTGCGCCATCTACCGGAATCTCATGCAATGTACCACGAATATTAATATAAATTCCTTTAACGTTAAGGGACATGTAAATGTACAGAAAATTGAAATATTTTTTCAGTTACTTTATTGAAATTTAAGATAACATTTAATCAAATTTAATGTACAACGAATTGATATTTGAATGAATTACTTTAGATCGAAAGTAAATGTAAATTATTCACGATTTTAGACACAAAATCATTAAATTTAATGTAGAATAGACATTAAATTTGTATTAAATTTAAGGTTATTTTTAACAGTGTAAGTAAAAACCAATTCGGAGTTCTAATAGGAATCTTGACAAGGCATTGCTACTTGAAGGGACACCTCGAGAAACTCAGATTGGCATAGAGAAGAGTTCAGTTCAGAGTACAGTACTTTAATAAACCCTAGAATGTGGTTCTTGGGAGGACAACAAATAAAAGGAAGGGAACTATCTACTTTAAAGCCATCCAACATCTTTAGGTTCCTGAGAGAAATAGGACTGGAAAACCTACTCTCAATACAAGTTGCCCATATTCCTGGATGTCATGCAATAATAATGAATATTCTTTTAGTATTGGGGTATATGTGAATTAATTTTAATGTACAGAAGTTTAAATATCTTTTCAGTTACTTTATTAAAATTTAAGATACCATTTAATTAAATTTAATGTACAATGAACTGATATTTTTATGAATTACTTTAAATTCATAGTACATGTAAATTATTCATAATTTTTGGTACTGAATCATTAAATTTAATGTAGAATAGACATTAAATTTAAGGTTATTTTTAATAGGGTATGAGAAGATTTTTTTATTAAACAGATGTTTGCAATTCTATCAACCAAGCAATATCTGAAAAATAGTACTCGATAGAGGTAAATGTGAAAGGTGCTTTTAACACATTTGTTACAAACCATAGTTTTACAATTACAACACCAAAAAAGATATATTTCATAATAAATGAAAAATGTAGAGAGTATTTGTAGCAATACGTTGAACTTATAATCTAAATATAATGGGGAAATCCTTCAGGATATGGTGTTACACCGGAACGACTATGATATAAATATGGATTTTTTTGCACGAGGAAAAGAAAACAAGATAAAGAAGTATGAATAATCACCATGCTATATTACTTACCGTAACGTTAAATCAAAACACATGTTTTTCCGAATTAAGACTTGAAGTTACATTATACGTATTACATGTCCATTTACTACGAAGTGGCTGCGATACAGTAATACATCATGAGCGCAACATCTAAGTATATCGTAGACAGGCATGTAAAGCCCACTACTTATTCTGACTTTTGACAGAACATAAGATTTGCATTTATTTTCTTTTGATAATTTTTTCACAGGGTTTGCGTTTTCTTGAAGCTCGAATAAGTCCAGAGATTATTTTGAGACGAAAGAATTTAATGTTTACTACGTTTTGGTGAGTTGCAATACAGAAAGAAAAAATTGACTAGAGTGGTGTCGACAAAATACCAGTTTCTCGATTTCCTGTCAATATCATTAAGTGACTTTAGTATGTCAATACTTCTCGTATAACGTCTATATTCCTTAACAGCTTCTGGGAAATAATTTTCCCTTAGATTTCCATCCTTTCTTTTTTGCTGACTAAAATATTTGTACGAGAATCATGGATAATAGTTGAACAACACGGTTGTCCTACCATTTTACCCAGTATATGTTATGTTACTGCCATATTACTTTTTCTCTTTAACAATTTCTTATCTTAAGGCATGAGAGGAAGATTTTTCCAGTTAGCTCTAACTATTTTAAATTAATATACTGGGCGAGTCATTTTGATGTATGTAGAAATTAGGACTCATGCACTGCGATTTAATAGATCTACTGGCAGCAGAAGGGAAACCCCTTCTGCTGCCAAGTCGTTAGAGATAACTTGCTGACTAGAGCAGGTCTTCCAGTCCTATTTCTCTCACGAACCTTAAGACATTGGATGGCTTTAAAGTAGTTATCTCCCCTTCTTTTATTTGGTATCCTCCCAAGAACCTCATTCTAGGGTTTATTAAAGCCCTGTACTCCGAACTGAACTCTCTTCTCTGCCAATCTGAGTTTCTTGAGGTGTCCCTTCAGGTAGCAACGCCTCGACAAGATTCCTATTAGAACTCTTAATTGGTTTTTACTTACATTGTTAAAAATAACCTTAAATTTAATATAAATTTAAAGTCTATTCTATATTAAATATAATGACTTTAATGATGTTAAGATATTTCAATTTTCTGTACATTTACATGTCCCTTAACGTTAAAGGAATTTACATTAATATTCATGGTACATTGCATGAGATTCCGGTAGATGGCGCAACTAGTAATGAACTTTTTGTTTAGTATGATATAAGTTGCTTAACGGACTCAATTTTCTTATGATGAGGTGTATATATCTGCCGGTACTGACGGAAACCAATGAGTTCGAAGCCAGTCTACAGATAACGGTACACTACCTATGGAAAAAAGTTCCACTTTTTCCTGGTAAAAAAAATGTTGGACCTCATCTTAATGTTGGAGCACTAATGTGATGCCATATCTTAAATTCAATTAACACTGGCTGTATTTTTAATGTACATAGTCACTTTGAAAAGTAATGATCAAAACTTCAAATTTAATGTATCATTACATTAGATTTAATGGATTAAATTAATTTAGATTAATGTAAACTATTTAATTTAATGCATTAAATTAAACACATTTAATAAATGTTTATGAATCTTTCATCCAGCAGATTTACTTTAAATTTAATGTATTTCTTTTTTACACTATAGGTTTATGCATTGCTTAAATCTCTTATTGTCGTTATTCCCAAGAAGTATCTTCGCTTGCTTCATGCCTGGCAGATCCTTGTAGTAATTTTAGGTCTCCTGCTCTCTTCCTTTTTTTCAGTTTTTTCAGCACTTCACTGCACTTGATTTCACAGTTTCGGGTCCTAGAAATGGTGACTCGCGAGCTTGTCTACTATTTCATTTCCCTCTACGCCGGTAAGACCCGGTAGCCACAGGAGAGTGACTTAATATTCCTATTAAATTTGTTTGGTTTCCCTAGGCATTTCCATGCCATCTTTTAAGTAACTACTTCATAACTCAGCTTAATGATGGCAGGTTCTCTCCGTCGTTTTTGAGCCACCTTCATACCATTTAATAGAATTTCTGTTAAGCTTTTCAATCATATTTCTGCCCCATTTCCTTTGGCTACTCAACTTTGTGTTGAAGTTTTTCACAAAGCTGATCTTCTTTTTCATTTCATCTTGGAGTATGTCACAGATTTGTTGATTTCTGTTTAAGATATTGGGCCTTCGTTTTAAGACGTCTTCTTGCATCATCCCATACATTGTCCTCCTCGGCCTACTCCTCACAAGTATATGTAGTGGTGTAAGGTTTAAGATTATTTCTATGGTGGTCATTGGATAGGTTTTCATTACTCTACACATACAGGCCAGTCTCTAAACTTTCAAGAGGTTAGCTCTCGTATTGACTAGGCAGAGTGTGATGATTTTCAGTTTGAGGTTTCTTTTTTTCCTTGTAAAAGCTAATAAGGTGGTTTTGGTGGGGTTGGCATTTAGTCTCATTCTCTGCCACCATTCAAGTCCTCTTCAGACTATGTCGCAGAGAGTATTCTCAAATTTGTCGTTGCCATTATGACTACGTTAGTCAGATCGCAAAAGAGTCGATCTGTAATTAGGCTCCACATAAGTGGAGAAGCTACTTTCCCTCGAGGGCATTCCCTAGAGAACATTCCCAGGGGCGATAGTGTCTTATCCTATCTTCAACTCTGCGATTCTAGTGAAGAGAAGTCATCCATTTGGACGTGGTTTTGTCTACGCCCCTGTCATTAAATGCTCTTTTGACTGCCTGATATGGAATGTTGTCAACAGCCTCTTTTAGATCAAGAAAGGCATAGAAGGTTTCCTTGTGGTTCAGTATGTCTTGATCTTGAATCTCATCTATTAATTGTCTTAGTGCGATTTCCGTAGATCTGCCTGCTTAATATGCAAATTGATGAAGGTGCAGTGGCACATGTTCAAGAATTTCTGTTCAGATATTATTAACTGATTTCTTCGTCGATTTAAAAAAAAAAGAAAACAATAAAAGATAGATAGGTTGCAGGGATTTAGGGTGTATAGTGTCCTTTTTTCTCTCGTTCGGTCGAAGGTCATTCTGGCTGTTCTCCAAATATCTGTATATTGCTCAATTTCAGGGTACTATCATTGATACACAACATATATGGTAGAATTTCTTCCTGCTCTCGTTGGAGCAAAGAGAGAACTGGAGTTTTAAATGGTCGGAAAGTGTTCTTTGTTCATTTTAGACGACCACTATTGCATGCGTCTAGACTATTGCTATAGCTTCTTTGGTGGGTCGTTCTAGGTATTCAATTGCATCGTTCGCGCCTCTAGGCTTACTCCGCATAACGTAAGTGTTGAATAGAAGTAATGCTCTTTCCTTCTCTCTCTCTCTCCATAAAGCTGGCTTTCCGAATATGTCAACCCTACTCTTCATCAATAGTTGGTGTAGTCTCGCTAGGATAGGTGTAGATTGAATGTCTTCATAGAGTTTCTTGAAACTGTTTCTTTCAGGAGTCATTTTGATTGATCAACTCGAATATTTCGTCAGAAACACATTTTCGAATAAAATGTATCCTACAAAGGTGCAGTGTTCCAAAAGAGCCATTTGGCAGTGACCTTAGATTTGGCCTTGAGAGTGACATTGAAGATAATTTCAGAGTTAAGTTGATTTCTTTTTAATTAGAAACAGATACTTTTTATTTCTAGAATGGAAAGTGGAGAAAACTCCGCATCTAACACTATAAATAATGTGGCAGTAACTTTATGGTCTAATTTTCATTGACTCACTCAAATATCTCGAGACAATCAAATTTTTGAAAAAAATTCATACAAAAGCTGTAGGGTTCGAAAAGAACCATTTAATAGTGAGATTGAGTCTGACCTTGAGAGTGATCTTGAGGGTCGTTTTAAAGTCAAATCGATTTTTTTTAAATAAAAACGCCTTTTTTTATTTCAGGAATGAAAATTGGCTAAAGTTTTACTTTTAATAGTATGTAAGGGTTAGGGTATTATCGGGAGGTTATTTAAAGGTCACCTTTTTCTTTACAACTTTATAATTTTTCTTATTCTATAATATATTTTAGTTTTTCTTGCTGGTCGTATTTTTATTTTATTTCGAAAATATAAAATTTGGTGAAGCTTGGTCATTTATTTAACCTTTGTACAAATAAAAGAAATCATGTAATTAATGTAAATCAATTATGAAGCTATATGTTTGCCGTAAGTTATCAAGTCATGCCCCCGAGATGGAAAGAAATTAATCATGAGTTTTCTTCCAGAACTCTTTGTCTGTTTGTTGCGACTTACATATAAGGTAATAACAAAAACGTATAACCGGACTAAGGGGAAAGTAACATACTTTATTTGCTTTTCTAACAAACCTGAAAGTGTTTTTCCTTCTGGACCGTTAACGCCATTATTTCAGCACGCCCGATTCCTTTGTCCTTTATGATCAATGTGCCAGACATGCAGCATAACATTATGGCGTTATCACATTATTACTCAGCTTGTATACTAGATGTTTATTATGTTTATATTTAACCAGTTCTTTTTGGTTCTGTTCGCGTAATATTTTTTTATGAATATTATTTGTTTATTTCCCAGTATTTGGCTTTTATATGTCGATAAAACAACCCTTTTCTAAGCACAGAAGAGTTGAACTTCAAAAAACCTGAAGATACGTGTATACTTTTCATAATGAACATCACTTTTCTGGTATTATAAGTTTAAAGTTTTGAAAGCGGTAAAAGCTACTCTTTCTACTTCCATTAAGGCTCAATTTCGGTAAACCCGGAGAAAAAAATAAACTAATTACTTATTTTTATATAGAAAGTACGTTGTGGAATATTATTTATATTACTAATTTTTACGGATTTAGAAATTTGCCTACTTTCAGTGAAAACAATAGCCACTTTTTCACACCGATTATGATTGAGTTTCGATCGATGAAAAAAATATTTTTCTAATAACATTATTTTCGAAACTTTATCCTCCTAACTTCAATGGATTTAGAAATACGCCTAACCGCCTCAACAACAGCTATCCCACTTCATTTTCCTGAAATTGAGTTATAAAAATGTGGATTTTGGTTATTTTTAACGAAGAGATATCAAATAACACATATCCCGGAAATTCATGAAAATGATTATCTTCAGAGAAAATTCCCTTCTTTTTTATTCTTTTAGGTGTCGAATATCGAATAATCCTGTCTTATTAAATACCTGTGCCAGGAAAAAATACTCCTTAGATTTCACGTTTTTGGCATCGTGGGTTTAAGCTAACTAATACACTTAATAACTGTATACTGAAGGTAAAAAAATTAGGGCAAAACTGCGTAATCTAATATTGGTTAACATGAATCCCTTTATAAAAAGTTTGAATTATATTTCCGCCAATATTTACCTCTCTTTCCACCTATTATTTTTCAGAAAAAAGTTTCAAACACAAGTCGTGCGCATTATAAACACCTACAAAATAATTTGTTTATTAGTTATTGCAAAAAAAAAACTGTTAAAATGGCTGTTTTTTTAATTGTTTATAAACAAAAGAAAAATATATTGCAGTAACTTTATACTGCAACTAAAGGAGCCCTATTTGCATGCAATAAATTAGCAAAATTTCAAGTAAAAATATTCCATAGTTTTTTGCACAGTGAATGCACAAACTTTTTATGTTTTTTTCATTGTTTATTTTATTTTCAGTGATATGGAGGTCATACTGCGGTTTGCAAGTACGCAAATGAAAGTTACAGACTTATACTCACCATAGCAAAAAGAATTAAATGAATTGTTGATCTTAAATTGTTGAAACAGATAAACAAAATTGGGGTTTGTTTTTCGTTATAAATAAATAGAATAACTCTTCGACAATTGTTGATATCGAAATGCCGATAAATGGACGCGATAGCTGAGATTTTGATGTACATTTTGAAAAAAAAAATGTGTACGACTACTAGAAGCTGAGATAGAGTTTTTTTTTCAAAAAATTGCTGGGGAATTGTTTATTAACTTTAAGGGATTATTTACAAAGAAACTCATAGGGAGATGGTTAAAATATTGTATGCAACTGTTTTCAACTCAATTGTTTGCAAATTGTTGATGTAGCAATAGTTCAAAGTTGCACATACTCCGAGAGTCAGAAAATGAGCAGTGGAGGAGAGCTTTCTTTCAATCTACGGCGCTCGGAAAAAGAAGTGTCTCGGACGCCTCAAATTCGAACAGAATATGTTTTTGTAATCAAATTATTGTTAAACATAGCAATAAACAAATTGTTACACTTTCATATATTTTATGCGTAATTATAATTTTACCGTGCTTACGTGCTTTTCAAATTGCGAAAAATTGTCACAGTGGTCAACATTATACTATTAATTAGGAATATTAATAATTAAATAGATTTTTAATATACCATTAATATTTATCGAGATATAGCATGAAACAAATAGCAACATTTGTTGATAGTATTATTATTTTTCGAGATAAAATACATTTGACGATTACATTGTAAGCGATTATCCAATCGATTAGAGTAATAATGATGATAACGATGAGAGTGATAATGTTGACAATTGTAATTATAATAACGAAACCGATAAGAGTTCCAGGAAACCAATAATTTGGTGGCAAATGACAGTCGCAATTTGTTTCATGCTATAACTCCATAAATATTAATGGTACACTAAAAATCAATCTGATTTTTATTATTCCCAATCAGTAGTATACTGTTGACCTCTGTAACATGTTTTTCACAATTTGAAAAGCACGTGCAACAATTTGTTTATTGCTATATTTAACAATAATCCGATTACAAAAACATATCATCCATTGTTCATATCTCGTCGAGAAACCACATATTAAAAAAACAAAGATTCTACGACCAATATTCGCCGAGATAATCCAAATTTTTCCGGCGAAATGAATGTGAAGCGTTCGAGTCATGTTTTGTTCGCGCGCCGCACGCTCAACCCCCCCCCCCTCCACTGCTCATTTTCCGACTCTTGGAGTAGGTGAAACTTTAAACTATTGCAACATCAATAATTTTAAAATAATTGAGTTGAAAAACGCTTCATACAATAGTTTAACGATCTCCCTATGCGTTTCTACTTGAATAATCCGTGAATAAATAACAACGCAGCAGAGATTTTTTGAAATCTCGGCTTCCAGTGGCTGTACGGAATTATTTTTTCATAATATGAGCCAAAAACTCACCTATTACGTCCACTTCTTGGCATTTCGACATCAACAATTGTCAAAGAGTTATTTTATTTGTTCATAACGGAAAAAACCAACCACAAATTTATTTATCTATTTCAACAATTTGAAATCAACAATTAATTTGATTCGTTTTTGACATTTTTAGAGTAAAAAAAACATAAAATGTTATAAACAAATTCACTGTGCAAAAAACTATTCAATATATTTACTTAAAATTTTGCATACTTGTTGTATGCAACAAAAGACACCTTTTGGTGTAGTATAAAGTTAATGCAATATATTTTTCTGTTGTTTATTAACAATTGAACAACAGCCATTTTAACAGTTTTTTTTTTTGCAATAACTACCAAACAAATTATCCAATTTGAATGAGTTCCAGCTCATTTTGTAGTTATTTTCAAAGCGCATAACTTTTGTTTGAAATTTTTTACTGAAAAATAATAGCTTTTCTTAGAACTCGAAAAAACTGTTTTTATACATCTTAATTCTTAAATAAAAAATTTTTCCAAAAAAATAAAATTAGAGATAAGATTATAATCATTCTGAAGATTTCTATGTAGTCAAAAGTCTAATAACAATAATTTTTTTCCAGATGTTAATTCCGCTCGCCTAAAACATTTTTATATATTTTCGCTTTTAAAAAAAGCACATCTAGAGCTGGTAAAAAATAAATGCGGTATTATGATGGATTCGTAGTGCAACATCATATAGTATTTGATATGGTTTTATAAATCAGTGTAATTTTTAGAATACATTATTTACATCGATTTTATTATTTTAGTTTAGTTCTAACTAGTAGATAACTTGTTTTCAGAAAAATAAAAGGCTAAGCTTATCTTGCGGTGAAATATCATTTTTAAAAGAGAGCATTATATAGCAATGTCTTACTATAAACTACGCCAGAAGGTTACCTTGAAGCTCATTTCAGTATGACCTTAAGATTAAAGCGAAATTCATCATTGAATCTCTTCTAATTTTTGACAAAAAATAGTTTGCCCCTGCAATGATCTTTAAGGTTATATAGCGATATACTTTTGAAACATGAATTTTTGGGACTTATAGCCCATTAAAACTTTTAATCTATTCAAGGGCTCTCATTTCTAAAGAGCTATGTTTTAAAACTTATATAGAGACATACAGGACTGACTTGAACCTTGATTTCGTTACCGAATTCAAGATCGTTTAGAGATTAAATTGATTTTCAGAAATATGCAAATGGTCTTATAAGATCAAGCAGCGATTTTGATCTCAATATTATTTTCCTAACTTACCAATCTAGCAAGCAACAGTTGAGGATTCGCAAGGGCATATTCAGCAACAATTTTGACAATAGGAACAAGTGAAGACACGTACTTTCAAAATCGAAACTTTCAAAATGGCAATAACATTTTAAATTAACCCCCCCCCCCTTTTATTGTCATTTCAACATTTTATATTTATCTTACATTCAGCTTGATCCGAGAACAACATTGTTTAAAATCAACTCTATCGGTCATTTTAACTGATAATATATTTTAACAAGAAATATTGGGCAGGTTTTTTTGCAAACATTAAATAAGACGTATATTTAAAAAAAAACAACTTCTAAATCACCTTGGTATTTTGACCTGTGGTCAATGTTAAAGTCATCTGTCTTCTAGTCCTAAAGCATTATCTTCGAGCTTGCTGCAATGTTTTTTAAGTGAGAATAACCATTTGACTCTAGAATTAGCGCTAGGGGTTATTTTGATCCATAAATTATTCATTCGATTGTAAAGTTTTTTGTTAAAAATTTTTCTTATTTTTAAAATGTCAAATTCCCCTCTAAAGGTCATGATCGAGGGCTGTGTTGAACATTTTCCGCTAGTTCACTTATCAGAGATATTTGCGGGCATTGATTTACATTATTTTCCATGTATAAAATTATATGCATTAATTAATAGATCTGACTTTAAAAACAAGCGAGTTACGTAGGAACAACTACGCAAACAAGATTTGATCTCTTTGGTGTTTATCTCGTTTTAGAAAACTACTTCTTAATTTATATACCTAAGAATGACGTTCTAATTTTTTTTCCTTTAGTCTACCACTTCATAATTTATTCAACAGCAGAACACAATACACCAATCGCGTGTTAAGCCTGAAAGCGACTCCTTAACACCGTAACAGTGCAACGTCGTAACCTTACAACTTCCCATAAATTAGTCGTCGCATCAAAGAAAAGTGGACTGCCAGCTCGGACAGTCCTATTTGTTTGGAAGAGTGCAGAGGAGAACACCAAATATTGCACGGCGGTGTTACGTTAGTAAGTTTTGTTATATGCCTATACGCACCTTAATAGATTTGTATCTATTGCACCTTGCGAACTTAGTCTTCTGTTATTTCATTACAAAACGACAATCACATTGTTCCTGTCTCAATGTTTCCTGATATACCCCTCGTGAATAATTTTAAATACACAAAATAAAATTTATTTTACATTAGACAAGAGAAACTATTTCGGAGTATTTCTAAAAATTTAAAATAGCTTTCTAAAATGAATATTTCAAATATAAGGTAACGTTTAATAAAACACCAAGAAGAATCCGGTTAAAACATAATGTAAAATAAACCTAATAAATCGGAAACTAGAATGGCAGCAGAAATATTACAATTGCAAATTGACAATAAGAAACATTTCTTTCCGTCGCTTTAAAAACATGAAAAAACATATTATGTTACTCACAAAGAACTAAATTTTGCGGTTTTTCCCTGTCGATAAGGGCTAAAATATTCTGGAATTTTATTTAAATCTTTATAGAAATTCAACTGGTAACAGTCTCAGTTATTCCAGTTTGTTTTTCAATGAAGAACAATAAGTTTGTAACATAAGTGAATTGAAATTTTAATTTGGTTGTTTAGCAATATTATATATTGTATTATTTTCTAACATTAATAAGTGAACTTCATTTTAAAAAAATTAGACATTGAGACGATACGAAAAGTTGGATAGCTGATACAAGACGTAATTTATTTTTGTATATCTTCACAGCGAAATTTTCCCTTTATTGACTTCACGTGTATGAACTTCATTATTAGTTGACGTTTAGGCAAGTCCAAAAGAGACCCAGCGACACCAGAGCCGCAATGTGTACCAAACTTTAACAGACTCATTAAACTTAGATAGCGATTTGACTAGTTAAAGTCTGTTAACCAAATAAACACTGTTTCCACGGATGAGGTACCGCCTTTCAATATTTGGATTTTTTCAAAAACAGTGATCAAAGTCATGATACAAGGTGTTCAAAATATTCAAAAATGGAGGATTAATTTTATATAAAGTATTCTTGTTAGAAATTATTTTACCAATTTTATTTAAATTAATGGACTTGTCTGAAAATAGAAACAAAACCTAAATATGTAAGTTAATAGAAGAAACAATAAATTTTAGCATTGTAATAAACACTCCTATTTTTGACTGAACTGGTGAATTCATTCCACAACGGAAACTTTTCTGTCACTGTCAACGTAACAGACATTACTTGAGTTTTGTCAAAAATAGTAACTAATAACAAATTGACTATGCTAAGCTTTGAACAATGGATTTACCTAGTAAAATGTTATGGAATTTTAGATGTATCTTACCGGTATTCGATTGAGGTATTCAGGGAAAAGTACCCAAATGTTTAGGTATTTCGAAAAGCCATGCGTAAATTTATTCAAAAATTTGATGCTTCTGTGAGTGTAGAGAATATTAAGAAGGTAAAAAACCAGTACAACCATGACGGTGCTGCCACCTTGTTAGGTCTTGAATCAGTAATTATAACAAAATCGTTAATTATTCTTAAGAAAAAGAGAAGACACCTCAAATATAACTAACAAGTCTCATATTAATAATAGTAAGTAACAAAGTTCGGGCTTTTCAACCAAAACTTATTAACAAATTGTAAGATGAAGATGATGCTCGCCATTTGGAATTATGTTTGACTTTGGGTGAAAAAAATTTAGTTAATAGGTGCTTTTATAGAAACGTTTTACTTTCCGACAAGGAAACTTTTACAAGGTAGTATCTTCATAAAATTGTAGGTACTGGGCATAGGAATATCTGAATTTTAGGATTGCTACTCGTAGTCAAAAGTTTAAAAAAGCTAACGTTCTGTGCGTCGTAATGTATCATAAAATAATTGGATCTTATTTTTTAGTAAACAATATAAATCAAAAATCATATGTCGAAATTTTAACCAATTTTGTTGTTACCAAAGTGGAAGAAGATTAACCTTTACAGTTTAAAAGAAACTTGATTTTTCAATAAGGCCAATGTCAAAATTTTAACCAATTTTGTTGTTACCAAAGTGGAAGAAGATTAACCTTTACAGTTTAAAAGAAACTTAATTTTTCAATAAGACTAATGTCCTGCGCACCCTACATTACTAGTGACAAACTGGTTAAACATTCACTTCCAGGATAAGTGGTTTGGATGTTTTGGACCAATAGTTGCCTATTTCGTCACCTGATCTGACCCCATTGAATTATTTTCTATGGGTCACTTAAGGCAAAAGATTTACAACAATGATTTTAATGATAATATTCATATACTAAAAGAAAAATTTGTTTAAGCCGTTTCAAATATAAATGATGGTATGATCTGAATACGAAAAATTTAGAAAAAGATTAGGAAAATGTGTATTAGTGGGGAGTAAAAATGTTGACTCTTTTTTGTTTCGAACTTATTGTAAAGGTTTCACAGTATTGCTAAAAAAAAAGGTAATATTAATTTTTGTAATTTTCTTAATTAAACTACTTTTTTATTTCGGACCCACTTAGTTAAATAAATTTGTAAAAAAAAATACAAATTACAGTATTTTTAGATTTATTCTACTTTTTTGAATATTTTGAAGAGTCTGAACACAATCCCAATTTTTTACCAACAATGAATTTTCCTCGAAAATTCATATTAAAGTTTATTAAAGTGCGGTACCTCATCCGTAGACACACTTTATATCATAAACAACTCTTTGAAAATATTTTGAAACTTAGAAATTATAAATGCATACACTTGAACTTATTTTACATTAAAGATAATATTTCTAAAATATAATAAATGTAATAACATGGCTGTATAAATATTACGATTGTAAATTGACAAAGAAAATATTCCTCCCTTCCGGGCTTTTAAAAAACGTGGAAAAACATACTCTTTTGCTCGCAACTGCTTAAATTTTGCGATTTGTCCCTTCGATGAAGGCTAAATTATTCCATTTATCTGTATAGAGATTCCAATGATAACAGTCGCAGTTATTCCAGCATTTAAGGGAAAACACAATAGATTGATAATATAGCTGTATTAAAATTTGAATAGGAGCACAATTCGGTGTATTTCAGAAAATCTTAGTATTGCCTTATTTTCTATTTAAAGTTTGGAATACGTGCATTTATTATTAATATTATTAATATTTAAATGTTGTTTTTAAATTATACAAGAATACTTGTTGCGTTTATAATGTACAAAATTAAGTTTCTCTTTAAAATAAGTTATATTTTTCTCAATGGCAAGAACTAAGGCTTAACTTAAGCCGGTCACAGACCTTGTACATTTTTACCGAACATCATCGCGATGATAATGTTTGTCGTTCCGAATCGTAGCTTGTGACATAAATTCGTTGTATAGAATCTCTGAACAGAATATTTTTCGAAGCATGATTTCGTGTACGGTGAGCTGCTTGTTGTGCGGAAATGCAGTTTGAGGTACATATTCGGAAGATTTTGATATTCGGACGAATATGGATGAATTTAATATTCACATTAATTAACAATACATATTCCCTCTGCTAATACAGATTAATACGAATGTTCTGGTAAAAATAGAGAATAGGAATCGTGCAATGTTGTCAAGTTATCGCTTTCAAAACAGTTACATACTTATGCGTAACAAGAACAAATTATCCTAATTCGGACCATTTTTCCCTTCGATAATCCATATGTTAAGCGAGGATTCGGATTAATACTTATTGATTTACTATTTGGATTGTACAATTATTTTTTATATACCTAATTTTACAACAATAGTTTGATATTTCTCGACAATGATGGTTAGATATTTCAGTGCTGCCGTTTGGAACAACGAAAACCATTAGCTGAAAAAAAAATTATTGTTAAATTTATCAAAGTAGCGAAAATTTCCCTCTTTAAGAAAAATTAAATCGGATGAATATAGAGATAGTAATATTAAAAGCTAAACCTATGAAAAACTTTTATAAACATATAAGGATATTGACAAGAGCGCAAGTTTTCAAACTGTAAATAATAAAATAGTTTCCATGAGGGCCAGTTTCCTTTTTTAATACAGTATACTGAAAGTTTCAGGTCTTCATAACCCCTCCCAATTGTTACAACTCGCAAAAGTTAATGAGGAGAAATAGCTCCTCTTAAGGGAATATTTTTCTTCATTATTAATGAAGTTACAGCTTTCGATAGATCAAAATATGTATTTTCGTCCATTCTTATGTAGTTAAAACCAGATATACGAGAAGGGAGTACATTTGCATCCCACGAATAATTGAAGGATTAGAAAATTTTGAGTTTTTGAAGGTCAATTGTAAACTCGCTGTCCCCCGGGTATATGGTTTTCGGAGCTTGGGTTTTACACCTTCCTGACATTTATTCTGCGATCAAATTAACATGAGATAACGTTTTTATTTTTAATAGCTTTTTTGCTCCAGATTAAATACCTTTTTCTCATTTTTCCCTTAAAAAGAAGCCGGTATTGCCGGTATCATTGAGTGGAGCTTAGTTTAATAACAGTATGGCGGCTTTGGTAGAATCGGACTAGAATATTACTTACTTCTCATAGAAAATTCTAAGATTGTGCTAATTAGTGAAGAAGATATTTAAGATTGTTCAATTGCTTATACTTACTCTTATATAAGTTTATATATTTTGTAATTAGAAAAGCAAAGAGAATATAATCAAAAGAAAATAATTATTTATTTACTTATATTCATATAAAAATAGTACAGGGAAAAAAGCTATTAAAAATTAAAGAAAGCTCAACAAGGAAATTGTTTTTTGAAGTGATGTTTTGTTAATGCAGCGCGTTTTTGCGAGTTACAAAAATTGTTAAATAAATGTTTCATTATAATCCTTGCTAGGAATAATATAGAACCAACCAAATGTGTACCTTAGTTCTTAGTATAATATAACTATATAATTGTATATTTAATAAACAAAACATAACTAAAACTTTAAATAAGTGAATGAAAAGCATATATATAGCAACAGATTATGCCAATCCTGTTTACTTATACAGAAATAAAATACCGTCCTTTAAATAATACTATTTTATTACCGATACCTATTTTCTAATTGCTATCCAAGTTCAGGCCCTCCCAACAAGAAACTATCTGAAGCACATAATCAGCGACTCCTTGATCCTGAACGACTTATAATGTCGAACATCAGAGACAATTCAGCACAAAACACGAGGATACCAAGCTGCTGCTGCATCACAGTACAAAAAGAGACACCATTTAGCTGCCAAGATCATCCAAGGGAAATTCAAACATAACTGACTAGACCTTCTTTTAGTAGCCATCCCTAACAACAATAATCTACGGGACAAGCAAAATGTAAAAATCGCCAAATATAGAGACCTGGAGGTACACATACATAGACAGTGGAGAATGAATAACGCCCGGATGGTTTTTATAATTCCATCAATCATCGGGGTAGTACCGAAAAGTATTTTTCTTAACATCAAGGAATTGGTCCTTAGCAAACATCTGTATACAGCTATGCAAAAGACAGGGCTACTTAGGACTACTCGGATTGTCAGAAAGTTTATGCCAAATGCAGAAGAACAAATAATAGAATGAGCCCCCACAGAGCTCCATTCTTTTGATATCTCGGAAGAGTAAATGTTTCCTTGGAGAAAGTAGAAAGATCATTTGGCTAAATGTACTGATATCTAAAACTACAGACCTTATTTCTATTCACTATATTCTTACTGAAATTAATTACTCCGATAATTATATATTTTAATACTTTAATTATTAGGGTTCTATGAATATCGAGCACAGGCTGATGAAAACTATATTCAACTAATTTTGAAACACCTCTGAATAAATAAATTCATCTAAAGTTAAGTTTTTATAGCATCAATTGTAATTAAATTAAAACCAGAAATATCTATTTCATTTTTAAAAACTTTTTTTACCCTTTAAACAAATTAATATGATATGTTTTGATTAATATCGCAGCCAATTTTTTATTTCTAATTCATTAAAAGAATATAAAAAATCTAGTTTTTTAATAATTAGACAATACAAATACTCTTCATGTATTATTTTCTCCTTCAAATATTATTCGATATAACTTGCAATATATACAATAATATTTTCGGAATATGGTGAGTCTGGGTACAGTTTTTTTTCGCAGCAGTAGAAATTCCTTCTTTCTAGTGACAGTGATGAAAACTATCCAATAATTTTATTTTTCTGGGAGTTACTTCAAAACTACTACTAGAAGTAGGGCTCTTTAAAGTCCTTGACGCACATATTAGGATTATTGGTCGAACTTCCTCAGAAAATTCTAATGTAGAAGGCAGAGTTGCCACCCGTCCCGATTTTTCCGGGGTAGTCCCGATTTTGATGATATTGTCCCGCGTCTCCACGACCTTTCAATTTTGTCCCGATTTTTGCTAATTATCGACGATCGCTCAAACGGTTCACATCAACCGCCTCCCCGTGCCTGCATGGGGTGCAGCGATATCACAAAAGTACAGTATGACAAGCAAAAGCGAGTTGTCAATAACATTCACATTCCTAATACATCAGGTTAGTTCAAGGGCGAGTCTATTTTTCTGTATTTGAAGCTTTTTTTTCCCAAAAGATGGCAAACCAGGTAGAAGGTGCTGACTGCTCACCCAATGTGGTTTGATGCAGGTTTTATAACAATGTTCGTCAAACTTGTATCCTACCTGTAACAAGTAAATAAAAAATGATATTTTGTTATTTCCAATATAAAATATGTAAAAGATAACGTAGTAAAACTCGATTTTTACATAAAAATTCCACTTTAATTTAATTAAACTGTCATTTATGCATTACTCCATATTTTATCTTTTATGAGTATCGGGAAATTCAATACAATAAAATAAATATTTTACAATATGAAATATTTATGAGTAAAAAATATTTTGTACATGGTTCAAACCAGGAACTGCATTTTCTCCCAACTGAAAGAATTTTCCGCAAAGAGCTAAAATCAAGCAAACTACATTTTGTGGGTTGCCAATCTACGAACATTATAAATCCCACCCTAGCTTCAGAGCATGCAGTATCTTTGCGAAATATAATTTCTGTGGATTTCTTTTTATCCGCTCCGTCCCTACTGTTGTTTTTTAAAAAATTACAATTTTCACGAAATAGTATAAACAAAGCAAAGAAAACCTCTATTCACAGTTTACAGAAAGAATACCAACAAATTTTTCTTTCTACCTCAATGATTTTTAAAAATCATTTTTTTTTCCATGGACGCCATATTGTATCATCATTAAGAAAGTATCACACAGGGATTTCAAAGGTTCAGATATCAATTGAATTTAAATTAAAAATACTGCTCCAAAAAAGATAGAGTAGTAAGTGACATCGTAACGCATACGTTACTACGAAACCTGTCCGTTAAATTTAATTGGGTCTATAATGCCAAAGATATTTTTTCGAGAAAACTATGCGCCAATTTGATGTCAGCCTCTTACAATTTTTCTGTCAAACATCTTATTGTATACAGTATATGCGTGAAACTTAACGTGTGTATGTATTAGAAAAAAAAATGGAGATGGTACCTAGATAGGAAGTCATTTATTAACGAAGTAGAAAAAAAGAACGGCGATATAGGATATGAAATCTTCTGAATATTCAAATAGAGATTTCAAACTGACATTTTGGGAAGAATTGGAATTAATATTTTTGGATAGTAATGAATCTGATGAAAAAAAAAATTAATTTTTCTCATGTTATCTAAATTTGGGATACGATACAATTTTTCTTCAGTATTTATTTTGAAAAGTTATAGTTAAAATACATTGTATATAATACATCAAATATTTTTGCACATATTTTAACAGGCAAATTAAGAAAACCTTTTATTTTTAACAAAAAAGCAAAAATAAGTTTTGCAGAACATCATCGATTCGTTTATTATTGAAAACGCCAAATATTCATTGCAATATTGGCAGGTGTAAAACATTTTCATGGTATAAAATTTATTTAACAAAAAAAATATAAAGTTTGTTCATCTCAGTCACAAACATAATTTAATTTTTGTAACTAGAAAACAAGTGTAAATTTAATTTTAACCAATCGATATTTTGGCTAGTTCAGGTAGTTCAGGTTTAGATCGGTTTTAGTTTTTAAAACTGAAAGTAACCTGAACTAACTTAAACTGACCTAGATATATAAATTAAAAAATTGTTATTTTGCTACAGAAATCACATGAAAGCAAGAGAATGTTTGCCAAGGAAATATATTGGAAAAGGTCTGAGTGAATAGGGAAGGGGTGGTTTAGTATCTGCTACAAGAAATAATATGCTTAGTAAAATTATAATGCCAAGATGTATAAAAATGAATTAGGGTTATAAATATGATGAAAGAAAGGAATTGTTTAACCTCAGAACAGTAGAAGAAATAAGCAAAATAAAGAAATATCCAATAAAAGTAAATTATTAATGTTTTTTTAAAAACGAAAACTTTCACGGCTTTGATCAAGTTCTAGGGTTTAGACCATGTAAAATTGGAATTGTTATCCGACGTTTCGCCTACGATTGCACCAGGCATCTTCAGGGATCTTTACTTCACGTATTTAGTATACTGAAACGTCGGATAATAATTCCAATTTGACACGGTCGTATAAGTGTTCTTCGCGCTGACCAAATATGTTTTTCGGGTTCTTTTCTTTACCAATTTAATAGAAAGGCAGGAATATATGTATTTCACGGAAATCGTATTTATGCTATGGTAAGAGCGCAAATTATTTCCCTTTCAAGGTGAATGGTGTCGCAGACGGATGTAACTAGCTATTATGATTTTATATGATATTGAAGCATGTGCGTTAAATTTGTGGATGTAATAATATTTTAATTATTTAGTGCAAAAAAATTAAACCTTAAGTTAAAAGTTATTTTTTATTTATCAGAAAATTAAAAAAAATATATGAGGAAAACTAATATCGGAATCGTAGTCTACGGCCTCGAAATAGGGCATATATCAAGAAAATTTTTTTAAACTGTTCGCTTGTGAAGAATTACGCTCGTTTTTTGCCTCAGCTGGACAAGCTCTAAATAAATAAAATTAAAGAACGAAATTATTACCGGGTGAGAAACAACACTAGTTTTCTATTTCTTCGTTCATATTTATTTTGTTTGCACTTGGTAGCTCCTAAAAAAATATTTTACTTTTAAATTTAGTTTTAGTTTATTTATTATGTATTTACCGAGATATTTACATAATATTCATTCTTCTGCATTGGTGTTTTTGTCTTTTTACTAAAAGTTTTATTAGCCATAATGACTAGGCATAAAGCTGGGTTTTTAAAGAACTCTTTCAGTAAGCTCTTTAAAAGAAAAATTAAAGATTAAAAAAGTCAGGACGAAAATTGTCTGATTAAAAAAATTTTAAAGACAAAGTGGAAGTCTAGCTATCGCAAATTTAATATCAATATATAGGTACAAATAATAAAAGTAGTTGGCTGTGCGGATGAAAGGAATCACATAAATTTTTCTGCTTTATAGGTGTGTTGTTTGGAGATGACGAAAATTAGTCGAAAAAAGAAGAGGAAATATTTATAGGATAAAATAAAAATTCTTTAAACATCTAAGGTTCACATGAATAATGTTTTTAGTTTTTCAATGCTTGGTAAGATAAACATAAAACACTGTTAAGCTCTTCTTTCCGTGACTATAATTAAACTGTTTAAATAGTCCCGAGAGTCCACTGTTTCAGCCTACTGGTGCAAAATTTAAGATTTCTTTACGAGTTTCCAATATACTGATAAAAATTATCTGTCATACATTAATTCTTAAAACGTGAATTTCCATATCTTTTTTGACTCTGCAGCTTATCGCTGCTATTGCGGCAAAAATCTTGTGAAATTCAATTTAAAACTGTATAAAAGTGCAAAGAATAACCGTTACAGAGGTTTTAGCTTTTTAAAAAATCTTGCTACAACAGTGAATTGAAATTTAAATTTTAAACTATAGTATTGTATACTTGATGGTATTTTTATTTTGTTATTAAAGTAAAATGAAATGGAAAAGTCCGAATCGTAATATAGGTGAATTTTTAAAAACACTGGGGATATAGTTATGAAAATTTATACACATTTTCTTCCTCTCGTTCTAAAAGTTTTGTGTTTTTTTAATATAACTCTAAACTTTAATTTTATGGATTGGCATTTACACCGTTAAAACATTTTATAGTAACTTTGCGAAATTTTTGGTGTAAAATATTAAACAATTTTATGAGTTTTAGTAATTTTAACCCAGTTACGTGACTATATTAAAAGAAGTCGGGAGACAATACTTTTTGGTAGCACGATTTTTTAGTTTGCAAAAGTATCGGAATATATATTTTTCTTTATTTATTATTATATTTTTATGTGTTAAGGAGATTTAAACAATGACAAAACCTTTCTTTTATTGTCTTCGATTGGTTCCATAACTACTTGTGCAGTCCAAAAATGTATACAATCCTATACCTATTTGTAGTGGCCGCAGGGGCCTATAATATTTTAATTTACAATAAGGATATTTCTCATTTGGATATTTCCAGAAGATTCATTTTATTTGCTGATGACACTACAATATTATGACGTAAAATAAATTAGTATCCCATATTTAGCATTATTTCTCCAGAACTTCCCCAGATTAAAGCCTGGTAATTATTATGGTTATTAATTCTTAATATTATAAAATGCATACGGTTACCTTTCAATTTATCTCAGAATACATTCCATCAGGATCTACAGTGCTAATAACTGGTAACCAAGTAAAATTTCTTTGAATGAACATTGATGCTGGATTAAGATTTGAAACACATATACATGATTGAAGTAAAAAGTCTGGATGCTACGCACTCAATGTCATCTGGAATAATTTGCGTTATGAGTGAACGAAGACAGTATATTTTGCCTTTAGAAATTCACGTTTGATTACGGGATTTTCTTTCAGGGTTTATGTAATCAGTATTTATTTAATGCAATGTTTTCTCTGTAGAAAAAAGCTGTACAATATCTTCCAGCATACTAATACTTGCTCCCTCTCTTTTTTGGGAAACAGCATGAATCGTACATAAAAACATGTCACAAGGCAGTCTACTCTTCTTGCAATCCCAATGTCGCAAGTAACATAGATTCTTGTAATCTTTCGTCACCTGGATTTATTTGCTCTTAACGTGTAAACAGGACCTTTCAAAATATATCGTTGTAAATGTTCATAGTCGATCAATCTCATTCTACTTCAATATCTTTGTGTTTTTAGTTTTTATGCTACGTGTGTGATGATTTTTCACTTTTTATTTTTAGTATTTTGATCTGTATAATAATATAATTCGTATTTATTTAATATTTTAAAAGCTAACATTCCACCTGACATATTTTTATGGTAACTTTTAAATGTATCTTGCTTTGTCAGTGAGTAGATTCCTTAGGACAATAAAGCACTTTGGGTTTGAGTTTTTGGTAATGTAACTATAAGTAAAGGAGAAAGTAAATTTTGGGATTATAGTATGCTGATAGACGAGAACGTTTGGCGACGGAACAAATAAAAATGGATTTGGAACCACAGGCCTCGGCAGTTTCACTAACTACGATTTTTCAATCTCTATTAGTGTTTTTATCTACAGACCAACAAATTCCCCTATAGAATTAGCATATTGTCAAAACTAGTGCCAGATATGTGGTTGGTTAATAAAAGTTGTATTATATTTACCAAAGTGTTTATCGATTATATGCTATTTTCTACTAGCTGGATTATTTATCGAAGGGGGTGATACACAAGATTTCAATCATACTTCTTATTAGTAGATCGACTAATAGGAATTTCTATTTGCTAATTTGTGTTATTTTCGATACGTAAATAATATCTAACAATATGCATTCAAAAGTTTAAAAACACACAGAGAAAAAACAACAATCAGAAAACTAAAAGAAAAAGTGAAATAAAAATATTTATATCTGTCGAACATCAAGAAAAACCCTAAGTGGTAAACGACTTCCAAAAGAAGAAGGTTCTACATTTGATCTCCATGTATGGTGTTTCTTATGTATGTACGTCATTTACTCCGTAACGGCGGCACTGATTTGATTGAATTTTTTTATTATATTCAGGAAGTTGCTGCGAAGTCCCATATTATTTTGGCTGAAATTGGTTCAGTAAAATCTAAAATGGTGCTAATAATATGGCGGAGAAAAAATGAACTTTTTCCGATTTTCTCCAAAATTGGCCTGGGGTATTTCTCGGGGTCATATATAACGGATAAAAATTTATTTTTAAAAAGTCCAATAAGACACATCCAATATGACGGAAAAAAAATTTGTTCAAAATTGGTATAGGGAGATTTTTATGGTGTAAATTACGAATATATATTAGTTTTAAACAATCCAATATGGCGGACTAAAAATTTTACTTCACTAAATTTTGTCCAAAATTGGTATGAGGGATTTGTAAAAGTGTAAACTGCGAATTTACAATTATTTTTAGAAAATTCAATATGACATACTAAAAATTTAATAGATTTTGTACATAATTGGTATAGGGGGCTTTTTGAGGATGTAAATTACGAATTTAAAATTCTTTCTAAAATATTCCTTATGACGTATCCAATATGGCGGCCTAAAAATTTAACATTTCTCGATTTTGTTTAAATTTGTTACTGGGGGATTTCTGAGAGTATAAATAACGAATTTAAAATTATCCCAAAAAATTGAATGGGGCATGTACAATATGGCGGTCTAAAAATTGTATATTTCCAGATTATGTTCGAAATTGGTGCTGGGTGATTATTCAAAGGTATAGATTAAGAGTAGATTGACAGTTTAAGATTATTTTTTTGAAATTCATTATGGCGAACCCACTATGCGAGTTGAAAATTGTACCTTATTCACATTTTTTCAAAAATTGATAATAGGGGTTTTTTGAAATTGTAGGTTACGAATCTGAAGTTAATTTTTTACAATTTAATATGAGAGACTAAAAATTTTACTTTTTTCAGATTTTGTATATTGCTGATCCTAAATTAATTTCTTCAAACTCAGTATGAAGGATAAAATATGCGGACAAAAAAATTTACGTGTCTTAAGGTCTTCCAATATACGTACTGGGGAGTTTTTGCGGATCAAGGCTATGAGCCTAAAATTAGTTGCTTAAAATTCCAAATGCATCATTTACCATAACAGACTAAATATTTGTTTGGTACAATTATATTCAAAACTGGTATTTGCAGAATTCTGAGAATCAAAGAATGTTTTTGTTGTTGAATTAAGTGTGGTCTACAAATACGGATAAAATGGGTATTTTTTGCAACTCAACTTAATTCAAAAGTAAAAATCGAAAAAAAAAATGTATAAAAAAATTGAACCAAGTTCTAAAAAAGCGCTAAAAAGAGAAAAATAACAATGTAAATTTTTATATGAAATTGAAATTTTTGACATCGGCGCCAAATTGTTACTACATTACATGTGATACATACAAGCTATGATAAGGAAGCAATTACGAATAAACTATACCTAAGTTTTTATATGTGAATCGCACATTTTGTCAGGTATTAATATGGCGCCGAATTCAAATATTAAAATTTTTTAGAGCTTTTTTGGAAGTCAGTTCAACTTTTTTATAAAAACTTTATTTTTATTATTTTTCAAATACATATTTTAAGACCTAAGTCGATATTTAAAGAAATACTTTTCACAATGAAACGCATGCTATAATATTTCTTTACAAATTATTAGAAAGTATCATCGACTTTCATTTGTGTTTTAAAATTCAATTTGTTGCATTTTAATTTCGGCTTATACGCTTCGCTTTCCAGTTGATTTTTGAATTTTCATAACAATCGGTGTTATGCTTCACTTGTACAGTAAAAATTGTGTAAATAATAAAAAATCAAAAGCACTTGACTACGCTCGATATTTACAAAACAAACGCGAACCGCTTGCAAATAGCATCGCAAAATATTTCAATTTGATTACACGGAAAAGTGTGGGCAGTTACAGACTGCAGATGTAAGTGTACAGACGTAAATATAATCTTGACGCCCAGGGGGTTTTCGTGACCGATCAAGATGTTTGAACACACAACAGGTTTTTTATATATTTTGATCCGACGATTATGAATATCGAGGCTGTTTTTTAGAAAAATAGTCTGGAATTTTTTTTTAACAATTTAAATGTTTATAACGCCATAAAATTGTTAATAATTATGCCATTTTATTTCGAATTTAATAACAAAAACATGACTTTTTTAAATTAAAAAGTGTCAATTAAAAAACAATATATTGTAGAAATGATGCAAAATTACAGCATCCATGCCGCGAGCGCTAATATGAGCACAAGGTATTTCTCATATATCGCCAACTAAACTAAATTTTGTATTATCTATTGTTGTAATTATGCCTCTGGCGTTAAGGACATATAATCACAAACTTATTTGTAACTACCCTCAAAATGTTAGGATGTTTCGTCCCGGCATCGGTGGGGAACTCGCCAATGGGATCCACAGATGCCTTACTCAGACACCCTTGTCGTACTTTCTATAACTTGGAACTCCTATTTAAGTCAAATTTTGTCGGAGAACAGCGGTAGGATTTTCTTTCCGCAATACCATTATGCTTATTCTGAAAAGATTTTTATATACTATTGGTGTTGGCTAGAATTATGTAGAGCACCATATTAGCTTACCAAAACGATATAAGAAACACATTTTTTTCAAAAAAGTGAAAATTAATTTGCTTATAAATCTTTTAAATTAATTTCAAGTAGTATAATCCACTTCACTCCTATAAACAATGCATATTTTAATAGAAAAACACTTCATTATTTGAATCATTCCTTTGTAGACACGTTTGTCGAGTGTGCAATACGTACAATGTGACCAGTAAAGTCCTTATCATAAGGGATTTTTTTTATCAATAGAAATTTTATTTTGGCATAAATTTCTGCTTCGATCAAGGTGAAAATGAACCAAAAAAGTAATAGTCGTGTGATTAGCATTATCTGTCAAATTAAAATTTATTTCCAAAAAGAAAATTCAAAAGTGGGGTTATATCTCCAAATATCGAAAAAAAATTATAAAAAAAGTTTTTCTAAATACAATTTTTAGCCCATATGCAATATTTCAGCTGTATAAGATAATATAGATTTTTTGCCAATTTTTTATAAATTACACCAGTGTTACAAAATAAGCTTCAACGCAACCTACATAATTTTTTCTTAGTTTTGACAATGCTTCATCCCAGACATAATTATTTTGTTTAAAGTAGCGCCATATTAAATGTGTGTTTTTCTACAAAATCCAAATATGGGGTTATTAAAATTTGGTTACATGAGATGCAAAGTTTATTTATTTTTTACCCTTAATAAGGTAACTTCATAAAATAACTATTTTTGAAAACGTTGTTTGTGTCTAAAAGTAATACACATTAGAATTAAGACAAATAAGTACACAGTATCATCAGTAAAGCCTGCATTAGGTAGAAAATAAATTTTTATTTAACTTTACGTAAAGTTTACCTAGTTTCAACGATTTAATTTAAAACTCCATTATTAAAATTTATTATGAAGCTGTGTTATTAAAAAAGTAAAAATAGTATTTTGTTATTTAAGTGCAGTTTCTAAAAAATTAATTAGTATTGTACCCTACAATGATGCATCAAATACAAGTCGGTCGTAAAACAAATGATAAAAAAGGTCATCAAGCACTTGCTTTAATAATGACAGTTAAATCCTTTTCTCTCTGTCATAGTGGCTTTTAATTAATACTGCATATTAAATTAAAAAATTGAAATTGTATTAATATGTGGTGAAAACAGTCATCGTGTAGCAGCCAATATTTTTAATGAAGATCAACTAGGCAAAAATGTGCAATAATCTACTGCGAGTAGGATTATGGTGAAAAAATAAACTGGAAAGTTCATTTACAAAAACCTCACAATTCTACAAAACATAGTGAAGAAGTCCAATTAAATATGTGCCTAGATGTCGTGGAACATGGTCAAACTTACTAGTTTAGAGAGAGAGAGAGAGAATATTAGACATGTTTCTTGAAGAAGTGATGTCCAAAAAGAGAGTGTCAGGAAAAATTTGTACACAAATAAATTTAAACCTTATAAACCGAAATTTACAGATACTCTTAAGTAACAAGATTTTGACATACGTTTGGGAATCTCTTTTTGGTACCATAGAGAAAAAGAAGAAGATGTGTACTTTCCCTTTCATGTTTTATAGATCGAAAAGGCCACTTTCACTTCAAACGGTGTTGTTAGCTCTCAAAATTTGTGTAGTATTACGTAGTGCGGATTTTTAAACGATCAAATTTTTGGTTCTTATTTTTTAGGGGTAATTTAAATTCTGAAGAATACCTATGCTTCCTTAACACCGAGATCCAATATGCATATTGAAATGAGGCATAACCTGTGCTACCAGAATGACGGTGCTGCCATCCATAATACAAAACAGGGTCAAGAACGCCTCTTGAAAATACAAAATAATTGGGCGTAATATGGAGCAACACTGGCCAGCTAGGTCTCCGGATTTTTTTGATTTTTTCTTGTGGGGTTACCTAAAACAAAAAGTTCCATAAGGTTTTCCTTTGAAAACGGTGATTCGAAACTGTATTTTAGAAATAAGGGCCCTTAGTATCAGAAACTTTATTAAAGATGTGTCAAGAAGGACAATTGTTGCTATTCAACGCAATGGAAGACACACAGAGAAAAGTAATTTTAAATTTTAAGTTTTTGAATTGTTTTAAATTTAATATTCTCATACCAAAATCGGTTTGTTTTCAGTTAAAAGGTGGAATTTTAAGTGCGTTTAATTTTTGTAGTATGACTTTTTTACTGGAAAATTTGAATTTTTCAATTAAACTATTTTTTTAATATAAGTATGTAGTACTTTTAGACACAAACTACGATTTCAAAAATAGTTATTTTATGAAGTTACCTTATACAAGGTCATAAAAAAATAAACTTTGCATCACATGTGACCAAATTTTAATAGTCCTATTTGGATTTTATAGAAAAACACATATTTAATATGGCCTTACTTTAAAGAAAATATGTCTGAAATGAAGCATTGTCAAAACCAAAAAGTTTTATCTAGGTTGCGTTGAATATTTTTTTGCAACGGTGATGCAATTTACAAAAAATAGGCAAAAAATCTAAATTATCTTGTACAGCTAAAATTTTTGCATAGAGACTAAAAATTGCACTTAGAAAATCCTTTTCCAATAACTTTTTTCGATATTTTGAAATATAACCCCACTTTTGATTTTTTTTTGGAAAAAAATTAAAATTTGACAGATAATGCTGATCACGTGACTACTATTTTTTCGGTTAATTTTCATCTCGATTGAAGCAGAAGTTGTTGCCAAAGTCAAATTTCGAATGTAGCTATTAATAAAAAAAATTCCATATGATGAGGACTTTACTGGTCACACTGTAGAGTGCATACTTAGAATTTTGACAATGACAGCTTTATCAGCCATAAAGCTGGAATGTTATCCTGATGAAAGAGAACTTTTTTCTTCAGCAGATCCAACCCGTTTACGTTGATCTTTTTGTTTCAGTTAGTCCAAAATGAGCACAATATTTAACATTAATTATTCCGTCTTTTACTACAAAGCCAAATTTCTCTTAATGTTCCGACAGATAGTGTCAATAACCTAGATGAATAGGATGCTTTTTGTGTTTTTTGGTGTTGGTTTTCCCTCGCCTGTGCAATATTTGTTCTTTGATTTCATGCGTCTAGTAATGGAACCAGGACTCGTCCATAGTAACTAATCATCGCAAAAAGTTAGGTTAGACTCATTCAGAACCAAACACTGTTCCTTTACGATCATGTCTTTTATAATAATGGACAATTAAAATTTGTTCCAAGAAGCCGACGTGTCGAACAATTTTTCAAAAAACAAAACGCTTTGTAAACAATGGATTTATTCGAGACTTTTTACATCCTCACTGTATAAGTAGATATTGTCATAGGGATGAATTTTATTTACGTAAAATTTTTTCTATGCAGAGAAGACTACTAAGATCATTTTCGTGAATATTCTTTTTTTTTCTTTGGCTATTAAAATATTATTTTAGAAACATTTTTTAGGAACCCATAATTTACTACAAGATTCCATTATTTCACTACTCCTGCCATAAAATGTGTAATGTTCAAACTAAACGATGTAAAATATCTTCTGCAATAATTGCCCAATCGCTAATTTTATTACTTATTGTTTCACCTAGTCCATCCCTCTACAAAGATGTAAAGTGTCGTGGGCCGAAATGAACGCTCATAGGAAGTAGGCCCGCTAAGGCTCACATCAATATAGAAACAGTTTCTTAGTCACCAATACAATCTATTAAAATAAATATATTTACCCTCAATTTTGCAGTAAATCTTGGGATCACTTGACCCAATGCCGTGCCACAATTCACATCGACGTCCATAAAAGAAACAGTGGTGAGAACTAACTTGTAGAGACCTCAGAAGCATAGAAGCTATTGCTACAGTTTTTATAGTTGCAGATCACTTTAGTGTGACTATATTTGTGTATTAGTATCTCACGGTGCTGAGCTGGTACTAATTTTGAACAATGTTATTTGTCTAAACTTTCATCACGTGTACATAGCCTATATAGACCTTAAATTATTTATTCTATGACAATGGCATTATGTATGAATTAAAATGAAAAGCCGAACTCTTCCAGACCTATTAGACTAAGGAAATCTGTTAGAAACAGTTGCAAATATATTAATTATAAATAAATTGCAAATTATAATTATATTTCCATTTTCATGTATTTGACTTCCACAGTATCAAGTTTATTTTGAAAGAAAAGTGTGCATCTACTCAGGAAAGTTACTGTTGTCGACCTGCACAAAATTTATCTCCATTTTGTTATTTATAACAAAGTCACATGAAAAATAATTAAACTATAGAAGATTCCTAAGAAATATATCAGTAGTTATTTTGAAATCAATCTATAACATCAGATATTTTAAAATCCCGTATCAATAAATTGACATCCTGTTTGGTTTACTTATATGACGTCATCAGAGTTGCAATCAGAGTGGAGCGTTTTCCAGCACGTTATCAAACAAATATTCTTAACTTAATATACTTTTAAGACGGGATATTAACATATCTTAATCGAAAATAAGTAAAATAAGCTTTTTTACTCTGAAATCTACTATAGTGACAAAAATTTGTAACATATTTTAGTCAATTAAATTTTATTTTATTCGATACCCAATTAAACTAAACTGAGATCTTGAATTATTTGATTTTTGTTAATATAAATTTTTGATATTTTAACGACTAGATTTGTTTCTCATGAACTTTTATTCAATATATTTTCATTTTGTTTCAGGTAAGTTTAAGCAGTTTAAAACCAATTTTCTTCCATGTTCAATAGGAGGTAAGGTAAAAAATTATTTTATAAATGTTCAAGTTACCGTAAAACAACTTATACCCATAATTTTCCTCTTTTTAAATGTAATTATGATTATTTTTTAGATTATAAGTATAATTTAGAGCTTTTCCAAAACTGCTCTGAAACCTTTATATTTTCACATTTTCTCAGAAAAATAAAATAATTTATGTTGGTGTATGTTATTGTTTTTTTAATGACTTTGGCCTTTAAGAACTTTGAAAAGAGGTATAAGAAAGAAAATTTTCCTTTCTATTATAAATAATTATATCTGATTAAATGAAAAATTCTTTATTTTAAAATATAAAACATAAATAACTTAGGTTAGTGTATGCGGCTTTATTATTTTTTTTATTTTAAAATTATTTTTTGACGTGGTTCTGTTTATACTAATACTGCATAAATGACAGCATGCGAACCACAGTGGTTCAACTTACTGATAATTTCTTTTTTCTTCTACATCTAAGCTTACCGTCCTTACTGTACTTTTTGAATGCCGTTCAATGACGTCCGGGATGATTTTTCAAATGTATCCGTGATTTATAAGAAATTTCTCATTTAATATTACACAGGTCTACGAAAAATGGGATCGTGATTGTTACTGAGAAGTTGGGAGCCATTTCCGAAGTAACTTGCTGCATAGAATCCGAATACGAGGTCATGATGGGCCCATGTCAGGATATTTGAGGTCAATACTCAAAAAAATGTTTTTTTGTTTCTTTTGAGGTTATGTGCAAGATGCACAAAATTTTTTTGATCTTTTTTTCTAGTTGCATTATTTAATACTACTCTTATCCTTCAAAATAATATATTGAGCTGTCAGTTGTGACTTTTTATTGCAAAGTTAAGTACAGGTTAGTATATTTTATGGACCAAAATAGTTTTTTGCAAATGTCGATCAGCCGTTTTGAATGCACCATCCTAAAAATTAAAATATTCGAAATATGCAACTCTCAAAAACCCCGAAATGAAATTTTTTAGATCCCTATATTAATTTGTTTAAAATTTGATGCACCATTTTGAATCTGCGATCTTGGAAATAAAACTATCAATTTTCTGACTCCATGTTCGTACTCAAAGATCCCAAAAATCCCCAAGTACAAATTTTTCGAAATAAATATATACATTAAAAAAATGTGGTCCTCAAAGGATTAATGTGAATGCTCATGATGTTCTAACAAAATGGCCGTTACTATCTAAGAAAAAATCATAGGTGTTCGCTTAGTAGCTTATGTTGAAAGGTAAGGGTAGTATTAAATAATGCAGTTAGAAAAATTGTCAAAATAAACTTTGTGCATTCTATACATAACTTCAAAAGTAGCCAAAAAAACTTCTTTTTGGAGTACATCACCTAAAATATTTCACAAGCCTGACCTTAAATCACGGATTTTATGCAGCAAATTATTTCGGAAATGACCCCAGCTGCCAAAAAACAGAATCTTGTAGACCGGTTTATTTACAAAAAAATCTATTTTACGTGGTCTCACAATTGCGAGCGGCGCGCGGATGAAGCATATATCATGACTTATGTAAGTAATAGAGCAATTGCTAGCTATTGCTCGCACTTCTCTTATCTATTTAGCAAGGTGATCAGATCTGGAATCCTCGATTAAATTTTTGCATTTGCAATAAATTATATTGATGCATATTCAAGGAGTATAAAGAAAGCAAGAACTGTGGAGATTCAAAAAAAAAATTGGCAGATTTCTATTTCTTCATACCGGTATGTAGTGCCCATATAGAAAGAGTAGTTTCCTTGATATCAAGTCAACGGACCAAAGAATAAAATGAACCGAAAACTGTACCCTAAATTATAAAAACTAAATATAATAAGTAATCAAAAAACTATTAAAATATATTTGCTGTTCACATAAATGCAGTGATCAAAATCTATAAATGTTAAAAGTGAAGTTATTGTTTTATCTGTTGTTCATTTAATGAATGTTATTCATTTAAGATGGCTAGATTTAAGTAAAAACAAATATTTTTAAGTTTTTTGAGTCATCCATAATAAAAAGACATATAGTTCGATTTGGAAAGTTTATAATCTAAAACAATTTTCAGTTAATCCATTGCTAGAGTTTCAGGGTTATGGACGCAATGTTCGAGGTTTACGTTCATGACTTCTTGTTTCTTGATATTTCTAATGGCAACCACAGTCATATCTGTTTCAATATTTCATTCTATATTTAACAAGTAATTAGTTTCTATAGTCAGGTATAATAAAAACAAGTTTACTAGTAAAGTTTTGAAATCATTTTTTACATACTTTCGCGGCAAAGGAAATAAGTTCATATGGAAACTAATATTCATATAACTTTAAATTTTCAGTAAAATATAATCTTATAATTTTAGGTGAAATGTGTATTATAAATCATTTTGTAGTGATGGAGGTAATAATCCGATATAATATATATATATATATATATATATATATATATATATATATATATATATATATATATATATTATATCGGATATTTTTACGGATATGATATGAAGGTTTTCAGGTATCCCGTGTATGTGCCGACTCCTTATCAAATCAAATAAACAATATACACCCAAAAATCAAATTCTCCATGGAAACAGAACATGAAAGAAAGCTACTTTTTCTAGATATCCTACTGAAGAGATAAAAGAATGACTTGGTTTCACATACTGTATGCAAAAAACCCATTTACACCAACAGATACCTCTTCGCCAACTCACATCACCACCCCGGCGTAGTGCATTTCGATCGCAGTCCCTTAGTTATCAAGAAAATTGCCACAAAGAAATTAAGATACTGCAAGACACCTAACAAAAAATGGTTATAAAAAAAAATAAAAAAGTCGCAAAAACCAGGAGAAGAGCTCCAAAGTTGATGTTCCTTATATTCCTTCCACAGACAAAATAGCAAAAATTCTCAAGAAACACTACATTGAAACCATTTTCATCACAGACCGTAAAGGATCTCCTGCCACGACCTAAAAGTAAAATCTCTCTAGAAAACTAGAAAGTGTACGAAATTCCTTGCGGAGAATGCAGCTCATCTTACGTAGGTCAAACCAACGGCAAAGTTAAGGCCAGAAGAGACGAACATATAAACACTGTCAAGCAAAAAACAATTTCTTCTGCACTGACCCAACACTTGTTAAACACAGGACATAAGATAAACTTCTCAGGAACAAGAGTTATTAGGGAAACCATCGAAATTACAAAGAGGCCCAACAACCTAACTAGCAGAGATGATAGCCAGTGATTGCCCAATACTATGAAAAACCTGTTTACGAAACATTAACCAGTAGTAGGTAGTAAAGTAACGGATGACAACTAGGCAACACTACACAGTAAAAAATGCATGTAAATCTACATCTAAATACTTTTACTGCTATTGAAATTTTACTAAGTCTACAATGTATTTTTTCCCATTACATATGCTTTCAAGTATGATTACACAAAAACAGTAAATTAATGTGCAATAGTGTAAAATCATATAAAATAATGTCAAATAATGTACAACAATGTAAAATAGTGTAAAATACTAACTGCATAGGTAACACGTTTGTCTCAAAAGTTTCTTTTTATCAAGTAAATTGTGTTTTAGTTACAAGTGGATATTCGCAGGTAAGTCGAGAAAAAAACCCTATCTTTTTTTCTTTAACAAGTCATGAAGTTAAAATTTGAAATGGAAATATTTAAACATATTTTTATTGCAAAAGTTTCGTAAAATTACAGATTGATGCTGTATCTACAAATTTAGTGAATAATTTTCAATTTTTAGGTTTGGTGAAAATTTATTCTTTAAGATTTGCAAGGAAAAGTAGATAGTAGCAGAGGAATATTTAATAATCACTGATGCTTTTGTAACCACTTTTTGTTTTTGCTATGTATTTATTTTACAATACCCAAACAAAATAAATTCTATATTAGAACTTACTCAAAGGTACTTTTTTGATATTTACCCTGAAAGTGGAACAATATCTAAAAAATTAAATTCAAAAAATAGGGTATAAATTTTATTAACAAAATATGCAACTAGAAAGATACATAGATTTTTTTCTATGTAAAGTAAAGCTAAAAATAAATTGGCGCCATATATTTATGAAGGCTTTATTTTAAAGAAAGGTTTCTGTTATTATAAGTTGAAATATTTTTCTTGTAAATATAAGTTTATCTATATATATATATATATATATATATATATATATATATATATATATATATATATATATATATCATCACATCCTTTCCGTGTTAGAGGTTGCACAGTTTGAACAAATTGCGACAAAACACAATCCATCCCATTCCCCCACCATCGAGATGATGGCCCACCTGTACCACCATACCGAGAAGAAAGTCAAAACTTACCCTCCCCGCCACAGTGATACGGCAGAAGTACATGTTTCGTCTCTACTAGACTCATCAGGGTACCGACATGCACCTGTCTGTGCAAAAGACAGATCGAAAGAAGCATGGAATACTGAACGCGGCTTCGCCGACCTCCCGCGGGATGGCGTATATATGTTTATGCGAATTCCTCCGTGTGAAGCCGCGTTCAGTATTGCATACTTCCTTCCGACCTGTCCTTTGCACAGACAGGTGCATGTCGGTATCCTGATGAGTCTAGTAGAAACGAAACATGTACTTCTGCCATATCACTGTGGCGGGGAGGGTAAGTTTTGACTTTCTTCTCGGTATGGTGGTACAGGTGGGCCATCATCTCGATGGGGGGGGGAATGGGATGGATTATGTTTTGTCGCAATTTGTTCAAACTGTGTAACCTCTAACACGGAAAGGATATGATTGGAACGAAGTTTGCATTTACTGATCGTAATTTACTTCATTTATACATGGAGCTGCGTGCAGTTGTACGTTTTCTGAATGTGATTTCAGCACTACAACGGCATAATGTGGACGTATCCACTGCTATTGCATCTCACACGGAGGAATCCGTGAAAGCCACATAAACATACCTATATATATATATATATATATATATATATATATATATATATATATATATATATATGTATAATTACAAGAAAAATATAACTGACTACAAAGCTCAGATTACAAATTTTTGTGTCGGTATGCGCCAAGATCTTTTAAGTTTGAAATAGTAATACGAAAAAATAGATATATAAGTGGGGATGCTTTGTAGTATTTTACTTTTACTATAATGTTACTTCTAAAATGTCAAGAAAACGTTGTAGCCATAGTGGAAGTAAATAAACCTTGTGGCCAATTACTCGATTCCTAAAAGTTAATAATAAGCAGCGTTACACGAAGTGCTTAATTAGCAAAATACATTTTAAAAGCTAGTAAACATCTACCAATCACAAAACCTACTAAGTACATTAGTCATAAATAAAATAGATATTAAGACTACTGGGTCTCTCTGATTATCCATTGAATTTATCCCCACTCTATGCGTACAAAATTATGTGTAAATGTATCCGTTATTATTAACCTGAGCTGCTAAGTTTTTTTTGTTATAAATAAATTTTTAGTTACAAGGTTTTTGTGAGCCACTTTCTTATATATAATATACAATAAATATGTAAATTAAAAAAAAAACTTCTTTTTAAATAATCTCATTATAGCATGACTCCTTTTGTATAAGTTTAACTTTTGTTCTGTCTCAGTCTTGTTTGGTAAAATAACCAAAAATAACCAAAATATGTACCTGGTTGTTTTTCGAAATATAGGTTAGTTGTTTCGATATAAATAAATCGTTATTATATCAGCTTTTATTTCTTTAATCATATACAAATCATTACAATAATAAAGGTTTCGTTTAAAGCAACTGTTCGTTGTTTTATTCAGAAGTGAATGAAAATCCCTACCCACTGACGTATTCATATGTCTAATTCACGAATTCTTTTAACAACAGATAGGTAAGGAGCCCTGAACATTTTTTATGGTTAAGTATTCCTGATCAAAGGTATTCAGTTCTTAATATGATGTAATTTATATCCTATTTTCAGTTACTTCTGTTAAAATTCAATATACTGTGTAGTTTTCATGTTCTCCTTTTTCAGAAATAAAATTGAATTTTCTCATATAATCAGTACGGAAGCAGGCTGAATTTTTCTGTGATCTATTTTTTGTGAAATATGTATTTTTTAATATAGGTCTCCTAAAGATTATTTAAGAAAACATCAAAATTATCGAGTTGTAACAAGAATAATTTTTATTCAGGATGACATAAATTGCATCATATTAAAAATTAAATTTGTTTAATCAGGGTCACTTTTTCATAAGAAGAGTATGGAGTGTCCGTTTTACTTGATGACTTAAATTTTCTAACATATATTATAATGTATTTTTACGTAATCTCACATGGTGGAATACATATTTTTACGTAATCTGACACGGTGAAATACGTATTTTTACATGATGTGTTAGTTACACTGCATCTAACAACAAGTAAATCGACATGGAAAAATAACAAAAATTACATGATATAAATACGAAAATTACATAGTGATTCATGAATATTTTTTACATTGAAATGCAAGTAATTTTTTACCTAGATACACAAGGCAATATATTACCAATGAAAATTATGGTAATTTTACATAAAAATTTTTTACTGTGTACCCCAAATACTAGCAACAGGGCCGATAATACGCAGCAAGGCTCTCAACCTGGTTGGCAGAAACCATCCAGCCAACGAACGCATCCCATGTACACACGGGATCGAAACATCCCAGTCGCACACGTCAATTTGCTCACAGACGCCGTATAGTGAGCTTTAGAAATGGTGAATGAAATTTCACCGAAACGTCAGCTGCTTTACAGTTCTGAAAAGGACTCGGCACACACACGGGATACCCGATATATACATATGAAATCGAAAGTTTTCATTCCTTCAAATTTGCAACCTATTTTTTTCAACTACAAAAAATATTTGTAATAATATTTTCTTTTATTTATTTTTCACACCATCTAATTTCTTACCCTTAACTACTTTTAAGGCATATTTATGTTTCATTCTACTTTCTTCACATTTCTCGTATTAATATTGTAACAAAACGCTAATACACAAAACATACCGCTAACAAACTAATAATATGGAAGTAAAGGGCAAAAAACATATCATGCAATTAGAAAGTTTTTTTGGGATTGTTTCTCACAAATATTGTTTATTTGAAATTATACTGGAATTACCTTCATCTTTTCAGTAGACTGTAAATTAGAGTTCTGGAAGGAGTCACCAATAAAATGCCACTACTTACTGTTGTTCACTGAATAGCTTAATTTTCCTCATTAAAAGTGTTTCAGTTGACATGTGAAATATAAATTATAACAATATCAAAAGCAAAACAGAACTGGTTCCCTAAAAGATCTAACTTGCCTGGCAACTAAATCTGTTTAAAACTTAAACTTTTTTAGTAAATATAGCCTGCATATGTCACTCTTGTACGAAAAGGGTCTACTAAAAAGGGCGTTATAACAAGACACCGGCGACCCAAAAACTCAGTCCGAAAGTGTTAAATATTTATTCACAACTAATAAAACTTATCTTATGGAACGACTCTGTCCAAGTCTAGATTTATTTTCAATCGGAAATATCTTGACAAAAAAGTAAAATGTTATAAAATTTCAAATCCGACAGTTATTAAGGAAAATAATTGAAGAACGTTGAGACACCCAAAATATTATATCAAATTCGCTGATTAAAAAGTTATTCTTGAGCTAATATTAAACATAAAAGTTCCGATAAATATATGTCTGATAATGCTTAGTTTTTACAATACAGGGTGTTAAAATTTATTATTATTTTTAGTTTTTTAAATTTATATCATTCTTTTCTAAAGATAATTAAGTCAAATTTGGAGCACATAACACGTTTTACAGATCTCATAAAAATTATTGTTATGAGAAATAATATACAGAAGGGTACAGTTTTCTGGGTGTGTAAAATTTTACCCTCTCGAACTTTTTCTTCGGGTGCCACTGACTCGATCTGATTACTCAGTGAGCTTTCTCACCTTATTGTGGAACTTTTTTGTTTTTTAAGTTTTCCTCTAAAAGTCAATAGTTTTTTCACAAAACAAGGAAATACATAAGAAAGAAATCATTATGTATTTATTTTAATCAATTTTCATTCATATTTGTTTTAACCAACAGGGACCAAGAAGAAAATACAAGATATTAATAAGGTAATTTGAAAAACAGTAATAATATATTATTAATAGAAATTACAACAAAATCCGATCTTCTATTGAGGAGTGTATTTGTTGAAATAATCCTGGAGTATTTCTTATTCTTTCGCAAGGAGCAATAATGCGATTTCTCTGATTTTTAGCATCTTCAACCTCAGATGCATAAACCAAAAATTTAAGGAAACCCCAGATGCAAAAATAGAAAGGATTTAGATTCGAAGATTGGACAGAAAGCCTCTAAGTGACGGCGTACATTGATACTGAAATGTGCTAAAGCGCCATCATGCGTGTTTAACTCTTCCTCAAAAAAGTTATGGTCAGTTAGGTAATCTCCTATGACACCAATCCATACATTTAATGGAAACTAATGTTGATAGTTAGCCTCAAGAAATGCTTGCGGTTTTTCTTTAGCCCAAATGTGATTATTGTGAAATTTTCTTATGGACTCGCTTGAAAAGTTAGCCTCATCAGTAAACAAAATACGAGATAAAAAAAAAGGGGAGACTGGGCAGTTATTTGAAGCATCCACTATCAAAAAACTATATGTGGCAAAAAGTCTCGATGTAAAAGCGCCTGCACTCGCAGGATATGGTAGGGATACAATTGAATTTTTTTTAATTCGAGATACTATGGAATTGCTTATATTTAATATATTGGCAATTTTTTCTTGTACTTGTGTTAGCAGATTATTCTATTAAATTAAGAAGAGCTTCCTTTAGCGCTACGGTTCTTATCCCCAAGGACGTCCACAATCAGACGTTTCTTTTAAAAATGTACCATTTTCTCCTAAACGCTAATAAAAACTAGCCAATGTATTATGTGAGGTAACTTACGTTGTGGATATAATTAATTCAACACATTTTCGTTGAGCTTCTAATGGATTTCCATAAGTAAAATGCATATGACATTTCAACATTTGTAAATTCTCTTAATTTTACTATTTTTTTTTTTACTTACTTTTTATTAAAGTTCCACTCTGTATATTATTTCGTATAAAAACAATTTTTTATGATAACTGTAGAAAGTGTTATGTGTTCCAAATTTGACTTAATTATCTTTAAAAAGAAGTGATATAAACTTAAAGAACTAAAAATAATAATAAATTTTAACACTCTTTATCTTTAAAACTAAGCATTATCAGACATATGATTATATGAACTTGTAGGTTTAAAATTATCTCAAAAATAAATCTTTAACATTTTTCACACTTATTTAGAAACGCCCTATATAAAAACAATATCACATTGTTATCACGAATAACAACGATTACTAAATAAAATATGGCAAAGTGAGTATAAAGTGACTTAAATTGTATGTAGTTAGTATAAGTAGCCAGTACTTTAAATTTAATTTATATAAAACATTAACATTATTTTTAGTGGTTGCTGTCGGATTTTAGTTTGGCGATTTATCTCAAATCCAAGTGGACTATAATTGGAGAACCACTAGTAATTTTATAGCAAGTTAAATGGGCGGTTCACCAAAAATTGTTTTTAAAAAACACGAAGTTTTTTACGAACCTTTATTAATTGACAAATTAGAGCAATTCAATGATTAACTTAACTTAGACAGGAAACAAATGACAATGTTCTTAGCGTTTGACCTATATTTATAATATTTCGTAGCGTCTGCTACGTAAGCATAATTATATGTGAAGGATTGGCATTTCAGCTTCCATAACTCCTCCGGCCCTAGTGGAGAACTATGGGGTTGTACCAGAGTTCGATAATTCGATATTGGGAACTGACTTAACATCTTGTAGTTCCATGGCAGCTTATGGCTGGGATTCTTTTTCTTTCTTCTTTTGATAGTAATTATAAAGACCATATATTCCTACAAAGGAGAACTAGGATGATTTTCATTGGTTTTTCTTATTTCTACCTTAACCTAATGCCTTTAGGTTCAGACGATGCTTGTTCTTCCCCCAGGTCTTCCTAATCTAAGTGTTGCCTCTAGGTTTGGACGATGCTTGTTCCTCTCCCAGGTCTTGTGTTTTTGGTTGCACCACTCACTGTTGTTTTCAGCACGATCACGAACACTTTGGCGCGATTGCCCGCTGACTTGATTTTCCCTCAAATCAATGTCCACTCACTTGTCTAATTTTAGGACTTTTCCTGCTAAAGGTTGAGACATAAAATTTCGCTTGTTTTTCACTTGATCACTAGCATCTCGGCGCGATTGCCCGCTAATTTGATGTTCCCTTGAATCAATGCTGTTTTCTTGTTGAATTTCGGCAAAATTCAGGAATATCCTACCGACTGCGCCAGTTAAATGGGCGGTTCACCAAAAACCGTTTTTAGAAAACACGAAGTTTCTTACGGATATTGACAAATTAGAGTAATTCAATGATTAACTTAACTTACGAAAGAAACAAATGACAATGTTCTTAGCGTTTGACCTATATTTATAATATTTCGTAGTGTCTGCTACGTAAGCATAATTGTATGTGGAGGATTAGCAGTTCAGCTTCCATAACTAGCAATTTCTGCCAGGTTAAGTTTTTCTACCATACTTCTTTATCTATATTCATAGATAAAAAACTTCACTGACTAATTTAGTGGAAAACTGGATAAGCTGATATAGATGTACAAAACGATTTATTCATATAATACACTACCTATTGACTGTTTAGTGCACTAAATAAAATTGATTCTTAAAAATAGCGATACCACGACATATGATATTTAGCGCTGTTCGCATTACATTTAACTTACGCATTTCGAAAATTTGCTCTGCTGTTGTGAGTGTAAGAATAATTGCGAATTTTAAATTATTTTGAAATATCAAGCCATTTTAGTAATTTCTCTTTGATCATATATTTAATAATTTACCAATAAAATGTTGATTTGCTTTTTTTTTAGTTTTTATTGGCAAAGTTGAAAGACCTAATGGTTGCACTAATAATTATATGAGGTACTGAGAGCATAAAGGATATAAATGACCTTTCGTTACCACAACTCGCATCAGGTATATGATGATGATCATTCATCTAAGAGTATTTTAGAGTATCCCATGAGGATTTGAGTTTTCAATTATTTTTCAAAATTTTGATGATTTGAACTACATAGGTTCAAAATTAATTATTTTGTTGTACGTGGTTGCATTATATCTTTTGTGTTCAAACAATACCACCTGTGATATAAAATTATCGGATAATAATATGGAATATAGACGCGACAAACATCATTACTACATTGGATTTTATTAAAAAGAGAAGTATTTATGATTAAAATACTAAACAATAAAATATTTCTTGTCTCAGCTATCGAGTCAGTTGATTCATTAGAATCTGGTTGAATCCCGCTAAATTGTCGCTTTTTCTCATGTATCAAGAAGGAGTAAAATGGATGAATTGGAGGAATAAACCACAGAAGATTTTGAACATTTTTATACTTCATATGCTTAATTCTGGGGCTTTTTTTGTTAACGGCGAGTGGTGATAGTATAACTATTTGATTTCGATGTCGGAAGGCCTTGAGAGAACTCACCACTCACGAGATTTTTGTTAAAAGGTGTCCTTTGCGCATTTCTGTTGGTATGGGACATCTGCATACTCCAAATACCCGTAAAGAAGTGTTTGAAGAATGTATCGAGATTGTCGAAAATTATGAAATCATGACTTGTTATAGGCACCACTGTAAATGCTTTGCTAGCTTTAACCATAAGTGTTTCTTAATTTTCAAGAATGTAAATTAATGTTTTACTCGATTTTTTTAGCTATATTAAACAGACCAGAGTCCTGATTGCAATCTATGAAGGAATGCCCAGATATCAGAAAATGATGATCAACAGATTATCTTTTTGTGTTCCTTAATACGTATAACCAAAATTTAACTATTTATTTATTTACTCCTATTTTTTTCACCTACGTTGGCACTGAATGCGATTAGTCGAGTAACGTGGATAAGTAGAGATTCGATATATTTCAGCCAGCATGATGATATTTCCGTACGAGTACTTACACTATAAGCGACTGTCTCCTACCTTTGCAAATGCAAATAGTTTTCATAGTGAATTTTCAGCTAGAAAAACTTCTTCAAGATCCGTATCTTCAAATTTTTACGCTCGCGACTGTTGGCTAGATTTCAATGACAAAATCGCTTTAAATCGAGCAAAATTTGAAAAAACCAGAAACCACGTCTCTTCCAGCCGAATTATCACGTAGTCACATGCAGAATATTTCGCGCAAAAACACTTGCACTGTAATTGTGTCCTTACGGAATTTAACGCTTTCATCTTTCTTCTTCTTCTTCTTCATGTGCCATTTCAGGTCCTCCTGATGTTGGCAATTACAATGGCGAGTTGATCACGGTTTTTTGCTATTTTAAATGGCTATTTAGCACTGTATATTTCTGTCCTCTCTCGGATATGCGTCAGCTAAGAGATCTGCTTCCTTCCAACTCCTCTACGACCCTCGATCTTACCCTTTATAATCAGTTGAAAAATTCTGTACCGATCCCCTCTGAGTACATGGTTAAGATATGCTAGTTTTCTGTATTTTACAATTGTCAACAATTCACGAGTGGCCTCGACCCGACCTAAAATCGCTATATTAGTCTACGTAGCTATCCACTGTATTCGAAGCATTCGCCTATGCAACCAAATCTCAAATGCATCCAAACGATCGATCTTTGCAGCCTTCAGTGTCTACACCTCCGCTCCATACAATAATACTGACCATATGTAACATTTAACCATCCTTTCGTAAGGTTTTAGATTTAGATTGTCATTCCTGACAAGCGATCTCATTTTTAGAAAAGTTGTACGGGCTGAATCGACTTTGCATTTAACTCTCAATCTGTTCAGTAATATAGCATCCAAGATACTTGAAGTGGAAGATCCTTTCGACGGTTTGTCCATTTATTAGCAGTGAAACGTCTGGATATGGTAGATGACTGAAAAGTATAAATTTAGTTTTAGCAGCATTTATGTTATGTCCCATTTCTTTCCTCACTCTATTGACGCCTCGTTGAATTTGTCTTTCTTTGATAAGCTTGTCATTAACTCGGAGGATTGCCCTCTGGCGCCAATATAGATTCTCTGTAATCCACCATCCACACTAGCTTTACTTAAATGTAACTTCTTGGGCATTGAATAGGAATTAGGCTCAAAGTGATACAAGTATCTGTTTGTGGTTTAAGGAAAGATAGGTTGAAATGAATCTCAAAAATTATACTATAAAAGCTTCCTTTAACAGATTCAATTGGTGGATCTTTTTTAGCCCACCATGCCTCCTACAAATCATGCATTTTTATATTTAGGTTATTGTTGAGCTGCTTCTGGTATTGATGTACTGTGGGAAACTACTAATAAGTTCCTTAATAAAATTAACCCCTTCCCCAGGAATTTTATTTGCTGGTCAATGAACTTTCCCCTATTGATCTCTTGGGGCAATCCGTGTACTTGATTTTTTTGTTTTACAACTGTCTGCAATCTCTTCAATGATTCGCCAACATTTTTGAAGAAAAATTCGCCACACACCCTATATCTCTCGCTTTCATTAATTTTGGATTTTGTGTTGAAGTTTACTAATTCAAAAATGCTGTTTGTAGATTACGGTTTCCAAGTGCCTAGCATATATAAAAAACTTATTTCTTTTCCTCCCGGGTAAAATTTTTTGGCAACGAAATTTGTGAGCTGTTGATGATAACATGGCTAAAAATATCAATATTAAGAAAAAAAGAGAGCAATAAGATGAAAAAATTACTAAGAAGATAGAAGGAGGAATAAGTAAATCAGATGTAGGGATGTTTTGTCGGTTAGGTCAGTGGCACAATGGGGTTAATTGCCTATCAGATGCTGGTATGCAATCAAAGTTAGGATCAGAAAAGTTTGAAATACATTATATTCCTTGTTCTCTTTCTTTCAATGGACTTTTATCATGCAAGAGTATCAAGGATATCATTATTTCAAAACTTTTACACTAGATTTCTGTACACATATTTTACTACATTTCTACTCCAAACCCCTGATACGATATGATACACTCCGATTTAATATAGAGACTCACCGCCCACATCGCTAATTATTATTATCTTGTAAAAAGTGTTGTTCTTCGGCTGGTTCGACTCCAATTTATTGTATGTATTTCAACTTGTACGATACCAATATTCATTACCTTTTGGTAGATACCGGTATTGCTGTGCTGTTACTAATATATTATTATAAACGTACAGATAAAAGCCGAGCAAATCGGTATATGTGCGACTCTGGCAAATTATTTTCTTTGAACCACAGACAAAATTTTCTTGTAATCATGTTTTTATTAATTTAGCTACACAGACTTTTTTGTTGGCTTATTAGTTTGTTTTTCTTTTTGACAAAGTTGAAAGAAAGTAGGTAATGGATACTAGATACTTTGTCTTTACTATCTAATTTTGCCGGTTCTTTATTTCTCCCACTAGAAATTTTATTTTTTGCATGTGGTTTATTCCTACAAAGAAAAACAAATAAGTGAAGTCGAAAGGAGGCAATATGGAGGAGCTATTCGTAATAAAAAATTGGGTAGGCTTAAAGCAAGTAAACTGTGTAATAATGGTTCTACAGCCAAATTACGATGTAGAGCCGACAACAGAACTAAAATTAGAATCGATACTCTGAAACATCTTCGCGCTTCGAAATTCATTCTAAATGAATAAATGCAATATTGAACCATATTTTTGAATTAGGATCTAGTTTCTCTGGCTTAATAAGTATATATTACGAAAGTTGATATACAGTTAAACGGAAAAGATAAATCTTAAACACTCTTTTAGCAGAGAAAAACATACGGTTAGGAAACCGTGGTGGGGTGATTTTCGTCAATGCAACCAAGAATTTCCTTAACAAACTTATCGAAAAGCACAAAATTCTAAATAACATATTTTTTAAAATACACGAGCGTGCTTTGACAACGGTACAAATTCTGCTAAAAAAGTTTGTCTGGAGAGATTGAAAACAAGTTAACAATTATAGCCTACACTGTAAAAAGGAAACGCATTTAATTTAATGTAAATATGTTGAAAGAAAATTTCACATAAGTTTATTAAATGCATTTAATGAAATGCATTAAATTTAATAATTTACATTAATCTAAATTAATTTATTCCATTAAATTTATAATCATATATTAAATTTAAAGTTTGTTCATTATTTCTTGAGGTGACTATGGACATTAAATCCACAGCCAGTGTTCATTGAATTTGAGATATGAGTTCAAAAAATTCTGAAACTACGACACATTTCCTATAGGTAGTGTCGGCCATCTAGACCAGTTTCGAACTCACTTTTTCTCAGCAGTACGGGGCAGACACGTCACCATAAGAAAATTAAGCCCTTTCAGCAACTTATATCATACTAAACAAAAAGTTCAATACAAGTTGCGTCATCTTCCGAAATCTCATGCAATGTATATTGTATAATAATGTAATTTCCTTTAGTACTAGGGTATATATAAATTAATTTTAATGTACAGAAGTTGAAATCTCTTTTCAGTTACTTTATTAAAATTTTAGATACCATTTAATCAGATTTCATGTACAAGAAACTGATATTTCAATTAATTACTTTAAAATGTTAAAAGAAATTATGTGGTAACAAGACAAAAAAATGTAGGTGAGAACAACTATTAAAAGATAATGATTGGAAAAAACACTACTTTACAGAAAATATTTTTTTTTTGATATGTATGTTCGGTGATTATTAATATAAATGATATAAAATAATACTTAAGATTGAATAACAAGACCGTAAAGATTTTATATATCCTCTGATTGCAAAATTTACATTCTCGAAGGTTTAACAGAGACTTAGGTAGTGAGAAACATTTTTTATTATACCTTATGTACAGTTATATTTTATTTGTACTTAGTTTCCTTTACGATCCTTGCTTTTCACAGCAATTTTTATGTACTTACGTGTTTAATTTTCTTTTATAATCCCTGCCCAATCGGTTAATTTTTCTGTCATAGTAATTTTCAAATCAAAGTATTGGTAATATTGATAAGTAAAATGTCACAAACGGTGTTTGCTGAGTGTGTATTGCAGCCATCAAAGTATATTAAAAATTCTTGTTTAAGGATAAAGTTAAATATTAAATTAGTCATTTCAGTAATAAAAAATGTTTGGGAAATAATTTTCATGGTCACTAAGTATTTTCTGGAATAAAATATCTGAAACAAAATTTCAACATCTATAGTTCTAGGATATTGCAGTGCACCTCTGCTAAAACTAGTTTTGAAATTAAAATTTCTTCAACAATAAGTTCTTTATCTCATATTATTAAATTTTTGAAATAATTATACTTTGAATTCCTTAAATCAATGTGTGAACACAGGTATTTCAGGTTTCAGATAGTCCATATCGTGTTCTTCAATAGAAGTATTTTGTAAAATTTTAATTTCATTTCAAAATTGAACTATTTATTTCATTTAAGTGACATCTTAGTCAAAATTTTGTAAGCACACGATCACAAAAGAATTACAAATTTTCCCTGGCTGTATTACATTTTTCCTTTTAAAGCTAAATGAATAGAAAGTTTTTAAATTTAAGGATAAGTCTGATTTTAGTTACATGTGTTCTACGGCTTGCATAATTTAAGTTCCACAAGACATGCAAACTTTTTTTCACTAGTAAAATAATCAGGAAATGTAAATATTTATTCAGTATTGAGTGTAGCCAATTATTAAAAATACTTTCGTTAATGCTCAACGTGTGAAACGAATTATTAAATCCTTAAAAATTCTTTAATTTGTGAATTTTTACTTTTAAAATTTCTGATTTGCTTCCCCCAATATCTTTCTGAAGTCGAATTTCATCTACTTCTTTAAGCTTCTTGTCATACCATTTGGATAATTTCCATTACAACCGGTTACATAACATCTCGGTATTTTACATGTATTTAAGATACTATTTAAACTTGTAATCACTTTGTTCAATAATATCAAACCACAGTCGAAGAACATATATTAGTATGAAACCAAGGCGCCCTTCAGATATGATGCAACGTTGCCAGATTCCCTTGGTCATTTGTGCCTGTCCAGAAAATAGTTATTGTTATTTTGCTTTATAATGTAACAATAGACCAAGAAATATTGTTCTTCGGCGTAAATGTTTATATGCTGATTCCCGTCTATACTCGGTCATCAGAGCCTCATCTGTATAAACAGTGTTCGACGGCGAGATGATGCAGTTGACATCTGAATAAGAGAGGCTATTCAGATGTATAACTACCCCATTAGTACCCTACTACCCTATTAAGACAAAGAGAAAACCAATGAAGAAGATCTAGTTGAAGAGGTGGGATAATCTGACAATGCCGCATCAACAAGTCGGTGTTATAAGAGCTATTATATGACCAGAGAGAAGCTTAAAAGAACGGCTGATGGTTTCGTGTCTTGACGTTATAGAAAAATTATGTTTCAACACTTTATCCTTATTATAGGAGTCGTTGGTTAAATATTTTTTTTTTCAAAATTTTCTTACTAAGAAATTGACACTAATGGCAAGTCGTTTTTCTTGTAGGTCTTGCTAGAAGGATAACAATTGAACCATCCTTCCTAATGTGATCAAAGCTTCGTCAATTGACCCCCATATTCACATTATAATCCTTATTTAAAACGTCAATTCATAAGCTCGATCAATATACGTATTTATCGTTGCTTTCATTGCTATTTCTTAAAGCTACTTATACCATAGAAGACTTTTTTTATTTTCAAAATGCTCTTGATCCTCCTCTAGTACGATGATATTTAAGATATCTTGTCATTTTATCAAATGGTTTTCATCTAACTCTCGCCTAAACATCTGTACTGCATCCATATATAGTATATTTCATCTAATCAGAAAACACTTTTTTTGTTCTTTCTGAATTTGAGTTGAAATGCAATATTCTTTTGCAAAATAAAAATTTAGCAAACAAGCCATAAAACATTTGTATGGAATTAGAGCAGAAAATAATAAATGGCAATTTAATTAAAGCAAACTGTGAATAAAAATCAACACAAAAATGAAAAATAAATTGGTAATTTAATTTTTAAACCGCCAGCTTAATTAAAAATCGACTATTTATTAAGTCTCACCAAAATGAAGTCTATTATTATACCACGGAAAATATATTGAAAAGTTTCAGCAAAAATGATTTTTTCATTAACTGCTGTTTAACGGGCTAATAGACATTACATAATTAATTTTTTAATTTTTTCCTTTTTTCATTTTTATGTAAATAAATTGATTCTGCGACAAATTACAGAATATACAGAGATACCATTGATACATTGTACCATTTCATGCCATAAAATGACAGAAAAAATGTTTTTTTTATTTATCTAATCAAATTTTAAAACAATTTATATGACTTGACTAAAACATTTGATCTAAAAAGTCACATCCCTAAGCTTTAAGCTGCTAGTTAACTAGTCTCTTAAAAAATTGATATGGAACCTGTTTGCATTTTTTAGGACTAAAAGTTTTTAGATCACCTCGAAACCTAAAATCTAATACAAATAGTCTTAAGCACCTAAAAAAGTTAATGAAAATACCTCCAAATTCAGTAAACCTAATATACAGGGTGTCCAGGAAAATGTGGGAAATCTCACCGATATGAAAAAACACGTGAAAGGAATATTACAAATTCGTATAAACTTCTTTCGTATAGGCCTCCTCTTCGGAGATATGGGCTCGCAAAAAGCTGCAATGGAATCAAGTTTTTTACACATAATTATTGAACCACCAGGTACATTTCAATTTTTTTTAAAATGATGTATACCAGACTCTTAAAATTACTATCCAAAAAAGTGTTGTGAATTACTCACAGCTGCAGGGATGGACTAACTGTGACACTCATAACCCCATTTTTTACGCCCTGTATGATAAGAACTTTGGAAAATGTTTTTTACATACCTTTAACTATTGACTAAAGATTAAATACTTCATTCATGTCGCTAATTCTAACCGTTTTCGAAAACACGTCATTTTATTTACACTGTTAGTCCCCTAACTTCTGTCGACTTGAATATGAAAAGGAGGAATTTTCCCCTATGATCATATTTTCAATAAAAAGTTAAACTAACTGCTTAGTTAAAAACTTCGTAAGAGGCTTCAACATGGGCTCCGTGAAGTCTGATACACTTGCGGGCACGACGAATTGTGTACTGCTGTACCCGCTACATTAATTCAGCATTGGTCCTTATTTGTTCACAATGAAACGTGATTCTCCGTAGTAGGTAAAAATCTAACGGCGTTAGGTCAGGAGATCGAGGAAGCCAGACAATAGGTCCTCCTCTACCGATCCAACGGTTTGCATAGACATTATTCAGGTGATCTCACAGAGCAACGCTGAAATGAAGTGGTGCTTCATCGTACAAGTAGTACATGTTTCGACGGATTTCAAGTGGTAAGTGCTTTACTAAATCATGAAAAGCGTTCTGGAGAAACTCCAAATAATGTTCTCTATTCAGTTATGCCGACAATACGAATGGACCGATCAAAAAAATTGCCAATGATTCCTGCCTAGATATTAATTGAGTGGAATGGATGTCGATGATACGAAACAATAGTTGAATGAGGATTTTCATCAACCCATACATGTGAGTTATGTAAATTTATGATACCCTGCGTCATCCGTGAAGAGAATAGTGCTAATGAAGTTTACATTATTTCGTTGCTGATTCAATAGCCAGTTTGCAAACTGCAATCTACAGGGAAAAGTTTATGCACTTTTTTCAAACGATTTGGAGTTAAGAGTTGTTCTTAAAAAACTTCATGTGTGATTGTTTTCGACGTATTAAACTGCTTTGATAATTTTCGAGTGTTCGATGAAGGAATGCCATCTACAGCATTTGAAATAATTTTCTCTAATTGCGGCGTACATTCTGTTCTTCCCAAGCTAGCAACAGTATTTCTTTTCCCAAAATTTTCTAAAATTACGAAGAAATTTAATAATATTACCTTATTAAATGGAATCGCTTACCATTCTCCCTTAGACTCGTTGAAATGTTTTCTGATCTAGAAAAGTACTATTAGGATATCTGTAGTGATATAACGTCCTGGCTCCCAAAGCATTGCAAGATGCAAGACTACACATCAGATGCATACTCACTAAACGTGTAATCCATATTTTGAATTATTTCACAATTAATTTCACGATGAAATCCAAAAATCAGTAAATTAATATCCAAATAGAAAATCAGTGTGTCAGCGATGTGAAAGTCGACAAGTTCCAAAATTTCCTTCGAACCTAGCAACGTTTGCAACAACAATACTTTGTTTTTGGTGCCGACAAAATAAAACGCTCATTTTTGCTAACCTAGGTCGAACTGGAATTCACAGAATTAGACGTTTTTAACCAAAGAGGTTAACTCTAATTTTGGATCGAATTTTTTTTATCATAAGGTTGAAGGCTGAACATTTAATAGGAACAGCGGTGAAATCTTTTATCGAAATACGCCAAATATATGCTGTAAATAAAATGACGTTTTTTCGAAAACAGATAGGATTAGCGACATAAATGAAGAGTACTTAATTTTTAGTCAGTAGTTAAAGGTATATAAAAAACGTTGTGCAAAGTTCTTATCGTACAGTGGGTGTAGAGTTATGAGTGTCACTGCTAGTCCGTCCTTGCAGCTATGAGTAATTTACAAGACTTTCTTGAATAGTAATTTAAAGAATCTTACCTGGTATACATCATATTAAAAAAAAATGAAATATACTTGGTGGTTCAATAATTATGTGTAAAAAACTTGACTCCATTGCAGCCCTTTAGGAATCCGTATCTCCGAAGAGGTGGCCTATACGAAAAAAAGTTCATGTTTTTTTTCATATCCGGAAGATATCCCACATTTTCTCGGATACCCTATAAAAGAAAATTAGGAATGGTGGCTGAATGGGATCAGGAATCAACAGCGTTCATATTTTGTCGGTTGATACCAACGTCTCTTTAATATTTTTTTAAAATGCTCAGCAATTTTTAATAAACGGTAGAGTCAAATTTGAGAAATGACTCTGCTTGTCAAAAACCGAAATGTTTTCTGTTCCAATGATTCACAGGAGTGTTTCCTTAAAGGAATTGACAATTTTTTTCAAGGTCGAATTAAGGAATTTCTGTTGATTGTATCCTTTAATCACTCCTAGGATTGACTGGAAGCCAGGCAGTTAAAGTTTAGTCAATTATCAGATTAAACTATAATTTGACCTTTACCTAAAATACGTATATTAATTATAAAAACTTTTAAGTTTCTTCAGAAAAGAAAGTAATAAAATTAAAAAAAAATACGGACTGCTAGAAAACAAAAAATAACAATATAAATTTTTATATGAAATTAAAATTATAGAATTTGACGCCAAATTAATACTTACAAACTTTGATTCATACAAAAAACCTTGAGAAATAATTTATTTGCAACTGCTTGTTTACTGTAGCCTGTTTTAATCAGAATTTTGAGTTTAAAGAGATTAATTTAGGATAAGCCGTACAAACCCTCTAATATCAATTGCAGACAAAATCAGAATAAAGTAAAATTTTTAGTCCCCCCCATATTGTATCAATCACATTTTACTCTACAACTAACTTCGTATTCGTAGCCTACAATCTCGAAAACATCCTAATACCAACTTTCAAAAATGGCAGTAACGGGAAACACTCATCCCACCATATTTTAACCACCATATTCAATTTCAAAAAATTAATTTTAAACTCTTCATTTAATCTTAATCTGCACCCAGTATTAAATTTGGAGATAATCGGGAAATTTTTAGATCTCCACATTACATGTGCCACATTGAATTTTTTAAACATAATTTAAAATTCGTAATTTACATCCTCAAAAATCCCCCTATTCTTTTTTTGGACAAAATCGAGAGATGTAGAATTCTTAGGACACCATATGGGTTCCGCCATATCAAATTTTTAATAATAATTTTAAATTCGTAATTTATAGTTCCAGAAATCCCTGAAACCAGTTTTTTACAAAACCGGGACATATGTAATTTTTAATCTGCCACGATCCCGAAAACTCCCTCATACCAATTTTGGAGACAATACCACAAATGCCTTTTTTCTATCATATTTTAAACGCCATCTTGGATTTTACTGAACCAATTTCGTGCACAATGATATCAAACCACCGCAATAACTACCTGAACGTAACGCAAAAAAATTTATTCAAATCGGTGCCGCTGTTCAGCAGAAATTGGCGTAAATAAATCTAAAAAAATGAGTTGCGGTTGAATTTAGAACGTCATTTCTTTAGAAGTCAGTTAAAAAGATTATTGTTGCCGTCAATTAAAATTTTTGCTAAAAACGAAAAACAAAGTTTTCTTATGCCAAATTTAGCGCAGCCAAAAAGTTCTGGAAAAAGTTTTTTTCAGTTTTTTCTGGCTTTACAAACTAGTGTTTGAAAAAGTTAATTGGTAAAAAGTACAACATAGATAAAGTGTTCTTCTTCTAGAATTAAAAGAAATTAAAGAAAGTGACATAAAACATATTTGTAGAGATATTGTGTACAAAGCATTAAACAATTATCACAGTTATCTAAGCAAATTTGTGGAAAAGACAATCTAGTAAATATGATTAAAATAATATAAACAATTAAAGAAAGTAGGTCTGATCATTTTACTTAAAAAAGTAAACACGTTTTATTGCTGACCCTAGAAAATGTCACCGTTTTTTTCTTTTCCTTCTATGTGAAGAAAAATCTATAATATCAACTAATCTACAGCGAAAAAGTTCGTGCGCAGTGGTAAGCCATTTCTTTTAATATTATTTCATTAAAAATTATAAATTTTATTTAATATATGATGTTTCAAAATTCCTTTATCAAAAACAGTTTTGCATTACAATGAAAATAGTGAACCATTTCGCTTAAACTAGTTTATTTATATCAGCATAATTACATGTTTAGCATTTTATATAAATAATGTGTTTTGATACTGTATTGCGTAAAATAATATTGTTTTCTATTAATTACTCACCAAATGGAAATATGTATTTGAAAATTTACGTTTTTGAGTGGATACTTTAAATATTTTATTTGTTTTTGTGCAAAAATTTATATTCCAGCTTATTATAAAGTACCTTCAAATGCATATAAAACTATAGGTTCATTTTAACTAATTATATATAAAGCTTTTAGTTTATACTTTATGTCTATGATAATATTAAAATTTACGATTGAATATCTACATGGTGTAATAAAAGCAATCAGTTTTTAATTTTAAAATCTTCAATATTTTTAACACATATAGAACCCATATTCTAAAGTTTCCACTATCGTCTAATTTGATAAGGTCAATTCTGTTTACTAGAGAGAACTTGAGGCATGTTTTCATACATTTGGTCATGTACACTCCCCACCGCCAACATGTTATCTGTTATGTTTAGATATCACTTCCTCATGAAATTTAGACGGATAAAACTGTTCATTGATAAATCCTTTGCTGATCCCAAAGATGTTGTGGAAAGAAATACCAAGCTTGTTTTTTACCTCCACATGCGACGGAAAAGTTGCAACCAATGGATCTGTCTTCAACTCTGTTTGTAAAAGAACCCAGTATGTTTCCAAAATACCGAAGATAATATTGTGTTGGAAAAAGCAGAATCCGCGATGCTGCAGAATCTTATCGAAAGTCTTGTAATTACTCATGCATCAAAATCTCTTTGTCAAACTAATAAAAGTGATTACTTCAAATATTATGGAAATAATTATACTACATCTGTAGTTAGCTACTTATAGAAGGCCTTTATCACTAGTAGTGTTTACACTTATGAAAGGTGTGAGCATTTCCTAGAAGATATATATATATATATATATATATATATATATATATATATATATATATACATATATATATATATATATATATATATATATATATATATATATATATATATATATATATATGGTTCTTGGATCTTTCAAATAGGTGGAAATTTGCTAAAATATTACTGTTGTTTTTTGTTGAGTAGTTATGTACATCGCTATATAATATAACAAACTGTATATTTGGTTTAATATAAGCCAGATACCAATAGATAAATGCAGAAGGTAGAAGAAATATTTTTTTAGCCTGATTAGCATGTCTCCAGTTAATATAGCATACAGCATATTTGATTCAAAGTACAAACAGTAGATCAAAAGTAACACTAAAGGTGAAATGCTCTTGGAAAGATTTCTCATTAATAGATGATTCTTGATCAAGACCTAAGTATACACTAAGAAATTTCAGCACCATTAACAGGTACAGCTGGATTTAGTGTCTATAGGGAGAAATTTATATTTTGAGTCTTAAAATCAAGATTATTGACAGGAACCACTCTTTAATAGTCGAGTGCCCATCATGAATTATACTCTGTATGGATTCAAAAGGTTGATAATTTATGAAATTGGTGGTATCATTAGCAAACACAACTATGTTATTTTTTTAATTAATAACATTGTTAACTTAAATTCAAATAATATTGGGCCCAGTATTGACCAGTGAATTATTAATTATTTATTTGATTTGTTCCCATTATGAGTTATATATTACATACGGCCTGATAAGTATCACTTGATTAACACAATTGATTTGGGGTGAAAATTATAAAAAGATAATTTTTCAACAGAATATTATGTTATATAATAGCATACAAACATAATCAAATGACTTGATTTAATTAAAAATGGAGGCGTAAGTGTCCAGCCCCTTTTCTAAACGCACAGCTGCACACTCGACGAGGCTATCAATGATGAGATAAGTATTTTTTTTTCTAAAACTATACTGATCCTGAAAAAGAAATCATCAAATAATTATTTATTTGATATTTTGAACCAACTCAAAAATCTATGGAGGCATAGAAATAAATGCAAGAATTAGGTATACATTAATTAATCGGATTAGAAAGTGGATAAATCAGAAAATTATTTAAAGTCTAAAAAATTTTGCTATTAATATCATGCCATTGTTTAACAATATTTAGGTGATCGATTGAAACATAAAAGGCTTTGTCTTGTAATTACCGGCTAGATAGACTTTAAAATATTTTTCCATTGTTGGTAATTTATTGATAACTTCATCAGAAATTTTATAAAAAAGTTGCTAAAAGTTTGAGTCAGATGTCTTATTATGTATTTTGCCATTCTTTTTTATAATGTTCCACATAACAGATTATGGATGACAAGATGATTGTATGTGCTGGTCAAATACACTTTTCTAGCATAAAATAATTCATCTATGACGAGATTTAAACACGACAAAATAATAATAATAATAAAAGATTCAAATATATCACATACTTTGGTTAACCCTCAGAACTTGTCTCAAAATATATTATATCGGCAAACACAAATGTGGCCTACAGAACAGTAAACAAATTAGGTGGTTATGCAAAAAACACTAAAGATAGAATAGATAGAATCTTTAAATCTGGTGTTTATCTACTGTATTGTGGTTCTTGTGACAAATGTTATGTAGAACAAAGAGGTAGATGTTTTTAAACACGAATATTATAACTCGAAAAGTCGTTAAAAAACAAAAAAGGAAGCTCTGCATATGCACAACATTTGTTGCAAGAAAAACATGACTTTAATCATAAGTTCAAAATTTTACATGTATTAAATAAAAGTAAAAAATTATCGTATTATGAAAGCTTAGAAATAAATCTCTAAATCGTCAATTAGAAACAAATTCGTCCTATTTATTAAACAAGTACAATACCCAATAACCTTTTAGGTCGTAAAAGTACCTTAGTTTAAAAACAGTGCCAGAAGAAGCTATAGTATAGCGAAACATTTATCATACAGTATACTAATAAAAAGTCGATTAACCATCTAATAGTTTTATTTAGCAAAAAGATTACCATCCATTTTCTAAATAACTTACATCGAGGTAAACCTCTACTATGACAAAAATGAAATAGTCTAGTTTGATAGAACAAAAGTTTAATGAAATATCTGGAAAAGTTAAAATATCACATATGTCAACAAGTTAACGCATATATAGGGATATTAAAGATAAGAACCTAGCGATAAAGCCTTAAAGTATGCAAGAGAAATAATTGTATTCCAAAAATTCTCCATTTTTTCCGGATTAGTAATAAAAGGATTTGATTTTTTTATGCTTGTATTTTCAGGGTTTAAAACTTGCTTGTTATTATTGTCAATTTAAACACTCTGCTGTCATTTAGAACGATTTTAAAGACCATGTTACCGAATTCGGTGGTAAAAGATTTAAATATAAATTTAAAAATAAATAAGTCCTTGAAAAATCGACATGCTATCGGTTTACAAACCTATTTAGTTTTTTTGTTATTATTATAGGCTCAAAATTTAAAACATATTTAATCTATTTTCTGAAAGAAATCCACAAGAGACGTTTAGAACTGCTCGTGCAGTTCTCTAATCAGAACATGAAAATTTCTTCTAATAAATCAATAACGTTACTGGATTTTATATTTGAAAGTCATCTTCCATCCAATTATTTACAAGTATAACCAAAATTTTCTCAATAATACCATATATATATATATATATATATATATATATATATATATATATATATATATGTACATATATATATATATATATATATATATATATATATATATATATATATAATTCCAAAGAAAAAACTAAATAGATTTATAAATTTATAGCATATCTCTTTTACAAGTACTCATTATATTTTCAAATTTATATTTAAATCTTTAAAGTTAAAATAATAAAAATTGTACTTTAAAACTCTCCAACAGAACTTGAAATAACTTTTAAACTAATAAAATGATAAAAGTAAAGCCACAACAAGAAACTTTTCTTATTTTAACTTTTTCAGATATTAATTATGGTTGTGATAAGACGGTTTCATTAAAGTTTTTGTTCTGTGAAACTAGACTATCTGATTTAGTAGGCTTTGTACGGAGTGACTTAAACTACAAAATAATTGATAATTTTTTTACATGTTAAATTTAAAGATACCCTAGTAAAAATACTTTATAAGCTCAAAATCACTACACTGAGCTTTATTCTTTTTTCAATTAATATATCTCTATAATAAAAAGATATTTTTTTGTTAATCAGCTACTCAGTGACGAGGAAAAGTAGTTTCCTTGCATGTTCGAGTGCACAGAGTACTTGAAAAACCTACCCTCTTGCTTAGATGATGATTTATGAACAAAAAGTAATATGAATGAGGTTTATTTCATTCCAAAGATATAGAGTGTTATTTTATAATTATTTTTTGACATCTTCAAAACGTTTTTTACCTGAAGTCATAGATAAATGACAGTTTATTATAATTTCTCTCACTGAAATACGCTCTTACAAAATGTAAATAAATAACGAGGCTTGAACTTTTTGGAGACGTAATAGGGTCTCCGGGCTGAATGTACGATGTAGAGAAGAATGGTCGTCATAGGGAGAATCCTATTGTACTTAGGTGAAGACTGTACATAGTTGCGTACTCTACGGAAAGGTGAGTGATATTTTGCCCCACAAATCGGACTTTTGTGTAGTAAAAGAGGAGAAAATACGTGAACCTGCAATCGGCAGTTTTATGCATTATCAATCATTTTCTGTTTTGAATGTTACATATGTAATGGAAGATGGTAAAATTTAAAAAAAAATGTGATAATTCCTATTTTCGAGGATAGATACTCGATCTTCTGTAAGTTCTACGAATGTCCCAAACTAGAGATGATTGAATGAGTTCCTTCAACTCTAATTAAAACTAGACTTGGGAGATTAAATCCGAGTTCGGAATTTCATCTTATACGTAATTGTTCTTTTCGTTAGAGAATAAGCTACCAATTCTGTAATTACTAGCAGTTTTATATTTGTCTGAGTGGCAATTTATAATGACCCCTATTTCGCTGATAATTCAATTTAGGTTGTCATATAAAAAATGCATGAAATTTTCCATAATCTTTTAAAGTACAATATTAATGGAGTTCCATTTTATAAATTTGTGGGCAACATCATAGCTTTTAAATGAGACACTTGGTACCAATGGAATAAGTAATAGCAAATGCCTAATTTAATAAATTAGTCGACATATTTATGCACTTTTTCCAAAATTTACGGTCTGAATTTAAATCTAATTAACAAAGGAATTTCGGACGCACTACAAATGGCTATTGGTAAGAGTTCCATAACTGCGGTTTAGTTTTATTTTTCCCATGGTATCTATCTATCTATTCAAAATTTTAATTTAAAAATCATCCTTTTCATTTATTTAAATCAGAGACGAAATCAGCGTTCCTTTGTGTCTCGTATTTTAATAAACATAACTCAACCAACTTAACAATATTCTTCAATAGGTCATATTTTTTTGAAAATATAAACTTTTCACAAACGTAACAAAAACTAAAACGCTATATGTATATATATAGTATGTGGATATGACCACTGCTATTGCATCTCACACGGAGGAATCCGTGAAAGCCGCATAAACGTATATACGCCATCCGGCGGGAGGTCGGCGAAGCCGCGTTCAATGTTGCATGCTTCCTTCCGATCTGTCCTTTTGCACAGACAGGTGCATGTCGGTACCCTGATGAGTCTAGAAAGAGACGAAACATGTACCTCTGCCGTATCACTGTAACAGAGGAGGTAAGTTTTTACTTTCTTCTCGGTGTGGTGGTACAGGTAGGCCACCATCTCGATGGTGGTGTAATAGGGTGAATTGTGTTTTGTAACAATTCATCCAAACTGTGCAACCTCTAACACGGAAAGGATATGATGGAGCGAAGTTTGCAATCACTGTTCGCATTTTACTTCATATATATATATATATATATATATATATATATATATATATATATATATATATAGCGTTTTAATTGTGCTTAAAATTTAATTCGTCTACTGAGGAACGGAAAAACACCAGTGTTAATTTTCATCTCGATCCAAGCAAAAATTAATGCCAAAGTCAAATTTCGAATAAAGCTATTGACAAAATCTCATATGATGCGGACTTTACTGGTACAATATATATATTAAACTAATTTTGAAGATAATTTAACTGATAACTCTAAGTAGACAGTGGAGAAAACTATTAAATAAACTGTTTCCATTATTAATGATAACTTTACATTTCAACGGGTCCTTCCCCATTTTCTATATATTTTGTAGTTTTGATGATAAATTTTCTTATTATAGTCTTTAAAAAAACCGAACTGATTAGAGCGATAAAGTGTCTAATAACATTTTCCAAATGACCCAAGTTTCTAATATATTTACGTATTTGATTTTTTAAATAACCCCAGAAAGGAAAGTCTATTGGGATAATGTCCGGTGATTTTGAAAGCCAATGGTCTTTTGAAAATCGTCCAATCATTCGTTAGGGAATTGTCGATATAGTACTTCTAAAGTGCTAGGAATAGAAGCACCATCTTGTTAAAAATGGAGATTTTCTCTTAAATTTAAAGGCAGATTATCCAGAAAATCTTTAAATTCATCTAGCAAGGATTCATTATTTGAGTATTTAATATACGACACGAAACGTTGGTTTCAAATTAAAATTGATCTTCTGCCTTGAAACCAAAAGAAAAAGTCAACCCTTGCAACTAAAGCCCTTCTTTGAAGCGTAAAGATAATTTGCGCTTGTATGGTAGGTACCTATTTTTTTTAAAGAATTCTTCTAATTGACTTCTCTATAAAACAAAGGCATCGTAGGAACTTCTTCTTAAGTGGAATTGTGAATATTTTTATTATGTTTATTATTGAAAATATCTCCTGTTTCAAGAAACCTGTGACAACTTTCTCCATGAATTAAAATTATTTCAATTTTTCCTTTAAAGAGGTTCCATTTTGATAATACAACCAAATAAATGACATCTATTTAGTTCCTTTTTTCACTTGTTTTCATCGCTAATTTGATATTATTAATCCAAAAAAATATATTACATTATATTATCATTAGTTATGCTTCAAATTTAGATATAAAGTTATATTCGTGTGTATTATAAATAAAAAATGGGCGTTTTTTCTATTTTAATCGAAAATTATATTATGCTTTATTTTGATGGTAAATAAAAAACGTACAAAATAGAATTATTTTTCAATTTTTTTTGTAACTATCAAGTAGTTTAGGGAGCTGAAGTGTCACGAAATTTTAGTTACATTAAATTTTTTTGATTTCTCAAAACCTAAAATATTCTGTGCAGTAAAGATATCTAATATTTTTAGGTTAATATTTTCAAAGATCATAATATTGCTGACACTGACTAACCTGATACAATATTTACGATTTTTCCCCAATATAGTCTACAAAAAATAGGTTTGGCGTACTATATGATCGCGATCTACTTTTTTATATAGGACAATCACAGAAAACGCGATTTAATCATAATTTTTATCAAAAGTGAACAGAAATTTATAATTGGATGTAACTTTTATATTGAAGCAACATTTCTTTATAAAAATATTTGTAAAAATGTAAAATGAGTGTACTTTTCGCTTGGCGCAATTTAAAATTTTTGACCTTCGTAATACCTTTATCGGATTTGATGGATGTTATTTCAGTTCGAGGATATGTGAACTTCTTCAAAAATAAATTTAATAAATTCAAAGATAAAAATATTTCCCATATGCTGCGCACTCTCTGCCGTTCATTCTACATGTAATAAATATTTGACTATTTTTATTTATTTTGAAAGGCCCACTTATGTCGTAATATTAATCTTCATTAGTCATAGCTTTCTTGAAAATTTAAATTTTCCACAAACGTAACAAAAACTATCAACATTTAATATGCCTATTTTTAACACGGTAAGAACGCTTTGTAACATTGTTTGACTTAAAATAATAAACAGAATCAATACCATCTACTCGGGTAAAAATATAGATCGGCCGTAGTAAAAACATATGACTGAAAACTTTTCACCTAGAGTTTCACAGAAAGTAAATGAACATAATAAAGTTAATTTGGTTCATTGTCTATGAAAAAGCAATGTAAACTAGTGTTATTAGTTTAAACCACTCTATGGAGCAAACGTCTTATAAAGGGTGTTTTTTAGAGGTTTGTAATTTTAGAATAAAATAAAACACGTATAAATAATGTTAATAGAAATGATTTTTGCTTTATTTAGAAGATAATTGTATCTCATTAGTGTTTAAATATGATTTTGGGCATACGAGCTCCATAGCTGGCTCAAATCAAGCGCAATTGGGAAGTCCAATTTTCGACCACTTTATCGAGCAACTGGAGCCGTATATCAGCAATCACGCAACGAATGTTGACTTTCAAGTGGTCCAACGTTCACAGTTTATCGGCGTAGATTGGTGACTTTACATATCCCCAAAGAAAGTAATCCATAGGTGTAAGATTACATAATCGTGGAGGCCAGTTCACAGGTCTACTACGTGAAATTATTCGCTCATTGAATGTTTCCCGCAATAAATTGGTGATATCGTGCACTGTGTAGCATGTTGCGCTCTCTTGTTGAAACCAAAGCTCTGTCACATTCGACTAAGGAACGAAGAAGTCAGCAATCATGGCTCTATAATGCTCTCCATTGACGGTAGCATTCTGGCCGACATCATCTTTAAAAAAATACGGGCCAATGATTTCACTTGCCCATTAAGCACACCAAACAGTGATTTTTGAAGGATGTAAAGGCGTCTCAATAAAGGCTTCTGGATTTTCTCCACTCAATTATGTTTATTAACCTAGCCATTCAATCAAAAATGAGCCTCATCGTTGAACAAAATTTTGCATAGAGTATCAAGCTGAATATTGTTTTCGGCCCATTCACCGAATGTACGGCGCGCATGATGGTGACGGGGTTTCAACTCTTGCACAAGCTGGATCTTGTAAGCTCATAATCCAAGATCTTCCCGCAAAATCTTCCACAAAGTGGTTGTGCAGAGCTCCAGTTGTTGTGCACGATAGCGAATCGACTCATTCGGGTTTTCCTCAACACTACGTTTTACAGCACCAATAACTTCTTCTCTGAGTACTGTACGGCGTCTTTGTGGATGCGTAATATCAATCAGAGTGTACATTCTACCAAAACGATCCATGGTTTGCCGAATAACTTGCTCGAATGAACGATTATGTCGACCTTAAAATGGATGTAGCGCACGGTAAGTTTGGCGAACTGAACCATGATTCTCAAAATAAATTTACACAATGTGCAAGCGTTGTTCTAGTGTAAGCATGGTGAAATGCAAAACATACTGACAAATCAACTATAAAATTTACAGTCATTAGAAATAGTTTTGCTAATTTAAGAAACAAACTTCTAAAAAAATACCATTTAGAAATTTAATATAATATTGTAAATACGAATAAACAGTGATTAAAAGTGGTGATTTTTTTCAAATATTAGCGACTTAGATAAAGATATCTTATTAAAATTACAACATACATTTAAAACATACCAGAACTAATCAGATCTTAAAAAACGTTAGATTTCCTTTGCTTTTGCTAAAATCTATGTTGTATGAAACCTTTTGATTTAATAATTTAAAGCTAAATTTTTAACCTTCCTTTACTATTATAGAAACGTCGCTTCAAGTTGATTAAGTTTTTTATTATACTAGACTTAAATGAATAAGAAGGTTTAAATGAGCTTGCCGTTTTTTTTCTCAGATTAAACTTAATTTTATCTAGAGAATTATTTCCAATTATTCTATAGATTGACCTGGCAACCTTAACTTATCAAATAGTTCTCCATATTGAATTACAATGGCGGCACGTATTTAAGAAAAACCCAATAAAAGTCAAGCTTAATTGTTGTAAGATATCTCCGACTGTTGCTGAAATTGTATTATCTTTAATTATTATTTGTTAAGATACTTTATTATCAACTCGATGCATCTGATGATACACAAATAGTTAGTCGGTTAACCTCAAGTAAGATAAAAATCCTAAGTTCTCACCACCTAATTCAATAAGACGGTCTAACTAATCTACAAAAAAATTGTCCAGTGCCACAATAAATCAATCACGGTATAAACCAAAAAAAATGCACGTAAATTATTTTTATTTTCGTGAAGTAACTATTCTTCTTGCCAATTTCAATTATTTAGGTTTTTTCCTTAATATTTCTACATAATCGTTAGTTTATAGCATATTATATTGATCAAATTATAATAATATTATAATCAGAGCAGATTTAGAAGATCTGAAGAAACTTAACTCTTTTTAGTGAATTTGACTGTGAAGATTCAATTAAACATAAAACTTGATTGAAACTTAAATACGTTGCTGATAATGATCAAAATTAGAGTGAGGAGAAAAAATATGAAATTCAATGGTGAGTTATTTTTCGCTCTTGATGACAGGGTTGACATGAAATGCAAATATTATATATTCGTTTAGGTAATCAGAGATGCAACCCATTAAAATATAAAAATGTTTGTTTTCTTCGAGGGGAAAAATACATATCGCATTCTTAAAACTTCAAATAAATTTAGAGGTTTCCATCAAGGCATTTCTATTTAGAGAGTGTTAACTTGAACAACAAACCATCCAAATCGATTAAGGAGGATCCGCTGGTGAATTAGGAGCAAAAAATAATTCAATATTAAAAATAAAATTATCTACATTTTTTCTTTGCTTATGAGGAATCTTGCTTGAGATTATACACCTACCTCAATAAATACAATTTTCTGCTAAATAAGATAAATGTAAATCGCATTTTAGTACAAGCGAAGTTCACATCGTTCCTTGAGGAATCTCCTGAAATCCCATAAAAAAAAGTTCTATTTGATTTTATGGAAGCACTTTATTTTTTAATGTGTATTAACCTTTGACTTTTATGGCTATACCCGCCCATGAAACCCTACGTAGGCCTGGTCATTTAGATAACGAATCTTTCCTAAGATTTTCGTCGAAAACAATAATAGGTTTTCTCCATAGCGGGAAATATATAAATGACGGTTCTTAGTGGCAGCTTTGGATAAAATGGAGGCTTAATCTAAAAGTAAATAATGTATGTGCCAAAATAATTAATTTCATTAAACGTTTGCTATTTCCTTTTGGTTTGTGTTCTTTTGAATTTTGATAAACCTACTCTATTATTTGTTATGGTATCATTCATTCATCTCCTTGAAAAATTTTTGCAGCAAGATTCACTAACAACCTTTAAGACCTTGACCCGATCAAGTTGCCATGTAAGTTAGACCTTTTAGTTAGCAAGTTTTATTTTTCTGATTACATTGTTATAATTTACATTACATATGTCAACAAATAAACGTTTGTATGAGATAATTAAGGACGAGAACCTAGAGATAATGTTTTGGAATTGGCTGTTTTATCGAAAATAAATAAAGTATTCCATTGTTGCTGGCTTGACAGAAATATAAAGCTATTTTTTTTCTTCTATTGTCAAGGTTCAACAGCTGACTGATTTGTTTCACTTGTCACCTCTACTGTCGACTTAAAATAGTTTTAACTTCAAAGTTGCTCTTTATTGGAGAATTTTATGGTATAGTAATTTTTATTGGCTAATCCGTTCGCAGTGATTGTCGGTTGTTTGATTCTTTTGAAAATTGGCTAATATTTTCTACCATACAAACAGCTCATGTTGATTTCAACATATGTATTAAACAAGTCATAATTTCTAAGTATTATGTGTATCAAAATGAGAATTGGTACAGGTAAATGGTATGTGAAGGGGAGAGTTTTCGCATATTTTCCACTTTCCGGCCACTTCCGGTTTCACTGGAAATGGCCCCGGTTTTGAATTTTTAAATGGAACACCCTGTATATTTTAACATCTTTGGATTTCTGAGACAATTCTAGATCAGAATGTGACATTTTAGAAACTTTTTACGTCTACTTCATTTTTTTAGAGCCACTTTTAAAATTGCATCTAGGTGGCCATGATCCGACGCAAACTAATCTAAGGGCCTTATGTGATGTCAAAAAAATACAATCGCAAAGTTTTAGTTACTAGTATGAAAGACAGGAATAAGACAAGTTGACAAAATTACGTTTTCATTTCTAACTATTAATTTTCAAATGGCGACCCCTTTTTGACAACTACTTTTCGAAAAAAGCATTCTTTGACGAATCTAACGGTACTAATTTATTTGCGATTGGATTAGACATAAGAACAGAAATTAAATATTATTAAGCAAAATACTGGATAATTTATTTACTTATGACGAGTGCGCCATGGACAGCCATGATGCATAATAATTTGCAACTGTTTTTATCAAGTCTTCTTTGGAAAACAAAGCACTCACTTAAGTAGATAATGACAGTGACATACGCTCTAAGAACAGACGTAAAAGTTTCTTAATTTTCGTTAAGTTTAGTTTAAATTCTCGTTAAAATAATGTATACTCAAAGTGAAAAAGTGGATATGTTATTAATATTTAGAGAGTGTCATAGAAATTCAAGGAACGCTGCCGAGTTGTATGCTCATAAATATCCGAATCGGCAACATCCAGCCCATCAGTATTTTCCGTATGTCGAGACTCGTTTTAGGCAAATAGGAAATCAAGAGACGGAACAGAGGTTTATTATAAATGAAGAGACTGAGATTAACGTACTTGCTATGGTTGAGGTTGATAAAACAGTTTCATTAAGAAAAATTAATCAAGAACGGCAGATAAGTTATGAATCAGCAAGAAAAATACTGAAAAAGCATGGATATCGAGCATTTAAATATCAGTTACATCAACATTTGTATACTGAGGATGGCGATAGACGGGTAGTGTTTTGTGATTGGCTGCTTCAAAATCATAGAGTTAACCCAAATTTTATCGATTTTATTCTATTTTCCGACGAATCCCGATTTACAAATAATGGTATGTTCAATAAGCAAAATAACCGGTACTGGGCCCAACAAAATCAACATGAAATGAGACAGGGCAATTTTCAAGAAAGATTTGGCGTCAATGTCTGGGCTGGTATCGTTGGAAACAGAATAATTGGGCCAATATTGTTTCAAGGTCAGTTAACAGGGGTTAGATACTTAGGTTTTCTTCAAAATGAAATCGAAAATCATCTCAATGATATACCTTTAGCAGTTTTACGGCGAATTTACTTTCAACAAGATGGAGCACCGCCTCACAATACTAGAGAAGTTCTTAATTATTTAATAGAGCATTTTAATAATCTAATTATTGCAACCAATGGTCCGGTACGGTGGCCAGCCCGCTCACCAGATCTTACTGTGCTCGATTTCTTTGTCTGGGGATATGCTAAAGAAAGAGTTTACTATGGAGCAGCCCCAGCTACTCTTGAAATATTAGAAGAAAAAATTTTACGGGCATTTAGAAGTATAACGCCCCAAATGCTACAAAACGTGTTGAGAGAAACAATTGAACGAACTGAAATATGTCGTGAAAAAGAAGAAATGTACTTTGAACATTTACTACACTAAACTTTTTAACAAATTCAGCTACTGTACTTTCAAATATTTTAAGTGCATCGTCAAAGTTATTAGTTTATTTTGTTAGTTTTTTGTTAAATTTTTAATCCAATTCTTGTCTTTCATACTAGTCACTAAAACTTTGCGATTGTATTTTTTTGACATCACCTAAGGCAGTTAGATTAGTTTGCGTCCGATCATGGCCACCTAGATGCAATTTTAAAAGTGGCTCTAAAAAAATGAAGTAGACGTAAAAAGTTTTTAAAATGTCACATTCTGATCTAGAATTGTCTCAGAAATCCAAAGATGTTAAAATATACAGGGTGTTCTATTTAAGAATTCAAAACCGGGGCCATTTCCGGTAAAACCGAAAGTGACCGGAAAGTGGAAAATATGCGAGAACTCTCCTCTTCATATAACATTTACCTGTACCAATTCTCATTTTGATACACATAATACTCTAGAAATTATGACTTGTCTAATAGATTCGTTGACACCCGGTATATATATATATATATATATATATATATATATATATATATATATATATATATATATATATATATATATATATATATATATATATATATATATATATACATATATATATATATATATATATATATATATATATATATATATATATATATATATATTCCCGTTATAATACAGTATTAGAGTACTTCACATGTGCATCTATCTATCGTTCTGATAGGAAAATTTTATAACAAATGTTTTCCACAGTTCCATGCAGAGAATTGAGCTGAAATTTTGCATACATATATTGTTCCAAAAACAACACAATAATGTAATACAATACTTGTGCACTAATTTGTCTGTAATGAAGTTTGGTGACATATATTTCTTAAAAGCTTACACGTCCGATTGAACTGAAATTTTGCAGGTGTAAGTAGTGCAGATGATATTATGGTAACACTGAGCTGTTTTGATGATGGAGTCAGAAGGTGATTAACAGAACTTCTTCAATGCGAAAACCTGACCTATAGGGTTTGAGCTGATTCAAAATCGTCGTGAAAGGTGAAAGAAAATGTTCAGGCTCTGATGACGGAGTTGGAAAGTCATCGATAGCAATCTAAACTTTAATATATTTAGTCAAAAACAAAATTTAAATCTACGACCAAACTTTAGTTCTTTCATCTAAAATCCTCGATATTAAGAATTTTACATTTTACCTTGCAACGCAAATAAAAACCAATGTTCACCTTCTCAGGAAATACCACCATAAATAAAAACCAACAGATCCAATGAAATAAACTGAAATGATTGATGATAAAATAAATTATTTACTATGCGACGAGAATATATGAGATAACTACTAAGACGAAGAAAACCCCTACGAAAATCAAAATTATTGCGACGATAAAAATCCGTGCGGAAATCACAATTACGACGAATGGGAAAACCAAAATAATTTCTGTGTCGAAAATTTTCAAGAAAGTTTATCCCCCACAACCGAACCTAATATATTTAAATAATACTATAGTAGCGTTGATCTACCAACTATATATATCCCCGAAATGAATGCAAAATTTCTCACAAATACACGTGGCGGTAAAAGTTTGTTCACTGTAAAAACAGCCCATGAAACTTCAATACACAACAAAGTAGCAAATATTCTAACAATTCCTGCCTTTAAATTTGCTGGAAATAATAAATTCCATCTCTTCAAGTTCTCACCTAAAGTTAATAGACGTAGGTGTTGATTTTCTAGACGACATTGAAGGAAACATAAAGTTTAAAATTCCAAACAGGAAATACTCTCCCTATCCAGTATCAGAATAAATTCGAAACAACTGTACATCATTTCGAAATATTCGCATTAATAATACCCGCATGCAGTGTCAAAACGTCGAAGTTCCGGTACTCAATCAAACGATATTGGTATTTTAAAATATATGACTTTCGGAAAAGCCGAAATGCCAGAAGCCCTAGAGCATGTTAACAACTCTTTTGCAAAACCCCTTATAACAACTACACATGAAAACCCAGTAAATGTTAAGTGTAACGAACCTTTAGACGTTAAAGCTCTAGATGAAAACGAAATTATCGAAAAATAGAAACCCATACGGAAATAAATAAATATATCGATAACTTGCAAAACAAAACCTAAAAAAAGTCTACGCCTAACTTATTATAATAAAGAAGAATATTTAGCGATTGGGAAGCTTTATAACGAATATCAAGATATTTTTTATATAGAGGGTAGCCCTCTTACTCTCACCAATCAAATTGAACACAGGTATCCAGTAGTTTATAAACAATAGGTAAAAACAATCAATAAAATGCTCGAAAATAGTATTATCAAAAACTCAAAGTCACCATGAAGCAGCCCCATATAGTTAGTACCAAAAAAATTAGACCCTCGTGGAGAGCTCAAGTGGCGAATTGTGATCGATTGTCGGAAGTTGAATTTAAACTCGATTGACGATAAGTTTCTTTACCTAAACATACTGGATATTTTCGATAAACTAGACCTCGCCAAATAGAAATGGAACCAACCAATATTTATAATACAGCCTTTTCAATAGACACAGTTTAAAAGAGTGTCCTTTGGGACTCTCAAAGAGTGACAAATAATGTTCTTCATGTTCTTTACAATAAAATATGCTTAGTTTATCTCGACATTATAATCATGTTCTCTACGTTACTCTACGAGCAAACTGACAGATTGAGAAAAGTATTTAATCTATTAAGAGAATCGACTTTTAAAATATTACTAGATAAATTTGAATTTTTATATAAAAAGTTGCTTTTTCAAGACACAAAATTATATACGAAAGCCTTAAATCAAATCCCCAAGAAGTAGATGCAGTAAAAACTTTGCCATTCCGAAAACTTAGAAAGAAATAAAATCATTTTTAGGACTATCCGGTTACTACCGACAATTCATTAAAGGTCTTGCAAAGATCACTAAACCTCCTATACGATATCTAAAAAAGGCATAAAAATCGAACATTCACCCGCATTCATTCAAACTTTTAACAATCTAAAAAATATACCAATAAGTTCTTCGATTTTATAATATCCAAATTTTTAAAAACCTTTTGTCCTTACAACAGACGCCTTAAATGTAGCCCTTGGTGCCGCTTTAGCAATAGAAAACTTACCTAATGATAACCCCAATGATTAATTATATTTACTATTTATAGAGGTAATTATATTTTAAAATGGGTATTATTCTTGACATATTAATGAATGTACTTCCTTTTTTAATATAATTAACTGATGCCTTTTTTTAATAAATTTTACTCTTCTCGGATTATCTCACCTTTTTCGATATTGTACGTTCAATATTCAGTTTTCCTCTACTCTCCTAATACTATCGGTCCATTAGGTGGGTGGTTTCTCTTTGATTCGTTTTAGTTAAATTCTTGATCTCTATTCATCTGTTCTCGTAGCCAGTACTACTGTTTTAAAAGCTCGTAAAAACACAGTTTTGACATCAAGTTACGTGTGTATAAATACCCTTAAATTTCCTTTGTGCAACTACAATATTTTTCACCAATAATTTAATTTACCTAAAATTTTCCATGAAACGATAATATAAGCATCAAGAGTAAAATGTGTCACCATATCCCGTGAATAAATTACAAGCAAGATTGTTACTTAATATGCTGAACAAATTTGGGTAAAGTTTTGAATTATACTTGAGGGAAAACGTCGTAAATTTTGTTTACTGCAGAAATGAAGTTAACTCTTTAGCCCCTGGAGGTTTGTCGGAAAAACAAGGACAGAGAGTGAAGATAAGATACTATTTTAACATAATCGCTGTAAGAGAAAGTTAAATGAAAATACATGTTTCATTTAAAATATAAGGAGGTTTTAACTCTTCTGAAAATATTTCATTAGTGTATAAATTTAGAACACTAAATTTTATTTTGAATTGAATTTTGCAATGAATGGAAAAAAGAATTTATACGGTCCTTGAATCCATCTGAGAGGCTACCAATGTGATACTATCCTATACAATAAATATTTGCAGATGCAGAATGGTCATTTTCAATAAACAATTTTATTTTCCTGTGCATTCCGCGTGTAGGTGTTTTTAAATTTTTTTTAACTCAAAAATAACCTCTAAACTTAGTACATATTGGGTAATTGTCTTCATGGCTTCATAGCTTCGATTTGGTATAGCAAGGGAATCTTTATTTTCTGTATAAATCATTCTGGAATGATGCCAAGTGAGCTCGATGCTCAAAAAAATTTTCGCTTAAATAGAGGTAAAAATCGACGATTTCCTTACTATTTTTTCCATTATTTGTGTTCGCTGGAAATTTTTTTCGATCTAATCTATCCTGATTTTCGAGATGTCCATATTTTCATTACAAATTGGACAAATTTTAGAAATAAATGGAGAGAAAAAGGGTATTTTTTCGGCCCAGCCTATGTTTCTGATCTTTGGGCACATTGAATTTTGCATTTCTTCCACATACATATCAAATCCCCTCCGAAATCATACCTATAATGAAATAGCCCTTTTTTCGCATAAAGAAGTTGAATAACTATACGCATATTGAACGAAATGCTACAAGGTAAATATGGAATAAAAGTATATGAAAAGAAGCTTCGTCCGACAAAAAATTCATTCCGATCCGACTCATAGCTTACGAGATTTAATACTTTAAAATAAATTTTCATTTTCCTGTAGATTATAAATAATTATTTAACCAAAAAGATTAAAAAGCATCTGTCAAGTAACCTAGCACGGTAAGAGGATCTGCATATAGCTGCTCAATGAGAAATAAAATGATTGTCGATTTCCTTTGCAAAATTTTCAGTGCTGGAGCATTTCAATTTTAAAAATTTCTAATAAGAGCTTAAATGTGAACCGTCAGTTTCATTTGCTTTTAACTCTAGAACTAATTGCCAAAATTTTAAATTTGCTTAGTTTAATTGCACATTTTGAACAAAGAGTAGATCCAATGGGTCCACTGAATGTGGAATTTACCTGATTTTGCTATCTTAGTTCAAAAGTTAACTTTATGAAAGTAATTTTCATTGTTGTGCTCTACGTGTTATATAACAAGAATAACTATTTGATTTATCAAGCCTTTTAAAAATTTCCATGTGTATTTGGAACAGGATTGTGATAATTTAGATCATGATTTTAATCAGGTTTTCTGTGAAGTATATGTTAAAACTGCATATTCAAGCTAGCTAAATATTAGAAAATATAACGAACAAAAAACGTTGCACTCAATGGTACAATATAAAAACGAAGTAGGATACATTGTTATTTAGCAAACATAAGCCGCTTTAAAAATACTCACTTCATGCAACATAACTAAATAAACTGAAACAACTAAAAATAAACTGACTATAAAAAATAAACCGTAACATACTGTTAATTTGTACTAGATAATTTAAATAAATCGTTTAATCAAATTCGATAAACTTCAAAGGAATATATTATAATTAAACAATGTTTAATTTATATATGCTGTAACATTATTTGACATTTAATCTATTATAATACGCGTAGAAAAAAATTAAATTTTAGTTTTGCGACTGCTTTATAGGATTTCTAAAATCAGAATAAAGGAAACTAAATGTTGAAAATATTCTCTCTACCGACGATGAAAAAGCTGCAAAATAAAAGTTGTGAGAATATACTTTGTCAATATTAATATTTCGTTGCATTTTTTACCCCTCCAGTTGTTTTACTGCTGCAAGGAAGCCTCCACAAACATCGTTCTAGTAACGACCGACGCGACACTGCATGTCATTACCCCATTATAAAAACGCAGGAATTTCTAACCGAAATTTTCACGAAAGTATACGCTTATTTTACAACTATAAACAAACTGTATCATTTTCAAGCTTGCACGAGAAATAAAGAAATAAATAAATTCAACAACATATTTTTTATTTCAGTTTTTAAGATAATTATGTAAAACAAATAAATATAAATCAAAACATGTCTTTAATTTAAAAATTTTGAATTATGCCCACCTAAGTTAGAGATATTTCTCAATAATCCTACTCGCAATATGGTAATTTATTTAGACGAACTTAATTTTATTTTCCATATACACAGTGGGATTTCTTAGTTGGAAACCTGGAAAACTTTTTTAATATTAATTTTACAGAAAAATATTATTCTTTGGAAAAAGGTCTAGAACCTAAAATTCAACCATCAGATTAAAAACTTATTAGTAACATAAGGAATATCAAAAAATGTGAATTTTTGTGCATTAATAACATATTTCAAAAAGTGGACGTCAAAATATCAATGCCGGCGTGGTTTAGTTTGGATGAAACGACTGAAATTATTTTAATTATGGGAGAAAGCTATAAAACTTTACGAACAGAGATTTTTTAGAAGAAATATCTAAATAAATAGTTTTAACTTATCTGCTAACTCTTGGTGGAGTGTATTATTATTACATTATTGTTATTATTATTATTATTAAGGCCTCCCAGGATTGGCTGCGCCTCCCCGCACCGCGGGGTGTACGGGATCATTATTTACGCCATATATATATATATATATATATATATATATATATATATATATATATATATATATATATATATATATATATATATATATGTATATATATATATATATATATATATATATATATATATATATATATATATATGTATATATATATATATATATATATATATATATATATATATATATATATATATATATATATATATATATATCACTTATTCTTAAAAGGCTTATTGTATTTAAAACTCATAAATTATTGAAAACGAAAAAACATAGAATACCGATATTTCGACCGCAAAAATTATTATACATTAATGCCCTAAAATATCTAAATACTAAAATAAAATCTCAGCTTGAAACCAGAAGCACGAACAATAGATTTAAGCAATTCTTCCGCTGTTTGCAGATAGTATTCTGTAATTCCAGAATTCAGAAAACAGTTTACTTTGTCGATAATTATAGCCTTCGCTAAACAAACGAGTATTGGTATTTGTATCACGCGATCGGTATACAGAAATATCCATTTTATTAACCTTGTTTTCAAATTGTTATTTTAATTCTACGTTTGTAATCTCGGCCAGATCTCATAAAATAAGCTTTTTAATACCTAAATATAATGGCGCAATAATTGAAAGCATTTTATAGATTCCAAATAAATGAAATAAATATTTAATTATAATGATATTTACCATTTGATATTTACTATTTTCTTATAACAGTCAGTTGGACTCCCCAGAGCTAAAAATGTCCCGTCAAGTCGCCTTATTTCGAAAAAACAAAAAGAAATTATTATTTCTATAATTTTACCTGATTTTATTCTAACCATTTATTTTATTTAACTCTAATTTATGGTCTGATTATTTTATCTCTGAGTACCTTGATGCCATTATGAGCTTTTTTTCTGTATATAATATCACAAAAATATTTTATAACTCAAACACGTTTATATGTTTTTAAGCACCTGGTTCGAGATAAGACCAACTTCATCGTTGTGTTTAAATGAGACGAAATGAATGTGAGACGTATTTTCCAACAATCTTTACCCGACATAACTTTTACACAATTTTAAGTTGTGTTCTAAATATAGAGATAACAACTAAGGATGTTTAGTGATCGACAAGGACAGTAATGTAATGCAGGAAGTATACTCTAGTGATTCGCGAGCTGTATGAAGGGGGTTCGCGAAAATATATTGTAATGGCCGAATTTCAAAATAAACATCGCAACAGGCTCTAGTCTGTTACGCGACAAGTCGCTATGCTGCTGGCGTTGCGAGTATATTCTCGAACGAGCCGGCAACTTCTACTTCTGCGAATCAAGACTTTTCCCGAATGTGCACGAAAGAACGAGAATAACGTCTGCCGATAATATAAGAAAGAGTAGGGTCGAATTGTATCGTACGATGACGTTAGAAACCTCGAGTAATTTCAAAAATATAAGTGAGTTTGTAGTTAATGCATGGCATCTATATAAATATTAGTAATGTAAATCAGTTTAGTGATTTCTTCTGGTGTAAATAAATTACAACAAATACTCAATCTTTACAAATCTCACGTGCGCACGTCGAACGTGAAAATAAATAAAAGGACAGTTTTGTAAAGTCTGATGAAAAGCTGGACGAGCAATCAGTTGATTCTTCTATTTGAATTGTGTGCTAAAGACATTACAAAGGATATGTTTGGTGAAAAAACGGCAAAGAAAATTGACCTTCTTCCCCTATCAAACAACACAATGTCGTGGAGAATTAATGATTTAAAAAATGATGTGGAAGGTGAACTTTTAAAAAGAATTTAAATATTTCGCTATCCAGCTTGACGTGTAGACCAATTAGCAAACGCTGCAGTATTGTTTGTCTATGTTAGATATATTTTTAAGAATTCTGTTCAACAAATAATGTTAGAAAATTAATAACTGCGATATTTTTTGGTTTTTTGGTGTGGGTAAAGAAGATCAACGCGAATATTGAAGTGACTCACTCATAGGCAAGCACTGACATGTAAGCGTACTCCTGCAGAGTTATCCAGTACTTTAAGCAACGCTGAAAAAGTTTTGAATCTTATAAAATCCGTGCTACAAACTCTCATCTATTCCATGCGCTTTGTGAGGACTTTGAAACCCTTCTCATTTTTGCTCCTTCATACAGAAGTTAGATGGCTTTCTTGTGGCAAGGTTTTGGATCGTTTAAAATTAAGTCTGAAGTCCAAGCATTTTTCCTTAACCATACAATTCGTTGGTCCTTTTTGTATCTGATATTCTTTGGCTGCAAAAACTTACATAATTGGCCGGTATCTTTTCCAAATTAAATCACTTAAATCTGTCTTTACTAGGCCCAGATATCACCATTTTCAATGATCATGATAGAATAGCAGCCATGCTAAAGAAGTTCAACTTTTGGATTCAATGTCTGCAGGTGAATGAGTACAAATGTTTTGATTCTCTCAACATTATTTTATTAGAAAATGCAATTCAACTTAATGAAAATATTAATAGGGATATTACTGCACATCTCAAGCAAATTCAAATAATGTTCTAGGACTATTTTCCTAATAAATCTATTATATCTGAACCGGACAACTTGATAAAGATATCACTTCGAATAATTCTTTAACTTTTCTGGAAAAAGAAAAGCACATTGACTTATCCTCTGACAATTCCTTAAAACTGCTCTTAAAGATCACCCTTTAATTGATTCTTAGCTCAGTGTAAGACATGGGAATCTTGTTTTAGCGGAAAAAGCCATTAAAGTTTTATTGCCCTTTTGTACAACAGGTTAAATGCAGAACCTGATATAAGACTTAAACATTCAGACATCGAACCAAATTTTGAATATTTTTGTTGCACCAAAAGGGCATAAATATTCCATTCATGGTATTTTTGAAGTCCTCCTGTGTTAAGGTGTTCATTTTGTATTAATCTGTTCTTCTAGATTAAGCTATCACTTTAATTATAATAATATTTATCTGTATATATTTTACGATTATGTTTTAATTTTTTGCTGTAAACTGTTATACAATATGGAAAATAAATTTTAATAACTCAATTTTACTGTTCCATTTACTGATCCTAATTGCTACATAGGAGGTTTGCCAATTTATTTCAATTTTTAGAACGGGTTTGCCAGAAGAAAAATGTTGGGAATACCTCCCAGCCTTTTAAGGACCCCCGCCTCCTTTGTAGGAAAAAACAGGACAAACATTCCCCCTCATAGTAGCTGTACCTAATACTAAATTTAACTGTTTATTATGAAACCGAAATCAATAAGTAATAAAAAAGAATAATGAGTTATTTGGAGTTTCAACAATTGTTAATATTGGGTTCTAATTTTTACAATCTCAATTTATCACGCTCAGTGATCTGTAGTCTCTTTCTTTTTATAAAAAATAAATATGCTACTACACAGAGCCCACACTCATTCAAATATAATGGCGGGACTGCAATTAAAAATCTTTGGACTATTTCAAACAATCCAGGGTAGAGTACTCTTGGTATCCATTTTTAAATTTTACTTTAAGTTCTTTATTAGTTCAATTCGACCGGTTCTTCTTCTAAATTTGGTAATTCTGCAGTATCGGCATTTAAAAAATGATTTAAAACCCCACCCGGTATGGCCATGATTAAAATATCTTGAAATATCTTTGCGAAATCAACATAAAGAACGACAAAGTGTTGGGAATAAATAAGTAAATTTTTTGTTTACCAGGCACTGCCGATAATGTTGGAAGGTGGCTGTATTCAATTCTACCGAGATTCCAGTTGAACATAAAATCAGCAATATCGTTTACTGTTTTAATTAAATTCAACTCCTCACCTAAAAATTGTCAACTTACTTCGTAAAATTTGTGACATAGGTTGGCGTTTCTTCATAAATTCAGACATATTTCGTTATGGTTTCATTAGATTTACTTATCAATTCTTCACCTATACATACATTATTTAGCATGATTAATGACTCATATCATATATCACTTACACATTAGGTTTATTGGCATAGTACACGATAACTAATTTCTGGATTCTTCATTTTTATTGATATGAATCCTGTACGCTTTCGTTTGTCTGCAATGCTGGCGCACTCGTTATATAAACAAGTTATCACAATCTCTCTATTCTTGTCTTAACCTGCTGGTTAGTTAGATTGCGTCAATCGCGTAATAGTTATCATTACTTACAAATTTACAGAAACTTGTCACAGATAAAATTAAAACTTGGTATAGTGGTAAAATTTTATTTTTGAAAACTTTTGAGACAACTATCAGATGAAATTCATTTCCTCAGAATACTACCACCCACCTTGACAAGCTTAACTCCCCTAGTTCTTCTAGAACCCTGCCGCTACATTGAAAGGTTTGAACGCCCACTGGGAACATTACCGCCCCGACAGAAGCTTATACTGTAGGGTATATATCTAGTAGGAAGTTATCTTAGGTCGTCGTTAAACGGCGTTTTATAAATAACATTAACGAAGAAGAAATCGATTTGAAATGAAAACTATCGTAAGCCACAAATGCTATAAGAAAAAATTCACTGGTTAAGGCCCTTAAAACACAAAACAAATTTAACTTGAAAAAATTCTACGAGCTAGCAAGAAAATACATCTAATATAAATATTGCCCGGTAATAAAATTAAATTTAGGAACTTTTTTATTATTTGTTTCTGAATTTATTTTTTTTTATTTTCCAAAATATTGCCAAAATTTATTTATAAATTTTAATATTTATTTGTTGAGTGCCAGGTGAAAAATAATTATAATAAATCACAATTATTTCTTACCAATTTGAAAAATTTTCAATTTTCAAAATATTCTATATAGATATAGGTGTGTTACTACCTGTTAATTGACTCCTTCTCAGGTGAGTTCAGTTGTTTATAATATCTCAATCAGACAATCAATAATGAGTGGAAATCACTGAACATATATATTTTTTTCTTGTTCATGTGACCAACTGACGTATAACTATCATTTGCCATTTTTAATCGGAAGGAAATGATTAAAAAAAATTTTTTCGCTAGTGAGAAGGTGCTACTGCCCAATCCACCCACGAAGCCTCAGCTGACGTTTATGAGGCCACATAACATAGCTCTCTGAAACATTTTACTAGCTATCGCTCGAGAGGATTTTAACCCGTAAGATCTATCTCTGGTTTGCAATCTATATATGTTGCTTTACTTAGAGATATTTAATGCTTATCGTTCTATAAGATTCTTTTCCTAAGTTATTAAAACTCATATCTGTTGATAGATAAACAAATAGTACAATTTTACACTGTAATATGCACATTTGTTATTTTTTGCTTTATTCAGCAGGTATTGATGTAAAAATTTAGAAGATGGGTATTTATGGCTCCTACACCACCAAGAATATTACATGCACCACCCAAAATAGCCTTAGTATTTACTGATTATTTCTTGAATGTATTCTGAATTTTCACTACAAACCTATTTAAAAGGAAAGTTCAAGTTACTTTACAATTTTATTTATCTTAATCTATTGCTTCTTTTTATATCGAATTTAGTAATTTTATATTTTATTCATAATTTATATTTGCGGTAATATATGTATCTATCGATAATAGCTTACATTTTACTATATTGCAGAAGCACTTTAGCAAATCGATGCGAAATAATTTTTATCCCAGTGGGGCACGAAAAAAAATCCCTAGAGAAACGCCCATATTTTAGAAAGCAATAAAGCTGCTGTCAAAGTACAGAAGTGTATCGTAAATTTAGTCTACGTTTTCAGAATACGCAAAATATTGTTTGGAAAATGATTTTCATAGCTGCATCGATATTTATTTTTATATTCGTTCTTTTAACAAAATATGATATAAGGATATATTTGACATATAAGTATAAAATTTAGTATATGTATATGCTCACTTTGCACACTGTCAAAGTTATTATAACTTATAAGAAAACTATTTATGTTAGTATCGCCTGTATATAGAGTTTAGCAGTTTAGTAAACTTTTATTTAGATTACAAAAGTTTGTAATTTAATAAATCAAATTCTTATTAACAAAAAAAAAATGAACTGGATACATTTAGTTAATGCCCTATCTTATACATTAAATTTTTATGTTAAATTTAATTAAATTATTACGATAACCGGTTAAAGAATGAGGACAAAAGATATACAACAAATATGAAACATGATCAAAGTGTGCATATATCGATTTATATTTTCACATCAGCAAAAAGTATTTTTTGTTAGACCAATATATAGTATATATAAGGTACAATTTTCCCCAGAAATGTTAAAATAGTGAAAATATAATTTGCAGCTATTTTTTGTTTTATAAAAAATTAAGATATGAAAACTTTAAAATTTCATCCTCCCGCAGAAGCTTTTCTTAGCCAAGTTTTGCATCTTAAAAATAAACAAATAAAAAAATTCATTGCTTTTATTATGGAACGGGCAATACAGAAACATTTGTCTATTTTGGTCACTAGTATATGGCGGAGAAAAAAAGTCAATTTTGCCCGATTTTTTCCAAATTTGGTATATTGTTGTTGGGGAGTTTCCGAGATCGCACATAATGAATCTGAATTTATTTTTAAAAATTCCGATGTGGCGGATCCAATATGGTGAACAAAAAAATCAATTTTTTCCGATTTTCTCCAAAATTCGTAAGACGAAATTTTCGGTGTCCCACATAACGAATCTGAAATTATTTTTAAGTCATTCATTATAGAGGCCTTCTTGAAGTTGTGAGTTCAAATTATTTTTAAATGATTCAGTATAACGAATCCAACATGGCGGACTAAAAATTTTACATTTTTTAATTTTATTCAAAATTGGTACTGGATCGTTTTTGAAGGTTGATATTAGGGAGTTTTCGGGGTCGTAGATTACAAATCTGAAGTTAATTTATTTAGCTTAATATGGCAGATATAATATGGATGACTAAAAATTTTACATTTTCAGAATTTATCCAAAATTGATATTGGAGGCTTTTTGGGGCATACGCAAACTCAAAATACAGTATAAAATATGTCAGATTACTAAATGTAGGTCTTAGGTTCTTTAAATATCGGTATTGAAACGTTTTGGAGGTCTATATTACTAATCTAAAGTTCATTTAAAATACAAGATAGTGGATTTACTATGGCAAAATAAATATTTGTTTGATACAGTTTCATTCAAAAAAGGTATTTGAAGATTTCTTAGAATCAAATAATTCTTATTCATTTATTTTGGTGTACAATTTTGGATAAAATGGATACTTTTTTCTGACCTTCAAATCATTGCGAAGTAGATTAATCTCACTTATTACTTAGTTCAGACACTTTATGTATATGAATAACTAATTCAAAACTGAAAATTTAAAAATAACATTTTTACGAAAAAATTTCAGACTTCTAAAAAAGCGGTAAAAATGAAAAAATATTAATTTGAATTTTAATATGAAATTGAAATCATCGCCAAATTATTTTTTTATGATACAATTACTAACACGATATATATACAACAAACTATAGAAAGAAAGGAAATCATATTTTGTTTGGCGCCGAATTTAAATTTCATACAATAATTTATATTGTTAATTTTTGTTTTTTAGCGCTTCTTTAGAAGTCGGTTCAATTCCTTTTATAAGAATTTTATCCTTTATGCTTATCCTTTCCATAAATTGTCTTTTATGATGACTTTATTTAACTAGTGTATATGTAATTTTGCTATGCTATGTTTTAGTCTTATTATTTTGGGACTAGCATTACAGCGCATTATTTCTGTCGGACACTCCATTATTTGATCAGAAAATATAATTATCTTTTGTTCTTTTTGTCTAACCAGTGTTAGTCACTAAAACGTTCTCGGAAAATTGATAATTTTCTAGCGTCGGACTGAAAAAATGAAGCATAAAATTTGTCGGACAATATGACCACTCGATTTTACAAATATTAATTAAACAACTGTGAAAAAATCAGTTTATAGGCGGTAGACTCGATGATGGGCGCATAATTTTTATTGGACACATTTTCTTCGGGTTTTTCTTCAAATTATCCTACAATTTAACAGCAAATTAAAAATTGTCAGACTTGCCAAAATGAAGCCATTCGCAAAGTTTCAGAAGAGTGTTAACCATGTGGAAATAGGGGTAACATCCTGTATACTATTATACCCACATTAAATCTATAATATATATATATATATATATATATATATATATATATATATATATATATATATATATATATTACAAGATGTATACAATTAGAGTATCCTATATTTATTTATATTGAAGTTTGAGGGACCTATACATTTCAGATAACTAAAGGTCTTTAAGAATGTCAATTTTTCAATAAAATTTTACGTAATTAATGACCAAAGTATTGCAAGTTAATGGTTTCAAAATAATTTTAGCTTTTTAATATATAAATAGAGTATTGTTCTGCATATGTTTGTCTGATTAGAGTTTTTAACTTTTAGTACTTAACTGTACTAAAGATACGTGAATCGTTTCATAATAAACACCTGGTTTGAGATATTATAATGAAGGGTTTATTATTAGGATCTATTGGAATTCCCAGCTGTTTGTAAGAGTATGTATTTATATATAATTATGATATCTGGAAATATTGTTGGTTGTTAGTGTTTATAACTGTATTATCTTTTGGAAATTTTTTCATTTTTAATTATTTAAGAAAGTTTAATTTTTTACTTTTTATTTAAAAATACAGCAGTTAGGCATCATTTAAATCTATAAAGTGATAATTGCCAATGGCATGGGCTGACGGTCCTGTTAATTTTTTATTATTTATTATGGATTTTTTATATTCTTGGACTAATAATGGTTTATAGTCTTACATCAAATTAGTAAGTACTATATCTTACCCACAAATCATGAAACATTGATTTTATATTGACAATTATTTTCAGTTTCATTAATGATACCACCCAGCGATGCCATAATATAATTTTCGGAAAATAATATTTATCATTTCGTTCTACCTGTACCTCTGATGCAGATGATGAAACTTCTTAGATAAAACTTTAAAGTAAATTACAAATTAACGGTATTAAATATATAAAACTAAGTACTATAATATTTCCTTATAAAAAGCATAAAAATTTTATGATCTAATTTTCTACGTACATTTCCTTTCATTTTTAAAATAAAAGCCTTCCGGTTTGCGGGCATAATGCACTTTTATGTTAAAAAACTTACATTTTTATTGATCATATAATTTTATGATTCCCTGAGTAGTATACTTTAATAGTGCAATCGTCGTTTACATTTAAAATTTAATAAACTTTTTTTATTAAAAATTTATTATTCCTACTTTATGTCTGTGGATACATAATCCTCTGTAAATAAATTATTTTACCAGTTATTTTAGATGATCTTAGGAAACTATTGGTAATTATTTAAATGAAGTGAGACCTAGTAAAAAAAATTGACACCCTTTATTTTAAAGTCATAGAACATGATTCTAGCCTTGGTTTTCCACTAGTTTTCTTCACTTTCCCGGAAAACTTTAAAAACACTACGCTTCACATCACAAGGCACTTTTATTTCTGGAGGAAACACGGAACTTCGAATAATACTAGTGAAAATATATTATATGTAATATATTTCAACTATTTTTGTACAAATTTTAATAAACAAATTTAGAAGAACTTGTATATTCATCGAAAAATGTCATGGACCAATGTACTACGAAAAACGACAAATATTTGTTGCGATATGGCCAGATTTAAATTACTTTCGTGGTATAAACTGTAAAATTTGTACATCTCAGTCAACAACATAGTTTAATTAAAATCAATAGGGTAAAAATAACAACCCAAAATTTTTGGTTAGTTTTCGTTAGTTCAGGTTAGTACAGGTTTAGATTGGTTATAGTTAGTTTGGAAAACTGAAACTAACCTAAATCTAAACTGGCCTAGATTTAATAATTAAAAAGGTCAGAGTTAGTATGAAAGCTAGTGGTTTAGTATCTCCTGCAAAAAAAGACATGGTTAGTAACATTATGGAATCAAGATGTATAAAAATGAATTAGGATTATAAATTTGATGGAAGAATTTTATTTTCTGTCGCGGCGATCTAAAAAAATATCCAATAAAAGTAAGTTATACTGTTCTTCCTCATTTTTATTAAAAGAGTGGATATAAACTTATTCTATGTATTTGAAAAATACTCTGTTTGTCGGAATATTTTTTTCGAAACAAATGTTCCACTAAATAACCGTGGAAGTGTACTTGACTGCAACCAGATCGGGACCCATTCCTACGTAAATCCCTCCAGGTGCTTTTAATATTTGAGTGTGGGCTCCTCTATCGGGATCTACGGAATTTTGTGAATGAGTCACGGTCAGGTGTTGGAAGCTTTTGTCTGCTAAGCAAGCCTTCCAACAATTCGACACAATTGTAATTCCCGGCTGTATTCAAATTTGAATCACGTCTAAAAGAATCTCCTTCGAGCGATCCTCAACAGGAACGTAAAAGAGCCTCTTTGTTTCCTGCTCTAATCTCTCCGAAAATCCACTGTCCATGAAAAATTCTACCCCTATCGCTTTTTCTTTTACCCCTCTTGCATTCATCTAATACAAATAATTTTCGTTTCCTCGCCAATTTTTTAGAATTTTCTGCAATTGTGATATGTTCCTCTAATATAAAATGTTTTCTGCACAATGACCTTCATGATTTTTAATGTCAATTTTGTTTTCCTCTTTCGGAACCAAGAGATTTTGAACCATAACCCAGAGAAACCATAAATGATTTAAATTATTCGAGACATCGCAAAATTCAAATTTGCTTTTAGTTTTGCAATATTAATTTCTTTAAGTAATTTATTTAAACAAATTATTGCAAAATTAACTTTTTTTTGCCAAATAAACGCCAAAATCTGATTCTACGGGAAAAAATACGCCCGATTTAGTTGATGTAAGAATTAACATACTATTTGTTAAAAATTATTAAATAATTAATTTTACAATTTTAATAAATCCATTAACGCTCAAAAGAAAATAAATAATAATACGTGTACGGCATACATTGATCAACATGTTTTTCAGGGAGCTACATTCAAAAAAATGAATTCCAAAAAAATAATTAAATCAAATTTGACAAATTCTAAAAAATACTAGAAACATGTTGAGGCCACGAAAGGTTTTGGAGATTAGAAGTGAGCCCAACAATTTGTATTGCACTTTTACCACATCTTCTGATTACATACTAGATATCAAAATTCCATAGTTTCATGGTCTGTACAATTACCAAATTTTTGGTTCAGCGAATGAATACCTGACATTTGCTTGACTATATTTCATAAAGTTTCCACTAAACCTAAAAAAATATGCTTATTGCGTGAATATGTGCTAAAAACTTAGGATGGTAATTTTAACATTCATGAGTAACATAATTTTATCTTTTATGGCTTCCTGATTCTAAATTCGGAATTATTTAAATATTATTATTTTAGATGCTTTTTCTAACCTCAAAAAAGTATTAGAAATCACCAAATTCACATATCTCTCTCTCTCTTTCGAAGTCCAGCTTGTTCTGGAGGTTGATAGGAGTCAAATTTGTTTGTAAGTCTATTAGTTATAATGTTTGTAAGCAATTTGTACGGATGTGGGCGTTTTGCCAGTTATCAGGGATTTTACCATTTTAAAGACATTTATTTTTAAGTTTTATTATGTTATTATTCCCAAGTATAGTTGATAAATATTATAAGTTACACAATAATATATATATATATATATATATATATATATATATATATATATATATATATATATAATTACCAATTATTTCTAACATATATGGGACTTTTGTGAATTTTTTTTTCAGAAAATGACTATGAGTCAAAGAACTATTTTAAAGCTCGTGTCATTCTTAACATTAAGTTGAATCGCTTATTTCTTGTTCAAAATCTTATGCTCACGAAAGAGAAAGGAAATGTCTTTGAAATAATCATAAAGGCCAAAGGTGAAGGTCAAATGTTTTAATATGTTTGGACGTAAAATTTACCGCTCTTTCGATTGCAAATGTTAAAAAGAGGATTTCTATTTAAAAAAATGAAGTTGACCCTCAAACGACTATGAAGATCATTGTCGAGGTCAAATTCAAAGTCACCATTTGATTTCTTGTTGAAAATTACTTCAGATATGACCTTAACTTTTACCAAGCAGATCATCCCTAGGGAAGTCTTTAGCTATGCCGTTACCCTTTATCACAACTGCAAGAGGTAGTTTTTACCTATAAAAGTCAGTTATGGCCTCTACAAAAAATAGGTGTCTAATATTTTTCAATATCCTTCTTGTGTGCTAAGTTTCATTCGATTAAGTGAGTTACACTTGACTAGGTTTACTTGTAAGTCATTTGTACTATAAATATCAAAAATTTTGTTGGGTCCTTTTCTTTACAACTTTAATAGAAAGACTAGATGTATATTTCACAGCATGTTCTGGCAATAGCGCAAATGATTCGCCTTTTCAGATAAGTCACGCTTTAATTAAATGTGCTATTTTGTCTTGATTGTTTTTTTGGTAATTTTTCCGATTGAAAAATGCAAATTTATGAAATTTTATATAAAACAGAGTATTCTATTAATGTGAAATTTGTGGTGCTAACAAAATTTAGTGCAAAAAATTGAACCTCAAGTGGAAAGTGATTTGCCGCTAAATTGAGGAAAAATTACGGAAAACCAAGGCCAGAATCCTGTTCTACGATCTCGAGATAGGAAGTTAATGTCGAACTTTTTTCAAAGAATAGGTTATTTTCCTAGATTTTTACTTAAGTGAAATAACTGCCAAACTATTTTTTAACTGGGTGAACTGATACTATCTTGTATTTAAAAGCCAGCAAAGGCTTGTTTTGACGATCCGCTTTATTTTTGTTTTATTTCAATTTCAAAAACACGAATTATTAGGTCAATTTTTTATTTGCCAACTGAAAATTTATTCGTGGTTTTTATGTTATAGTTAAAAAGTCCGTACTTGTATTATTTGTGTCGATTCAAAATTGAGTTCATCATCTAATATTCAAGCTATCTAAGATAGAGTTAAGCTACGTAAAGTGTGCTTGAAAACTACTTGGAGTGCACTTTAAAAATAAAATATGTGAATGTTTCTTTACTCATAATTTTTATATGCACTTGAATAAATTTGCTGACCTGTCTGGTGGAGGCACTATGGAAGTTAATCGCACTATTACAAAATCCTGTATAAAAGGCAAAATATTTTTCTTCTTTTCTTTTTATTTCTTTTAAAACTTAACCTGAAAAGAGTAAACTTTATATCTCATATATTTTTTTTTGTAAATTACATTTATACCAAAAGTTTTAAAGCAAAATTAAGTTTTAAAATGTAATATATTACTTCAAAAACAACTTTTGTAAACTTTTGGAACAATTGAAGTGTACCTTAATAGAAAACTTAAAAGCGATAAGAATGTTTGTAGGAGCTTTGTTTTTTGAGATATCACAAAAATAAAATAAATTCTACTGTGCAGTTGTAATAAATAAAATACGCAGCGGTAGCAGAAAGTTTTTAGTGTACGTTGTACTTCTAGTTACTTTTTTTTTCACAAATATAAAATAATCTTAGATATCTTCAAGTTGTGTAATTCATAAAGGTAACCGATTGTATTTCGAAAAGACTAGACTTGCACGCATCGCATGTCTTCGTTTGTTTGCGATATTGGCGCACTACCTACGTAAACAAGTCATTACAAGCTCCCACATTCAAGGTCTGGGCACTCCTTATGAGACAGTTGAGAGTGCATTTTTAGTTGGGAATACATTTCACCAGAGGCGCTAATGCGCCAAAATTAGAACTCTAATTTACCAACCTATTTGTCATCTGAAAAGTTCTGTCAATATGGCGATTATTTTTAATTATTTGTGAAATTTATTCCGTCGTTTTTGTGTTTTGATGAGTCTTAAATGATTAAATTATTGGCCTCTTTCGTGTATAACTTATTGTGCATTGTTTGTAAAAATAATAGTGAAGAATTTGGTAAGTAAATTTAATTCTTGATTGAGGTTATATTGACCGAAACGATATATTAATTCTTTCTACATCAACATACCAAATTTGTGACCTTTTTTAATAAGTTTAAGCTTGCTTTTACATATTTTTAAATTATATATTTTTAGTTTTTCTGTAAAGACAATAAATATGAGCACATGCAGAAACTGTTGTGCCCCTAGTTATATTGATTCAACTTCCACCAGATATAATTTTCCCAATGTTGAAAATTATAAAAAACGATTTGGTGAGTGGATTCCTCTGTGTGGTAGTCCCAAGTTATTGAAGTTAAATCTCAATCCTGCCAATAGAAGTTATCTTGTATGTTAGCAGTTCTCAGTGATGATGATAAAAATTCAACCCGATATATTATTAATAATAATTTACCTTCACGGAATTTACTAGCTAACTAGAACAGGTGAGTTGTAAACATTTGTTCTGAATTATTTTAAGCTATGTTCATAAGTGAACAGTTTTATAATAAGTAACTATAATTTAAAGTTTTATATATTGGAAATTAATTTTATTATCGTTATAATATTAATAATTATATATTTTCGTTTTCGACTCAGCAATTACCAAAGGTGTGGACATAACCTTTAAATACAATGTGATTCTCAAGTTAGGTCAGATCTAGACCAAAAGGAAATTAAGCAGGTGATTTACAGTTTATGAAGTTTTTTTATTATTATCTTTTAAATAAAATAAATATTTAGTATTTTTTTTACAGAATACCAGTCTCCATTGAAATCTGTAAAAGTTACACGTCAAATCAATTAATCCCTTAGGAAAAGCGCTTGTTTAAAAGAGCTATGGAATATAAACTTTCTGTTCCTGTTTGTTGTTAACATACAGTATCATTTAAAATAAAATTAAAATTTGGAAAGAAAGTTATTAATTATTAAGATCAGAATCGGAGTTTTATTTAAGACAGTTGAGTCACAACGTTCTTAAAGCAAGAGGCCGTTACTTTACAGTAGATGTAAGTCTCTTGATGCCCTGTATATTCTGGTCATGGTTATCATTTTATGACGGGGTTGTTCTATTTAAAACCCAGAAGGACAATATGAATATTTTTTATAGTTTCTCCTGTTTTATATAAAAAAAAACTTGAAAATATAGCAAAAAAATATATACTTTATGACATGGAAGACATTAGTGTGCCTTAAAATATTGTTATAGAAATTTCAGTTTTAAGAAAGGCAAGTTTTCTTCTCCATTATTTATTATGTATGGGCATATTGCAAACAGTAAATATTATTATAATGGGTGTTTTTTCTTTGAAATTTACTAATGTCAAAATTCTATAGAAAATTTATAAAAAAGATGAAAATAAAACACTCAACCAACATAGGCTACATGATTTTTGAATGTATTAAATTGTTAAATAGGAATTTTTTGTTTATGCTTATCTAAAATAAAGTTGAAAGTGACATTTGGAATTCGTTAAAAAAGTTTAGCTATCCCATATATTCTGTGATTTGTGATACCAATTCAATATTTTATAATATTTTTAGATCTATAACCACGACTTCGAGTGTTCATTTCAGCCAAAGTAGAGCTCGTATCTTGAAATCGTGTTTTTTTTAATTTCACATTCTGTTAAAGTATTTTATATAAGTAGTTTAAGTTGTGTTAATCTTTAAATTATACCCTATTTTAAAAAGGTGAACATAAAAAATACTAGATGTAACCTACTTCAAGCACAACAAAGCATTTCATGAGCTACTAACATAACTACGTTTTGAAATATTAAAAGCAGTATCTCGAGTTACAAAATAAACAGGGTTATTAAACAACATTTTTAAAAAGTTTCCAATTTTTACTATGATTAGGGGGTCACTTATCTAAACAAATTGAACCTAGCCTTGCCTTTCCTACAAAATATTTTTAATTTTAGTAAATTTTAATGAGATTTGATATTGAAATTTCAATAAAATTTACTAGAATAAAAAGCAGATGGGTAAAGATCAGTTGTATTTCTAACCCTCTGTCGTAAATATATAGGAAGTTTTTATTTAGGTTTTTTTTTACTCTTTATATTTACTTCAATTTTGTAACTTAACATTTCTGTTAAAATTATTCTTGTAAGTCATCAAAAAGATTTGTTTTGTCATTTTTGTATGTATGTTATATCCAACTTTTCTGTTTCTGTGACATTGATGCTCTCGATGAATTAAAATTAACTAGTATGTACGAAAAAGTCATCAAGTTATACTACAAAAAAAAATATTTTGGTTCATCGAGCACTCCACAATAATATAATCAATAAAAATTTGAAAAAACGTCGAAAATCGTAAAAAATTACAAAACAGTGCATGTTGGACGAATTATTAATACGATTTGCAAGAGTAATTTTCGTGTAATTTTTACGAAATGTTAAGTTAAAAATTGAACTAAATATAAACACAAAAGAATGTCTTAAATAAAATTTTTTTATATTTGTGTCCGTGGGAGCGAAAAACAGCTATTCTTTACCCATCTCGATATATTTCACATAATTTTTACATTAGGTCATCAAACGTGGATCAAGTAATTTTTTCCCGATGTGTTATTAGTGTGCGAACATCACAGAAGAGGGCACAGAACGCAGTCACGAAAATTAGTATTGAGTGGCCTATCTATTCCTACTTATTTAATCTATGTTCGTATCTTAACACGCTGGCTGGTTAAAATGCGTGAATCGCGTAATGATAGCCATTGCTGACAAACTTCCACAGACTCACGAAAAAAAATAAAACGAAAACAATTATAATGCGAAATTTTCTTTTTTAAACCTATTTTAAAGTATTTATTATTAGTTTTTCGAATACATCGCTCTCCACCTTGGCCACCCAATGCCCTAGACTAGCTGCTGCCACTTTGAAAGGTTTTAGCGCACATTAAGGGGTATTATCGCACATTAAGGGGTATTATCGCCCCCATTGCGAACTTATATCCTTGAGTAGCGTTTCCTAAGCGGTGGTTCTTGAACCCCAGGGGTTCTCGAGCTTTATCAAGGGGGTTCGCAAAAAAAATATTTTAATGACGGAATTTTAAATTAAACATCACAACAGGCAACAACTTGTTACGTGACGAGTCGCTAAGCCACTGGCAATGCGAGTACATTCTCGGACTTCTACTTCGGCGAACCAAGACTTCTCTGGAATGCGCACGAAAAAATGAGTATAACGTCTGCCCATATAAAAACGCCGCAGGTACATATAGAGAATAGTGGAATCGAACTTAATCATAAGATGAACTTAAGAACCTCGACTGATTTCAATCGGATAAATAAGTTGGTAATTAATGCATAGTGTGTAAATAGATATTAGTATTGTAAACCAGTTTAGTGATTTCTCCTTGTGCAAATAAATTACAACAAATACCTGAGTTTTACAAATCACACGTGCGTACGTCGAACGTGAAAGTAAATTGTTCCTCCGTAAATGTATCATGGATCGTTGGTTAAAAATGGGTAGTTTGATGAAGTCTGACGAAAAGCTAGACTAGCAATCAGTTGCTTCTTCTACTTCGGTCCCTGATTGGGAACCAACACGGGGTGGCAGTTGTAGTAAGCTAATCTCCAGCCAGACTAAAAGCAAAGAAAAAATAGGCGAACAGAGTGGAAAAAAGGAAAAAAAACGAAAATATGACAGAGACTATTTACAAATGGGTTTTTATGTTACCGAGAAGGAATCAAAACCTAAACCGCTTTATGTAATATGTAATGAAATCCTGGGTATCAACAGTTTAAAACCATCTCTTCTTCATTGACACCTTGAAAAAAGACATCCGGATCACATGGATAAATTTGTTGAGTATTTTAAAAGAAAATTGGCAGCTAATTTAGTGTAGTAAAATGGCTCTCGTGGAATCATTTCGAGTTAGTTACAGAATTGCAAGATCTGAACAAACACATACAGTGGCAGAAAATTTGATTAGACCTTGTGGTAAATACATCTCCAAGTGTATGCTTAAGGAAAAAGCAGCCAAAATTGACCTTGTTCCCTTATGAAACAACACAGTGTCGCGGTAAATTAATGCTTTGGCAAATGATGTGGAAAGTAAACTTTTGAAAAAAATAAAATTTATTTATTTCGCTATTTAGTTAAATACATTCAAGAAAATATATTTCGTATTGGGTTTGCTGATACTTGGTGGAACACCATATCATAAAAGATAACGTAGTAAAACTCGATTTTTACTTAAAAATTCCACTTTAATTGAAAGATGAATAAAAAGATATTCAACATATTTCTCTACACGATAGCTACCGTGTAGCGAAACATGTTGAATATCTTTTTATTCAAGTTTCAATTAAAGTGAAATTTTTAAGTAAATATCGAGTTTTACTACGTTGTATTTTAAAATATATTTTATTATTTGCAAAACCACTGAAAACCAATTTTCGATATGACCAATGACTATTTTAAAAAATAATAAGTAAATAAATTGGCTATGGTGGTGCAAGTTCAATGACTGGATCATTTTCTGGTCTTGTGGTGCGGGTAAAGAAAATCAACTAAAATACTGAATGGACTTATTTCTGTATTCACAGACAAGCACTGGCATGTAAGGGCATTCCTGCAGAGTTGTCCAGTACTTTAAGCGACGCTGTAAAAATTGTAAATTTTATATAATCGCATGCCACAAACTCTCATTTATTCCATGCGCTTTGTGAGAACTTTGGAAGCCTCCACGTTTTTTTACTACTTCATACAGAAGTTAGATGGCTTTTTGGTGGCAAGGTTTTGACCTGCTTGTTTTGAAGTCTGAAGTTCAAGCATGCATAGCCGAGATTTACCATAAACTAAATAATTTGAGGTATCACCATTTTCAGTGTGCATGAGAAAATAGCAGCCATGCTAAAAAAGTTTTAGATTCAATGTCTGCAGGTGAATGAGTATGAATGTTTTGGTTTCCTCGGCATCATTTTCATTAGAAAACGGAATTCAACCTAACGAAAATATTAAAAGAGATATTGCTGAATATCTCAAACAACTTGAATTAATGTTCAAGGACTATTTTCCTAATAAACCTGTTATATCTGGATCGAACAACTTTATGTGTAAACGTTTTGAAGAAGATATACCTTCAGAGAGCGTCCTATTCATCTAGGTTATTGACACTATCTGTCGGAACATTAAAAGAAATTTTGCTTTGTAGAAAAAGACGTAATGATAATGTTAAATATTGTGCTCATTTTGAACTAATTGAAACAAAAAGATCAACGTAAACGGGTTGGATCTGCTGAAGAAAAAAGTTCTTTTTCATCAGGATAACATTCCAGCTTTATGGCTGATAAAGCTGTCATGGTCAAAAGTATGCACTCTACAGTGTGACCAGTAAAGTCCTCATCATATGGAATTTTTTTATTAATAGCTATATTCGAAATTTGACTTTGGCAACAACTTCTGCTTCAATCGAGATGAAAATTAACCGAAAAAATAGTAGTCACGTGATCAGAATTATCTGGCAAATTTTAATTTTTTTTCAAAAAAAAATCAAAAGTGGGGTTATATTTCAAAATATCGAAAAAAAGTCATTGGAAAAGGATTTTATAAATGCAATTTTTAGTCCCTATGCAAAAATTTTAGCTATACAAGATAATTTAGATTTTTTGCCTATTTTTTTGTAAATTGCACCACTGTTACAAAAAAAGATTCAACGCAACCTAGATAAAACTTCTTGGTTTTGACAATGCTTCATTTCAGACATATTTTCTTTAAAGTAAGGCCATATTAAATGTGTGTTCTTTACCTTTACTAGAAAAAGAAATGCTCTTTGACTTATCCTCTGATAATTCCTTAAAAACTGTTTTTAAAGATCACGCTTTTAATGATTTTTGGCTTAGTGTAAAAAATGAGTACTGTTTGGGTGGAAAAGCCATTAAACTTTTATTGCCCTTTTGTACAGCATATCTATATGAGAAAGGATTCTGAACATACATTTACCTGAAAGACAGGTACAGAAACAGGTTAAATGCAGAATCTGATCTGAGACAAATTTTCAGACATCAAACAAAATTTTGAATTTCTTGGTTCCATCAAAAAACCAAAAATATCCCATTGAGGGTATTTTTCAAGTTCTGTATTATTTTATTAATTTTTTATTAGTTCGTTTTTGTAGGTTAAGCTATTCTTTAAAGGTTTTACGATTATATTTTAGTTTTTCGTTATCAACTATTACTAACTATGGAAAATAAATTTTGAAATTGCAATTTTACTGTTTCATTTATTGCTCCTAATCACTTTACAATGGGTTAGCCAATTTATTCCGGTTTTTAGAAGGGGGTTCGCAAGAAGAAAAAGGTTGAAAACCGCTGCCCTAGAGGAATTGTTTCATCTGCTATGCTTTAAAAATAACGCAAAATAATAATTATGCATCACGCGTATTAGGCCAATAATAATAAATAATATAATGTTATCAAATGTAATACTGCTTATACTGTCTACGTATTAGCGCTGGGCCTCCGATAAAAATCCGCACAAATCTGCATATTATACATACCACATATCCGAATTTCTTATCCAAAATATTTTTAATGCCGAAACAATACATAATTATATTATTCAATAAAATAAGATAAAAACTTTACTATATATTCTTGAGGATTTCCCAGCGAAATCTATATACATTAATTATAATAATTTTCTCGTCTTAATTAGTAGAAAATCTGAAAACGTTAATTTGCTTAGAGATAGATCATTATCCTGTCACTAATTGGCGTAAAATTGTATAGACATAAACATGATATTGAACCTTCATATAACTATACCGCAATTATTGATATATTTCAACTGTGAAATCCCTTTTAATTAGAGTTTATGTTTGAAGTTTACTTATAGTTGCATATTTCTTAGTTAGTCCGTGATCTTCAGAATTATTATTTTATGGGTATATGTATTTTCAGGATGGGTCAGAATTCTACAAAACTTAATTGTCTATAATCCTTAAATGTACTATAGTTCCTTTTTTTGTGAATACATTTTATATCTCTCACCACTTTGAAGTTAGACTTTGCCAATCGTAATATATAATGGCTTATAAATTATTTTTGTATAACCCATATTTTTAACCGACTTCTAAAAAAATGAAGTTCTCAATTTTTTTTTATGTATGTACACCGATTACTCCAGAACGGCTGCACCGATTTGAATGAAATTTTTTACGTTGTATTCAGGAAGTTACTGCGGTGGTCCCATATTTTTTTAGATGAAATTGGTGCAGTAAAATCCAAGATGGCCCTTACAATATGGCGGCCAAAAAAATTAATTTTGTCCGATTTTCTCCAAAATTGGTATGGAGGAATTATCGTGATTGTACCCAACGAATCTGAAATTATTTTTTAAAAATTCAAAATGGCGGATCTAATATGGTGGACAAAAAAATTAATTTTGTCCGATTTTCTCTAAAATTGATATGGGGGAGTTTTCGCCGTTGCACATAATGAATTCGAAACATTTAAAAAAAATTCAATATGGCGGACAAAAAAATCGATTTTGTCCGATTTTCTCTAAAATTGGTACGGGGGAGTTTTTGGGGTCGCACATGACGAATCTAGAATGATTTTTTTAAAATTCAATATGGCGGATCCAATATGGCGGACGAAAAAATTAATTTTGTCCGATTTTTCCCAAAATTGGTAACGGGGAGTTTTCGGGGCCTCACATAACAAATCTGAAATTATTCTTAAAAGATTCAATATGGCGGATCTAATATTGCGGACAAAAAATGAGTTTTGTCCGATTTTCGCCAAAATTGGTACGAGAGAGTTTTGGAGTCACACATGACGAATCTAAAATTATTTTTAATAAATTCAATATGGCGTATCCAATATGATGGACAAAAATTTAATTTTGTCCGATTTTTTTCAAAATTGATATAATAGCACATTACGAATTTGATATTATTTAAAAAAAAATTAAATTTGGCTGATCTAAGATGGGGGATTAAGGATTCTACATCTCTCGATTTTGTCTAAAGTCAGTTTGGGGGATTTTTGTTGGTGTTAATTACGAAATTAATATATTTTTTGAAAAACTCAATCTGGCGGATTCATTATGGTGTCCTAAAAATTTTACATTTTTCGACTTTCTCCAAAACTGATATAGAGGGTCCTTGAGAGTTTAAATTATGAACTTAATAGTATTTTTTCTGGATTATTTTGAGAAAATCTAATATGTCAGATGCAATATAACCGTTTAGAAATTTTTAATTTCTGGATGTCATCTAAAACTGGTACTAGGAAGCGTTGAAGGGTTTAGATTTAGATTAGATTAAGACGTTAAAATTATTTTTTTGAAATTGAATATGGTGGGATGAAAATTTTACCTTATTCGCATTTTTTCAGATTTGATATTAGGGGTTTGGGGGATGTTGTATTACGAATATGCAGTTAGTTTTTTAGAACTATTAGGTTAGGTTAGGTTAGATACAATATGAGGGACTAAAAATTTGACATTTTCCGGTTTTATCTAAAATTGATATTGCGGGGTTCTTGGGGCGTATACAAACTCAATATGCAATATAAAATATATCGGGCTACGTCTCAAGTTCTTTAAATATCGATATTGGAAGATTTTGGGGCCTAAATTACCAATCTAAAATTAATTTGAAATTTAAGATAGTGAATTTACTATGACAGACTAAATAATTGTTTGACACAATTTCATTGGTATTTGGAGAACTCTAAGAATCAAAGAATTTTTAGTGGTTCATTTTAGGGTGATTTACAATTAAGGATAAAATGGGTACTTTTTTGCCACCTTGGAGTCATTGCGAGGTATACCTAGTTCAAATAATTTTTGGATAATCGTAATGAATTCAAAACTAAAAATCGAAAAATAAAATTTTTATAAAAAAATTGAACCGACATCTAAAAGTGCGCTAAAAAGTGAAAAATAACTAGACATTTTTATATGAAATTGAAATTTTAGAAGTTGGCGCCAAATTATTTCTAAATGAAATAAATAACTACTAATATATACAAATTATGGTAAGCAAGCATAATGTATTTTTAATCTGTTTATGCGAATCACATTTGGCTAGGTATTAGTTTGGCGACTTCAAAAATTTCAATTTCATATAAAATTTCTAGTTATTTTTCACTTTCTAGTGCACTTTTAGAAGTCGGTTCAATTTTTTTTTTTAATTTTATTTTAATTCCGTTTGAAACGTGTCAAAATCATATTTAGAAAAAAAAATGAATTTCACATTCCTATATTGATTATTATGCCTTACTGATAAATATACAACTTTCAATTAAGTTTCCTTTCAACATTTTGAACGCCTTAAAGCGAAAACTGTGATTGGAATGTGAAAATCGGATACCGCAAAAAGTTACCCAAAATCTAAAAAATACCAATCTTCGCCTATCGGCATCTGCAACACATAATTTCAGAGCCAGAGGGGTTCGAAAGGCCTATTGTATTGAGATGGATCCAAATTTTTTCAATGTATTTTGATCTTCGGAACAAGAATTTTTTGGGTGGAGAGAAAAATTGTTATTAACAAATAATTTGCAGAAAATTTAATTTTTTTTTGTGAAAAGAGAGACATTTTCGTGTTTCGTGACTATTCTAAACAAGAAATGTATCTTGTAAAATTTTCATCTGAAGCTTCTTTTCTCAGATAATTGAGATTAAAGTCGGTCAAACTATGAGATGAAAGAAATCACAAGGCAAAACAATTGTTTTTATTGCTTTTTTTGTGCTATAAAAACATACCGTTTTACTGCTTTTGCGCATGCGCTATCATGCATGCAGGGCCCTGGTTACCTACTCACAGGCTCAATTTGCGATTGCGCGCTCTGCGTTTTTTAATGTCATAAACTAATTCAACGTTTGCAAAGAAAAATTTCAAATTTCTGCAAACTATTGAGAATACTTTTCATCTTAAGAACTTCGTCACTCTGAAATGACTTGACTTGTTTTCGAGCATATACTAGCTCTTGAATTTTCTTCAAAATTGAATATGGTGGATTCAATACGTCGAATTAAAAATTTTACATCCCTCTACTTTGTACAATATTAGTATAGGGAGATTTTTGAGGATGTAAATTATGATAATAAAATTATTTTTAAAAAATTCTACACGGCGGATCCAATATGGCATTCTACATCTCCTGATTTGGTATATAGGGATTTTTGAAGGTGTAAATCACGAATTTAAAACTATTTTCGGAAAGCCAATATAGCGGACAAAAAATTTAGCATCTCTCGATTTTGTCCAAAATTAATATAGGGGAGTTTTTTGGGGTGTAAATTACGAATTTAGAAGTATTTTTTATCGATTTCAATATAGCTAATCCAATATGGAGGACTAAAAATTTAACGTCTTTCAAGTTTGTTCAAAATTTGTTGCTGAAGATTTCTAAGAGTGCAAATGATAAATTGAAAATTATCCTAAAAAACTCAATATAACAGGTTTAATATGGTAGCCTATAAATTTTATATTTCCGGATCATGTCCAAAATTACTAGGCGGTGTTTTTCAAGGATGAAGATTAAGATTAAATTAAAAACTTAAAATTATTATTTTTTAATTCAATATGGCCGATATGGTCTTAGGATATTTTTGAAATCATGTGTTAAAAATCTGGAGTTAATTTTTTTAATTTGTTGTTGCTAATACAATATAGTGGACTTCAAATTTTACATTTTTCCGTTTTTATCCAGATTGATATTGGAGGATTTTTGGGGCCTACATTATGGATCTCAAGTTCCTTTCTTCAAACTCAATATGTAGGATAACATAAGTTTTGGTGGCTTCGGACTTCGTAAAAGTTAAGATAGACAATTTACTATAGCGGACATAATATCTGTTTGGTACAATTTCATTTAGAAATGGTATTTGGGGAATTCTCAGAATCAAAGAATTTTTATTGTTCGATTTAGTGTGGTCTACAACTATGGATAAAATGGGTACTTTTTGTGACCTTAGAAACAACTCAAACTAAAAATTGAACCAACTTCTAAAAATGCTCCAAAAAGCGAAAAGTAACAACATAAATTTTTATATGAAATTGAAATTTTTGAAGTTGGTGCCAAATTATTACTAAATGAAACAAATAACTACTAAAATGAGATACATACAAGCTATGGTAAGAAAGTAATTACAAATAAAGTATTTCTCAGAAATTTCAATTTTATATAGAAATTTATATTATTTTTCACTTTTTATCGCCGTTTTAGAATGTAGTTTGATGTTGTTAAAAATTTTTTATTGCAAATATTGTTTGGTTGAAAAAATTATAACGAATATACATTTATTTTTCAGGTTTAAACGTATATATCAAACAAGTTAAACGTAAAGAAAACAATTTCCGCATCGGCAAATAGTCTAATCGGAAGTGGTTGGCACTGGTGCTCTTTTTTTGTTTGCACCCAACAGAAAAAGAGATTTGATTATAAGTTGATAATCAGAGTAATATGTCTCTGATATGATACAGGATATCGATTTATTGAACATTTTTGTTGCCGAGGTCACGCTGAATAATGAATGAAAAATTACTTTAATTATTAACTCATTCTTGCTTAAAATTGAAGTAGTTCTTCGAGTCAAATACTTAATTTTTTAGTTGAACCGTTTTCCAAAATCAGCAAACCAATTAATTATTAACGTATAAAAAAACGTTTTACTTCCATATGTGTATAATTATTGTATATTTTGATTACAGGAGGAAAATAAGTGAAATAATTCTATAATATCGATATTTATTGTTTCAAGGGAGTAAAACCCAACAACCCAAATTCGTCTTGCTTAAGTATTATAAATGTTTTGGTATTTTTAGTATTGATGTGTTAAAATAAAATAGTTTGCTTTTAATTTAGTAATGGAAATAATAAAATTATGTAAATAATCTTTGGAAATTTAAAAGTTTTTTCTTCTTTTTGTCTGATATGAAATTCTATTCAAGCACATTGTGAGATAAAAATTGCATTGTTTTATGTAAATAAAAAATCGGTTGCAATAGGAACATGTATATAATTAAACTATATTAACTTTTAATTAATATGCAATTAACACAATGAGGTATAGTAATATAAACAATATATATATATATATATATATATATATATATATATATATATATATATATATATATATATATATATATTAATATGAAAAACAAATAATTTCACGGTTTATATATTTCTTAGAATTATTTTATTCTCTTTATGACCGTTAAGAAAGGGGACAGACAGTATATTCTCTGCGAACGAGCGTGGCTGCAAGTTTGTTTCTGACTTCTCTGATGATCTAAAACATCTACTGTGATATAGTTTAATGAGTCTTTATGACCTTTATAAAATATTAAAATTTCATTAAATTATACAAATCGATTCAAAACTAAAAGCCGCTGCGTACCCCTATAGGGCTCTGTTAAGACACACTTTAGGATTTTTTTTATAAAAAACTAGGGTTATTTTGACCTCCCCTTTATGCTCGCAAGAAATTAGGAGATACTTACCAGATACTCTGTATACCATCAATACAACATCGTAATTCAAAAATGCCAGTTTTGAGAAATGTCCTACTTAGGTTTTCGACTTGGGTTTTGCCAATGAATAAGTTAATATATTTTATAAATATTATTGAGGGGTTAAACAATATATGACAACTGGTATTGCATTATAAGTCTGTTTACACGTAAAGCAACTTTAGCTCAAAAATTCCACATTTTTTTGATTTAGGATGATATAACATTGGTGTTGCAAAAATATATTCATACACATATTTAAATTTTAAAATTTTCCAAAAATAACTATTTTTGCAACAATATTATTATCAAGATATATAAATTAACATATTATGCTGAAAGTTCTTAAAAATGTTAACTATTCTTTTTATTACATACTAGTTCATATCTTTTGTTTATTAAGAAAACATAAATATTATTGAATCCAATATTTAAATGCTTCCAGAACTTAATAATATTTTAATATACATGGCGTATACTTATCAATCATAACTTAGATTATGAATGATTGCTACTTACATACAAATTATTGATAACCAAGATAAATTGTAATTTGGTGGGATACATGACATTTTTGTCAATCATTTATTATAATTTAATAGGTAGTTGATATGATGTGCTATTTACTTACTTTTATTTTTTTAACTTTTGTATTTTAAATGTTGTTGCAAGATTATTAATTTCCTTTCTCCAGCAACAAAAATCATTTATATTTATCGATACACATACCTAAATTAATAAAAAAAGCGTTTTTTTTTTGTATTGAGCATTGTTACTAGCAACTTCTGAAATGATGTTTAGATTACTCTTTTTTAATGACCATAGAATGATATCCCACAGACTCAACAAACGGATTCCGTTTTCCCTTCATGAAAAATTCACTAATCCGAGATATATTCAGATATTATAGGGATGGGGCTCCGTGGAGGCCCTTTCCATGTTGCAGGGCTTTAGATGATGCTATGGTCCTCTGTATATCCCATAAACGCCTGGACAGATCGAGCGGTCCTAAGAAGCACTACCTTCTGCACAGCCTTATGCAGACGTTCGATAAGATCCAATGATATTAAGAATACTCTTGGATACTACGTCGATTCTCAATAGAATTATGGGATCGTCCGGACGCTATTCATTCCTTACTATATTTACCCTTCCAGGTCAAAGTATTTCTAATAATTTCCTATGGCTGCGGAGTATATTCAGATGTTCGTTTGTAATTTTTAAGATAGCAGTCCAGCATCAAGTTCTGCGAGTAATATCCTGCTGATAATTTAAGATATAGGGATTTTAATTAGAAAGTTGTTTTATGTGCATTTTGCTCTCGGTTCGTTACAATTCCACTAATGAGACCATTAGGTGGTCGAAACTAGTATGGAGAGAAAACCAGTGTGGAATTCGCAGAGAATATACTGTCTGTCCCCGTTTCTTAACGGTCATAAGGAGAATAAAATAACTTTTCCAAATACATAGACCGTGAAATTGTTTATTTTTAATAATTTCCTACCCCTCCGGGGTATATTCAGATGTTTGTTTGTACTGTTTAAGATAATAATCCGGCATCAAATTCTGCTGGTAATATCCGGCCGATATTTTACGATATGTGGATTTTAAGTAGACAGTTTTTTTGTGTGCATTTTTGGCATGTGTCGTTTTACAGAGCTGAAAACTGATTTTTTGAATACTCTGATCACTCCTTCTCAAAAAAGATACTCTTAATTTATTTCGATAAAACTGGCGGCTTTCGAGATAAATCGATTTTTATGCGAAAAACTCAACAGTTACTAATGCGAAACACAAACAGGTAAAAATAAAATACGCAGGGTGTTTCGATGTGCTTTAACTCATGGGGAAGCGCTGTCTCACTCTTTGAAGGCAAAAAAGGTATTATGATGAAATATTTCCAGCTCAGATATTGTCAAATCCAGAAAACTTCCAAAGGGTTGATGGAGGCTCAATTAATTTATTTAGTAGTTATTAAAATGCAAAAATAATCAAAACGTTTGAATATCATTTTGGAAAATGTTCAGTATAGGTTCCAAGTACTTCAATACATTTTCTTATTCTTCGAATATTTTCTCTATGCATAATATTCCGGCATTATTACGGAATTTGTTAGAATGCTGTGCTATTCTCGCTAGTAGTTATTCTTTAGAATTTACTGGTGTTGAGTAAACTAGTTCTTTTAGATGTCCCCAGAAGTAAAAGTTTATTAAGGGAATTTTCGAACTGGAAATCTTTCAGTATAAAGTCTTCTTGCCTTTAAAGAATTTGACAGCGCTTCACCATAAATTAAATACATATCAGCATACTATGCGTAAAAATATTTTTCCATTTTTTAAAATTATTTTTACTTGAGGACGGTTTGACAAGTTCCATCAATAGTAATTCATTATATAGGTATTAAAAATAACAATCTGATTTTTACCTGCTTGTGTTTAGCATTAGCAACTTTTCAGTGTTTCACGTAAAAACTGATTTATCTCAAAAACCGCCAGTTTTATCGACATAAATTAAGGGTACCTTTTTGGAAAGAAATTACCAAAGTTTTAAAAAAATTAGTTTTCGGCTCTATAAAACGGTACCTGTCAAAAATTAGGCCCAACGAGTGTGGTTGCAAGTCCGATCCTGACTTCTCTGATGATCTAAAACATCTACTGTGATATAGTTTAATGAGTCTTTATAGCCTCTATAAAATATTAGAATTTAATTAAATTATACAAATCGATTCAGAACTTAGAGCCGATAAGGTAAATCTCTGGATACCACTTTACAGCTCTGTATCTTCGTTAAGAAGCACTTTAGGAATTCTTTTTCCATGACAAAGTAGGGTTATTTTGACCTCCCTTGTATACTTCCGAGAACTTAGGAAGTTCTTACCGGACACCCTGTATAAAAGAGTTTATCATTAAAATGTCAGTCGTGTTAAAAATACAATTGATGAAAAAGTAATTTCAGGGTTTATCTACCATTAGTGAAGCTAAATACAAAAGAAAATTTTAAAAATATTTTCCTTATATTTCTGTTTTTCTAGAAGGAAAACTAGAATATAGCTCAATCATATCATTACTTTCAAACCATGTTTCACTGGTTTCACTGGGCATTCTTGATAAATATTTTATTTCTGTCAGTAATATTATATGAATCCGAATTTGTTTTGGGCTTGAAGAGAGTAAAGTGGGATTTTTGTACCCTTAAATCTAAAAATAAAAGATAATTTTAATAATAATTCCCTTTTTATGTATTTCTATTTTTCTGAAAAAGAGAACTAAAATATTATTTTATAGATATGCATTACCTACTCCAAAGAGCATTCTCGGAAAATATTGCATTTCAGTCAGTAATATTTTGCAAATGTGAAGATGTTTTAAGAACCGTAGAAGAGAGGTAATATAATTTTATCGCAATCTGGAAATAGCCGTCCATTTAGGTGTGTAATCCTACCGTATTTCCTATTACAAAAAGCCATCTTGACAAATATTGCATTTTTGTCAATACTGTTCTGTTGTATTTAAGGATTTTTTAAGTGGAGAGAATATCCAAGTCTGTTTACCATAAGTGAAACTGAAAACAAAAGAAAATTTTATAAATATATTTCTTACTATACATCTCTATTTTTCTACAAATGTTAACAAAGTATAATAATAATTTTGTGTTGCCAACAAGATATTTAGCAACGACATAGCAACGTTCCAAGTAATATGATTTAGAATCCCTAAATATAGATATACCAAAATCTGTGATGTAATATATACATACAGGGTATCCCACCGGGAAACAATTCGATCTATGTATGGAAAACTGTATAGAGGAAAATTTTAAAAATTTGACAGTATACAAAATGTCGATAGGGGCGCAACCCGGCTAAAATAATTTAGAGATGGTGGCCCTTCCGGTTATACTGATAGCAGCTATCAACTTGCTTATTTTAAATGGAACACCTATATATTATTGCACTTTGAGATTCTGCGCAAGATTATAGGTACATTTTGTTTATCTATCATATCCTTTACCTAAGTTAAAAGTCAATTTTATCAAACGGAAACCCCCAAATTTTCTAATTTTATCTTATTTAGCATTAAAAATAAGGATAAGTTTGTATAAGGTTGCCTATGCCGAAAATTTTTAATTTTCAAAATATTACCAATTTCATATTTTTATATGGGGATTTTGCTGCGGATTTTAAGTTCAGTTATAATCTTAGCTGGCTATGATGTTTTACTCATTGCATTGAAAAACAACCGAATTCACCATTTGAAATTTATTAATAATCATGCCGAGATGCTTAAATTATAAAAACGAAGATTATTTAAACTTACTTATTATTTATGGAGAATGAAGTAAAGTTATATCAAGAAAATATGACTCATTTGCCGTTCAATATCTGCAAAAACGGAAGTTATCACAAAGTGTTCTTAAACAAATTTTCGAAAATTTTAAGAACTTTGGATTCGTCAAGGCAATAGTACAAAGATATAAACCTCTTGTTAATAATGAAAATATTGAAATTGCTATTTCGGGATATTCTGCTGCATATTCAACAGTGTCTGTAAGACAAGCTGGCTTAGAGTCAGGATTATTCAAATCTACCGTTCACAGAATATTACGCGAACATACATTTTATCCATACACATTTGCCATGGTTCAATATCTAAAAGCAACTGATTTTCCTAGAAGAATTACTTTCTGTGAATTTATCATAACTCTGACGCATGGAAATATTTTTAAACAATATCATTTGGCGAAACGAAGCTAAATTACAAAAATATTTTAGATTTAATTAAAAAAAATGACAAACAAAACAAAAAAATTTTGTTCTATAAAATATGTAAGGAAATGTTTGGCAACACTGCACGGTATTTTATGAATGAGCAGTTCTATAATTTACGATTTATTATTTTACTATTGAAATGATTTTCTCTACTGACAAATTTATTATTTCTATTCTGCTTAGAAGCGACATCTAGTACATAAAGGATGTTTTTTATAGAGGTATAGAACTTTTAAATGGAATAAAGCAAAGATGAATTTTTTAAATTGACATGAAATTTACTTTATTCGAAAGATAACCTTCTGGCATTATAATTTAAATATGACTTCTGGCATATGACCGCCACGGCTGGCTCGGACGTAGTCTAATCTGGAGGTCCAATTTTCGATAACTTTTTCCAACATTTGTGGCCGTATATCGGCAATAACGCGGCGAATGTTGTCCTCCAAGTGATCAATCGTTTCGAGCTTATCGGCGTAGACTAGCGACTTCACATATCCCCACAGAAAATAGTCTAGCGGCGTTAAGTCGCCCGATCTTGGAGGCCAATTCACGGGTCCGAAACATGAAACTATGCGGTTACCAAACATTTACTTCAATAAATCAATTGTGGCACGAGCTGTGTGACATGTTGCGCCGTCTTGTTGAAACCACAGCTCCTACACATCATGATTGTTCAATTGATGAACAAAAAAGTCTGTAATCATGGCCATGTACCATTGACTGTAACGTTCTGACCAGCATCGTTTTTAAAGAAGTACGGACCAATGATTCCACCAGCCCATAAAGCACACCAAACAGTCAGTTTTTCTGGATATAACGGTATCTCAACATACACTTGAGGATTATCATCACTCCAAATACGCAGTTTTGTTTATTGACGTATCCATTCAAACAAAAGTGAGCTTCATCGCTAAACAAAATGTTTTGGGCCCATTCACCGAATCTACGCCTTGCTAGGTGATCGTGTGGCTTCAATTCTTGCACGAGTTGGATTTTGTAAGCACGCAAACCAAGATCTTTCCGCAAAATCTTCCATAAAGTGAATGGACACATATTCAATTCCTGTGCACGATGGCGGATAGACTAAATCGGGTCTTCCTCTACGCTACGCTCTGCAGCAGCAATGACTTCTTCTGTACACACTGTACGACGTCTCTGTGGATGTGTATTATCATTTAGAGTAAACGTGGTGTGAAAACGTTCCATAGTTAATCGAATTAATTGCTCTGATGGACGATTATGTTGACCGTAAAATAGACGTAGTGCGCGATATGTATTTCGAACAGAACCATGATTTTCAAAATAAATTTGCACAATTTGGAAGCGTTGTTCAGACGTCAGTCTATTCATGTTGAAATGCCAAACCAAACTAAACATAAATCACTTGACAGCTGACAAAATGGCCGCCAGTTAAAAAAGTGTTGCCAACTTAAAGTTTTATACCTCTATAAAAAACACCCTTTACATTTAAATTAGTTGTAAATTGGCAATTATGGTGCAGTGAATACCCCTTAAGTCGATACCATTTATTAAACACAAATATCTAAGATAGATAGATAAAGAAACCAACTACCTGTCCTCGTTCATATTAGCTGATATCTTATTTATAACTTTAGAATTGTTCTTATTACTTAGAGCATAACCAAAAAAAAATCTATTTTGAAACTTTTCTTTTTACATTATTTTTATATTATCAAACTATATATTTAGAAAAGCTCCAACCCTATGCGTGACTCTTATCGTAAACCTAAATAAATGCCTTACTTCAAGTGAAACTGTCTGTTTCAACTAAATCATTTATTATTTCAGCATACCACTTTCAAGCAAATTAGGTCTGAATGTGTTTGATTTTATGTAGTGATATTTTTAGGCACACTAAAGAACATGCGATTTTAAAAGGTGACCTTTCTAACTAAAAGTGAATGTTAAAAAAAAATATTAGTTATTTAACTCACGCCAACGGTTTCTTTGTTACTTTCTTTAACAAATATGAGATCTAATTTTGCGGTTTTCAACAGTAGATTTGAGACGCTGCAAATGTATCCAATTGATTTGACTTTATACAATTAAGATAACAGATTTAATGTTTCAAGTTACAAAGGCAGGACCATCTTTATCTCTCGATAATCCACACAAAAGCACCAGACGTTACACTTCGTTTTGATTATTACTATGGGGGCTGACTATGGATAATCAGAAGGTTTAATAATATTGTCTCCCAACGTCTACGCCAGCTCACTGTTCGTTTCGAACTACTTGCGACAGAAGGTAATATTGTCGTTTTAAAGAAAGTGAGTTCGTCTCGATAACTAGCTTTATTGAATTCGTGCAACCAAAACCACTATTCAGGGCTAAAAAAGTGAAAATATTTCTACTGATTGTATTGCAGAAAGTTGTGGTGTTTGGTTTACCTTAGTTCAAAAGGACCATTCGTTTCTATAAAGTTCCGGTATAATTTCCATTGTCCAAAATTTAATTCCCAATATAAGCCTGTGCAATAACGTAGGGAACATTCAGGTCTCTAGCAAAATAACAGGATCACGCACCTGCTTAGACAGCTATATAACACCTAATACTGAATAGTATTGATTATCAACCACCATACTTTCCGAAGTTGGTAATGGATTAAGTGTACTTAAGGAGCGAAACGAGTTCCATCTGGTAGAGTCGAAGATAAACCGATAGGGTTCTCTATCAAGGAGGGCTAATAAAAATATATAAAGAAACATTAATCACCCTAAGCATGTACCAACACATAATTTAATACCGTATTTTGATATACAATGACCGTAATGTTTGGGCAAGAAAAACGACCTGTGACCGTGCCAAGAGGTCCTTTTCTTGAATTTGGCAATTCTTGCTATTAACACTCCCTTTGTGACATCGAAAACTAGGGAATGACTATATCGACTTATCCAGATGATTTAAGTTCCGATACTACACTGACGTAGCATGATAAGTAGGCTTCTAGTATGCTGGTTGAAGATATAATAATTGCCTCTGGTGTAGGTGACGTAGCGAAACGTTGCGAAGATGGCTGTGTTTCTTCGATAGCTCGACTATCGTCGAATTAATTATGACAAAGATATTTGGTGAATAGCTAGGTGATTTTGGGTATATGGGAAAAGGTTTTGGCGGAACAGTTGAAGCATTAGTACTTTAGAAGGCGGTTCAGGGAATTTGTCACTACAATAATTGAGACACATTCCTGAGATATCTGATTTCTTTCACAAATTTCGTCTTAAGAGCTACAGTCGTAATTATAGGGTTGAAAATATTCTCATAATTGCAAGCCTTAATCATCTCCGTCGTAGAATGAACTGTTTCGATATCACACGTAGCAAATGCTCTTTAGATCTGCAAAACATGAAGTCACCGATCTAACTTCTAATATATGGGTATGAGAAATTATGTCCTATCTAATCAGGTTTAAACAATTTACCACTAAAATTACACTATATCATCAGTATAATTTTGTCACCATGGTCCTACAAACTTTCTGATGAATCAGACTTAACCAGACAGGGATCATGACGTTTGACAATACGATATTCTGTATTTTTAATGTTATTCTTATTTATGTCTGTCTGTCTCTGCAAAAAGGAGAGATGTGTTGCAATTTTATTCCTCGACAACCCAAAACCATAAATATTTACACTAATAAACTAAGCTTAATTTGCAGCGATTAGTTGTTTCCTGAAAATCAAAAAAAAATCCATTTTTGGCTGTTTAGTAATAAAGAAAATATTTTTTTGCCCTATTTTGAAGATTCAAAGTTTGCTTAACTTATTGTTGCACTTATCAATTTAAACCCTCTACTGTCAATTTAGGCGGTTATAAAGTTAGACTATGTTAATGAACTCAAGGGTAAAAGTTTATTTACAATAAGTGTTAAAAGAAATAATAAATGTGTCAAATCAACAGCATAAAAATGTATCAAATATTCCATTTTTCAATACTTTCATCAAAGGTTTAGTTAATCCTTTATGTGTACTTTTGTTTTTTTTTCCTGGATATTTTTGAAAGTGCCAAGGAAGATTTTGGGTCAAGCTAGTAAGCATTCCTTTTACTTATTTTTTTTTTAAGAATATAATATTACTTTTATCCAAATTATTAGCTAGAACCATAATCCCTAGTGAAAGTTATTACTCCTAAATAAACAAGACACCACCATTTTGTCTTTTTATGATCGGTATACCCTTCAAGATGAACAGGTACGTGGGGCATATAATTTTAGTTAAACCTGGACCTTCTCTTCTTATGATTGGGTTTCCATGCAGGCAACAATAATTTTTAAAAAAGAATTATTTTTTCTAACGGTGCAACATTCACTTTAAATGGCCATGTCAATAGACAAAATGGTCGCCATAAGGCAACCGAAAATCATTATTGGTTCACAGCAGTTAACAAACAAAACCCTATAAAACCTAACGTATGTTGCAGTATAGTTAACAGAAGAGTCCAAGGTCCTTATTTCTTTGACGGTACCCTCACTGGTGCGATATATATGGAGCGTCTTCGAAATAACCTCATTAATGCATTAATAACTTTGTATCCAAACTGACAAGAACCTGATATGTTCCAGCATACCCTTTTTTTCCACACGATGGAGCACCGCCTCACTACGCTGCCCCCGTTCGTGCTTATTTGGATGAGATTTTTCCGAATCGTTGGATAGGCAGAAGAGGGACAATTGAGTGGCCAGCCAGATCACCAGATTTGACTAACCTTGATAATTTCTTCTGATACTTAAAAACTAAAATATACTTGATCCAGCCTGATAATTTAGAAGTCCTAAAGATTCGAATACGCTAAGAGGTACGAAATATAACCGCAGATGTCATCGGGTTGGCTGTGGTTAGACTATTAACGGGACCTGTTTGAACATTTAATTTAAATGATACCAATTTTTTTAAAAGTTTTACAGTAATTTTTCTTGATAGTTTCCTTATATAATGAATATCGATATTTGCCTTATCATATTAAAAAAAAATGTACCCTTTCTGAAATAAAAAATGGGGTTTACAATTGAAAAAAAAAATCGATGACTTCATAGCTTCTTCTTGAATTACCCCGTATATTTTGGTATCACGCAAAAAAAAAACTATTAACTAAAAATAAAATTCGACGAATCCGAGCTCCTTTCCAAAGAAGTACCCATTTAGCTTATATTAAACTTATCCGCTACTTTACAAAAGCACTGTATTTTACAACACGATTATCCAGAGGTACACAAATTTTGAGACAGGATAATTTCAAATTCATCTTATCTGCCTTCGATTTGCGCTTTTTAAATATCCTGTTTATTTTTAAATTGTGTATGAATAATCGCTCCTTAAAATGTAATTAACTATTTTCGTAATCACCTCAGCAAGAAACAAAAAAAATTGTTTAGTCTGCCATTCCTGCTGGCTAGTCAACCGTCGATCTTATTTTTTGAAAGAGCCTGTACCCTATGCGTGACTCTTATCGTAAACATAAGTGAACGCCGTACTACAACTGAAATTATCTGTTTCAACTAAATTGCTTATTATTTTGGTATACCACTTTAAGTAAATTAGTCTGGATATGTTTGATTTTATGTAGTGATATTTTTAAACCATCTAAGAAACATGCGATGTGAAAATATGGCCTAACAAGTGAACATTAATTAAAATTGAATTAACGCTTGAACAGTATCGATAATTAGAAGGCCTTTGTGATAATTTTGTTCATAAGACTGATGTTGTTTTTATCTCAAAGAGAAGCTAATTTATTGGGGAAATATTAATGATTCTTTAGTAACAGGCCGGGTAATTAAGTCGAGAAATTCAAGTTAATCCTTAAAAATAAGATATTTTTTGGCAACAACATAGCAAATATCCTTGAAACTTCTTATGAAATATTTTACAAGTAAAAGAGAAAATATATTGTTGAATAATCTTGTTCTTCCGAACTATATAAGTAGTTTTCCATAGCTTTGTCATTAAGGGTGGGACCATAATATCGGGTAGCTAACGGTCCCTTCTTGCTACAGTCAAATATTGTTAAGTGATTGAACGTTTATTTAAAAACTTTTGACCGGAGCCAGAATGGACCGGGATCAGATAGTGAGCGAGCCGATTGTGCTTGATGTTGTTTGACCTTCCTTCATAACTTTAGAATTTGTAGAAATATTTTTAAAATAAGATGAATTTTATTTGTGTAAACTTTGATGATATTACGAATGTAAATCTATCCTTGTATTGGTGTGTGTTCGTAGGTGACAAGCCTATTTTAAATACCCTTTTAAGTTTTAGGTTGGTATTTGACTAAATATTATTTATGCTCCAAACTAATTTAAATCACATTAAAATGAGCCATCTTGTTAAATTTCATTAAATATAGCTGAAGTAGTATAAAGTTATTGCATTTTAAATATTTGAAATTGTAACCCTTTACCACATTAGTTCCGTAATAACTAGGTAAAAATTATTTTAACAAAATTTACAGAGAACATAAAAAATGCTTTTGAAAGGTTGTTACGAACCTATTCTCTTTAAGATATTTCTAGAAATGTATACATATATATATATATATATATATATATATATATATATATATATATATATATATATATATATATATATATATATATATATATATATATATATATATGAACAGGCGCGGATCCAAGGGGGGGGGGGGCGGTGGGGGCGATCGCTCCCCCCCCAAGAGCCTTAAGTTCAGGAAAATTTTCTCGATTTTACCTCTTATACTATACTTTATTCCAGAACTAGAGAGAGTAATAAATCATTTTTTACCCTTTCTTTTCTTCGCAAACTACCTTTGTTCTTTAGTTCGGTGTCTTTGGCAAAATCTGTTAGACACACATATATTTTTCATAGGAATGCGTTGGAAATTTTATAATCAGAAATACCACTCTATAATAATGGACTATTTGGATTGGATAACAATAGGTATTTGGATATGTGAAGTATTAAAAAGGATTTTAATCCTTATCATAGGCGTCGGAAGGAGTTTATTTTATCACTAAGTATTTATAGCATAGAATATTATTTCGGTAATAAACCTAAAATAAAAAGTTATTGTAATATTATATTATTTCTTATAATTTCTTAATAATTCACATACATTAGAAAATATAGATAATTTTGAAATATTTAACGCAAATCACAACTGTATTTTTATTATTTTCAATGTTGGCATAGAAACCGTTTTAGGCACATTCAGACTAAAACTTAACCTTTTTCCCTCAAAAAATTTATATTTTAGTTATAATTTAAATACTTACAAAATACCAATTGTCAAAAATACAAGAAGTTAAACATATATAAAAAAATAAATTCGTCCATATAATATTCAAATTTTTTTGGGGCTGTCGGTCATTTTATTATGAATTAAAAACATTTTTAGGATATTTGATGTTTCAGTTCATGTATTTCTTAAACCATCTGCAGAATTGCAATTAAACACTAAAAAGGGAGTCAAATATAATAAATATTTATATGTTACAGAAAATTTTAATAATAAATTGTGTTTACCTTGGTAAGCATTACGTATATAATTTGAAGTCAGTCAGGAAATCTATATTCGCTCAAATTAATTATAATTGGTTCCTCTATCTCACCGATCATTAGATCGAGTTTCCACATTTTCTTTTATTATATGGATTTTTCAACTGTAACTTTATTCAAAAAAATCTTTCAAAAGTTCAGTTAAATTAATAATTTTGTAAGTTGTGTTATTTCTAGCAACTCTGCCTTTTACTTGAGAGCGATATTTCCTTCTCCAACGGATATTTTCCGGACGATCTATAAGAACAGAACTACCTGGTTTTTCCCGGCAAAAATTAAGTTCTCTTGGCAATTTCCAGAGCTCAGTTCTTACGATTTCAGGTAAATCCCGATCTTCATTGATTTTAGTGAGAATTTTGTCGACGTTTGGGATCTGCTTCTCATAATAAAATGTATGTACAAATCCTTTTATTGCAGTTTACATTTCTTCTTCCAACGAGGGTTTTCGTCTGCCTGTAATCGATTGTAGCTTGGGAGTACTAACAATTCCAGTCGTTTTTTTCTCCTTCAGTATTCGGTATATAGTAGATTTTCCAACTCTTGTCATGTTGGAACACATCTCAACAGAGCTTTTAACATTATTATTTAGATATTGATATCTTAGGCATCATAAACATTCATCGTAATAAGTTTTTCGTTGAGGAAAAATGCCCTGGTTTAACGATTTTGGAATAAAGATAGAGGTGGAAGCCGTATCTTTTAAGTATCTCACTAATTTCAAATAATATATAAAAATAAACGCAAACAAGATAGATCACTAAGGACACACTGTAAGGTGTACTTTGCTCACTGACAGAAATTAAATTAAACTATCAGAAATTTTATTGTTGCCGTACATTTATAGCTTATAATATTTAAATATAATTAGATTTACGGCAGTCCTCAGTTACCTGCGGCACTGGAGCAGGTACGTTGGAGGTTTCGGTAACAGTTTTTTTACTCTGTCTAGTTCTTGAATAGAGTATAGGAATGGGTATGCTTGCGATCGCCCCTCCCCTTCCCATGAGCTTTGAGTTCATGAAAATGGAACCAATTCTGCATTTTATATTAGGAATGTGTATGCTGCTGGCACTTCCCCCCTCCCCGTTGTCAACTAGTTTTTCTTGCGATAGCTATCTCCCAAGAGCTTTGAATTCAGGAAAATAGACCCGATTCTGCCTCTTATACTAAGATTGTGTATGGTGCTCGTATCCTCCAAACCTGTTGACAACTTGTTTTTTCTTGTGATCGACCCCCCCCCCCCCCTTCTCCAAGAGTCTCAAATTCAGAAAGAAAGACTCGACCCTGCCTTTTACACTAGAAATGGGAATGTTGCTAGTATCTCGCCCCCCCCCCCCCGTCGACAACTTGCTTTCGCTTGCCATATTGTACTTTTGTGATTTCACCGCCCCCCCCCCCCCCCCCCAAAGAGAGAGGCTGGATCCGCCCCTGTATATGAAGTAAAATGCGAAACTTCGCTTCATCATATCCTTTCTGTGTTAGAGGTTGCACAGTTAGAATAAACTGTAATAAAACACAATTCATCCTATTCCACCACCATCGAGATGATGGCCTACCTGTACCACCATACCGAGAAGAAAGTCAAAGCTTACTCTCCCCGCCACAGTGATATGGCAGAGATACATGTTTCGTCTCGCACTAGACTCATCAGGGTACCGACATGCACCTGGCTGTGCAAAGGACAGATTGCAAGGAAGCATGCAACACTGAACGCGGATTCGACGACCTCTCGTCGGATGGCTTATATATGTTTATACGGCTTTCACGGATTCGTCCGTGTGAGATGCATTAGCAGTGGTTATATCCACATGATGCTGTTGTAGTGCTGAAATCACATTCAGCAAACGTACAACTATATGCAGCTCCGTATGTAAATGAAGTAAAATGCGAAACAGTGAATGCAAACTTCTCTCCATCATATCCTTTCTGTGTTAGAGGTTGCACAGTTAGAATAAACTGTAATAAAACACATTGTGGCGGGGAGGGTAAGCTTTGACTTTCTTCTCGGTATGGTGGTACAGGTAGGCCATCATCTCGATGGTGGTGGAATAGGATGAATTGTGTGAATGTGATTTCAGCACTACAACAGCATGATGTGGCTATAACCACTGCCAATGCATCTCACACGGACGAATCCGTGAAAGCCGTATAAACATATATATATATATATATATATATATATATATATATATATATATATATATATATATATATATATATATATATATATATATATATATGTGTGTGTGTGTGTTTGTGTGTGTGTTATATCGTAGGTTTTCACGGATGGTGGAATGAATGGTTTGGTCAATCCGTTCGTTCAAAAAATCGTTTTCACGACGTTTCTCCAAAATCTCATTTGGCATTTTCAAGTGCGGTTCGTTGAATTTCGAGATTTATTAGCTGGCTCGCTTTCTGATTGGACGAGCGGCTTCACACGCTCCTCCCCTCTGCCGATTGCCATATATTTGATTCTTGCTGTTCTCTCGTGTATTGGTTGATTTTTGTTGTTTTATTTCTTGATTTATTATTAATGTTTCCATGTGGTTGGAATATGTATAGCATCATCTCGTTTATTCAGCTGTAGCACTTATTCGATTTTTAGGGCCACTCTGATGACGCATACCTTGTAGTTCTGTACTGGTGCTATTATATATTACTACCAACGAATATATGCAAAAAAATGTCAGAAATTTTCAGAGACGCCTCTTATAAACAAACAGAGATCCAACAACATACCTTGAAAAAACTATGAAAGCCAAGATCAAAGCTTCAAAACTAGACCCAGAAACTGAAAAATCTCTAATACCAAGGAAAGAATCAAGCAAATGTCCAAAACTGTTTGGCCTACCAAAAGTACACAATATAAATGCACCACTCACAGCAATAGTTAGTGTCGTGGGATCCCTAACACAAAAACTTGAAAAGTATTTAGCAAGTATCATGCAACCAACCGTCGAACTGGCCGATTTCTTCATGAAAAACTCCGAACATCTATATACTGTATTTTTCGGGGGTTTTAGGTCATATATTTAAAGTTTCGGTTAAGCTTTCGATTTTCGTCAGAAATTTAATTTCTATTAAACGTAACAAAAAAAGTACCTACCAAAAAATAAAAAGTGAAAATTAATAAAAACAATCATACAAAAATATCACGATTCGAAACAATAAAATATGGAAATATTTTTTAAAATTATCAAAACGGATAATAATAATGGCATAAAATAATACTCTATATCTGAAACTTCGAATTTTCTATACCAGAGAGAAAAAAGGGATCATCGTTATGCAAATGAAAAATGTTGTTGACATTTTTTTGCGATTCGGCGTACCGATCGAATGGCTATATTCATATTTCGAACCGTTTCCGAAACCCTGGATTTTATGATTTAAGGATTGTTCGCATCGAATAATGGAGGAATATACTCACAAATCGACAGCCTTTCTCCACTTGCATTATTCAGCTCAATCAGGCTTATGCATGGATTTTGGGATTGTGTTGCCTCAGTATTTTTATAGTCAATTTTAAAAACTTTTTATGTTAACCATAAAAAAGGGTTACCTAATATTATTATTTTTATGCTAAATTGAAATTTTGTTTAATAATCCGAAGTACACAACAGCTATTTTATCGGAGGATCAATAAACTTGTAGAATACAATAAAATTTATCTAACTCTAAATAAAATAGTTATCTTTTAGTTTAAATTCAAAATAATCATTCCGTTAATATAATTTATTTGTTATTTTCAGAAGCCATTTTCATTCTATTTATTGATTTCTAAAAATTTGCTGTCAAAATTTTAATACTTATAACTGAATATCTTCATTTCATCTTAACCAGATTCGACAAAAGGCGTTTCCGCCAAATACAAATTTCGTGACACTGCTTGCCTCGCGACCCTCTTTATTACACTGGGAAAAATTGTAAAATTAAAAGTAATCTCGTTGATTATAACATTCTAATCAGAAATGTCAAAAAGGCGCTCCCGCCAAAAGCAAATTTTCTAGTCAGATATCTGTTAGCTTGAACTTAACTTTACTATGTATGTTCGTCCTGCTGTTTTCTATCCCTATTTTACAGTTTTTATGTGAAATTATCATATACTTCTAAAATATTTTTTCTTAAAAATAGCACGACGATCTTCCTTTCTATGCTTGTCGTAATTATACATCGAGAACTGGAAAAAATAAGGTTCTTTTTGAATTCCCTAAAAATTTTTTAAGTTAAATTTAAATACTTAAATATTGTCAAAAATGGTAAGAACAAAAAAAAATAATATACTGATCCACATTAAAAAGAAACACCAAATGATGTTTAACTGTGACTTTAGTTTTGCCCACACGACGCTTATCTCACTGTCGGATTTCCTGCTTAATTTTGTCACTGAGTCCTAAGCAGGTCAAAACGATAGATAATGATGATAGGATAGGTCATCTGCGTTCATCTATATGCGTTACTGGCCTGTGCTTGTAGATGATGCGTGTAAAATGACAGTTGGAAAATAAAACGCTATTGTAGTGAATTTTCTAACAAAATTTACAATCGTTTCAAAGTTTTATAACAATTAAAAGTCAATTTTCTAAATTTATATGAATTGCTGCGAATCCATAATACTGTATTGAAATAATCATAATCGACCATAAACAAGGCACCATTCCTTCTTGAGAACCCTCGACTGTCAGCTGTCGTATAAAACTTATGCCTACATGACCAGACTTTTTTATTGATTAGAGTTCATATCCATCAATGATACGAGCCCAAAAAAATAAAACATGATCTATAGGGGAATTCATGCACGGAATCGCGAAAAGCAACCTGCGTTAACGTCATTTTTAATTAGTGTACCAAGGACGGTGGCCTACACAGCTCCCTGCACGCAGTTCGGCTACGAAATAAGCTTAGTCTGACCTAAGCTTTAGTATAAAAATATTTATCTAAATCAGCCGTTCCCAACCTTTTTCTTTTTATGGACCCGTTCTAAAAACTGGAATTAATTGGAAAGTCCTATGTCATTAGAAACAGTAAATTAAATCGTAAAATTGCATTCTTAAAATTTATTTTCCATATTCAATTATAGTTCGCAACGAAAAAAACATAATCATAGCTTAACCTACAAAAAAGAATTAATACAAAATTGATACAATAATACAGAACTTAAAAAAATACCGTCAATGGGATATTTTTGCCTGTTTGGTGGAACAAAGAATTTCAAAATTTTGTTCGATATCTGAAAGTTTGAGTTTTAGATCAGGTTATGTATTTAACCTGTTTCTGTACTTATCCCTCAGGTAAGTGTATGTTGAAAATCCTTTCTCACACAGGTGTATTGTACAAAAGGGCAATAAAACTTCGATGGCTTTTTCTGCCAAAATAGGACACTCGTTTGAGTCAATTGTCAGAGGATAAGTCAATGAGCTTATCTTTTTCCAGTAAAATTAAGGCAGTATCCGAAGTTATATCTCCTTGAAAGGGATTACGTATCCAGTTGTTTGATCCAGATGTGAAACGTTTATTAGAAACCTAGTCCTTGAACGTTAATTGAAGTTGTTGAGATGGTCAGGAATATACCTTTTAATATTTTCGTTAAGTTGAATGCAATTTTTTAATATAGTGATACCTGGGCCTTGTAAAAATAGATTTAAATCATTTAATTTAGAAAAAATGTCCGCTTAGTATGCAAGTTTTGCAACCAAGGGATATCAGATACAAAAGAGGACAAATGAAATGGACGGTAAAAAAAAATGCTTGAACTTCAGACTTCGAACAGTCGGATCAAAATCTTGTCACGAGAAAGCCATATAACTTCTTTATGAAGTGGTAAAGAAACGTGAAGGCTTCCAAAGTCTCCATAAAGCGGACGGAATAGATAAAAAGTTTGTAGCAAGCAATTTTATTAAACTTACAATTTTTACAGCGTCGCTTCAAGTACTAGATTAGCTTGCAGGAATAGACTTACATGTCAGTGCTTGTCTATCATCGATTTTGCACCATGAGTGCACACAGCCAAACAAAAAGACCTATTTATTTCATTTTTTTTCAAAATGATCACTGATCATATCGAAAATTGCTGCGCCCATCGTACAGGGTTACAGTTTTTGTAAATAATATATTTTCTTGTATAAAATTCCTAAAAATATATTTAACATAGACAAGCAATACTGCAGCATTTTCCACGTCGGTTGACTCGTCAAGCTAAATAGTGAAATAATTCAATTTTATTTTATTTTTTTAATTTAATTTTCCACATTATTTAGCCAAATTATTAATTCTCCCTGACCCTCTCTTGTTTGGTAATGGAACAAGGTTAATTTTTTTGCCACTTTTTCTCCAAGCATACATTTCGTGATGTCTTAAGTACACAATCTAGCCAAATTTTTTGCCACTATATGTGCTTGCCCAAATCTTGCAATTGTGTAACTAACTCGAAAGCCATTTTTCTAGCTTCGTTTAAATCTGTTAGAAAAGAAGAAACACTAGAATTTTTTAATAATAAAATATGTAAAAAATTAATTCGTTAACTCTAATAATTATTTTCTAATCATCTTTTGCCGATTTTCCTTAGGCTTCGATCAACCCTTTGAAAGGTTACTGGACTTGGCAATGTTCGAGCTGAAAGTTTTTCAGCATAAAGTCTTTTTGCCTTCGAAAAATTTGACAGCGCTTCACTGTAAATTAAATACATATCAGCATACTCTGCGTAAGAATATTCTTCCATTTTTTAAAAGTTCCGTCAATAGTAATTCGTGTTTCGCATAAAAACCGATTTATCTCGATAACCGCCAGTTTTATTGAAATAAATTAATAATACCTTTTGGGAAGAGGAATGACCAAAGTATTTAAAAAATCAGTTTTCAGCTCTGTTAAATTACACCTGTCAAAAATTAGGCCCAAACGTGGCTGCAAGTCCGTTCCTGACTTCTTTGATGATCTAAAACATCTAGTATAGTACGGTTTAATGAGTCTTTATGGTCTCTATAAAATATTAAAATTTCATTAAATTATACAAATCGGTTCTAAACTTAGAGCCGATAAGGTAAATCGCTGGGTACCCACTTAGGGCTCTGTATCTACATTAAGGGACACTTTAGGATTTTTTTTCTATGACAAAATAGGGTTATTTTGACTTTCCTTGTATGCTCCTGACAAATTGGGAGATACTTACCGGACACACTATATGATCATATGATTTTTTTTCCATGTGAACCATACGCTAACCCTGTATCTCTAGAAATATTCCTTTTTAACTTTAACAATTTTTCCAAGGGTAATATAGCGGGTTGCGAGGCAAACAAGATCTTGAAAATTGGACCCTATAACTTCAAAGGCAAGATGATAAAATCTGTGATGTTGTACCATAAATGTATACGCAATGTATTGAAGTACTTATATAAATATCTAGGATTTATTTTCACTTCTGAATGACGTAGACAATGACAAGAAGAATATTCCTAGACAAAATAAATCCTAAAAAAAATATTGTAAATATAGGGTCATCATTTTAAAAATACTTTTAGGCGTTGCTTACTGATCCCTAAATTAATTTTTTATGTCAATTTTGTAAATAAATTTAGGGCTTGGTGTCATGGAATAAAGGACGGAATATTTTTTGTACGTTCGTATAGTTTAAAAATCAGTTTAATATTTAAAATGGTTTCGGTGAAACGCAGTAAAATTTAATTGTTAGGAATCCTACTAACAAGGAAGGTACCCGATGTATTCGGCTCCGATTTTGATGAAATTTTTATATGTTGTTGATGAAAAGAAAATTAGCGACAGACAGGTGAATTAAAAAACAAAATAAAAAGTAATACACCAGTCGGTGAAAAAAAATTCAAACATTGCTGGGTAAAACGTAACCAGGTATTGGAGAATGTAAAGGGGTAAAAACCAAAGTAACTATGTAGTTCAGAAGCCCAGTAATTTTCGTGGCCATAAGGTTTTATGATTTTGATTTGCTGAATGCTGGACCGCCAGAGTGGGGCGTAATTTTTTATTAACAATTTAATTGTTTAAAACTCTGTAAAATATAATTAGCAGTATATATCATTACTTTTTCACCGCATAACGATAGCTATACTCAATAGAAATTTCCTAGTCCAGGGTTCATCGAAAAATATTGATTCGAGCCGAATTCTATGCCAATTTAGTGTTGCAAAATTCAAAAATTGCGAATCGTAGGAGCTTTTTGACTTATAACTCGGCTTGTAGTTATCGAATGAACTTGGAAACCACTCATTTTAAAAGGCTAAGTTATCAGTTTTAAAAAGAGTCTTTTTGCAATACTTATTAAAAAGTTATGTTAGTTTGAAACCAGAGCTTTTGTTAAAAAAAATGGAAAGACGTTTGTTTATAGACATTTTTAACGATGAACAGAAGACATGCATATGCATAGGACTCTTTTACAGCTCAAAACGAAAATTTTAAGTTTCAGTAGACCTCTCTAAGTCTATTTGTTGCCGAGATATAGCAGTTTTAGAAGCCACACATGGTTATGCGCACGAGCAACTCCTGTCCCAAGAGCGAGAGCGTGCGCTGCCACCCTGACACGAATCCATTCGCGGTTGAAATTAATATCTTGTTTCTTATTATTGCAATTACATAATAATGTTAACTGCTATTTAACCTCTATGATGTACTTAATATCTAAATAATTTATTATACATAATATAAACATGTTACAAATCAGTTGTTATTATTCTTTAAAACTCTCATTATAAATATTTTTGCATGTTTAGTTTTTTACACATAAAAAAGAATAACACGACAGCCCCAATTACACATAAATATAGGTGGATTTCACAACTTAGTTTAAAAGAAAAATAGTTACAGTGAAAAGTTTTCCTTTTATTCTTTTGTTTGCTCCAGGAAAACTTATATGATACAGTGTAATATACTTTAGTTTAATTTTATATTAAAAAAATTTATAAAACGTGTTATTATTCAAAGCGTGAGTTAATTATTTTTAAAACTAAAATTTAAATTGACCACCACAGCGCATTTAAACTTAACTAATAAACAAGATTAAACTTAAAAATATTTATAATAAAAGTTTTGAACAAGAATAACCGATTTGTAACATTTTTATATTAAGTATAAAAAATTATTTGCATATTATATACATCATATAGTGTAAATAGCACTTAATGTTACTATATAATTGCAATAATGGAAACAAAACATTTATTACAACCGCGAGTGGATTCGCATTAGAGTCGCCGCGCGCGCTTTCGCTCTTGCGCTCAGAGCTGCTCGTGCGCGTAACCGTGTGTGCATTCTAAAACTGCCATATCTCAGCAACAAGACTTAGAGAGGCTTGTTAAAACTCAAAATTTTCATCTTAAGATATAGAATAGTCTTGTGAAACATGCCCATGCATAACATTTACTGGTCATGGTTGAGAATGTCTATGAACAAATTACTTACCATTATTTAACAAAAAAATACTATTTCAAACTCACGTAACTTTTTTATAAATATTGTAAAAAAATTTACTATATTTTTTTAAAGCTAATAACTTTATTTTTAAAACGAGTGGTTTTCGAGTTCATTTTGATAACTAGAAACCGAATTATCAGTCAAAAAGCTCGTATAACTCGCAATTTTTCAATTTTGTAAAATTAAATTTGCAATAACTTTCGCCCGAATCAATATTTTTCGATGAATCTTGGACTAAAAAATTTCTGTTGCATAGAACTATCCATCTACGGTGAAAAACTATTGATATGTGCTGCTAGTTATTTTCTACAGTGTTTTAAACAATTAAATTGTTAATAATATATTAAGGCCTATTCTGGCGGCTCAGCATGTTCAAAATTCAAATTTAGCGGATCAAAATATATAAGAATCAACCACGAAACCCTTGGGCTTCTGTACTAATAAGAGTTGGCCATAGTTGATAATGTTTAATAATGAACTACGGGCGTTGGAAAACGTCATAATATTATTTCTTTTAATTTAGAAGCTTAGGTATTAATTATGGACAAAAAAAAATTAATTAGTGAGTTGTAGGCAGTGAGAAAAGCTACAATTTGGACTATAACACGATTCACTTTGTTGATTAGTTGCTGCAAATAACCGAAAATACCGTTAAATTCGCATTTGTTGTTTATTACGTAGTTACTACAAAAATATATTCTTCGTTGGTTTTATTCCCTCATGCTAACAAAATAAATGGGCATTTATACAGTGATAGAGGCTGTTTTCTTGCTGAGATACATTAACTTGTTTATACAAAGGGTTTTTTATTAACATGTTATGGGAAAAGCGACGCACTTTTTTGTCTTAAACGAAACTGAACATTACTCTTTTAGACCTAATTTTATTCCATTTTTAAGTGTCTAGAAATGGTATTTTTGTTTATAACAAATGGAGTTGTACCCTTAACTATTGCTTTTGCGACACTGGGGTTTCGATATCTCAAAAGCTGGGGTTTTACGCATACTAAAAAAATAACTTTCTATGACCAGCAGGAAAAGAGTTACTGATTTTTTTCATAAAATTGCTGCGGCATTGTTTATAACAATTAAGAAACTGTTCCGGCGGCTTTGACTAGTTAACAGGGTATATTTCTTGTTACTGTTGAAAATTTTATAAAATAATTATTTATACATACTAAAACAATTTTTAAATTAGAGTGGTGGCCGCAACATCCTGGGCGGTAGTGGGGCAACCGCATGTAGCTGTCCGAGAACTAAAATGACGGTAACCTTTGAAAAAACAATATTAAGTTATACTACTTCTGGGCAGCGTTCCTCTTTTAGAGTTATTAAGTTATATTTTGAAGTAATAATCAAAGATATTAGCAAGAGGGTTCTACTAGATAAATTTCTCGTTGTTTTTTTTTCATAAATTTTGCTTCTAGAACATTTGAATATATCTGGGAAGAATTATACTGACGCATACGAGTTCCAAAAGTACGATCGACAAGTAATCGCAACTTTAATATAGGTTTGGAAAAGACGTGGTTTACTATTACAGAGTTAGTTACTGACAATTTAATTTTTGTCTATGCTCAGACGATTACATGCCATTATAAATGTTAAGGGAAGCTTTTCGAAGCATTATGTATCCTAGCATTAATTTTTACATTCATTTTTATAATATTATTAATTAGTTTAGGATGACTCTTGTAAAATACTAAATTAATATTTAGTTACCTTTTTCCGTTATCTCATTTGAATTTAATGCTTAAATTTTACAAATAATGCTTTAAGTTCAAATGCTACATTGTATAAGCTCCTTATTAATAGATCCACCCTCTTTGCCTGCTATATGAACACGTTTGTGAATCACTCTATAACTATGTAATTAAAAGTTAGTGAGAATCAAACGCGGTTTAAAAAATAAAAATGCTTTTTTGTCAGTGACTGGTCAATTTTTAACAAAGGCATGAATGTCATATATATATATATATATATATATATATATATATATATATATATATATATATATATATATATATATATATATATATATATGGAAAGAAATGAATTAACGTCCATGTAATTTTAAAATATATAAAAATTCATAACACTGTTTTGTCCTTACTTGGGACTCGTCAGGCTATTGCATCTGGTAGAGTCCATCATGTCACAGTCGCGCCCTTTCTGCTGCTTTTTAAAATGATAAAATTGTAGACCAGACACGAATAGCTGCATCTCGGCAGATCACTCAAGAACACAAAAGCTACATGCCTGACAATGTTGTATATAACTGTTATGTAATGGCGCGAAGCTAAAGTAAAAATAGATATACATCAAACTCGATACACGAAAAAGGTTACTCAAAGGATAAAGGTCGCATCATGTATGGGATGACCACCTAAAAATTTGGTTAATCTGGTGACAGAAGTAAAACAAGAAAAATACTGGAAGAAAAGTTTTCCAATCGGAGCGGGAAAATATAAAGCAACATACTTAATTATTGGGCAAGAAAATAATGAACAGCTATTACCTTTTTATGTCATGTCAACGATGAATGCTGGACTTCCTTAAAAATATTATTATATATTTTAATGCAGGCAACTACGTAACTAAAAAGAGTATGTAAAGTTTGAACAAAGAAAAGAGTTGCATGTCGCGTTTAATTTAAAAGTGGATTTGTTACGACTCACAATTGCTACAGTATAAAAGAAAATGTCTGAATGACTTAGATCTGGATATAAATATATCCTAGAGATTTTTTTCAATGGTTCAGTGACCTTTATGAAAAACAATATGACAAAATTTAATATCCTTCTCTCTTCGTTATTGTTGCCTTATTAGAAATTAAATATTTTTCTTTATTGTGATTGACAAAATACTATAAAGTGTTAAATTTCTGGGGCAACATCTCAAGATTTCAATACACAATCTCTAAAGAAATTAAAGTAGATACGCTAAAAAATTTTTATCAGTTTGACAGGGCATGGCTCATAAATTTGCATGAATATTATAAACTATTATTTAGCGTAAATAGTCAGAATATCAGAAAGAAATTTTTCAAACAAGAAAACTGAAAATTCAAAAAGATATTATAAAGAAACTGAATGTGCGATCGCGCATACTGATGTCCCAAAAAAAATTGTTTTTTACTTCCTATCTGGTTTTTCAACTAATTTATTTTAATTGCGCCATGTTTTTTCAAACATATTTGGTAATTTTGAAATATAACATATCTTGTATAAAATTCTATATAATATTCTGGTAAAATATTGCAAAAAAAATTAATAATCATGTTGAAAACAGAAGATGCAGCTAACTTTGGCATTTACGGAAAATCCATGCATTGTCGTCGGTTGTTCACTCAAACTGTGTTTCGTTTTTTCTCCCCAAATCGTATGTTGAACAAAGGCTTGAATAATTTTTTTATAATATGTCAGTAGTAATAAAATATTGGTAACATTGCAGAATTAAGCATCAGTTCGAAATTAGTGGAAATATGGCGATATTACACAGAATCATTCATCCTCATTAAAACAATTATGAGTATAAGCTAAATTAGTCCATGTTAATACAATATGTATGCTTGTAAAAACCCTAAAAACAAATTGTAAATTAAACAAAATATAGTTTTCTCGAACTTCAGCAAAAATTAATAAATAATATTCCTTTGCTTCTCGGATAACGTCATATGCCTCTATGAAATTTTATATGTTGTGTTTTATGGCATTAGCCAGCAGATCTATAAAGTTTTATCTGTATCATTTCAAGCTATACCAGTAGAATAAATCTAGCTAACAGGAAAATTGGTTTTAAAATTAAACACTGGAAAATATGTGAACGTGGCAACACCGCATTACATAACATATTTAATTTTAGTAGTTAATTTGCCTGTTTCTTTCTTTGCTTACCTAAGGAAAGGGCAAATTTTAAATTAAATAATAAAAAAATTAATAGAAAAGATATAAATTTTTCTATATGTACTTTACAAAAAGTAGTAAAATATAGAGGTAAAAGTGAAAACAAGTTGAGGAAAAAACTAAAATGTTGTTTTATGGCTCAAAAGTGAGGGGTATGCAAAAATTTAGCAAAAAATTCGGCGTTTCAACTATTCCTAACAATATTCCATATTTTAAGCATATTAGGCACATCTCAAATTGAAAACATTTACTTACTGCATCGAAAGTTTTTCAGAGAAAGAATATATACATATTTTTTTGATCTTCAAGGCTACAGGGTCTACTAAATAAATAAGTATAATTGCAGGTTTTAGTATAATAATGGAAATATTTGCCACTTTGCTCTCAGTCTCCACTTTAACCCAAATTCCGCTAATTATTCTCTTAGAGGTATAATTATAAATACCAATTAATATAAGTGCTTTTAGAAAATCCTTCGTCATTTTTAAAATAAAGAAACATGTTTCACATCAGTAGGCTTATCATAACTATCCGAAAAAAATCGATTGCCCAATTTCCGTTCGCCTTGAATTCGAAGAAAATACTTAACGTCCCGTTTAATGTTTTTTAACTTTTCTTTAAAAATAGAGTCATCAATCATGACCTTCTGTTTACACCTTAACTTTCTAATATCCCAACTCAGTCAGGAGAAGTAAAGAAAACTGGTTTATATCCATCAATGTCCGTGCCAACTACTAATAAATACAAAATATCGATTAGTCCTAAGCGTAGCGCTAAACATCTGCCTTCCTTTTAAGTTTGTTGTATTTTACCGCTTTTACCGTGTAATTCGGACGTTGATCTATTTTTATTTTTGTGCCACTTATTACACGCCAAATATATTTTAAATTTATACTAACTAATACAAACTTGTTTTAAAATGGTTTTCTTTAAACAGCTTATGGCTGAACGAGCTTTACTGCATCCTGAGATAAATTAAGCGCCGCATTGCTGCACACTTTTATAAGCAATTGTAAGCTTTTAACAGTCTTGCACTATTACAAAAATTACTGCAGCTGGTGGACAGTTATTTTGCTCAGCATCAAAATATTTTATGGCAGTATTATTTTTAGCCGTTTAACATTGTTATAATACTTTACATTACAGAAAAATCTAGAAAGAACCGACTTAAAATACCTTCAAAATATATTTCTTAATTAAAATATTTGTACTTATCTTACTCATTCCTTACGAAGCTTCTAACCAAATCTATAAATATATATAATCCAAACCATAGGTAAATATAGTGACGACATTTTGGAAAAAAAGTTTCAAATAAAAGTTGTAGAGATTTTAAAAACCGTCAATTTGGACTAGCGAAAAAAAAATTGATTTTCACCATCCTAAATATGGCTTTAAAAAAGGGAGTGTTTCTTTTATAAAGAAATAGAGCTCTTGCGCGTACGAGAAAACTGAACTCGCAGCTTCAAATCAGCAACGCTCGGAAAAATTCGCCGTATTTCAGCAACGAATGGACCAATTTCGTTTTTTTTTAATGGGGTAACTCGAAAAATTATGAATATGGCACACCCCCTTCTTTAGAACAGTATTTAAAGGGTGGAAAATTAATTTTTTCATTTACCTCCAAGAAGATATGAAAATTTACGCCTTAACGAAGAGATTGAGCCTTTGTGGAGCAATATTTCAGCAACAAATTATCTGATTTTCTATTAGAAAATATCATTTTGTTCAAAATGACGAAGGTTTCTATCTAAAATCAAAAAAATGCAAAAAAGGTAATTTTGCAATAAATAATTGATATGCAAAAATGGCCGATTTTGAGAGTTTTTGGCATTTTTGCAATTATAAATTGACGAAATAAATCATACAAAATCTCAAATTGTAGGTTTATAAAATCTGTACAATTTTTATTTTCCTTGGCTTGTAGATTCCAAAAACATGTTTTAGCAAACTTTGGCCTCCCCCCTCTTGACCCCAAACTATTGTTTGCCGTTACATTTTATGTAGGGTTTGTTCTTACATTGCCTCCAACACCCTTGAATAGGTCTCATCCATCTCGGAATTTACGTCAACAACAGCCCTAACTTTTACCTATGGCTTGGACTAATACATCTGCTATATTAACTGGAATGATTTAGATTTATTCACACTGGCCTTAAAAAAATTGGGCACAACTAACTCGAAAGGACAAAAATTTAGCTTAAGAAAATGAGTTATTCTCCGAAAAGAAAAAAATAATGAGTTTAGTTTTAGTATATTTAACTAAAACTGTTTACTAGGAATAGAAAGCTGCGATAATATTCGATGATTCGTTAAAGTCATATATATTTTGTTTTATACAATAACTATCATATTTAATTATTCTAAACTCCACTGTGAGTATATGTCAAACTCTCGGCAGTGTACAGAATACATCAAAATAAACCTAGGGTCTCATTATTTTTTCCTAAAATGCTCAATAACAGAGATCTTGGACCCAAAATGGGTACCAAGTGATTTATCTTCTGAGCTGGACCTTTTGAGCAGACCTATATCTCTTTATGAAATTTTGGCATATTGTATAACTAGTGAAGACTTTTGAATTCAGACAATAAATAACCTTTGACATTACTAACTAAGTCAGGAACTGACTCGCCACTAAACTCTTAAGACCAAAGTAGTGGGAATAGGGGGCTCCTAGTTGACCCCCCCACCACTTTTTTGATTGGTCAGCCAAGAATGACCTTGTTTCTGATTGGCTGCCCAAGTTCGCCCCCTATTCCGATTGGTTTCATAAACTCCGCCTCTTTTTGCTCCACCTCCTACCTCCTTCCTAACCACCACAGTAGTTGGAGGGGAGCTGGTAGCAGTTGGAGGGGAGCTGGTATTTTAAAGGACTGAATCTGAGCGAGCTACATTCATTTACAACTAGTCTTAAGCTTATATAGAAGATTCACCACTAATAAAGAACAGTGTTAAATTAAAAATAAGTGGTAGTTATGAACAGTGATTTGCAAAATGAAATAATCAAATTAGGTAAACAGTTTACTAAACTTCAAAATTCCGAATTAAAGAATGCAATGCTAAGGAAAACACACCCCGAGTGGGCACAGGTATATTATGAGACTGCCTTCCAATACCAATTAGCTGCAGAAGCCTGTTTAAATTATAGAAAAACCCAAAATTTGCCGAAGTTCTTTCATGAAATAAAGAAAATAGGATTCAGTTACTTTTTAAGGATATTGAAGGATTATATAAAAGATCCTGATATATTAAAAGAAATCGTGGAAGAGGAAGAGAGAGATAAAGAGATATTGAGAAACAGGGAGGTTTTAGTGTAGGATTTATTATGGAATTATTAATAAGAGAAATGTATGAAGAGTTTTTGATGTCCGCAGCCTGTTCCGAGTTTTATGCATATGAAGGTCAAGAAAGTGAAGCGCAGAATATTATAGTGTTTTTAAATTATATGGAACATGCGGAATTATGTTTACTAGCAGCTAAATGTTGTAGCGAATATTTAAAAAATAAAAATATAGATATTTTAATATGTAAACTTCAAGAACTAGGATTAAATAATAATATTTCATGTATTAAAACAATGTTAGAAAATAAAACACATAATTTGTAATCAAGTCTTTTATTACATAAAAAAATTGTTGTAAAGGTAATAAACATTTGATAATGCACATACACATGGTATTTTTTGATGATAAAAGCAGCAAGGATCCATTTTCTTTAGGGCGGGTTGTTCATCAATCTCGATAACTGGTTTCATGGAATACTTCTTTACGAAATCTGCCTTTTCTTCCCCTTTTACATAAACATAGTCCACCTTAGCGCTTAAATCTCTTATGATATCTCCACATTTGTGTAATGGTGTAAATCCTTCACACCATTCAATGCAATGGTAATTTTTTATTAACCACAGAGCTTGTTTGTGTAAATAGGATGGTAAATGACCCATCGGAAATGGAGCTTTGAAAATAAAATGACTTGTCTTTTGCCCATCGTACGCTGCTAATTCCTTTACAATAAATTTATTATTTTCAATTTTGAATCCTTGAAGATCTAGAATAAGTTTCATATTTTCAAATATTTGAATTTCTTGATCATTTCTACTTTTAATTGATATTCACTTATTTGTTTTTTTAATTTCTGCAACTGAAGTTGAAAATCTAATACTCGAACTGAAATCTCGTAAGACATTATATAAATGAAGAATTCTGGTTTGGCTACGTTAATAAATATCAAAATTGACGCGTGCGCTCTTAAGCGTAAGTAGCGGTTTGTTTAAAAAGAGTATTTTATCTTAAGGAAATTGTATTACAACTGTTTCACAATTTTTGTTAATGGATTGTAACTGAAAACTTTATCATGAATTATAACACAATATGCCGCTGTTTTAGGGGGAATTTTTTCCTTGGTTTCAAATTCAATTCTCATGGTTACTGGACCTGTTTGTAGTAAATCTCTTTGATGTGAACAATTAATGTAAACTATAGGAGCATTTTCTTTAAATTCTTTCGGATTAAAAATTGGTTCCACTGGAGAGTTATAATACCCTTGACGAAAGTCTGTAAACATTTCATACAGAGTAGCAAATTTATTATTTTCAAAGTCAAGTTGAAGATCATTGTAAGGATATCTTTCTGAATTTAAAAAGACATTCATATTTCTTAAATTACAATGATCAAATTTACTCATATCCATTTTTAGATTACCACGTCTATTTTTCTGAAAAGCAATTAGAACATGACGTGGCGTTTCGACTTTTGTAGATGTTTTTACGGGCCAGTTGTGCCTCGTAGTTTCCAATAACTCTGGATATTCAACTAATTCCCAGCTTCGGAAGGTTATTAGTATATCACTATTTTTGTCAATAATTTTGGTAAGTGCTAATTCTTGCGGAATCGCTACAGTAAGATGAGGAACTCTCCAACACAACTTGGTAATTTTAACTTTGGGTTTTTCATCTTCATTACTGGATAATAATGCATTTGTATCATCATTACTTCTTATTAGAATAAGTTCTTGTTGTGAATTAAGAATAATCTTATTATAATCTTCAAAAAATCCTGAATACATCTTTAATGGTATACATAATGAAACATTACCTTTGTCATCAGTCATAATTTTTTCTTTAGATTTTGTTTTCGGATACCAACCGGCATTTTCCAATTTAGCACTTTCATTTTGATTAAATGAAATATATCCCTTAAGAGTTGAAGTTATACCAATATCCCGAACGGAGTCAATAGTAACACCATTTAAAATATAGCGTAATTCTTTAAATAAAAATGCCGGAGCATTATTAATTAAAACAGTATTAGCTAAAGGGGAATCATCTTCTTTAGTTACTTGCAATTCCACATAAATTTCACTTTTGCAAGGTAAAGGATATTTTCCTGTTTGTTGCAAAGCAATTCTGATTTCATCATTTGGTCCGAGTTTTGTAGGATTAAAAGGATCGAAAGAAAGAATTTCCCAGCTTAATATTGATTCATCAACCAATACATTTTCTCTTACATTTAAATAATCCATTTTTATTTAAGTTTAAAACCCAAACTTTGAAGAAATTTTCTATTAGAAGGTGTTAACCTTTGGAAGTTTGATTTCCTACTAAAGGAAGTTGGTTTCTTTCTTGTCTTATTAATGTTTTTATTATTAAATTTTCTAGTAAAGTTTGCAGATTTATTGTTATATAATATTACCATCTTTAATCTACTTTTTTAAGATGTAGTCTGATGGTTATGGTTTCTTCTCTAAAATTAACCAAATCACCTTCCTGATCTATTATTTTAATGGCTATTTTATCAATTACTTTAACGGTGACTGGGAAATATATGACGTTTTGAGGTGACTCAATTATTTTGAACCCTGGAGCAACGCTCGGGAAAAATTGGTGTATTATATGAACAGGTTTCCCGTTTAAATATGATCCCTCTGCAATACTGCAGTCTATATTTATTGAATTTACTTTAATTATTTCCGCGGGAAAATCTGATATATGTTCAATGTTGGCTTCCAATCGCCCATTTTTAAACCCTAATAATTTACCAATAGTTCCTTCACGAAAAGTTATGGGGGCTGAACATTTAAGATGTGTACGTAAAGTATTATTATTTGCATAAAGACTAAAACTAATTTTATCCTCATCCAAGTGTTTTTTTAAAAAATCTGTTATGTCTTCTAATTCGTAGCTACCTGGGGGTATGGCTATTTCTAAATTTTCATCATGAATTAATACATTATTCCCAACATCAATATTGGGAATTGCATTAAATGTTTCGAAATTTACAAGACCGATAACATATTCAACATCTTCATCTAAATATATTGGAGGATGTAACTCTGATGTTAAAATAGCGGAATTGCCGCTAAGAACAAAACTATATGACATTTTACTTTAAAAATATGTTTAATAATAAACTAAAATTAGGTGTTACATATGGTTATAAAGAAATTTTAGACACAATTGACCACAATTTGTTTTGTTAAAGTTTTGATAACTGTTATAATTATAATTAACAATATTATTATTTTGGTCGCTATAAAAATATTTAATTAATTCAGAAGGGGGTCGCAAATTACCATAACTATCAAAATATATTATGTTTTTTCCTTTTTTTGTATATGCTATCCAGTGAGTACCAACACCACTGTGATTATCTAGATTGACAATTGCACTTTCAATTAACTTTATCTTTTTTGGTAATTTATCCCTCATAAAAATACCACGAAAGTTGGGAATTTGTAAATATTTAGCGTATTTAAGTAAATCGTAATTTGTAAGTGCTTTTCGAGGTATATGTTTTAGCAGTTTTTTGAATAAGGTTTCAAGTATAATCCACATCCTGTTTTATAGGGTTTTAAATAAAGTCCACTTCCTTTTTTTCCTACCGCAATGGACTCCATCATTTGATTGTGTCGTTTAGATTCTTCTAATTTCGCTTTGGCTGCTTTTGCATCATTTACTGCTTTAGCAATACCTGCAGCCCCTCCTCCAAGAGCACCAAGAGCAGACAAACCAGCAAATAAAGGTATAAGTGGAAGAAATCCGCCAGTCTTTGGGATTGGAATTACCCTTTTCTTTGGAGGTAACACTTTACCAGTTTTTTTAATAGCTTTTAAAGCAGTTTGAATACTTTCATTTAGGTCTTTAAAACGTTTCCCCTTAATTCCTTTTCTAGCTTTTGAAATTACCTGAGATAATGATAGTCCTCGTCCTTTTCGAGTTTTTCGCTTGAACTTTCTTCTCGTTCGAAGTCCCATACCTAATTTTCTTTTAATTTTCATAGCACCAGTAATTCCTAGTGCAGCAGTTTTTTCCCCAAAACTAGAATCTTTAGCTTTGAACCTTGATAAAGCTTTGTCAGCTAATACTTTATCAGCTAAATGCCTTCTTTTTATATCATTTGATTGTGAGTAAGCAATATCGTGTTCTTTACAAGCCTCATCCAATAAATTTATACCTTTATCACCTCTTGACAATCGTTTTTCCAATTTTGTTCCAGGTCCACAAAAATTATAACCAGGAATATGCAATTCAAAGGGTAATTTATTTATTAATGAGTTTACTAAACCACTTCCTTTCCTTTTGCTGTTTGTCTTGTAAATGATTCGTTTATTATGTGATGGAAACATTATATATAGTTGCAATCCTAGTGATAACTAACCAGTTACATCACAATACTGAATATTAATAGTTTGTTTTATATATAAAATGAGAGTTGAGAAACAACCATACTCTATAACAATTAAGGATCATGAAAGTTCAGTGAATGGTTTTAGAAAACATGGAAAACTGTTTGAGGGAAATAGTAAAAGAGGGTTAATTATTGGCCCGTCAGGCTGTGGCAAAACCAATGTTATTATTAGTTTGATTGAAGATCCGAATGGTTTGCGATTTGAAAATCTGTATGTTTATTCAAAATCCTTATATCAACCAAAGTATAAATATTTGAGAACACTTTTTAAACCTTTGAAAAAAATTGGATACTATGAATCTGAAAATGAAGAAACAATTGTTTCACCAAAACAAGTTAAACCAAACTCTATAATAATATTTGATGATATAGTGTGTTGTAATCAGAATGTTGTAAAGGACTATTTTTGTTTCGGAAGACACAAAAATACTGATTGTTTTTATTTATGTCAAACATATTCTTCTATTCCGAAACAATTAATTCGTGACAATGCAAATTTAATTGTTATATTTCAACAAGATCGAACAAACTTAAAACATATTTATGATGATCATGTTAATGTTGATATGTCATTAAACCAATTTAATGAGTTGTGCTTAATATGTTGGAAAGATAAATTTGGATTTTTAGTAATAGACAAAGACTCTAATGTGAAATCTGGCCGATATCGAAAAGGATTTGATTCATATATTTACTTATAAAAATAAACGTTTGATGGTAAATTATACCAATCATGGATGAACGTTTAGCAAGAGAGCTAGTTAAATCAAGAAAAGCTGTTAAACAAAAATATCAGAGTTTAAAAAATGCGGAATTTGAGGCGCAAACTAAATTGGAGGAAACATATAAACCGATAACTCAACCCTTACAAGAATTAATTTCAACGATTGGTAAAATTGAACCTGTTGAAATAAAGGAAGAGCTACACACACCAATTAAAAAAATTTATGAAACACCACAGAAAAGATCAATTCAAACACTAACACCAAAGAGAAAATTACAATATGGAACATCAACACCAGAAAAAAGAAAGACGGGAAAAACTCCACTCCTTCCTACAGAAATACCATCGATTATTGACTGGGACGCGAGTTTAGCTTCAGCAAGTCAAATGCCATCTATACAACAAACAAGTATTATTGCAGAAACAAACCCTTCTTCAGGTTCACACTCCACAATAGGAAATCTTTCAGATATACTGGAACAAACACGGCAAACAGTTAGAACATTTGTTGATACAGATTTATATAAAGAATATTTATTAGGATTTGATGAATTACCTCGCCAATATATTGATAGCGGTGTAAAAGATGTTGAACATGAGTTTGATCACCAATATGGAATAGTTCATGATTTGGAAACCGAGAAATTCTTTTTGGGTTTAACTCAAAAACCTGTCGAAATTATTGGTAAAAACATCAAAATTGAAGGAATAACCTATACAGGTACACCAGGTTTATATGAGTTATTATTTAAAAAAGAACCAATAGGGTATAAAAAACAAGATTTGGAAAATTATATGGATATTTTAAAAAGAACCAATGCATACCGTAGAAATAATGATCCAAATGAGCAGGTGCAGGGGAATGGATCACATAAATATATTTCTATAATAGGACCTTATTTGCAAAGCAAAGGAATTACAAAAACTAAAACTCTAAATCCCGAATCTCAACAAGCAGTCCAGGGATTTTTTGAAAGACGCAAAGCTCCATATAGAGAAAGTCGAGTGTCTTCAAAAAAAACCGGATTTGGTATAACTTTAAAAGTTAATAAACCTAATACAGATTACATATATTGGGATAATGTAAACGAACTTGTTGAGAGACTTCGACTATTGGTAGCATCCATGCTTGCGGGACACACTGGTCATAACAATGAAATTATTTCCATTATTGAAGAACTAAGAGAAGCGAATATTATTATATAAAAGGACATAATAGATACTTTTAAACATTTCTAAAATGACCATCGATAAATTTGGTCGTCATATTTCAAAAAAATCTGCTCTAAACACATTATTATCACTAGAAAATAAAATATTATCAAATGTTGAAGAGAAAATAATAAAAATTTTTAAAAGCGATGTCAAATATATTGAAAACAAATTAATTCAAAATTTAGATCCCGGGTTGAAAAGCGATGTTAATAATTTAAATAAGAGAATAAATGAATATGATAACAATATACAAAATATTGCAAAAAAGATTAAGTTATTTGAGGATAAAGTTATTCCTGAATATAATGACAAGATAATTAATTTGAAAAATACTGTTGATGGAAATGATGATGTAGTAGAAAAATTTTCTCAGAAAGTTTCTAAATATGCAAATGACTTTGACGTAGTGAAGTTAAAATATGATAAAGTTGATGATTTTGAAAATGAAATAAAAAATGAAATTACATCAATTAAATCAATAATTAAGGATACTTCAGCAATTGACAATGTCAAGAACAGTATTTCCAAGGAAATTACATCAAAGTTTCAAAATTTTACTAATTTGCTTAATGATAGAGTAGCAGAAGAAGTAAGGAATTTTAAGAAAATACATGACGTTATGGATAAAAATACACAAAATCTTGAAAAATCAATGAACACTCATTTCCTAATTCACAAAAAAGATACCGACAAAGTTAATGAATTTAAAGAACAAATTAAAGAATTTGAAATTAAAATCAATGCATATAAATCAAATTTACAATATTTAGAAGACAAATTGAAGGAGGATTTTCAAAACGAAAATGAAAAAATTGAAACAAAATTCAAAGATCAAATTACAAAAGATAATGAAAAAATCGAGGATATACTAAAGCAGTTAAACAATCTGAAAACCAAATCTGAAACGTCTTTTGACGAGGGAAATTTTACAAAGGCAATCGATGAGAAATTACAAAAAGAATTAGAATCCTTACTAGAAGTAGTGCAAGCTATAATAGAAGTTTCTAAAAAGGATGTATTAATTAAAATTAAAAATAATAGTTCAAAAATCGAGGAGACTTCTTTACTCATAAAAGAACTTGAAACATCTTATACAGATATACTACACAAAGCTGAAAAGACAGTGTCAGACATAAAAAATATAGAAAAAAAAATTGTGAAAATGACATTAGATATTACAAATGCAGAATTTCAATTAGGAAAAGATATAAAAAATCTAGAAGATAAATTAACAAAAGAAATAAAATCTTTAAACGAATTAGTTCAAAGAGCTGCTGAAGTTTCTAGAAAAGAATTTAATGATACAATGAATTATGCAAGAGAAGAAATGAATTCAACATTAGGTGGTTTCAAAAAAGATTATACGTTATCAAATGTTCTTTTGGAAACTAAATTTAATGTAAAAATGTCTGATCTTAATAACAACATCACCCAAATAAATTCGTCAATAAAAGAAATTAGAAATGAAAATAACAAATCATTTGAAACAATGGAAAATAAATTTAATGTAAAAATTTCTGATCTTACTAACAACATCACCCAAATAAATTCGTCAATAAAAGAAATTATAAATGAAAATAAAAAATCATTTGAAGCAATGGAAAATAAAATTAAAGAACTTACTAAAAAAAACTGAGATGATTTTTTTTATATTTTACAACATCAGCGATAAAGGGCTTTTATAAACGGTTTAGAAGGAGGTAAAGTTATTTGTGGGATTTATTTTCGAGAGTAAGGTATAAATTAATAATGAGTAAAATTAAGCAAGACGTTGTAAATGAATTACATAAACCGGCGAGAAGGCGATATAGAAGGAGACGAACAATTGTAAAAGGGCTTAATGATCTATTTCAAGCTGATCTGATAGAAATGCAGCCATATGCGAAATTTAATAGGGGTTTAAGATATATTTTAATGGTAATAAATGTGTTTTCTAAATTTGTATGGGCAGAACCTGTAAAATCCAAAACTGGTAAAGATGTAGCAGCTGCAATGAAAAAAATTCTATTAACTTTAAAAACTCCCCCAACAAATCTGAATACTGATCAGGGTAAAGAATTCTTTAATCAAGACTTTCAGAAACTTATGGAGCAGTTCAAAATTAATCATTACAACACATTTTCTAATATGAAAGCTAGTATTGTAGAGAGAGTAAATAGAACGATAAAAAACAAAATGTGGAAAAAGTTTAGTTTACTAGGTAATTATAAATGGATCAGCTTTCTTAAAGAAATAATTTCAGAATACAATAATACTAAGCATTCAACAATCGGAAAAAAACCAAACGAAGTTAACAAAAAGAATGAAATGGAAATCTTGAAATCAGCTTATACTCATAGGAAAACTGTGGATCCCAGATCACCAAAATTTCGTGTCAGTGATAGAGTACGAATAAGCAAGATTCGCGAACAATTTTCTAAAGGTTACACGCCCAACTGGTCAAACGAAATTTTTCAAATAAAAAAAATCCAGCTTACTAATCCAACAACGTATTTGATTCAAGATGGAAATGGGATAGATATTCAAGGAGGTTTCTATGAAGAAGAACTTCAAAAAGTAAGACACCCAAATGTATATCTGGTGGAAAAAGTGTTAAGAAAGAAAGGAAACAAAGTATTTGTAAAATGGTTAGGATTAGATAAATCTTATAACTCTTGGATCTTCAAGAGAGATGTGATGTAATAGTAATTAATGCTGTAATAATAATTGATGTTTGTAATAAAAAAAATGATTTTTTATATATATTTGTTTTATTTAAAAATAAGCTTATTACATAAACATTTTTTTAAATACAATATTCCTATAATCAGAGTCTAATATGGGATTTAAAATTTCTTCAGTCAATTTAATCCTTCTTCTAAAATGTTTTTGATTTATAAACTCTTCAGAAGTCATACGAGCTTTTCTGTAGGCGAAGTTCCAAGCAACCATCAGATGAATTTGGTTTCTTGATTCATCAATAGATACTGTCTTCTTCATAATAGTGCTTAGACTTTAATTTTTGTTCTAGTTCTTCGGGATGATTCAACAGCAGTTCCAGCATGGAGCACACATTTTCACTATTTAGATTTTGTTTTGGAGAAAGGACATTATATATTTTGTCAAAAGAATCTCCGTCGTAAAAATTGTTATTTCTAAAAACGTTGAAATAACGTCGAAAGTTTTGTTTTTGTAAAACATTTAGTCTATATTCTATAAGTGGAATTTGTTCCCATAGTCTGCACACAGTTTCATTTCCATAGTAAATAAAATCACAGCTTTTCACAATCTTCACTATTGGTAATTCACCAATCTTTTCAAAATGAATAGATAAATTTTGCAAATATATCGGTTCATTGAAAACATTTGGTGAAAACATATAATTTGTTATAACTCCTTGATATTGCAATAAGTTCTTCCAATCATCTTCATTTAATATCACAGACTGACCATTTTTACCACCAAGTTCAATGCATGGTAGAAAATCACTTTCCACCCACAAACCAATCACAGCATATTTAGAGTTAGAATTATTTAAATTATATTTTGTAGAATTTATAATTGTTTTTTTTATTTTCTTTTTTAATGGTGAATTTTCAAATATATTTTTACTCTGATTACTGAACATTTTAAATGATGTATTTCAAAAACTAACTGGCTATCTGCTTGCTCTCAAAAAACTAACTATCAATCCGTTTGCTCCTAAATTTTATACATTTTCCCTCTCCTCTCAAGTGGAGGGGTAAACTTATTTTCCCTCTCCATTTAAGAGGAGGGGATAAACTTTAAATGTCTTTATACTAACGAGAATCAATAAAAAACAAAATTTATATTATTTTTTTAACATTTATTAAATATTTTTATAGATATTTTTTCATGAAATACAATAAAATTAAACATGTACAAATAAATATTGCTGCTGTAAATATAATAACAAATATATAACAACAGACACAATGACAAGATTCTTCTTTTTTATTATTGAAAGGAATCCAATCTGAATATTGTAATGGTTTGTTTGTCATGGAATATTTAATTTTTATGTATGCATTTTCACACAAAGCAGAATCAGTTACATTATAGGTAAAAAAGTGTGAATTTCCAACAAGATATGTCATTTTCATCTGTTTGTAGCAGTCGGTTTCATTTTTGAGGGCATTTATACATATATCAGCCCTAACTGTATTAGGAATGTAATTTACATATATCACATTTCCAACAAGGGAAACTAAAACTATTAAAGATGCAGCAGTCATTGTTGTAATATTACTAACAAATAATGGTATTTCTATACAATATATATGTTTTTGGATTCAGTTTCCCCTCCAACTTTTAAAGCTTCAAAAACGACTTACATAATTTATCATCATATAAAATGATGTCTTTATAAAGATGAAAAATTACTAGGAGTAGTTAATTCTAATCGCGGTTTTTTATTTTTAGATCCATTTTCGTTTCCAGAACTTAAAAAAGTTAGAGTATCATACATCATTTTCATATCTTTATCAAAAAAATCTGTTTCCAAAATATCCTTATGTCCCCATGCAAGAGTTTTTGTGGAATTTGGTATACAATATCTTTTATCATCATGAGTTGTTAATGCCAATTTATTTAACAAATTAGTGTATATATTATGCATATCTGACTTGAATACATACATGGTGCAGAATATTTTGTCACCTTTCTCAACAACATCTTTATAATCTGATAATGTTAATTGATTTTTTATACATGATCTACTAACGCCTTTTGCTTTTTTATCTACACTATTTTTGGATTTTATACAATATGCTTTAGCACCAGTTCCATAAAAACTTTCAATGGGAATCCCTTTGTACTCATCTTTAAATTTACCAACAACTGATGTTGTAATAGGCATGCAATGAATATTTTGTTCAGAAAAATTAGAAGTATCAAATTGATCCAGATTTAGCTTCATATCTTCATAAAAGTTTTGGGTCTGAACTTCAAGAATTAAGGAATCAGTATCCGTATATAATAAATTTAAATTATTACCATATTTTACTTTTAAATACCCATAATAAAAATTATACATTACAGTTTTTGCAATATCCAGAATACTCATCCCAACATAAATTGGTTTATTGTATTCAATGCAAACCTGTTGAAGTTGAAGAGCAACTAGATTTTCAGAGAAAATTTTAAAATCCTTTAATTGAGGTTTAGAAATAAGTTTTTCGGCACTAAATTTATTACCCTGTCTTTCCCATTGAGATACTAATTTAATATCTGCTCGCCTATCAACATTTTCCATGGTTTTACCGAAAATTGAATTATTTGCCAATTTATAACAATTTTTATCAAATTTATTTTTAGATAAATTTCGTAAATTTGTATTTAAATCTATATATTCCGCTAACCATGGTGATTGTGTAAACTTAACTGCTCTGTGTATTTTTATGATTTTGAGTCCAAATTGTAGACATTGTTTCAGATATCGGTAGTGAATGATATAGTTATATTTATTATGTAAGTTTGGAATTAATTTTGAGTGGTTTGAAATTGGTGGTGTATATTGTTCAGGACAAAATGGGAAATCATTATGACTATCATGTAAATAATTTGGATATTCTAAATCAACTTCAAATATGTATCCTATAGATGATGTATCTGAAAGTTCGGATATATTTAAAGTTTCTATTTCGAGCTTAGGTACCCAAGCAAAATTTTTTTCAGGCAAATATTGTTTCATAGCATAACCATACAAATTTGTGGCGTCTAAGTAAGCGATATATGTTGTAGGTCTTTCAGGATTAAAATTTTCTAAGAATGGATTATTTGCTTCAGATTTGCGTTTGGAACAAGTGCTAACCCCACCACGAACACCTTTTTTGAAAAAATGAAGCATATCTGGTTCCGTTAATAATTCTAATTCTACATTAGTTAATTTCATCATTGCATCCCAGCACATAGAAGGGCTAGTGACATAATTAACAGGATCTAACTTATAGGTTTTAATACATGTGGATCTATAATTTTCAAAAACATCAGCCAAAAGTAAAACATCTGATTTTAAGTAAATATCGGAATAAGCCCCTATTGTAGAACACTTAAATAGATTCCACACTTCTACAGCACGACTGTAGTCTTGAGGAGAGATATTTTCATCGGTTAAGTTATTATAAAATTTATCAATCAATGGTAGAGATTTCTCATTTAATTTTTCGTTGGAATCTATGTAAGAGTATGGAAATACCCCTTTTTGTCTAATGTATCGAAATTCATCAGCATTTGAGAAAAACTTTTTAATTTCAAAACATTGTGAATCTTGTAGAGTTTGTGATAGTGACTCTAAAGACTCTGGGAGAAATTGAAAAGAATCTATAAAGCGTAGTCGCAAAGCAACTGGTTTCCGCTTTTCTGACACATCAACGAAAATTTCCTTACTAAAAGAAATATACTTTTCTTTATTTTGAGCTATAACACTAATATTTTCTTTATTATAGCAAAGCGATTTAATAAATAGGTGAGAATCATAGTTTTTTAAATTATGCAATACTATTGGTATATATTTTGGAGGTTTAAAATGCAAATTACATATTGAGTGGGCGGCTCCTCGATATTTACCTGTAATATGACAATGATCCCTACACTTTATGAAATTTCCTTTTGAAAAAGGTTTTTCACATACATAACAAATGCTAGAATTTTCATATTCAATCTGTTCCACAGATGATAAATCTTTCAATGGTACTTGATATTTTAAATATTTTTTATAAATTTCTTTTACATCATTTTCAATGTATTCAATAAATTTTATAGCACAATCTGTACCTCTATAAAGTTTAAGACACACAACATTCTCATCAAATGATGATTTAATATAATAAGCAAATGAATAGGGTATATGTTCAGCAGTTTTAATAGTATATGAGGTTGTCGAATCAGGTGTAGATTGTTGGCACTCAATGTTTTTCAAATAACATTCAAAATCGGCATAAATAACAAAAGGAGCTTTATACTGTTTCTGAATATTTTGAAACTTTAATATATTTGCAGGAATATAATTGCCAAATTTATCCAAAATCAAATTATCTGAAGGAAGCTCAATTCGAACAAAACTACAATCACGTTCTAAATGTGTGTTAAGTTTTTCATATGTTCCAAAATATTGAAGGCATCCATCACATAAGTATTTTTTTATTTTCTTTTTTGATAATTGTTTGGATACCAAGCAACCTAAATCCTTTATCCAACAGTAGTGGTTATTTCCATCATCAGAACTTATTAAAAGCAAATTAATATGTAATTTTTTCTTTTCATTATTATAATGTAAAGGACCGACAATCTCATATACCTTTTTATTATCCCTTAAAAATTTTTCAACTCCATATACATTTATGGACAAATTATTTTTTTCCTCAAACTTTTTTATATCTAATAATTTTACTGGAAATTCAATACCTGTAAAATCGAAAGCGTCTCTGAAGTCTGGATATGATGAGGTCTTTCGAGGATTACCGGTTGGCTGGTATGCTGCTGAAACCACTGCCCAGGCGAAACAGCAATTGTCCTCATTCATCACATTCACTATTGATTTAGAAAAGTGATGCATCTTAATGTAGGAGGAGGCATTCAATGGGTTGTACTTATTGATGTTGACTTCCAAATGCAGAATTCTTTGTAGAGCCCACCCTGTAATAGGAATTAAAAAATTAGTTCTGAATAATATTTGTTAGAGATGTACAAGTGATATTAAGAAAACTTAGCTCTTGAGATTAAGAAAACTTAGCTCTTGAGATTAAATAATAATTACCTGAGTCTCTTTCCGGCAATTCATCTGCTTTGGTTTCAATAATCTTGAATAAATCATCGTAAAGCTGTTGTAGATCAGTTGTATGGGTTACAATGAAGAACGGTGTATTAAATGACTTAATTGAAGTAGAGGTTAAAGTTGGAGAATAATATATTCCAAATAATTCCAAATTTACTTTAGCACATGTAAATTCCTGTTGACGCTGGCGTATTAATGTTTGCACTTTATTACCAACATCTTGCTGAAACTTTTTGATGTCGATGTGATAATTCTGCGAATATATTCTGTAGGAAGCTATTCGACATTTAAATGCACTCCTGATAATGTCAATTCCATTTCCATATTTTATGCAGCTCCTGTTTTTATGAATATTTGTCCTCAAGTGTGTGCTCCAGGAATTAGATTTGACATTTACTTCACAATCTTGGCAAAATCGCATTGGAGGTCTTGAAAGTAGTTCATCAACTGAAACAATTATTATTTTTTAATTCCTCTGTAAACCTTTATTAATAATAAAAAAAAATTAAAAGGAAAATTATAGCTAAATATGTTATAAAAAAAATACTTACGATTAATTATATAATCTTCCAAGTTAAAGGTGTTTTCGTTATTAACAATATTTTCTCGAAGGTGGCGTACAATATGTGATTTTCTTTTAAATTCTCTTAAGCAGTGTGTGCAAAGGAGAGTCATTTTAAAATGGAATCGGTTAGGGCCGTGTCGCTTTTAAATAAATACAATTTCGATCTATCAAGACCCAATGACATAGAATAATTAGCAATTTTTTCAGCTCGCGCAATTTAGAAAACTTTTGGATTTACTTTTGAATTAACTTTTGGATTCACTTTTTAATTTGAAGAAAAACATGGATTTTTTTTAAAAAATATATTTCCCAAATTTAAAAGAAGATCGCCTTGTCGTTGAATACAATTTTTAACGTCTTTTAAAGTCGAATTAGATAAATTATTACATATATTATCTAAGTTTAAATAGGAATAAACCATTGACTTAAATCTAGATGTGGCACACCTTGTTTCATTCCTATTTAAGCTCGGCTTAGTTTTCTTATGTAGAAACTTATCTAATTCTCCAATAGCGACTTTATTTGTTGGATTGATTTTCGGAGCTGTTGTTACAGCGACTGGTAAAGAATTTTTTGAAATTTGTGCCCCTAAAGTTTGGGAACTAGAAATATCACCGTCCAATTTTGACTTTTTTAAATCTGAACAATCATTTGTTTCTGATAAAGAACGTTTTTTGGGTAAATTTTTTTCAATTAAATTTTCAGAACTTTGTTCTAAATTTAGGCCAGAAGGATTTTTCAAAAATTGATTTTGATTACAGGAAGAAATTAAGGGACATTGAGGCTGCTCATCTTCAAAATTTTCAGTATAAGTATATACCTCAATGTCCCCCACAATTTCGCCACAACTCAAATCAAAAACATCTACCGAATTTACTGAATTTCTGGTATAGCCAAATTTGGATGGTTGTTCAAACCCCTGAATAAAATTTTGATCCAACCCTTCAATTAAATTTTGATCCAACACTTTAATAAAATTATGCTGAGCTTTGGCTGAGACGTTTATAACAGTCTCAACGCTGTCGTTGGAATCCTCTGATGAATCTGACGATGCATCTGAAATTGGCGAATAGTGGGGGCGATAAACCTCTTCCATATTATTTTTCGAAAAACCCCCAATGCCAATCCTCTTATCATTATTTAAAGCTCCCTCGTTACCAACCCCATTATTATTATTGTTTAAAACCCCCTTATTATTTTGTTCCTCACAGCTCTCAAAAGTCTCCTGATATTCCACATCACCCTTAATTAAATTTTGCCCTGAGCTATTTTCACCAATTTCACCCCCTTCTAATATATCTAAAAGTTGTTCCAAATTATATCCCTCATTTATTTCAGAATTGTTAATTAAATTTTTCCTTAATATATCATTATTTAAATCATCGAAATTAATTGTTTCAAGAGGTTCTTGAGGAATATCAGGGATAATAGATTCATCCAAAACTTTTAAGAGCTGTGTCAAAATATCGCTTTCACCAATTTCGGAAGAATCGCCAGATTCAGATGAATTGTTAAATGTATTAATATCAATTTCCCTAAATTTAATATCTAGCTCCTCGTCGCTTAGCCCACAAAATGAACAATCAATCAAATCATGCACAAGGCAAGCGTCGTTTAAATCGAAGGCTGTTAAGTCGATGTTTTCAATTTTTACATTTAAAAATGACATTTTAAATTATAAATTAAAAAATAAAAAAATTATGAATCAATAAAAAAATCAAAAAATCAATAAAAAATCAAAAAAAATCCACAAAAATGAAAAATCAACAAAAATCAAAAATTGGCTTTTAGAAGATTAAGTAAAAATGAATGAAAATCCAAAGTATTAAGTCAAAAATATTAAATCAAAAATATCAAATCAAAAATATGAAATCAACAATACAAACCAAATAAAAATTAATATGTCACTACGTCACACAATTCGAAATAAATCGGACTATCTAGATATATTCACAACAGATTCGATAATTTTACAAGCGTACGCTAATAGCGAGATGTAAACTGAAGAGACGCTTCGTACCCAGCCGCCTTTTAAAGCAGCCAAGAGCCTGGTACCGGCTGGTACGGCGTGGCACTGCATGGTACGACGGGAACCGTGAGACCGTGAACTCGAGAGAGGTCGTTCAACGGTCGTAAGTTGTTTTGTTCTTAAGAAAATGACGAGTAAAGAGGAGAAGAAGAAAAAAAAAAAAAAGTTGTTTTTGGAATAATATAAAAAACAGGTTTTTTTTTTTTTTTTGTTTTTTTTTTTTTTTTAATTTTTTTTTTTTTTTTTTTTTTTTTCCGTTTTTTATATTATTCCAAAAACAACTTTTTTTTTTTTTTTTCTTCTTCTCCTCTTTACTCGTCTTTTTCTTAAGAACAAAACAACTTACGACCGTTGAACGACCTCTCTCGAGTTCACGCTATCTTTGCCTTCTTCTTCTTCTCATTCTACGGACTGGTTTTGCCGCTGGAGGTAGGAAAAGTGGTATTTCAGTATTGTATATAAGGATTTACAGCGTCTTGACTTAGCATTCATTAAGTTTAAAGTCTCAAAATGAGTACGTTCGTAATTATAACACTACAAGAGTTTCTGGGATTCTTGGAAAATCAGATCAATCTGATGGATCGTCAGAGTCCAAATTCCGAGAACACGGTGATGTGGCCGCCACCATCAGAGGTTGACTATTTAGATGAAGAATTTATCAATATGTTTGAGCCAGACCTGGATCCCGAGCCTATCGCCTTTGAGTGGGATCCAGACCGAGCAATGGATCTTCAACCTTTGATGATGGAGCAACAACAGCCTATGGAAGAAGATCGGCCACAACCTATGGCAGAGCAGCAGCAGCAACAACAGCAGCAGGAGCAGCAGCGGGAGCAGCCACAACAACAGCAGCAACAACAGCAGCAGCAGCAGGAGCAGCCACAACCACAGCAACAACAGCAGCAGCGAAGGCAGAGTTACCCTCGAAAGTGCAAGAGGCCACAGCAGCAACAGCAACATCAACAGCATCAGGAGCAGCCACAACAACAGCAGCAGCAGCGAAGGCAGAGTTACCCTCGAAAATGCAAGAGGCCACAGCAGCAACATCAACAGCAACATCAACAGCATCAGGAGCAGACACAACAACAGCAACAACAACAGCAGCAGCAGCGAAGGCAGAGTTACCCTCGAAAATGCAAGAGGCCAATAAATTATAAATTATAAATTGGCCTCTTGCAGAGCAGCAACCTCTTGCAGACAACAACAACCGATGGCAAAGCAGCAGCCTATGGCAGACAACAGCAACCTCTGGCAGACAGCAGCAATTGGCAACCCAAAATGGTATAAATTATAAATATGTATTTATGTATATATGTATATTTGTATTTTGGATATAGGAATAATAAAAAACAAAGTCGTTGAAGAAAATATTTTATTTTTTTCTATTTCTTATACAGAATCACACCTAATAACCAAGTTTCTTTAACTTGAAAGAATTATTATGAATAGGATGAATATAATTTTTTTTACAAGCATAGTAATGAAAACTAGGTTTTTTTTTTTAACATGGAAGAATAAATCATAGTCTGTTGTCAGGGAATTAAACCTAATTGTTCTTTATCTTATATATAAAATCTTATTTAAATGTCTTAGTTGACATTTTAAACTTAATATTAAAAAATACTAGGGTGAATGAATAAATTCAAGTGCAGTATCAAATTCATTTATTTAAAATTCAATTTATCGATAGGATTGATTGTGCATATTATGTAGAAAAAATTATTCTACACTGAAAGAACAAAATCATTAGTTTTTCAAATCTTAATATAAACAAATTTCTATTTATTTAGATGGCACCCTTATATTTATTTAACTTAAACTTAATATATATCTTATAACTTATATCTTACAACTTATATTTTATATGAAATCTTATTTAAATTAGTTGACATTTGAAACTTAATATTCAAAAACTACTAGGGTGCATGAATAAATTCAAGTGGAGTATCAAATTCATTTATTTAAATTTGATTTATCGGTAGGGTTGTTGTGCATATTATTTGAAAAGAATTATTCTACACTGAAAGAACAAAATTATAATTTCTTTCAATGGGAATAAATACAAATTCTTATTTATTCACATCATTCCCTTATATTTATTTACATAGTTTCTTATATTTATTTAACTTAGCAGAACAAAATCTAAATTCTTATAAAATATTTTAAACTTAAACTTAATATTAAAAACGCCATAGTGCATGAATAAGTGCAAGTGAAATAAATTTATTTAAAATTTGATTTTTCGATTAGATGGTTTTGCATATTCTTTAGTTCTGGTTTGTTACATATTATACATGCTTGTGAAGGAGTTGTTATGAATAAATCGTTTTCACACGTGTTGCATTGCAGATCTTTTTCGCAACATATAAAGGATCGTTTATAGTGGCTATTAACAAAATTATTTTTCCCATTTGGGCAATTTAAAGCATGTATATAGTAACATTCACAACATAAATTATATGCACCGCCAGAAGATGAAATAATTACGACATAAGATTGAAAAACGCACACTTCTCGCGTAAGGTAATTTGGTGTCAATGTATCACTTGCATTTATTTTTGCCACTTTCACGAGCCCCTCTTCTCCACACCCGTTTGGAACGCCATTATCCTCTATCCCATCATCTTCTTCATCTTCATCGTCGTCTTCGAAATTATTTCGATCAATAGTGATCAGAGAATCCTGTCTTGCGTGAAACTTTCCTCTTCCAGCCAAGTTAAAATGAGTTGTTTCATCTTTGTACATTGACTGGATCGTTTCATCACAAGCAGAATCTAAATATACATGTGTCTGATCCATTTCGAAGACTGTCCGATGAAACTCGATTCACTTGTTCACACTATTTTTTAATTTTACAACACTTTTTAATTGATAATGGCGGGCCGTCTATGTGGTGTTGATATAGTGGATAGTGTTTAAAACACGGCAAATTTAGCTGCAATTCTTCGTCACTTCTATAATTTTCCGGCAACCTGTTCCAAATTTGTTGTAAACTAAGTGAATCGACGAATGTTTTCAAGTAGTTGATGGGAAAGAAGGCCAAGTCTTGATCTTCAAAATCGGTAAGATTTTTTCCGTGTTTTTGGTAGGAAATTATTACTTGGCCTACACGTTCAATGAGTTGCTGTTGTTGTTGTTGTTGGTCGCTATTTGACATCGCGCACGAATGACTGAAGTTCGCTCAGATTCGATCGTTTAAAATACCAGCCCCCCTCCAACTGCTACCAGCTCCCCTCCAACTACTGTGGTGGTTAGGAAGGAGGTAGGAGGTGGAGCAAAAAGAGGCGGAGTTTATGAAACCAATCGGAATAGGGGGCGAACTTGGGCAGCCAATCAGAAACAAGGTCATTCTTGGCTGACCAATCAAAAAAGTGGTGGGGGGGTCAACTAGGAGCCCCCTATTCCCACTACTGACCAAAATTTTGACAGGTCTTAGTTTTCATGGCTAAAACTTAGTTTTTTAGATATTTTAAATAATTATCTAAAAAAAAGATACTCTACAGTTATTTCGAAAATACCAAAAAGTTTTAAAAAAATCGAAATCGTACACAATCCTAGTAATATCAGATGTTCAAAATGGGCGCCTTGTACTCTTTGTTATTCATTTGTTATGTGTTATGTTATGACAAATCTGTCTCTATCCATCCAACTATTACTAAAATTATATATTAAATGAAAACACACTAAGTTGTTAAAATGTGATGGAGTATTATCGTACATAAACCAGGTCTAAGTAGCAAGGGTACATCTTGCAAAACGTAGTTTCAAATTTTAACTATAGTGTACCAGTTAATCTTTCTTTCAAAAAGAAGGACCCAATCAAATAATTCCCAATGATCCCACCCAAACGATAACCATAAATTTTTGTTGATACCTAGTCTGTATTACTGCACGGGGATTTTCTACATATCAAATATGTAAATTATGAGAATTTATAACGCAGTCCCTTTTGAAGCCAGGTTCGTCCATAAATAAAACAGTTCTAGTAAAATGAGAATTTTCTCTAAATTTTTGTAAAAACCTATTTGACTGTTTATGTCTTGCAGGATAATCGCTTGGAGACACTACGTGTATTTTTTAACATGGAACAATTATTCTTCGAAAGTTTCATGGATTTCATGGATATTTTTTTGTATTTGAGCTGAGAGCTTTTTTACGCCGTTAGAAACAGGACCGGATTTACATAACGATGCTCGGAAACTCGCCCAAGACCTCCTCAAATTTGAATCAAAGGTCAATTTTATTAATTTATTTGTTCATTAATAAACTGTCTTCGAATAATACTGATTCATATTTAAATGAACTATTTGTTTTTAATAAATTATCTTTTGATATATATATATATATATATATATATATATATATATATATATATATATATATATATATATATATATATATATATATATTCAGGCTTATTTACTCTATACGGCACGGAATATTGCGGCCAAAATACGTGACTTTCAAAAAGTTTTACTTTTGTGATATATGGGGGTCTAATATAGTTATTTTCTAAAAGTATTTTCATATTATACAGGGTGTCCCAAATGCTCTGAAAGTATTAAAGGTTTGTTTTTTACTGGAACTCCCTGTTTATTATTACATTTTTCGATTCTCCGATGAAAATAAGTCCCTATTTTAATAAGGTTTATATTACCTAAACCTTAAGGGTTTTTAAATAATTTAAATTTTGACAAAATCTAACGTAATTTTCATGTTCCAAATACTTAAGAAGTATTTCAGTTATGTACTCGAAATTTACACTGAAGTATAACATTAAATTCTATTTTATATCCCAATTATAATAAACATGCTATATTATACAGGGTGTCCAACAATTAAAACTAATCAAATAAGAACTTTAAGTGGCTATAACTTGATTAATTTAAATAGAACGCTATACCTTTTAACTTACCAAAAAATCTACCTTTTAAATACCTATCGAATGGTATGAGGGTGTTCTATAGCTGTCTTCGCATTTTTACAGAATACGCCAAATAATCCTTTTCTGCACCATTTTGTGTTTTTTGATTAGATGTTTTAATGTATCTAGTTGACTATGGCCTTTGAAAATTACAGGTAATTTACAACTATTAGAATAATAATCAAGAATATCTCTACAAATGTTTAGAAACTCAGAATGCGATTTATACTCGTCCAGCGGGCTATCACAGCAATAATGGTAATAACATATTGAGGATAGCACATAACAGAAGCAAAATATTTATAGTAGATGTTCAAAATATCGACCATCCATTTCCAAACACGTACATATTCTTTTTTTTCGAAACCACTGCTAGCTCTGGACAACATTTGCGGAGTTACAGTTTGAAAAACTTCTCTTAGGTGTACTCGTATTTTTATATTTTGTGGTGTTGTCGGGGGCGCATTGTAGACAATTCCTTTAACGTATCCCCATAAAAAGAAATCTAGTGGAGTTAAATCCAAAGATCTCGGGGGCCAATTTTGAAATCCGTCTCTCCCAATCCACCTATTTCAAAAGTTGACATTTAAAAATTGCCGAATCATCCAGTTGAAGCCACATAGTTGTTCTAATATTTAAAAGGACATCTTCTAATAACACTGGCAGTCGGTATAAAAGAAAATCGCGAAAGATCAAACCATTTAAAGGTCCTTCAAAAAAGTAGGGTTCAGTTAAGTATGGACCCAGTATTCCTCCCCACACATTATCCGACCACCTATTCTGTTTCTCATAACTCTGTGTTCATGCGGAATTGAATCAGAATAGTAATGGAAATTGTGTCTATTCACGAAACCATGGTTATGAAAAGTACTTTCATCACTAAACAACACATCATAGAAAAAGTGTTCATTTTCTGCCACTTTATCTAACACCCACAATCAGAATTCAGTTCGATTGTCAAAATCATTTCCGTGAAGCTCTTGACAAAGCTGGATTTTATAAGGATGAAATCTGTATTTGTTAAGAATCCTTGAAACATTTGCACGGCTTATGTTAGTATTTTCAGATATATGATTTTGACTACTATTGAAATTTTTGCTCACTGAACCAAGTTCAGCAAAAACATTTTTTTTACCCTGAGTGACAAGTTTTCTTATAACAAGTTTTTTATAACTGACACTTCCACTTTCCCGAAACTGGTTTAATAGTCTCACAAAAACGGCCGGTTTAGGATGGTTTCTTTCAGAAAACCTTTGAGCATAGGCTCGAGAAGCCAACAAAGAATTTTGATGACATTCTCCAAGGATAAAATTCATACCAATACGCTCTTCGTTTCAATAAATCTTCATTTTGGCAAAGCAATAACACAACAATATTCAAATAATTCAATTCAATAAATGAATTTTCACAGTTACAAAAAATAATACCGCTATTATAGCAACAGGCTAAACTGACAGATTAAATGAATTATCTGACGTTTCACAGTCAACTAGATACATTAGAACATTTATTCAAAAAACTCAAAATGATACAGAAAACAATTATTTGGTGTATTCGGTGAAAACGCGAAGACTTAGCAATCGAACACCCTTATACCATTCGATAGGTATTTAAAAGGTACATTTTCTGGTCAGTAAATCTCGAGTGCGTAACAGAAATACTTGTTAAGTATTTGAAACATGAAAATTAGGTTAGATTTTGTCCAAATTCAAATTATTTTCTACAACCCTTAAGGTTAGGGTACTTATTTTGATCGGAAAATCAAAAAATGCATTAATATATAGAGGGTTCCAGTTAAAAAAACACAACTTTCATACTTTCAGCGCTTTTGGGACACCCTGTATAATATGAAAATAATTTTAAAACGTAAATATATATTCTCAAAATCAAAACTTCTTGAAAGTCACTTATTTTCGCTGCAATATTCCGTGCCGTATAGGGTGAATAACCCGGTATATATATATATATATATATATATATATATATATATATATATATATATATATATATATATATATATATTTATGCGGCTTTCACGGATTCCTCCGTGTGAGATGCAATAGGAGTGGATATATCCACATTATGCCGTTGTAGTGCTGAAATCACATTCAGCAAACGTACAACTATATGCAATTCCGTGTATAGAAGAGACGAAACATGTACCTCTGCCGTATCACTGTGGCGGGGGGTATGGTGGTACAGGTAGGCCATTATCTCGATGGTGGTGGAATAGGATGAATTGTGTTCTGTAGCAATTTATCCAATTTGTGCAAACTCTAATACGGAAGGGATATGATGGAACGAAGTTTGCAATTACTGTTCGCATTTGACTTCATATATATATATATATATATATATATATATATATATATATATATATATATATATATATATATATATATATATATATATATATATATATATATATATATATATATATATGAAGTTTATTAAAGGAATTTTAATTTTTTAAGAGGGCTTCTATATTTTTTTTGAAGGGAACCAACAAATTGATTTTTCTCGATAACGCTTTACTTTTTTGAAATAGGCACAAATAGATAAGTGTCTAAAATATCTAAATAATTGAGTTTTAGCTCTGAAATTGACATCTGTCTAAATTTTGGGTATGAACGTTTAGTTGAAACTCCATTCCTGACTTCCTAGTTTGTTTATGGCCAGGATTCATGAGTCTTATCATTATACGATAGCATATCATTGAAAATATGCAATTCTACTGAATAACTATAGTCTAAAATGTAATTTACTGGATACTCACGATTGGCCATATGTCTTCTTTATAGATACAGGAAAAAATTGTAATGTAAATTATCAATTTGCTTCTGCCAATAAATGCGAAAAAATGTTTTTGACGAAATATTACTTAGTTAATAATTTCACAGATCAAAATAAAATGCTTTCAAAATCTAAGACGACCTTTTAAATGGGATGAGCTGTTTTAAAATCATGTATGTTTGAAAATTACACTAAAAATTTAATCTACTAATTTTATTTTAAGGAGAAGTTTATAATAAGTTCTTTCAAGAGAATGTCTTGATGAAACTTTTTTATTACTAAATGTTTGAAAATTGAGTTAAAAGTCGTATTTTATGAACACAGATGTACAAATCAGTGTTTTATGTTGAAAAATGCGCTTATCAAATTAAGTAAATTTAGAAATGAAAGGATTTAGCAAAAATAGATTGTGCAATAGATCTGGCGGGAGGAAAGAGTAGAAAAAATTCACATATTATGAAGTAGCTATATTTTGGATAGCTATATTTTGGATTGACAAGCGCAATGAAGATAAAAATGTTTTAATCACTGTCAACAATAAAACTTACGAATTTTTCCTTATGTTGATGACATCTAGTAGTGTTAAGATATTAAAATTAGAGAAACGTTCCACAAAAAGTATTTTTTCTGAAAAATTATTTTCCTTTGTTACGAAATGCTTTCTTAATTATGTCTTGTTTCTTTTATATAATTATAAAAGTAGATGAATTACTCGTAAAATTTATGCTATTTTCTCTCCGATTATATCTGTTACAATTACAATTTTTGTCATCCCGATTGTGCCATTAAAATTTTAAATATTTGAATAACATAAATTTACTTTATTCTGTAGTGATGCCTTAAATAAGCTTTATACATTTTTTATTAAATCTAGAACCAATATTTTTTTATTGTTAGCTCAAAATACGGAATTTCCGCTTTAAATCTAAAATCATTTTGTATGTACACAAGAACTCCGATAACAATTTAGGGATTGAATTTTAAAATTCCCTCTTGTAGCTGTAGCATAAAAGATAAAGTTATAATTTATGAATACCATGAAAGAAAATGTTCCAGTTAAACATAGATACTTTGAAAAAGCAGACTTATTTTAATTTTGAACAGATTTTTTAGTACAGAACTTTAAGTGGTTAAAAATTTTTAGAACATCTATAGAAAGAACCTTTATAAAAATTGTAAATAACTATGTTTCAATCGCAAAAATGTCTTCTGAGAAAAATATTAATTATAAAATTAAATGAATAAATGAAACATTTGCACGATGATAATATTCCTATTTTAATCATAGACAAATTAAATGCTGATTTTCAGAACGCTAAAACCAATTACTCTAAAGTCATAGTGTCAAGTAAATTAAGGTTAAACGTATAATTTTACACAGAGAAAAGTAATCTCGAGTAGTCACACATTATGAGGATGTTTTAACAGTAACGTTACTCTAACACTACTGTTCTGACTGTTATCGAGGAGCATACGAAATTTTTAAAAATGTACCTTTCTGTGAAAGATATGAAGTAAATTCTGGGAAATAGTAATAACCTATCAACAAGAGACTCTTGATAACTATAATATAGCCTTTCCAATATTTTATTGTAACTATACACACGATTCTAGCTGAGAATTTCCTTAAACCTATAGGGACACTGCGGAAACCAAATGATATTACTACAGAGACTGGCAGGAATATCTTCGGTTCCTTGAAGCGTATCTGCCAAACTTTTATATTATCCCTTATGCTACAAAAATGATCCCAACCCTGGCAAGAAAGATATCAAAAAGAGATTTTCAAACTGTAAAGGAAGTAATAACCCAATATACTCTGCTCTATTTAATTGTTTAAGAGCTGCAGTGCACCGGAATCTAATGAAGTCACTTCAATGTTTCTAAAGGCAGATAAATAGCTTATGCTTCCGGCACTCTGCAGAACCATAAGAGCAATTCTAGGTACAGGATACTTACCCTCTGCGTAGAAAGAGTCTGTAATCATTTTCATACCAAAGCCAGAGATTACTCTTAGGTAAATCAGTCGGTTAGACGACGAAGAAATCGAAAAGTTCTATGATGATCTAAAACAGGTACGATCATATAAAAACACTAAGTGACAATAGTCATGGGTCATCTAAATGCAAAGATTGAACAGGGATAAAAGACATCATAGTATAGCAAGAACAAAAAACACCAGAGGATGGTTTGGGTATAATGAACGACAAAGGAGACGAGTTCTGTTTAGAACATCAAACAGAGTCACTAACAAATTTTGCCCACTCCCTGAAGACGCCTATACACTTGGAAATCACCGGCAGATACAACTGGTAGAGTGATCAGAAACTATATTCATTACATTTTCATCAAAAAGAGTTTCAAAAATTCTATTAGATTAATGAAAACATACCCTAGTGCTGATCAGATCGCGACTTCTAGTAACCAAAATGAGAATCCAATTTAAAAAAGTTGGAAGTCAGGCACCATACAGAAATGTTAAAACAGACAGGAATAAAGTAAATAATGTAAATAGACTAAGAGAAATGTCACAACTTTTGGAAGACCAGAAGCAGACGATTAGGGTTGCAGAGAATAATACTGAAGAAATGAGAAATAGATCGAAAAATATTTTACTCGAAATTTAGAAAAACAAATTTACAGAAGAAAAAGCTCAAATAAAGCAAAAAGTGGATGACAGAAGAGATACTGTGTCGTATGAATCGAAGAAGAGAATACAAAAATAAAAACTAAACAGATTCTAAGAGAATCCACTCAGAAATCAGAAGTAAGATACGACAAAAAAAGCAAACTGGCATGACAGGGCCAGTGAAGTAATTGAAGAAATAGAATTTTCATTTACATAAAAAAATAAACTAAGTAACTAGATCAAGACGATTTGTATCGAACAGTATTATTGACGATCAAAACAATAACAAACTCACGGATCTCAATCAACAGCTGCAAAGATAGAAAGAATACATTCAAGAATTATTTGACGACAGTAGAAATTTTCAACCTGATTTAGACAATGTGAGGTACACTGGAGCACCAATAATCAAAAAAGAAGTGAGAAGAGCTGTCGAACTGGCAAAGGACGGAACAGCGACGGGGCCAAATGAACTTAGTACTGAAATATTTAAGATGCTAAAGGTTAAAGAAATTGGAGCAATGACAGCGCTCTTTAACGTCGTCTATGTAACTGGATATATGCCAGAGGATTGGTTCAAATCAGCGTTTGTTATGTTTCCGAAAATTAAAAAACGAAATGCCGTGACCGTCGGACTATTATTTTGATGAGCCATATTTTAAGGATATTGCTATGCATAATACATGGAAAAATATATAGTAAACTGGAAAATTAAAATTGGGAAAACTCAGTTAGGTTTTCGTATGGGTCTGGGAACCAAAGAAGTTCTTTTTATGATACAGATGTTGATTCAGACGTGTCAGGACAATGTATATCTGCTAGAGTACTTTGCTCATATCATTGTAAAAAATATGGTATATTGTACCACATAATGGAGGGAAAAATAAACAGCAAACGAAGTCCTGGTAGGAAAAGAACATCGTGATTGAAAAATCTAAGGCAATGATATCGAAAATCCTCGACCGAATTATTTCGTGTAGCTGTTAATAGGACAATGATTGCCAGTATGGTAGCCAGCCTGATATCCAAGGATCGTTAAACTGTCACGGTACTGTAAGAAGAAGAAGAAAATCAATCAAACCAATAAACCTATTATCTTTTTTACTAAAACTGACAGAGAAAATAGTTGAATGACACGTCGCGAATCTTTTCTAGACGAGAAGCCCCTACACTCCACTTAACATGCCTATCGATCATGTGCGTGAGATCTACATCATTTAGTAAAGAAAATAGAATCTGCCATGAATAATAGGAAAATAACACTAAATATTATTCTCTCTAAGATTCCCTTATAGAGATATTAGCTGCTCTGATAATATAATTTCCATATAATATATATTATATTAATCTTTGGTAAATTCATTTTAGTTTTTAGCACTAATAAAATTTAAGGATTCCAAGGCCTAATGACTCTTGAGTATATCTTCTTATCGTAAATTACTGGGTTTGAAAGTTTATTTAGATACTTTATTCTGTTATATGAGGAATTTTATGCAACATTTAGTCTTGAATTTTATTTAAATGAATAAAATTTAATTAAAATTTTTCGCCTCTAGATCACGAAGCTTCACTATCATTTTTTATATTATGTATCGCGACAAAATAAACTCTCATGAATTTAAATACTTTATCATAAATTGACATACCTGCAAAAGACTTTTCCCTAAGAGAATCCACTATCACTTTAATTACTGATGATCTTTTTAATGATTCTTGTAGCAATGCCAACATATAGTATTACGGAGATGAATGTAACCTTATAATCCTATAAATTTTGTTACAAAGTACTTCCTCTAATAATGAATAGCTTAAACTTTAGTTATGTTTCCCCAAGTAATTGTAATGTACAAGGTAACAAGTTTCCATAATCAAAGCAATTAAGCAATACGCATTGTCATCATTAGAACACGTGAAATTTCGTCTTATAGGGTGGAATCTATTCCACTGAAAATTACTAGGAATAATGTTCCTGACGTAAGTAATCCTTATACGAAACGAAAAAGTTACGCTGTTACTGGGTTTATCAAATTACTTTGGTTATTACTAATTTTTGTTTTCCATACAAGTTACAATTCAATTTTTTTTGCTAATATGTGCAAATTACTGCATAGCATGTTATTATTATACTTTAAGAATATAGTTAAAATTCATAGAATAATAATGATAGTTATTATCCAAAATAATTATATTTAAGGAACCTGCTCAAAACGCTCTCTTGAAATCTAATACCCCTTATAGCAGTAAAAACACATACACGTTTTAAATATCAAATTTCCATGGTATTTTTCTGTTTTTGCCAATTTAAGGTAGCCTGACATTGCTTGAGACAATTTTTATTGTAGCTATACATTTTGATTTTTTAGGAGATAAGCGTACTTCTGTCTATTTGATTTAAGAAACTTTGTTCAAACAAGCATTTAAAAATGGATGTCAACAACTTTTTTTTTTGTATTACTGCAGTAACGGTGAATAGAATCTTGTTTTACAGCTATACTGCAAATGTAAATTTTTTTTTTACAATTTAACAACAGTAATACAAACGAACTGTGGAAAATATCGGCATTTGAAATGCAGTTTTTTCCCAATATATATTATCTAAACAGAAGAATATGTTCATGTGGCTAAGTAAGGATAAGAAGGATTATTTCTAGTCCTCATCAAATTAACATGACGACAACAATGCAAAAGATTCTTCTTTATTGGTCACTGATTCTGTAATTACAAACCTAATTATATTTAAAAGTATCAATAACAAGCAACCTAAATCATTGTTTCTTAATTTGTATAATTTTACAGATATTGACTATAAGAACTGGTTCACGGAAGCTGGTTATCAGGCCAAGTTAGGGGCATTCCCCGGAAGGGCAATCATTGGCAGGTATAGGCAAGTTTGCTGTCGATTTTCTTTCAATATTGAAGAATCATTGAGAAAGTTCATTTCAATTTCAATTTTCAACAAGGCCTAAATGCTCAAAGATCTTCCTAATCAACAGTAAGCAACGACAAAAAATATTTCTTTATAACTAAAAACCCATTATTATCAAAACGTATAGAGTCTTAGAACCAAGACTATGGAAATATTGGCAGAAATTAGTGATGGTAATTATGACTTTCTTGCTTTAACCGAGCCCTTGCTATGTGAGGAAATCAGCAACAGTAAAATATTTCCTTTGTACTATCAAGTTTTTCGTCGGGATAGGGTTTACGGAGGAACTGACCGTAAGAGACGCAAAGGAGTGATAGCTGTCGCTCTGAATGATGATGTTGGCAAGTGTAAAAGGCGTGTCCAATCATTATTTTGAAGAGCTCTAGGTTTTTGCGAAAGAAGGCAAACACTCTTATGCTTGATGCCCTGTAATCTTCTCCTAATGCACGTCTTGACGCCTACACATCTTTTATCGTGTCGGTGGAATATATTCGATACACTTACCCTTGTCCAGGTCATTGGTCAGACTTTCCACGCTCTGAATTGGATGGAACGAAAAAATCGTAAAGCTCTAGAAATCAGTTGAACACCACCATTGTTTATTTCTCAAAAATAAATTTGAACGTATTTTTATTTAATAGAGCTGACTTCGATACAGTTAATAACATTGTTTTGTGTACAGGCTGGACTTTAATTAATGTTGTGGGAGGCGATTGAAAAATTTTTCGAAATAATATATTTTGTTGTCAAAAATTTGGTACCTTCTGAAAAAATTGAAGATAGAAGTTAACCAGGACGGTATGGCCCAAAACTTAAAAGTCTTATTAACAAGAAGAATAAATTGTATCAAAGTATAGACGGTCTGGGCTTTAGTTAGATTATAAACTTTTCTTTGCTGCAAGTCGTGAGACTAAAGTTAAACATTTGTTATTTAAAGTTTGTCTCTAATGCTGAAATAATGATCTCAAATAACAAAAAACCTGTATGGTCCCATGTAAACAATTTATATAAGGCCAATGGCAATTCAGGGATAATAAAATACGATAATAATTCTTTTCGCGTTAACTTACTAAATGAGATGGTATGTTAATAATCCCACATATTTACTTTAGAAGAACTTCTCAACAAAATTAACTAGATAGGCTTTAACAAGAGCAAGGCGTTAACCATTCAAAAATCTTTTAATAATGAAGTTTTCCCTTCGATATACGGATATACCCGATGTATACTTGGTTCCCTATTTTCAAGTGTGGTGATCATAATCGTTTTGAATATTATCGCGGTGTATCATCGCTGTGTTATATAGAAATGATCAATAATCAGTGGTAAGTTTTTTCATGCTCTTAAAATTTACATTGGCTCAGAATAACATGGTTTTTTTTCCAAGGTTACCAACCAACCTATTTTTCAAGATTTTTAAAGTGTTCAGACAGGATATCAATTGAACTGTATATATACAGATTTGACTAAAACCTGTGACAGTATGTGCTACTAGTTGCTGGTGCACAAGCTAGAGTAGCTCGGTGTATGTGACTCGTATTTAAAATGGAAAACCCCATATCTGTCTTTGCATGCGTCATGTATTAAATTGTATTGTGAAATATCAGAAGAAAGTTTTATTTTATCTGAGGTCACGTAGGGGTCTTATTTGGATCCTATTTTACCTTAGTATTTATTATTGGTGATATAAATGAATCTAAATTTTGTCATTGCATTTTGTACGCTGAGTTCAAATTATTTGCTCTTGTTTCTTTGTTTGATGATTGCGTTTATAATGTTATATATATGTTTAATTTATATATTGGTTTACTCGTTAGGTGGTGTGATAGTAATTTTTTACATATAAACAAATGTAAATTTATAAGATTTTTTAAAGGTATTTCGCCTTTGCTATACATATGCCTATTCCCGTATAAGAATTTATCGCACAAAATTCGTGTATTGTTGGTAGATCTCCCAAGTTTAAAAATACGTAAAAGTAACTATTATTGGTTCTTTTTGTACAAGCTGGTTAGTAATTTAACTATTTGTGAAGGACTTCTTCACCAACTTAATTTTGGAGTACTCAGTACACACAGTCGATAAAGAGTGCACAGAACAAATTATGATTTGACAACCGTTGTCGATTGCTTAATTAATATTTATAAAGAAAACTTTTTAAATATGGTTACTTTTTATAAAATTTTTAATTAATTAAATAGAATTTCTAGATTGCTGTTAATCTGTATATCCAATATTATTTTTGTACTAGCTTTATAGAATTAATGTATTATTTGACAATTATTCTTTAATGTACATGTAAATAAATAGAAGTAAATAACACACATTGTTTCAGAGGCTGGAAAAGCTTAGAATAAATACTTTCATGCGTATCGACAATTCTTTCCAAAGTATATAACATACTGAATAGGTTATTGCCAAGTTTCGATATTTTGAAAATAAAATTGATATGCATTATAAGAAAAATTTTACGAATATTTTACCCAAAAAGTATAAAAATGTTCTTCCTGCAGAATACATCCCTAAACCTAATAAATTTGAATTCTTGCTGAAGTCAAGATACCTATTCCATAAATAAAGGATTATGGTCTCTGTTATCATCATAATTGTAATATTTTCAAGGTTATACCAAGCTTATTCATAATACTTCAAAATCATTTAATTAAAAGTTAACAAAATGGCAAAGTCATTAAGCAAATTGACAAATCATGTTTAACATGTTATAGTATAATTAATTTAATCTATTTTATATCTATCAACTACCTAAAATTAATTTGTCAGGCTAAATTCATCATCCCAGGCTACGATATATAGGCTTTATGTTTACTGTCTAAAATTAATATTTTTGGTTATGTTTATACAAGAAATAAACACAAAATTTGTACAAGTACTCTAGCTCCCATTTCTCGACATGGTGTAGTAAAATTATTTATCAAGCGATAATACCAATGTATTAAGTATTATATTCCTGCAAGAATTACACTTTTTCGATATACAGTAAACAAATTAAATTTCGGTAAGTATACGCATGCTTCAAAAAGATGGCTTTGTTGCAGGGAATGGAATTGAAAAAAAAAGATTTTTTAGCTTATAACTTATATATTTAGATAATTTATAATAAATAATTAAGATTCACGTCAACGATATCAATGACAAATCTTTAAACTGGTGTTTGTTTGTATATAACATTTATTAACACACAGTAAAAATAACTATGAGATTATATATAACTATCTCCAGGCAAATTAGTTTTTTGTCCTTATTTAATCATACTTATAAAGCGCAAAAGAGTTAACTACCGAAGACAAAAAAATTAGTAAGTCTTAATTTATCATAATATATATTTTTGTAATAATTACTGTTTCTTTGTTTTAGGTAAGTTGACAGTAACAATAAACAGTAATTTGAAAATTTGAAGATATAGAATGTAAAGAAACGGTAAGTGCATTGTATATAAATTCTAACTGTTGCCTGAAGCTTCGGGATTGCATGGATTTCGAGATATCGTAGAATCTTCTTTAAAAGAAATATTACTTTTCGAACAACTTATGTTCGTAACATATCATAATAATATTTATTACATACTTACTATCTTAGGGTGTGTGTTATTTCCCTAATTGATTTGTTTTGTAACGTCCCCTAAAATTAAAATTTCAAAACAAAATAACTCGATTCTCTTAAACAGTGATTTAACAAGAGAGAAATTATTTTTTTTTTATTAGCCAATTGATCAGTTACTAAACAAATGATGAAATTTGTTTGACTATTATTTTAATCATTTCGCTGCGGCATTATTAATTAAATATTATTAAAATATTATTTTATATTTTTGAGTTATGGAACTGCTGCACAATCAGTCTCGTGTAGGTTCCGAGTCACTCGAGTATACACGGGACTGAGGAAATGAATCTTATAGCAAAGATGGGGTCCGCAATTGAGTATTACGGATCCCAACCAATTAACCTGTTCCAATTACCGTTAATAAAAGGATATTAAAATTGCTGCTGAAAACTAAATTCATTGAATCCTGGAGGGAGACTCCTAGCATAAGGTGTTGCAAGGAGCATACAACTGGAACTAAACTACGACTGACTAGGTGGCCCCTCTTCTTAGCGAAGAAAAAACTGCAAATCGTGGTGGGACTACTGACAGGACATTGTCACCTGCCAGGCTATCTTTCTAAGATTAGCATCATAGATGGCCGTTTTGCTGATGGTGTCTAGAGGAGGAAGAATTGATTGATTGAGTAATATAGCAGGCAAGGGTTCTGGAGCCCTTACACGCAGCCTTGGAATTTATTGTGTCACCTGTTATATTTGTTCTATGTAAACAAATTGGTTGCCTTGATCAAGTTTAACGGTCCGTTTATTACTTTGTCCTCTGGAAATAAGTCTTACGAGTTTATCGGACTCAGAACGTGTCTACGGTATTTTAAAGCTTGCCATTTGAAGATGATGTGTGAGGACATCTCTAACATCTTTGTCACATAGTCTACATATTGATTATTCATTGAAGATGCCCATTTTATGTAGATATTTCCTTAAGTTGCAGTGGTCAGTTATTAGTCCTTCTACCGGTCTGATCGTTGTCTGTTTAGATGCAAGATTTCGCAATTTACTCTGCCCGGTGTTCTGCTCAGCAGTTACATGATTTGCTTGTGCCTCACAATATGGTTCCAGTGATTCTGGTATTGTTTATTTTTCCGCTAGGCTAACTACCCCCAATACTAGTTCTGGTTCAATTAATATCGTAGCAGGTCCATATCTGCCTTGTGTCCTGACAGTCACGAAAGAGTAACCCTATGTTCTTTGTGTGTGACCTATATCCATCAAAAATTAAAAGAATTGGATGTTCCCCTGTCGCTTGAACTATTCAAACCATTTAACAAAAATCTCTGGGATCATTCAACTAGAGTCATTAACTTCAACCCAGCCCCCTGACGGAAGGCTGATTTTAAATTCGCATCGTTTCTTTTTTTCGCGGAAATATTAACATTAGTGGCATTTAAGATCTGACAGCTGAGGAACATATCTCGGCTGTAATAGTGGTGCCTCTTTCAGCAGTACTTAAGACACCTACTTGACGTTGCCCCTTATTAGCAATTATTTTCGAAAACTGCTTGGGGACTAAGCAAATGCCCGTTTTATCACAGTTAAAAATTCGAGTGGCAGCTTATTGGTGCTTGTTCAGAGTGTCATTACGCAGAGTAAAAACATTCGATGCAGCTTCTCTGTTTAAGCTCATAGCACGTACTACAGATGTTTCTTCTGGTTTTCTTAGGATTAAATCACGCTTCAAATAAACCATAGTCTAGTCTTCTCCCGCTATTTCGGAAGTTTAGTTAAAGTTATAACTGTAATCATTCCTTTCTGCTAGCTGATATGTCGACGAAACTTTTTCATAGTCATTACAAAAAGTTATTTTTAAATTTTTCTTAAGTAAGCTACAAGCTTTAGCACTTGCTCAGTAGTGAAAACAATGTGATACTTCCCTGATGTTTTATCAGCAACGGCTCCTGGATTATTCCGTCCCATTTGTTCAGTGACAGTTGCATCAACAGTGTGATTCATAGTATCCGTAGACCAGCACTACCGGCATGGGAGCATATAAGATCCGGCAACTGATGAACATATCTCAGCTGTAACAGTGATGCCTCTTTCAGCAGAACCTAAGACACCTACTTGACGTTGCCCCTATATAGCAATTATTTTCGAAAACTGCTTGAGAACCTCGCAAATGCCCGTTTCATTACAGTTGATAATTCAAATAGCATCTAATTTGTGCTTGTCTAGAATGTCATTACGCAGAGTAAATAAATTCAACACAGCTACTCTGCTTAAGCCCATAGCCCGTGCTCCAGATTTTCTTAGGTTTAAATCACGACGACGCTTAAAAAAAACCATAGTCTAGTCTTAGTTTTATTAAAGTTAAAATTGCAATTATTCTTATCTGCTAGCTGATGTGCCAGTCGACGAAACTTTTTCATAGTCAATCCAAGGAGTTGTTTTTGAAAATTTTTTATATAAGTTACAAGCTCTAGTTCTTACTCAGCAGTGTAAATAATGTGATACTTCCCTGATGTTTTATGAGCAACGGCCCCTCGATTATTCCTTCTTTTCTTAACATTTCACTCCGATGTTGATAATGCCACGTCCGACCGATTAGAGGCCGTCACCTATCTTTTTTGTCCACTGACAAATGTATCAACAGTTTGGTTCATAGTATCCGCAGACCAGGACTGCCGCCTTTTTTTTATATATTTACGCACCATCTGTAATTTAAATAATAATACCTATTAATATAAAAAGTATAAACATAATCAGGGGCGGAATGGGATATTATGCCCCACCCATTCTGTCCCAAAGCGCCATTCGTGCAAACATTAGTATTATGAAAAGTTATGTTTGTTAAGACTCAAGTAACCAATGCAGTGTCAGATCGCCAAAACTATATTGAGATCAATATGTAATATCAAAAAATAATGTTTATTGTACATATCTTGGTGTTGCAATGGAACAATTTGAATTTGCAATCTTTTTCGTTGACCTTCGTTCTGCCCCGGTTCTACCTTTCGCCCGAGTTCCCCTACTTCCTTGAAATATCCATGTAAGACCTTAGTTTGATGCATGATATCTATGACTTAAAAAAACCATTGTCCAATTTACACCATTGAAAACAACTCTTTATTAAATAGATCTTAGTTTCAAATATTTTTTTAGTTTACATTCTATTGTAACAATATTACAACGACGGTACTCAAAGATTTAAATCAAATAATTATGTTCTATTAATCGCTTAACTTTCACCTCTTCTAAAGATAAAAAGTTTCATATAAATTTTTACAATTTTTAAAAGACAAACTACGGTGATTTCAATTAAAATAACTTTATCCTATTAATCGTGCAACTTTCATACGCAACACGAGCGTAAAGGACGCTCTAAAACAATCGTTTTATTGGCAAATTCGACTTTACCGTTCCTATCTAAATAAATCAATGAGGTATTGTGTAAATTTTACCCTAACCTCATTTCACAAATACAAAGAGCTTATCAAAGAGGCCATCATAGATCATGTGGGATTCCAGTGACATGGGATCAGGGTCATTGTGTTTAATGTTAAATAAAGTAGGCACTACAAAACAACAATGTTCTAACCCCTCGTCAAAAGATTTTTAAATTAACCCATAAATGTTTATTTTAAAATAATTCTTTACAAAATATGATGATGGTATTGGTAGATCACTTTGAATGTTTTCTTTGTCTTTTTACATTTTAATGTAAAATTGATGAATGAATAAAACCCAAACGGGCGGAATTATTGGAGTTATTTTAGTTTAGTGAATTAATAATAAAAAATGTCTTATAGGCTGTTCCGTAAATATTACAATCTCAATAAAAAAATTGTTTCTCATATACACAGTCTCTGAAAATTGCAACCCCGATTTTTCAGCCATTTTATATAAAAATTATCGCATCCGTCAGTAGGGTAACTTGCTTCAAAAAGTGTTCAAATAGAAAAGGGAATGATGTATCTATCATTTCAAAACTTATTGAATCGCTTTAAGACAGCACTTTATTTTTTGAATTGCCAATCTTATAGATTTAATACAAGTAAAGAAGTTTGTTGATATTTAGATATTAATTTATTAAATACTGAAAATGTCCACCATTCACCTTAAATTAGTAATTAGATAGCTGTTCAAAATTTTGTGACTGTACAGGATGTCTCACGGTGACCATTCATTAGAATATCTCGCAAAATGATACGATTTTAATCCTGGAAATTTTTATATTGGGGTTTTCAGTGACGTTCTCTTCAATTAAAGTAACAGCGATCTTGTGCGACTTCTGGTTGTACCGAAAGATGTCCGAAACTTACTTATTTTAAATAGATCACCTTGTGTGATATATTTTTTTGTATTTCTATCTTTATTTCCGATAACTTTCAGTCATAGTTTTTTTCCCAAGTCTAGTCGCTTTTGAGGAAATGTCCAAATTTTGACCTTTAATACAGCGTTGCCTAAAATTGAAAATCGTTTCAAAAATATAATAGTAAAACTCGGAATTCCGGTTGTGGCTTTAGATATTGCTAGGCTCGATATTAAATTGTCTGAAAGTGACACTTTAGAAACAGGGAAGTGGAAAAGTAAAATGTTTTAGATCTATCAAAAAATTTTATTAAACCTTATTTTCTCAAGTACCCTGCTACGTTGTTGATTCATTGAGTAGATAAGTAATAACATTCCCTATCTATTTATATAGGGTCTCCCCATACCTAACTAGAACAGTTTTCAACTTATTTACGATTTTTCGTAAACTCCTCCAAATATTTTTTGATAAGAAAGTCATGATAAATAAACAAATACTATGTTTCTATGGTCAGGATCAGTTGCAGTTAATTATTTATCTAAGATTTGCTACCATGTTTGTTCGCAAAAAATATTTCCGAAGAATGAAAAATAATACGTATACAAACGCTGACATGTTAAATTAATTTTTTATTCATGGCGAGTACAACAGAATTGTAAGTCGTACATGCAGAGTTTTCAATGCAATATATCCTAACTTAACACCAATGAACCTAAAAAAATAGAACTTTATGAAAAATCATCGCAATTATGGAACAATTAATACAGAAACAATTTTACCCAGGTCAATAATATCGAATGAACATTACATATTTAATGTATATCCCAAAGCCTTTACTCGTGCAACTGAGTACGATTTAAGTTTTACAACCTTCTTTTCAAAGAATTTTAAGAGAACACCCTTATAAATTCAACCTTCTTCAGGTTATTTATTCGGGGACGTACCATAGTACCATAAGGTGAAGAATATTTTGAAATAATTTTAGGACGAACACAAGAAGATACGGCATTTTCACCCAAAATTATATGGATATAGTAGACGAATAAAAATTTACAATTAGCGGTATTCTTAATATACATACTTTTCACTTCTGGAGCATTGAAAATCCTCATATCATTCGGAAGAGGCATTTCCAAAAAATATTTAGAGTAAATGTATTTTCTCTTATTATGCACGATTAAGTACGCTATCATATTTATGTGGGAGTAATGAAAATCGAGAGATACCTGGCTATTTTAAAACAGTTGTGACAGATTTTGTTGATAATCGGTCGAATAGAAGAGATTTGTGGAAATGTGATAAACCAGAAGTTTTATGATATACAGGGTGTCCAGGAAAATGTGGGAAATCGCTCGGATATGAAAAAACACGTGAATGGAACACTACAACTTCATATAAATTTTTTTCGTATAGACCTCCTTTGCGGAGATATTGATTCCCAAAGAGCTGCAACGGAATCGAGTTTTTTACACATAATTATTGAACCACCAAGTATATTTCAATTTTAGGACCTTCAAATTACTATCCAAGAAAGTCTTGTGAATTACTCACAGCTGCAGTGATGGACTTACTGTAACACTCATGACCCCATTTATTTTACGCCCTATATGATAAGAACTTTGGACAAAGTTTTTTACATGCCTTTAACTATTGACTAAAAATTAATTAATCTTCACTTCTGTCGCTAATCCTATCCGTTTTCGAAAAAACGTCATTTTATTTACATCACGTATTTCGTTAAAAGATATATCTTTTTTCCCACCAAATGTTCAACCTTCAACCTTATGATAAAAAAAAATTCGATCCAAAATCAGAGTTCACCTTTTTAGTTAAAAACGTCTAATTTTGTGAATTGCAGTTCGACCTAGATACGCAAAAAATGTGCGTTTTATTTTAGCGGCACCAAAAACAAGGTATTGTTGTTGCAAGCGTTGCTAGGTACGAAAGAAATAAATATCCTGAATTTTAGAACTTGTCAACTTCCACATCGCTGACACATTGATTCTTTACTTGGATACTAATTTACTGATTTTTGAATTTCATAGTTAAATTGACTGTAAAAAGTTCGAAATATGGAATACGCGTTTATTGAATACGCAGATATGCATCTGATGTTTGGTCTTACATCTTGTAATGCTTTGGAAGCCAGGAGGTTATCTCACGACATTTATCTTAATCGTTGATCAACATTTAAGAGAGAATGATAGGCGATTCCATTTAATAAGGTAATATTATTAAATTGAATTTATTCCGAATTTTAAGAAATTTTGGGAAAAGAAATACCGATACTGGTCGGAGAAGAACAGCACGTACGCCGCAATTAGAGGGAAATATTTTAAATGCTGTAGATGATACTGCTTCAATGCGTATTCGAAAATTATCAATGCAGTTTAATATGTCGAGAAACATACTACATGAATTTCTTCAAGAACAGCTGTTATATCCATATTATTTGAAAAAAGTGTATAAACTGATTCCCGAAAATTTTCCCCGTAGCATGCAGTTTGCAAACTGGCTATTGGATCAGCAACGAAATAATGTAAACTTCATTGGCACTATACTATTCAAGGATAAAGCAGAGTATCATAAATTTACACAATTCATATGTATGAGCTGATGAAAATCCTCATGCAATTATTGTTTCGTATTATCAACATCAGTTTCAATCAATTAATATATAGATAGGAATCATTGGCAATTTTTTCATTGGACCACTCGTATTGCTGGCACGACTTCTAGAACACTTTTCACGATTTAGTAGAACACTTACCACTCAAAATATGCCGAAGTATGTACTACATACACGATTGGACACCACCTCATTTCAGCGTTGCTGTGCGGAAGCCCCCGAATAACGTCTATCCAAACCATTGGATAGGTAGAGGAGGACCTATTGCCTGGTCTCCTCGATCTCTCGACCTAACGCCGATGGATTTTTACCTGTGGGGATACCTCCAAACCTTGATGTATTCCACTCCGTTCGATAGTAGTCAGGAACCTCTACGGAGAATCACTTTTCATTGTGATCAAAAAAGGAACAATGCCGAGTTAAGATGGCTGGTACAGCAGTCCTCAGTTCGTCATACCCGTAAGTGAAATTTGTAACTAAGCAGTTAGTTTAACTTTCTATTAAAGCTTTGGTGACAGGGAAAAATTCCTTTTCTTGATATTCAACCCGACAGAAGTTAGTATAAATAAAATGATGTCCTTTCGAAAAAAGTTAGGATTAGGACATGAATGAGGGTACTTAATTTTTAGTCAATAATTAAAGGCATGTAGAAAAGTCATCTAAAGTTCATACAGGGCGTAAAGAAATGAAGTCATGAGTGTCAGAGCTAGTCCGTCCATGCAGCTGTAAATAAATCACAACATTTTCTTGGATAGTAATTTGAAGGGTCTTACCTGGTATACATCGCATTAAAAAAATGAAATATACCTGATGGTTCAATAATTATGTGTAAAAAACTTGATTCCATTTCAGCCCATATCTTCGAAGAGGATGCCTATATGGAAAAAGTTTATATGAAATTGTAGCATTCCCTTCACGTGTTTTTTCATATCCGGGAGATTTTCCCCATTTTCCAGTACACCCTGTATATTTCTATCTTTAGGGAACAATAAAGCAAAATATTTACTTCACGCCTCTCAAATTAGTCGAAGAACTATTAGCTCGAATAAGAAGAACCTTCGACCAACTCAATTCAGCTGAAATAGTAAAAGCAACTACAGAAAGGGTTATGTCTAACATTCGGACGTGTTTAAAAGTCAATGGGGGCCATATTGAATACTTAAATTGTGCTTATTTTAATTTGTTGCTAGCTGTTTCTGATTATTAGTTATTGTTTATCATTATTTACTGTCCATCGCCGTAATTTTGTATAAAATGGTATAATAACTGTGATCATTTTTCATAATGTTTCTAAATTTTCGTCTATTCATTGGTGTTTAGTTAGAATATCTTTCGTTGAAAACTCAGCATGTTCGAGTCACCATAAATAAAAAAAACTGTTCAAGCTAGGTATTGGGACACTCTATATGGACACATACGGAATGTCCTTGCCTATATACTGAATGAATTAACAACGAAGCGTCATATTTAAAAAAAATAGTTTTCTTTTTAAATTTTTTTATAAAGCTTCCCCATATCTAAAATGCCATTTTCAGACAATTCATTATCGAGCCCAGTAATATCGAAGCTACAACCATAATTTCGAATTTTACTTTTTTATTTTTGATACGATATTTAATTTTAGGCGACACCCTATTAAAAGTCAAAATTTGGAGAAAATAAGCAAATTCCAGACAACTTCCGGTATAACCGGTTCGCATAAGATCGATGTTACTTTATCTGAAGAGAGCGTTACCGAAAAGCTCGTTATACAAATTAGCAAGATTCAAACGCATTACTTTCCTAGATATTTTAATGAACGATCACCGTGAGACACCCTGTATAACCTCGTAAAACGAAATATGTAGAATGGAAATAAGTACAAAATGAACAAATGGAAATATATTATATAAGACTATGTAAGTTAGAGACGATTTCAAATTCTCAGTGTTATTTATTGATTTAAAAAGCATTTTTTCATTTGCAGATATTTTTTATTATCATGATAAAATCCTTAAAATATATTTCCTCAACAGAACGGCGCACAGCGAGAAAAAATGGACAAAAGTCTGCATCAGACACAAATTTTAAAGGACCTGGATAATATCTTTTTTTAATTACTCAGGACAACGTATTCTAACGGTACACCTGCAACAATACCGTTATCCATGAACGCTAAACCTATGAACTTGATAGTACCCAAATTTGCTTTTCGTTTAACGAAAGTGGTGTTTGTGGGTATAGGTTTTACAAGTCTGGGGTTCATAAGTTTATGTTTATGGGTAAGAGGTTTTGCGTTCATGGGTTCAGGGTTGACGGTATTGTGGTTTATCGGATCGGAAATTTATGGATTATGGATTTGGGCTTTATGGGTATGGGATCCATATGTTTAGGGTTCATGAATTAGGGTATTGTTGCAGGTACAGCATTAGAATATGTTGTCCTGAGTAATTTAACAAAAAAAGTTATCCTAATCCTTTAAAATTTGTGTCTGATATAGATTTTTGTCGATATTTCCCCACTGTGCAGTCTTAAATTTAAGAAATGGATAACCATATTTACTAATTATCCCTCGTATCATATAAAAATTTTAGAGTAGAATACATTCCTGCTTAGGAATTGAACTTATACCTGTGTTTCCACTTCTAGCTCAAATCGATGAGCCAATTACAAATCATAAATCAGGAAGGTTGTCAACATTTATGTTTACTTATTTAAGCTCTTAATTTTAATAACATTATTAATTTCTTCTTACTTTAATACAATGGTTTCGAAACAAATTAAGATTTAGGCGTGTACAATGTTTATTGTGAATGCACTAAGTAACAAAAATGGCTTCCACGCCTTTGGATGATCTTTTAGTTCCTTCAAACTTAATAATTGCTTTCCGAGAACTCTTTTGTTACCAACAAATACGCATAGCTCTTTTCTCCTTTGTTTAAATAACAAAGGAGTTTCTCGACCGATAAGAAATGAGGACCAAATTGAAATTCTAGGAAAACTATGCCGTGGCCCGAAATAATAAGTATCTCCAGTCTAAGTCCCTTTAGATTTATTACTGCCAGTCAAGCAAAATTAAATAAAGGGCCATTTTGCGATCGTTAATCAAATTTGCGTATAATTCCCTTATTAAGAATACACAATAGGGACAAAAACTGGTACTTAGGCACTTTGTTAACTTAGTTATCGCTAAATTGGAGTAAGAAAGTCTCACTTAATTATCTTCAAGATTTCTTTACAAAGTATCAAAACAACTTGTTAAAGAGCTTAAGGACAAAAAAAGTTTCTTTAAAAAGTTTAATTCCTTTTTAAAAAACAAAAGCCGGGCCTTATATTTTTATATCAAAATGAAATTTATTGTCAAATATTTTTTCGTTAATGATAGAAAATTTCATGGGATAGTTTTACGTAATTATCAAACATGTTAGACAATCGATTTGTATTTAACAGTTATTCAGGCAATCTTAGGAATGATATCTGATGGGGATATCTTAAATTTTAAAAATGACTGTTATCCAATTTATTGATATTCTGTAACTCACCTCCGATAGTATCCAGTAAGAAATAAATCATTTATTGGAACTGAAGATGAATTGGG